>OY728145.1:1988641396-1989841396 GCA_963277665.1 Viscum album
ATTTTGAATCTCAACCCTCATGAAAAAAATAACACAAAATAAATCATTAAATAACATGAATATAAAGATATTTTTACATAAAAAATAAAATGGGAAGTGGGTACACCTCATAAAAATAAATAGTTCCAAAATACCAAATATGTCTCAATAGAGTGGGAATTCAGACAGAATCTCTTTTAAAGATCATATTTTGGAAGTGATAATTAATTAGTGAATCAATTATGTGTATCAAATTTATATACACATAAATTAATTAGATATACTATATGAAATTATCAAAATTCATTACACACATAATCTTAGAACATCAAAGACATCGAACAAGTAATATAATCCAATGAAAGTAAATTGAGTTACGAAACCCCTTACCACTTTGAAACTTTAAATTCAAATACTCATAGATGAAGTAATTAAAATTGAATTTTAAAATACCTTGAAATTTCACGTATTGAATAAATAACATATAAAAGGGAAGTATATATACCATATAAAGTATATTTGGTGCATAATAATAAAATGTTCTTAAATAAAGGAAAATTTAAATGAAATACCTTACCTTAGGTCCAACATGTCATGTATGTTATTTATATTATTGAATAATAAAAAAATGTAAATTATTTATGTACTAAATGAAATTTTTATTTTTTATTTTTAATTTTATTTTATTTAATACCATTATATATTTAATAAATTTCTCAATTAAGTGTATGTTAGGAGTTTTAATGATATTCAGTTCTTATGTCCAAATTAACCTTGGTAGGTTTACTATGGTCAAGGTGGTCATTATTACAAAATCTCAGAAATAATATGAATGCAATAATTTTCATTTTTATACATAAATTAGAAATTTAAAACCAACAATTAATTTTTGTTATTAAAAATAATCTGTGTTACATTCATATAGATGTTAGGTCGTACATACTTATGCATGAGTAACATCCCCATTTTTTAATGATTTTGATGAAAATAAGTTAAGTTTTATTTTATCCTTATATAATGATATTTATATCATATATATTAAAATATATCTTTAAATATTCTTATATATATCATCCCTATGATGTGGTGATAAAACAAATCACATCTCTTTATAGAGGTGGTAGTCCACATGTTAGTGGGAACAATTTTATCATTTTTTAATGAATGGAAAGGCCATAAAGTAAAAAATGTATTACATTTTATGAATAAAAATAGTTCATGAATATTATATATATATATAATCCATCCTTAAATTTTTTCATGAGATGGGGTGATAGAAAATGAAGTACATTAATTCACAAGGCAGTACTCCTCCAAACACACAAACAACAGTTTCATTTTACTTTTCATATAAGTGGATATAGATATATGGTATTACATTAAAAAAATCTTAGTATATGAGAAATATAGATTTTATTATATCATAAAGGATGAAAAATATTTTAATTATGTGTAAGAATAAATAAAACAAAAATTCTAAGTGAAAAAAACTTTACCTATTCTTTAGATAACCTCTTTAGGTTTACACCAAAATCATTCCTAGGTGGGTTTTATAATTAAAAAAAGTCCTCCATAAAATATAAATGTAATTAATGAATTTATTTTGCAAGGTTATGGATGAAGAATATGGTTCTTTAAGTGTGATTAAAATAGGATAATAAGTTCCCTTTTATAAGCAAGGGAAGAGGAACTTTTGGAATTTCTAAAAATATTAAATTATAATAATTTCAATTTGTATTAAATTACATATAAATATATAGGGATTAAAATTTATAATAGGATAATATTTAAATATTTCTAAACAATGGAACTTAGACAAGTTTATTTATAAAACTTACCATTATATCTTGGTTTAACCCCGGATAAACTCATTTTAACTTTAACTATAGTAACACCTTTGTTCAAGTCGAAAGAGTTATAATTTTAATTATAAGATTAAAATTGGATCATAAAAAGAAATAGATGAACTTTTTTAACCATTTTTATCATATTTTTTCCCTTTCATGATTTTTTGGATTTTTAAATAAGGTAATAAAATATTATTTAACATAAAATATAATAAATTTTATTTTTGATGAAATTCATTTAATACGACATCAAATACATGAAAAAAATAAGTAATTAAGGGAGATAGTAACCCCCGAGTCCTACCTCCAGTAGGCCTCAGGTTCAAGACTAGCACCAAGGGTATAATAACCACACAAATAAGATGCATTTCCCTCTAAGAGAACACATGTGGAAGAGTGAGATAAGATAGACACCAACCAGCTCCAACTCATACTTAAATATAAAATAAATCCCATGTACACATATTTAATGTCATGAAAAAACTACTACAACTGGAACAAAAAACTGGATGTACCAAAAGAAATTAAAAAAATGGCAGAGACCCCAAAGCCTGAATAGATCCTGTAACCCCAATCTAGTAGTAACCAACCTGATCTTTAACCTAATTCAAGTGACATGAAAAATAGTTTATATATACATAGGGTGAGTCTAACAGTAAACTCAGTAGAATCCTTCCTAGAGTCTATTGTGAAAAAGTAATAAAAGTATGCTAAACCACAGGGAACAACATGTGAAACTAACTCATCACCTAAATTGGTATACTAATTCCCAAACTCACCATAGATACTCTCACAAAGTATCTCATACAAAAGTATATAATATAATAAATAATATTAAGGGTAACTCTCTACCACTTCCCTACTAGTGTGCCACTTTTCCCCAATGTCGCACATCCTAAGAATCATTCTCCAAAAATGCCAACCAGAAGACGCATGGGCCTGCACTTTGACATGCACATCATACAACACAAAGCTTGCCTATAAACACATGGGTGAAGCACTACACCATCCACACAACCTCAAATGTAACTAGGTAGTTTTCGGAAGCCACCGCGTCCCGCATAATGTGTATCATACATAGGGTATTATGCCTCAAGCCATTACAAACCATACACTAAGTAAGGATCCTCAATCCGCCACAACCTATACACAACCATTTAAAGAGCTACAATCACACAACCATTTAAAGAGCTACATAAGATTACTTTATCCCTTTTTATTAGTTTCAATTTACGTTAATTACTTCTTTACCATTAATTAACCAATAATAATTCCACATTATATTTCATTATTATCACACCCAAAGTCCACTGTTCCTTTAAATTTTAACCTCATAGTTGCATCCCAAAAATATCCAACCCTGTAGTTTAACATCATTTATTCAACCATTTATTAACAATATTATTAAATTCCATAATTCTAGGAATTCTAGAAAAGAAAAACTAAGCTACCAAACCCAAGGGGCTAAACACTATGAGTATATGGGATACCTGGTGAGTCTTTTCCACCTATATCAGGAGAATGGACCCATATATTCTTGATAACCTAAACACAAAAATCACGTGGCATACCCCTACAGCTCTTCACCTCTTTTGGAAGAAGGGTGAGCAAGAACAGCTCCCTTGAGAAGTGGGGAAAGTAAAGTAGATAAACAACCAAATGGATTCACCAAGCATCCAACATTTATATCCATCCTGTTTCATAACCTCTGGTGTCCTCCTTGACACCTACCTGTATAAACTGATGCATCTCTCCATTCTAGGTGTTAACTACTGCAACAACCAATGGGCCTCTCTACCCCCACAAATCCCAATAGTCATCTTGACTCCCATCACAAAACAAGTAGTAGGAAACAAACATCATATAAACTGGGATCTTGGACCTTAAACAAGGAATTATACCTTCATAAGAAATGAGTTCTCACAGCTCCAAGCATAAGTCTCTTTGTTATTTACATACAAGAGGGTAACTCAGAACCTTACCTGGTATTATCTTTTATCAAATAACAAGTTCTTTATTCCATCTTGAATTAACCAATTCATTCTTAGTAGGTTCCATATATGGGAAACCTAATATAAAATATATCATAGATTTCAAAAATTAATTAAACAATTAATTTGAAGTTCCTTTAAATAACAAGAAACGACATGCGTCAGGTTTAACAACCAACTTTAATAGGCATGCACATCTGAATCAATTTGATTAACATTATATTACAACAAAAACAACCAGATTCATTTACTTGCATATTTATCATTATCCATTTAATTTTCAATTAAATCCGGCATTATATTCTTTACCAATTTCATCAATAAAAACATGATAAAAATTTAAATAATAGATATCAAATTATCTAGAAAATATAGAGGTAAACCATTATCACATTTTAAAGAAAAAACATGTGATCGAACTAATTGTTTTAATCTGGTTCAAGCATTTAATTAGGTGAATTCCATGGTGATACAAAAGTCAAAAACATGCTAACTCTATAGTTTCATGTAAATGAATAGAAAATCAACAAATCCCCTACCTCAAAAGTTTTACTAAGTTATTTTCTCAAGAATGGATCAAAGAAACGGTTCACGATCGCCTTCCCTGCAACAACTGCATCCACCCGAGGATGTTTCGGCACAACCGTATCAGCAAAAACAAAAAATAAACTCCCTTAGAACCATGGAGATCAAATTATTTAGCATTGAAATGAGAAATGGGAGAAGAAATATTGAATAAAACTAATAAAGGAGGTATATTTTACCTCGTATTGAAGACATATTGAAGAAAGAAGTGTGGAACTGATCCAAGATAAAGGAATCCCCAAATATTTAAGGGGGAGGGGTTTGGGTCATCTGTGGTTGAGATGGTGTGTGCTCAACCTATAGGGTTTGAAAAACCCGAGTAGATGTTTGTATTTAAATCAACCAGCAGCGGGTCAGTACACGACATGCACCTCCAAGTCATGTGGTTTACTACATTGAGGTGACTTATGCCGAAAAAAGTGTTTCCTCGACACTTTTTTTATTTTTCTTTAACCCAAAAGGTACATGTCGTGTCCCCTTGGTCACATCGTGTACCACCCCTGTTTCTATCTTCTCGTGACCAAACTCCTCTAGACATACTCTGAGCCTTCTATGAGCACATCGGTCTTTAAAAACACACAAAGGGTTGATCCACACTGATCCAGGCCCACACATTAGATACCTCTGAAAACATTCTCGTCCTCGAGAATCCAAAACCAACCCAGAGAGGAAATAGAAATGGGGATGTCCAAACAACCACCCCATGAGATACCTCTCAAGTATCTCACCACCATAGGAGCTAAACCACATAAAAATAATAACGAGACACCTCGTGATAACCGAAAATACATTTTAGACACTCTCTTGGGGGAGATACCTCTATATGAGATCAAGATACAACAAGAAACAAAAGAAAGCCATCTCATATAGAGGAATGGTATACAAACAGACACAAAACTTTATCACAAGGAAAGTGATAAACATCAAACACCTTGGGATGATGATAGCATATATACAACTCATGTTCCCAGTTACTGTCTTACACACCACCGTGCTGCCACAAGACACGAACCAAGGGGATAGAATGCCCACGCAAAACCTTCTAATTGTAGTCCTAAATCTCCTCAGGCCTCTCCTTGAAGGTCACATCATCTTAAACATCAATCAATTACAAATTTATGATGTGAGAGTCATCATAAAGATAAATTTAGAGCTACGACACATGATAAACATCGTGTATCTAGCTCATCTGTGAGGGAATTGTTGCTCGATATGCTATATCTCCAACATGATCCAACACCTCGAAAGGCCCAACAAACTGGGTAGAAATATTAATCCTATGAACAAACCTTCACTGCCCACGATAGGGAGTCACCCTCAGAAACATGTTATCCCCAACATCAAATTATAAAGGTATCCTCCTTTTATTGGAATATTATTTCTTATGATCTTGTGCTACCTTCATCCTTTTATTAATCACCTTAGTCGTCTTTGTCGTATTCTGCACTAGTTTCGGTTCGAGAATTGATGACGCTCCATCCCCAGCCCAGCATAACGGAGAATGGAAAGTTTGTCCATAAAAGGATTCAAATATCTCTATATTGATGGTGGATTGAAATCTATTGTTGTAATAGAACTCCACCAAGGGTAAGTGACTCATCCACAAACCTCCAAAATCCATGACACAAGAAAGCAACTTGTCTTCAAGATTATGGATGGTCCACTCTGTTTGACTACACCCTACGGATGAAAAGAAGTTCTAAGGTATAACTAAGAACTGAAATAAAGCGGGATACCTCTCCACACCCTAGAGGTAAATCAAGGATCTTGATCAAAAATGACCATCCTCGTTACTCATTGGAGTCTCTCCTCCTCCTCTAGATACTTCCTCAATGAAACCTCCATTTATCTCAACTTCTTCATCGCAATGAAGTGGGATGATTTTTTTAAATGATCCACTACCATCTAAATAGCGTCATGTACTCACTGAGCTCATGGTAAACTTCTAACAAATTCCATCAAGATTTCCTCTCACTTTCATTGAGGATCATTTAACGGGTGGAGAAAACCACTGGGAACACGATGCCCAGCCTTCACCTTCTCATAGACTAAACATCAAGACACAAACTCTATAAATGCATGTTTCAACCCAAGACACCAAAACTAACTCTTCAAGGCTTGGTATATCTTTTTCATGCTAGGATTCACTGCTAAAGGTGAACTATGGAACTCCCATAGAACCATATCACACATATCCAAAGGAACGAAAAGACTTCCCTAATACAACACTTGATATTGTTCATCCTCAAACTAATAATTAGTGGCATTTCCACAAAAAAACTCGGTCTCTCCATAAATCCACCTCTAAATACCCCAACTAGGACTCTTACACCTAATACACCATGGATGACTACACCATCTTTTGAAAAAGACAACCAATTCACCCAACATCTCTCATATTGAGATGTAATGCTCAATGCTCTTTTATCACTCTCCAAGAATCACCAGATTCAGGAACTACATCACTACATGAATTCCTACTCAATGCATCAGCTACAAAAATCCACTTTCCAGGTGTATATAATATTTTGAAGTCATGTTCCTATAATAACTCCATCCACCAACACTGTCGCAAGTTCAATTCATGCAGGGAGAAAACATGCCTCAATATCTTATGATCGGTAAAGACCAAAAAGTGATTTCCAATGAGGAAATGTATCCACAACTTTAGAGAAAACCCCATGGACATAAAATCAAGATCATGAGTGGAATAGTTTTTTTCATGGGGATGAAACTTCCAATACCCATAAGAAACAAGTAATCCTTACTGCATCAGAACACAGCCTAACCCAAGATATGAAGCATCATAGAAAAAATCAAATTTAACCCCATCTTCTAGAAGACAAAGAACCGGAGCACATACCAAATTCTACTTCAGATACTCAAAATATTCTGGAAACTGATCATTCCACATGGATGCTTGATCTTTCCTGGTCAATTCTATCAGAGGAGTTACAACCTGAGATAAATCAGCTATGAACCTTCTGTAGTATCCTGCAAGACCAAGGTAACTTCTCACCTCTTCCACTATCATGGGGGATTCCCAAGACACGAAAAATTCTATCTTTGACGGATCCATGACTAATCCATGATGGGAAACCACATTCCCTATGAAACAAACTTCTCGAGCCAAAAAACTGACGTTTTGTCAACTTCCCAAACTGATGATGTTGATGATGAACTCCCAAAATGGTGTGCAGATGCTCTCCATGCTCCTCCTCAGACACGGAGTACACACGGATGTAGTCAATGAAAAGCACTATTAACTTATCTAAGAACTCACAGAACACAACGTAAATAAATTCCCTGAAAAAATATGGAGCATTCATCACACTGAACGACATTACAATGAACTCATAATTCCCATGATGACAACGGAAATTAGTCTTTGATATATCCTCATCCTTAACATGCATATGATGATATCCTGACCACAAGTCGATCTTCGAGAACCAAATTGCATCCTTCAGTCTATCAAATAATCATTAGTTGGCGGAAGAGTATAATGATTCTTTTATTGTCACTTTTTTTAGGTGATGATAATTGATACACAACTACAAACTGTCACCAGCCTTCCTCATGAACAAAACTGGTGCACCCTATGGTGACATACTCAGCCGAAGAAACGTGACTATAATAGACTATTGAGCTATATATGTATCTCTTGTAACTTATAAGGGGTCATCCTATACATAGACATATATATTATAGATGCTCTTAGATGTTGCTTTGTCCCAAACTTGATCTATTGTCAATGGGGTAACGCTATAACCTCTTCTGAAAAGATATCAGGGTACTCTTCTTCGACCCTTGGAAATGCCAACTTCTGAACCTTTGATGAACTTAACATCAACTTGCCCATCAAGTATGATAAGGATGGAACACGCCTATGACCCATCTGAGGGCCTCACTCACCAATAAACATTTCTGGCTCTCTATATGCATCGAATAACACCTCCTATCACATATAAAAATCTATGATATCCTGCACTGAATACAAGAAATCCATGGTTAGGATGACATCATATGGTTGTTTCCATAAACATAGGAAATATTCCCAAGAGTGGTGATGCCTCATCCCTAGCTCACAGTCTCTACATACTTCAAACAATTCATCTCAACCTCCAATTGGCGTAGTCAATGCCAAGGGAACTGGAAGCCTCTTTACCTCAATTCCTAAATCATGGACAAGGGTAGATGATATGAGAGAGTGTGTCACTCCTAAATCAAACATGGCATAAACACATGAAGAAAAAAAAAGAAAAGGGTACCTTGAATAACATCTGGCTTGCCTTGCACTAGAAACACCGAAGCATGAAACTGACCACGACCTCATCTACGGCCTCTCTGACCCTAATGATGACCACCACCATGGTCGTGCTCTTCTCTCTAAGGACAGGGAGTATCCCTAGACTATATTTTTCTTCCCCCATATGCTATCTACTAATCCAAATCTAGTGCAACCTTCGGCTACTTCCTCGGGCAGAACTGCCTCAACAGAGGAACCTGGAGTAGAACACCTATTGCATGATGACCTCTATGAAATGCCGAGCAGTCTCACTATTGATGGCTTTGGCCTCCACCAGAAAAACAAGAACCTAATCCCTTAGAATAAGCCTGAGAGATTCCACCCCTGGATAAATGATATGCTAAGGGCAGGGACCTACCCCCAGAAAAACGGAAACTCTTCTGCCTTGAAAACTGAGAACCACAGACCATAGCTCTCCTTCGTGATAAATCCCAATGACTCCCCTCTAATGACAATACAATTCTTGATAACATCCTCTTGATGACCTTTTCCCTTTCCATCACCTCAATATATGTCTTCAGCATAAATGGGGTGACCTGGCGCTGGATCTCTGGATGCAAAGGCTACTCGAAATGCATCACCCTAGCATCTACATCTGGCTGCAGTTTCGAAGCATATTGTAAAAGTTTCATGAAATAGATTTCAAACAACTGCACACTAGATATACCCTGTCAAATGGTAAGTATCTCTTATCGACTGGATGCCTTCGTAGTTTAAGAAAGAAACTCAACTCTGAACTTGTCTCAGAACTCCTCCCACAAGATCACCAACTCCTTGTGATACCTAAGGAACAAGAACCACAACATCATCACTTCCCCATACAACATTGTTAAAACGAAAGACACCCAACACTCATTCAAAGCATGGATAAAACTGAAGGCTATATCAACCTCCTATAACCAGTCTTCTATGAATATATATAAAATGGAGGCCTCATACTTTTGTAGAAATTGGCACTAAAAATCTCGAAGTTTCATCCTCCAAGTTTCTTCATTGTCAAATTCTACCTTGCGGTGATCTGCTGGCATTTCCTGCTGTACATATTCTACATAAACCTGGAAAGGACATCGACCTAAAACCATACCTACTATATAAAAACTAGTTAGATATCTTAAACCTAGAATATGGAAGACTCAACATTAATTAATAAATTGTTTTCTTTTATTCATTTTAGGTTATCCTATCTCAAGGTCTCTTTATTCAAACATATGTACAAAGAAGAATGATACATGATCCTTTCCTAGTTCTCTACCCTGTAACCAGTATCACCTCATTTAGTACCCACTGTAAACTTAACGGTTCATGTATCATATCATAGGGGGCCCTAAACGCCAATGTCTCATCCAATCTCCAGTGTTTGCATCACTTTCTAATCTTAACTAGCATTGTTTCCCTACAAACCCATGAAACCTCACTTGTTCATAACACCAAACTCCATTCTATTCCTCAACCAGAGCTCTGATACCTCTCTATCATGACCCCCTACCCAAAAGGTGCACCCCTCTTAGGCCAGAAATGTGATAAGGGAGATAGTGACCCCTGAGTTCCGCCTCAAGTAGGCCCCAGTTTGGTGACTAGCACCAAGGGTATTGTAACCACACAAATGGGAGGCATTACCCTGTAAGAGAACACATGAAGAAGAGAGAGATAAGATATAGACCAACCAGATCCAACTCATAGTGAAAATATAAAATAAATCCCAAGTACACATATGTAATATCATGAAACAAGTACTATAAGTGAAACAGAAAACTATAAGTACCAAAATAAAGTAAAAATGACAGCGATCAAAAATCCCGAACAGGTCTTGTAACTCCAAGCTAGTGGTTACCAGCTTGATCTCCAACCTTCCATAAGTGACCTGAAAAAATAGTTTATATATACATAGTGTGAGTATAATATTATACTCAGTAGGATCCTCCCCAGAGGCTATTAAGCAATAATAAATAAATCATGCTAATGCACAGTGAAGAACAAGTGAAACTAACTCATCACCTAAAAATGTATACTAGGTTCCCAGCCTCACCATGGATAATCTCACCATGTATCGCATAAAAGAGTATATAATATAATATAGAATATCAAGGGTACCCCGCTACCACTACCCCACTGGTTCTCCACTTTTCCCCAATGTCGCGCATCCTAAGAATCTCTCTCCAAAAAGGTCGTCCCAAAGACACATGATAAAGAACTACCACATACACCTTGTGCAACACAAATCTTTCCCACAAACACCTGGGTGAAGCACCACACCATCCACAAAACTAAAAATGTAACCAGGTAGTTTCTGGGTTCCACCACATCCCACATAATGTGTATCATACATCGGTTATTATGCCTCAGGCCATTACAGCCCCTACACTGAGTAAGGATCCTCAAGCCACCTCATCCTATACACGTTATACCTATAGTATCACAAAGTAAACTATCTCAATATTATGTGTGTGTGAAGTAATTACAAGCCATTACATCCCTCTAAACACATATATGTGAAAAACAAACCATTGTTCTGACCATCACAAGTAACTACCAAGAGAAGTGAGTAGGTCCAATGGGGGTAGTCAGTCATCCATCTTCCCACAATAATGTTGAGAAAAACACTACCCAGGGCTAAAAATCCCCAGGGTGTCAATTTCCCCAACGGATGGGGTGGAGTAGCGTATAGAAACACAAAAAGTACAAAATATACAATAGATCACAACCACACTATGGGAATAAACTAGTCTTATACTCAACTGTAGCTAACATATCTTAGACTCCAAGTTTCTACTCCAAATACTAGGTATCCTATAAGCACACAACAATTTAAATAGCTACATTACATTACTTTATCCCTTTTTATCAGTTTCACTTAACGTTAATTAATTTTCTAACCATTAATTAACCATTAAAAATTACATATTATATTTCATTAGCATCACACACTAAGTAAATTGTTCCTTTAAATTGTAACCTCATCATTGCATCCCAACAAGCTAAAACCCCATGGAATAACATCATTTATTCAACCATTTATGAATAGAATTATTACTTTCCATAATTCTAGGTATTCTAGAAAAGAAAAACTAAGCTAATAAACACAAGATGCTCAACACAATGAGTAGATGAGATACTCGTCGAGTCATTGCCACCTATAGAAGGAGCATAGACCCATACATCCTTAAGAATCTAAACATGGAAAAAAGGTGATGTACCTCGCACATCTTCGTCTCTTTTGGATGGAGGGTAACCAAGACCAGTTTCCTTGATAAGTGGGGAAATAAAATTATATAAACAAACAATAAGATTCAAAAATCATCCAACATTCATATCCAACCCATTTCATCACCTCTAGTTTCCTCCCTGACACCCATATGCATAAACTAATGCATATTTCCACTCTAGGAATCAACTACTACCATAACCAATAGGCCTCCCTACTCTAACATATCACAACAGTAATCCCGGCTCACATCACAACACAAGCTGTAGGAAAAAAACATCATATCAACTGGGATCTTGGACCATAAACAAGTCATTCTTCTATCATAAGAAATGAGCTCTCATAGCTCCAAGCATAAGGCTCTTTGGCCTTTAAAAGCAAGATGGTAACTCAGAACCCTACTAGGAATTATCTTTTAACAAACAACTAGTTCTCTAATCTATCTTGAATTAAGCGATTCATTATTAGTAGGTACCAACTATGGGAAAACTAAACTAGAAGCTATCATAGCTATCACAAATTAATTAAACAATTAATTTAACATGCCATTAAACAACAAGCACTAACATGCTTCATGTTTAACAACCAACTGGACTATGAATTCACATCTTTGTCAATTTTATTAACATCATATTACAACAACAACAGCCAAATTCATTTACATAAATATTTATCATTATCCATGTAATTATCAATTAATTATGGATTTATTTTCTTTACCAATTTCATCAAGAACAACATGCCAATAAGAAAAGAATAGATATCACACTATCTATCAAATTAATAGGTAAACCATTATCATGGTGCAAGTCAAAAACATGTGATCAAACTAATTATTTTAATCTTGTTCAAGTATTTAATTAGGTCTATTCAATTGTGATCCAAAGGTTAAAAAATTATAACTCTATAGTTTCACATAAAGTAATATAAAATCAACGAATCCCCTACCTCAAAAGTTTTTTGGTGTTCTTCGATCGAGAAAGGATCAAAGAAACAGATCACAGTCACCTTCCCCGTAATAACTGAATCCACCCAAGGATGTCATGGCACAACCACATCAACAAAAACCAAAAATAAACTCCATTAGAACCATAGAGGTCAAATTATATATCATATAAAAGAGAAATAAGAGAATATGGATTGAAGAAAACCAAGAATAGAGGTAGATCTTACCTCAGATTGAAGACAGATCGAAGAAGGAAGTGACGAACCGATCCAGGGTGAAGGAATCCTTAAAAATTGAAGAGGGAGGCATCTGGGTCATCTAAGGTCGAGAGGGGGTGTGCTCAAGATATAGGGTTGGAAAAACCCAAATGGATGGGTGACTTTAAAACACCCAGCGGTGGGCCAGTATAGGAAGTGTACCACCTCGTCACGTCATGTACCACCTCGAGGCGACCTATGCTGAAAAAACACGTCACCTTAGTACTTTGTTTTGTTTTTATAAAACCCAAATGGTACACATCATGTCTCCCTTGGTTACGTCATGTACCCCTCTATTTCCTGCTTATCACGACTCACCTCCTCTATAATTCCTCTAATCCTTCTTTGAGCACCTAGGTCTTCAAAAACATGCAAATCATCGATCCACGTGGATCTATGGCCTTACATTAAACCATTTCAACATGAATAATACATCATTAGAAACTATAAAATTATTTTTTAACCAGAACTCATACCAGATACATTACAATTAATGCTTTTAAATTATTTACCTTGTGTTTTCCACGATTTTCACAAGGGTTTTGTCAGTGTTGAACAATGTTTTAACATAAATATTTAATAAATAAAAAAATTTAACAATGAAGTGAACTTCATGAAAATAATTTCATTATAATAAATATAACCTTAAATACTCATTCAACACTTTTTTTAACCCCATGTAAACATATTATAGATATTTAATGGCAAGTTATTGAAATTTTTTTTACTAAATTAAAATATTTGTTGCTTTCATGGAAAATTGCCCCAAAAATAATTTAATATCATGAAAAAGGAGATGCTTATATAAATAAACTCATAAAATATTTGTTATTATGTAAAATAGTGGTGTTATATCTTTGTTTTATAAAAGGATAACTCGATCTACTTTTTTACTATTGTGATAAATTTTTATTGTTTTTATTATTAATAATAACCAAAAAAATAATTTAAAACTAATAAATAAAAAAAATTATTCAAAATATAGAATCTATTTTACAAAATTTTATCCTAATACGTGGTATGAATTTATTTTATAGTAACCCTATAATTCACTAGGAAACATTGTTTTCTGGAAAATACATTTTCAAGGAAAATATTATATTACATTAGCTGAATTATAACTAATATTCATTATATAAATTTCAATTTTTATATATTTATATAAAATATTTAAATTTAATTTAAATAATTCTCCATTAGTTGTTATTTTAATTAATTAAAATGGAGAAAAATTGTGCACTTAAAAAAAAATTTAGAAAAAATGTATTTGGAAGCCTACAAATTAATATTACCAAAATATGGTGAAAAGATGATTCAAATATGGTTTATTAGATTAAATATAACAAAATTAAAGGTATTTTACTTTTAAATGAATCTAAAATCATAATGTTACTTTTAAAATACTTAATTTGTTGAAATTAAAAGACTGTTTTATAAAAAAGTTGTATTTTCACTATTCATTGAAAATCACTCTTTTTAGAAAATCACAAAATTTAAAATTAAGTTAATTTTGACATGACTATTTAAAAAATTATTATCATTTTAGTTACTAAAATTTATAAATTTTTTAAAGATTAATTATAATATTTTCTCACAAAAATAAAATAATATTTTTGAAGAAAACGTATTTTTGAAGAATTAAATTACTTTGGTAAAATTTGTGTGATAATTTATTAATAATTTATCAATATATTTATATTTTTAATAAGAAATATATATATATATATATAATTTAATCATATTCATACCTGTTAAGTTCATAGCTAGGTAATAATGATCATATTTAAATAATATATTTCATGGGAATTTTAGGCTTGGTGTTTCATGTAATTTAGGATATAAAATATAATTTTATTCTTTTAAAATCTAATGTTATTATAGAATTAATACTAAATTAATAAATAATTTTGAAATTTAATCATAATAAAAACACTTATGAACATTTTTTCTATCAAATAGTCAACATATAATATTTTATATAAATAATTTACATTAATAAATATATCATCTTTTATTTTATTTAATAATTTGAAAAATCTACAAAAAATCATTTTTGAATGATTAAAATAGTTTCCCAATAAGGTCTTAATATAATCATTTTATACATATATATTTTTTAACTATTTATAAATAAATTAAATCCCTTTAATATTTTAGATTATTTTTATTTATAAACACTTCATAAATTAATCATCATGTAAATTCACTTTGAACAAAAATCACATCAACTATTTTTTTTGTTTAAATTCCCCATGGATTTAGTGTGGGCCCTCTAGGAATACATTGATTTTTTTAAAATAAAATAGCATAAAATGTGTTTCTTAAAAAAATTGTTGAAAATATATTAGACCATAACCATTATGTGTATTGTTTTCTACCTCTAAACATTGTATATACAATTATCATTTTGAAAGTTTATTTAGTTTAACCTATAATCTATTTTTAGGGAAATTACCATTTTGATCATGGGAATGGAATGGTGAATCCCAAAGTGATGCACCTTTCCATGAGATTCACCATGAATGTTTTGTATTCATATTTTGGTGAAAGGATTTGGTTATTTTGAGGTAAAACTATATCACACATCCAGGACATTTTGTGTAGGGTAATATTTTTTCCTAAAATATATTAGTTGATATTCACTATAGGATGGTTTGAAACTGTGGTTCTTACAACCATGTTGAAGTAATATATTGACACTTACACTGTGAATTTTATTGAAATGATTTATTTTTAACACCTATAAAAGTTGTTTCACATGATATATTGAAATATCTAATTAATTTTATAATTACCACTACATTTTTTCATAAATTTTATACCATGGTACATTAATTTAATGATCTGAAATAAAAAATTCACCCTAGTTTATGATGTTTCTTCTAGAGAAATCATATTATATATTTTCTTTATTTATTCAAAGATTGAACTAAATATTTATATATACTCTCTAATACCATTGAAGGGATTAATAGGGATAACACTCATCCTAAATTTAGTTAAAATAAAAAATTTGAAAAAAAACATGATCATTCAACATATTTAAAATAAATTGTAAAATAATTAGAAAATAATGTACTTTACACCAGTCAATCTGAGATTCAAACTCATATTTGAAAACAATTACTTGGGAAAACCAATTGGTTCTTACCTCATATGGTACCCACAAATCACACAAACATATCATTGCTTAGTATAGATCTCCATCATAACCACTATCAAATTAAAGTTATTGGTAATTGATAGAGATAATTATGATCTTGATAATTTTAGTATTGGAGAGCTGTAACCAGTATGAACACATAAAAAAGGTTTAAAAAATATATATTGTCTATAAGAACCATAAACATTCAATCAATATTAATTTATCATTTCATAAAAATGATTCAAATAATTCAATTTTTGAAAACATTAGCTCAATCAACATAATTATTATTTTGATTTTAAACAATTATTCATTTAATTATTACCCCTTATTATTGACATCTAATTAAATGTTGCAAAAAATGATAGATTTTGTTTATATATAGTATTTAGTACCACAATTTTTCACATGAAGAGATAACTCTATGTAAAGACCACCAAAAAATATCTTCCCATGCTATGTAATAGTATATATAAGGATAAATCATGATGTGGTCTTAAAAACCATGCTTTGGTGGGTCTTCAGTACAAAAATATATCACTTTTAACATATAAGATAATTTATTTCAAATTATAATCTTCTCCATAAGTATTATTAAACATTTACCAAATAAAAATTTATGATTCAAAACTCGTCAACTCTATTTATTATTTTTAGTATAAAACTTAAACCAAAGATTGTTGTGATTAAGAATCAACATCAAAGGAATTGATGTTTTGTTTAACTAATATGACTCATTTTCTATCACTGGTTTTAATTCCAAAAATTATATATATAATAATATTTCAATTTATATAATATGTAATATCAATTTATTCTATATTTTAAAGTTTATTCTTTTGTACATTGAAACACTTTTAAAATTAATAATTCATTCCATTTCCAAAAAAATGTTAAAAAAATATATAATAATTATCTTTAAAAAAGATATATTTTGATAATCCTTTTAAAATTAATTTTACTAGTTAACTAAAATGTATCTATGCATAAGGATCATCCAGAGTGGGTGATGAATTTGGGTATTTATATATATTATATTCCCATCATCAATTACCATATTCAAGATAATTTATCCATATTATAATGAATAATCAAAAATGATCTATCATAAAAATTATAATAAAAACATGAAAAAAATATTTAATTAATACATAGGGGGTGGAAGTGAGGGGAATGAAAAAATGGCACAAACTATTCCAATTATGCATGGGGGTTATGCCAAATAATTTTTTGTTATTCATATGTTCTTTTATATGAGTTTTGATGAATGTTCTTTATATACAATTATTTATTGAGGAACCATTTTTATACCATTCTGTGATTAATTATGCCAAGATAACTGAATTAAGAACCTGTGGAATTATAAAGATACACATCTCGATAGAAAAATATAATATAATATTATCATAGACTACTCCTCATGTGTATTGTTTGTTGATTCAAAAATAATGATTATTTATGCATGATTTTATGTAAAATTTTACATGTGATTTTTGAATTATTATTTGAGAAGAATCATGATTTGGAGGAAAATGGGTTTTTTGAAGTCCATGCTTGTATTTATCAAATTTAAGGTTACGGATTAAATGTGTTGAAATTTTTTTTATTAATAGATTTTATAAATGATTTCCATTATTGGGTTTAGTTTTTTTCATTTCATTGAATAAATGCTCATGTGACGATGATTTCCCTATATTATTGTCATGAAGCAACCCAGGTTGACCCTGAACTAGTCACCCAAGCTGGCCCGCGGCATGGCCCGAGGGGTGTTCCTGATCCCCGCGGGCTGGCAACTAGTGTCGGGTATCAAAACTAAATAGGTGGGAACAATTTGGCCCATAAAAGGAAGACAAATAAATTAATAAAGACTAAACAAAGAGAAATAAAACTAGCAGTGGCAAGAAAACAAGATTGCACATACCTCCATGTGACCTCTTGGTCACCTCCATCAATTAACAGTCTGCCTCGCATGGTAAGATGAAACAAGAACCTGAATCAAATAGCTGAACCAACATCTGAAAAGGTAGGATAGGCGTGAGCATTAAAATGCTCAGTAGGGATTCCAAAAATGAACCATAGAATCCATGAATTTTCCAATTCCAAAACAACCCAATAATACAAGTTTGAACTAAAATTATAAAAATAAGGTTTTCATATTTACACTACATTTTGAAAACTAAAAATCACAAATCCATTGCCCTTATAATTTAAAAAAAGGAAAATAAAAAAAACGGGGGGCTCACACAAACTTTTCCAAAATAGCTACTTTGAAGTTCATTTTAAAACCAACCATACACATAAAAATTTTCCAAGAAAACACCAAAACCAAGTTCAAGGTTATGATTCCAAGGGAAATGGTACTAATAGCGCTCATATCAAAGGATCACAGAAAACCTAGGAACTCAGAGAAAGACCAGAACATACTATACATGTGACTCATCCTGAAGGCATGCCTACTCTCGATGACGTCATAATTCCCAAACACTTGGTATCACCCTACCTGGCCTAACCGAGGGGCCCAATCCCCTAGTAGAGTATAATCTGTACTAAGGGACACTTGCCAATGCGTAGTCTAAAATAGTACTGTAATATTTCTCAGAAAACCCCCTTGCTATTCTAAGTTTCCGTGCTATATTCACAAAGAGGTGTGACAAACATTCAAATAACAGGCGATATATATATAATCATGCACGTGACACAATCCCGCACCACCCTGACCACCTCAAGGTTAGTCCTGTGACTTAGAATAAATATTCTTAAAAGTAGGCTCAAACTAAGGACTCTCATGTCACGTGATAAATAGATGAGGCAAAGGGACTAACCAAAGAGGGTTTTTCCAAACGCACAGTTTCAAAGATTCCAAATGGGCCTCATAAAATTCACACACATCAAAACTTTTATAAACAGCCAATCTAAAATTCCAAACAAGCCTTTACCTTTATCACATCAACTATTTACCAAAACATTTAGGAATGTTTCCAAAACAGTAATAAACATCATTTTTTTACAAACATGGTCAGACGGACCAAGACATGAAAATATCCTTTCATGAAAACATGCATTTACCAAAACACACATTTACCAAAACATGCCAAAACAATAAACATTTACGAACCATTTTCAAAATAACATTAAACACCAAAACATGTTTCGAAACAAATGGTCAAACCTTAAAGAACCCATTAAAAACCATTATTTCTAAAACACTTAAAGAAACACAACAGTTTACTAGTCATTCCATAGATAAATCAAATAGTCCGTTAAAAATTATATTAACAAATCAGACTGATTACACAAACTAAAAGATAATGCAACAAACTACTTTTAACAAGCCCAAAAGAAAACTTGAAAACGCTATAACATGTTGGCCAATTATTTTTCAAAGATAATAATCTCGTAAAATAATTTATTAAAAACACGCAAGCATTAAATGGACTTATTCTAAAAAGGGAAAATGTGGATTAGCCTACCTCAAGGAAGAACCGGATCATTTCGAACACTTTGGAACTTGAAAAAAATGGCGGTGAAAACTTGAAATCAGCCCGCACTCGCACGCACATACCTATATATATATGCATATATCCATAATCCACTGTACGTATTCCCCGATCCATGAGGGAATACGTACTTGGAGGACATATATATATATTATATATATACACACATTAGGTGTATGCATGTGCATCCTTAGTCGTTGGCCATAAATTCACTATAAAAACAAAAGAAACCCAAAAATAAGGTGGCAAGGACCAACACACACCAAACTAAATTACTAAGAAACCATAAACACTATACACAACCATTTTTTATAATCCAAGCCACCATTTGAAAAAAAAACTTTTACAAATCCAAAGGCCCTTAATCACCAATTTTTTAGGGATAAACCTCATTTAAAAACCCAAGACATACTTCAAATCAATTTACAAAGACATTTCAAATGGGGACAACCTCACTAAACCATCAAAATTTTCTAAGGCCACCCAAGAACAAGTTTAAAAACTTTAATAAGAAGCCTCTAAAGGTAAAACACCACTGAAAACATTTAACAAAACCATTTCCAAAACAACTTCACATATGTAGATTCAATTTCATAGACAAAAACACATGCATGAATGGAAGGACTTAACAAAAACTATTTTTAGCAAGTCAAACCAATGATAAATCATTACCATAAACAAACTACACCTGTAATATAAGTGTGAATAAAGGTCTAATAATTAAATACAAAAACACAAGAATCACATGGAACAAAATTTGAATAAAAATCATGGAAGAATGTACCTAAACCCATGCGAATGCAAAGGAACCTCAACGGAGGGAAGAGAATCGCTCCGCGGACCAACCGCACAACCTAGATGCCAAATAAAAAGGATGTGCGAACATAACCCAAGGAATTAGAATTCGGATTAAATTGAAGAGAAAATTACCAAAGGAAAGAAGGATGATTATAATAAAATATTTGACAGCTTCCAGAAAGGGGAACCGCGGTCGTTCTGGAATTGGGTGAGTGTGTTGTGTAAGAGAGTTTTGGGTCACACCGAAATAGGATGCGGTTAGGGGTTCGGGTTGGCTGGTCAGGCTCTGAGCAAGGCAGAGCAAAGGAGAAGGGGATTTGTGTCATGACGGAGGAGGGAGGTCGATCCGGACCAATAGAGGGAGACGCGCCGGACCAAGAGGGGGGTCACACCGGACTACCGAACAGGGGCTGTGCTGGACGGGGCAGAGTGGCGGAGGCTCAAGCGGTTAGGAGGAGAGGTCGGCGGTCTTGCGTGGTTGTAGCATGCTGGGTATAAGGGGTTGTGGGTCATGAGGGTGAGGGGATAAAGGGGAGCGATGGGCTAGTGGAAGTTCTATCCGCGCAAGGGAGGAGAAATCGAGGAGGTTCATCGCACGCATGAGGTTAACACCCAGGGGAGAGGGGGTCGCGAGTGAGGGGATGGGGAAGGGTAGATCTAGGGTTCTTTTTTTCATAATAATAATATTATTATTATTATCAATAATAATAATAATAATAATAAAAGGAATATTAATACTAATAATATAGTAATGATAATTCTAATAATAATTAATATTAATAATAATTATTATTATTATAGCAACTCAATAATAAAAATAACTATAATAAATTGTTCCATTTCATTTAAAATAATAATATTAATATTTATAACAATTTAGTAATAATGATAATTTTATTGTCTACAAAAGATATTATTATTTTAAGCATCACGCAACCGCACGGTCGCTCGAGCAGAACATGCGGTCACCGCTAATGGTCCGGTGCCTGTGCACCGGCCCGAAAAGCCATCAAAAACATCAAACTTCAAAAATTTCAAACCGGGACCCAGCTAAACCTCGTCTAAATAACATAGGACTGAGTAAAGAATAAAAATAAAATAAAATAAATAAGCGTCTGAGATCGGGGTGTGACATTTTTCTATAAAACTAGTAGGTTTTATAATAATCTAGGAATTGATTTTTTTAATACATTTCATTACCATGTAATTATATTCCCAATGTAGGATTTACTAATATTGATAATATTATATAATATGAAACCTCATGTTGTGTTATGAGGGTTGAGATATTCCAAACCTCATATTTTATAATGAGTTTTGAATTAGGTATGAGATCACATTTATTGGGTTTATTGATACATTTAAAGAATCATGTTTTATTAATTGGTCCATGTATTGTAATTCAAGGGTCATAAAATAAAAAAAATCATGTTTTCTCATGAGGATGGTGTTATATAGTCCAACAATATTATGATATATGGTTGATATGATAGACATAAAAATATGTGTTGGAGAGTTTAATGATTTTTCATATATTATTCTTATATTACTCTATATGAGTGTTGATCTTTATTGTTGTCACATCATGGGTGAGTTAAAAGTTTATTTTTTTTTTAAATGTAATTTAACTTATTTATTAGTAGAATAATGAGTTATTTTATTTCAACAATTTTAATAGTTTTCAATTCAAAACTATTTTATAACTAATCAATTATAGTATAATTTTGGTATTACTCATGTATTTTATTTTTTAAAGTCATTAAAAAATCATACTAAGTTTATACTCACCCCTATATATGTGCACATCAATAGATATGATGTTGTTATTGGAGGTGATATAGCATAAAATTATATATCTACCCTTTTTATTGGTGATTCAGAAATCCACAATGGATACATGGAAGGAGGATTCAATGGAAAGGGGTGTGTTGATATTTTTTATTTAATTTATTTTTGTTTGATTAAATTTTATCATTTCATTATGGTAGTTATATTCTAGTCAGTTTTTAATATAAAGTGTGTTAAAAATACATGAATATAC
The DNA here is from genome assembly GCA_963277665.1 of Viscum album. Classification (NCBI taxonomy): domain Eukaryota; kingdom Viridiplantae; phylum Streptophyta; class Magnoliopsida; order Santalales; family Viscaceae; genus Viscum; species Viscum album. The sequence continues at coordinate 1,988,663,994 of OY728145.1, forward strand.
CTTTTGGATATTATATCTAAGGGAAAAATCCAAAATAGTTTATTTTATACTTTTTCACTAGTTTCCAATCTTCAATGATCAAGGAGTTCACTTTAGGAATTTTAGTGATCAAACTCATGTTTTTGGATTCAGGTGCGTAGGTTAGGTCATTACAATCTTGTATCAAGGGTTATGATTAATCCAAATAAAATAATATGTTTTATAATTTCTATACAATACATGTACATTAAATCATGGTTATAATAATCTATTTAACTTAAATGATATGAACCAAAATTTTATACAAACCAATAATTTCATAAGTAAAATTAAATACACAATACATAGATATTCTTATGCAAACATGACACTACTAGATCCACCAAGGCATGGTATTTTTGGACTATACATAATAGTTAAAATAATAGCTCAAAATAAAGACATAATTTGTTATTTCATGAGTATTATTATCAAATATATTATATATTATATTTTGGATCATCAAATAATAGGTTCATTTTACATGTTATCTATTTTTTGTCGATTTATCTTAAACATATTATGATAATTTTTATTAGTTTTCTATGGTTTTACACTACTTCGAGATATATTTTATGTTTACAACATATTGTAGTTGTATCAATAACAATGTTTTATTTTTTTATAGAAATTAGATTTTTTTGAAAATTATATAAATTTATAAAGAATAAGACATTTTTATTTTAAGATATGTGATATTTTATAGTATGACATGATACCATGGAAAATGATATTATGATGTTGTTGTATTTGTAATGAAATTTCCAAAAGATAATAATTGAGTGTATTGTAGTGTAAGACGTATATTATTACATACATGGTATGGCATACTATAGTGTATAATATAGTTAAAGTTATATTTCTATTATAATATATCATTTCACTACTATAGTTATATGAAGATTTGATGGGGTGCATCATAATTTATAAATATGGGTCTTTGAATATCATAAGTTATGATTTGTTGATATTATAGGGTGTGATATTGAATTTTATAGGGAGATAAAAATAGTCCATGCAATATGAAAACCATCCATAGTGTACAATAAGAAAATCATGCATTTTTTATGGTATATAGAAATCCTATATAATATTATAAGATATTGGGATATATTTTTATAAGATAGAGATGGAAAAAATATTTCTTATAGATTTATTAAATTTAACATAATTTATAAATTGTTTATAAATTTTAAAAATATGGAAATATAAAAGGTTTATAATAATATTATGAATATTTATAAATAAATTTAAAAAATGAAACCTTCATGATTCTAATTTTTAGATATTTATACAAAAAAATATTTTAATAATTATAAATTGTCTGTATTAGTAGTCTGTCTTAAAAACCATTTTTGATGAGGGTCATAATTACCTCTAATAACCATCATGAAATTATAATATATCAATATTTTTTTGTATTTCCCAGTCTATATATAAATTGGATACATTACTGAAAACCTATACAATTTAGAAGCATGAATTCCTTTATGTTTTACTCAAAACACATGTATTTTTTTAGTTACTAATGTTTTATGGGTATAGAATGTCTTAGGAAGTGTTTCGAGTATAACAAGTAGGATTGTAGTAGTTTATAGTGTGAAGTTATGATTTATGCCCTGAAATTTTCCGGTGGAGGAGAGGGCCCCTTACATATTCCTATTAATGGAATGAGCTAATTTTTTGTTTGTTGAATCTCCCATTTAGTGTTTTTTAGTTTTAGTTAATTAATTAATTAAGAGGCGTTTTCCATATATAGGTGGTACACCTTCCATTAGAATGTTTGGTTTTATTCTCTATGCTTGGTTTTTTTCCACCATTAAGTGGAGATCTCAATTATTTATAAGTATAACTGAGTGTTATCAGTTGATATTGAAATATAGTGGTGAGTCTCTCAGTTTACCTTTCTTTTTTTCTTTTTTTAATTCACTGTTAAGTGGTCTCCCACTATTTTCATCTATTATGCCCTATTTTGAGGGTATTCTTATTATTTTACATTTTATATCAGTTTATCTTGAATAGTAGGACAATATTTGATATGTATATGTCTATGGGTATATTATACATGGTTTGTATGTTATCCATTGAAATTATCCCATTTTGATTACTTGTATGAAGTGTGGTTGCAATGACACAACATGCACTTGAAATCCTTGAATATTTTATGTATATAAATATTATGGGAGATATTATTATCTAAATTCAGAATATTGGACTACCCTTTATACCCTAAATTCTTTTTTTTTGTTGGATTATGAAAATAACAACAATTGTATCCCTATTTAGGAACTAAGATCAGATCATTTGACTAATCTCTAGGAATAATCTCTTTTAGTGATAGTGAATCGTCGACTTACTGGTTTCCTACTTGAGGACTATAAGAAATAACTACAACCTTTATATTCTAGTTTAGATGGCCAATCAAGTAATCACAGGTGATGGTTCAAGGAATAATAGAGGCACCTTTATAGGAGTAATAACAACAATGGTTTTCTTGATTCGATGGATCATTTTGAAATTGTATGTGAAATAAATTCCACGACCAATGGATGAATATTTACGTTACATAACTAGGAACCTAGAGATAATCATTTCATGTTAAATTTATAATTAATCAATATTATATCTAAAAATAATAATACCTGATCAAAGGAATATTCTATAATGAATATGTTTATCATTCGAATCCTTTTTTAGAGTACCTTCATCATGCTTATAGGATCCAAGTATAGAATTACTCTGGTAGGGATCCAAACCTTATTCTTTGATCTCTAAAAATCATAGATGAAATTCTAGGATCAAGCTCATGGACATTTATCATTTTTTTATCTTGATTAATTCAAGATCCAAAAGTCTGGATGGCATTCTTATCATTCTTTAGTGGTGTAGGGAATGAAAAATTTAAGATATAATTTTCTGGTGCGAAACTAATCTCAATTCTAAAATTTTCAATTTAGCATACACAATGGAGATAACCAACTATTTATAGAGTCAGGGTTTATGTTAAAATATTATTTAATTATATAATGAACCTCAAATAATAAAATAATTTTTATCAAACCCCATTCTATATAATTATATTATTATTATTATTTATCATTCACTAACTGGAATAATAATAAATATTATATTACAGTCTTGTAAAATAAATTTTTTCACCAGAAATGATCTTGGTACGCTCTAACTCCATAAAATTTATTGAATACCTAAATAAATATTTTATTTATAAATAAATAATTTATCTATAATGTAGTGAATAAATATTTAATAAACATTCAATAAATAAAATAAATATATTTTATTCACAATTTGGTAAATAAATATTCATTTAATTTATGATATCAACAAAACATGAATAAAATTATTCATTGGACTTGATAATGATATTTATTCCAATAATTATAATCAAATGGAATTTTATTAAGATCAATAAAAAAACATTGTGTGGAAATATTTAAGATCAATTCTCATTTTCATTAGGTGGGTTTACATAAATTATTTGATTATTGTCTAGAAAAGGGTGAAGTAACCTAAGAGAAACATAATTTCTGAGTGTTGAAAACCATATATGAATTCTCATTGTGTAATATAAAAATTTTGTCACAATATGTCATCAAGAAGGTGGTGCATCCATGTGATCAACCTATATACTTGATACATCCTTATTTGACTATCTGAAATTAACACATTGTCCAACCATGACCATAAAATTTATTGTGGTGGTTCTATTCTAATAAAAAGTCTAAGAAATAAAATTCCATAAATATAAAAGGGAAAATCCATCCTTGAATCATCCATTAATAATATTTCATTTGTAGAACACCTAATATACCTTATTTATCATGAACTTATGGAATCACAGTTTTTCCATATATCTAAAGTGTGTGATTCATGACATGTCTTAATGATAATCATAAATTCTATGGACTATTACTCATGGTGCATATAGGATTATTTGATGACACCAAGACATTCAAAATTCCTATTGTAGGGTATATTATCATAATCTATCATCTTGGAGATTACCATGTGTGATCTTCATATGTAAAAGTGTAATCCCCATATTATTACTTACACCAGATAATCAACATACTATGTTCCACATCATATAATTGCATTCAACTGTATAACTATACATAATAATATCATTATAACATTTCAAGGATATCATAGTATAGGGGAACTTCTATGACTATATCAATTCCACAAATATGAGAGGATATTATTACATCAAATTCATGTAGATAAATGAATAATAAATATTAAGATATTTTATTAGTATTAAAAATTTTGAATATACATGTAATTGAAAATATAAATTTTTTGTTATTGAACACAATATCTAACAACATCATGGACATAAGTAAGAATGTCTCAAGATCATTCTTATTCTATAACTAATTTTAGATGAATAATAATACCATGTCCTTCTTTTCTAATTACCAGTGCTAGAGAAATTTCATACACATTTGATATAAAAAATTTTATAGCCACTATAGAATTTACATCCCCATGTCATCAAAATGGGCCAATAAACATCCATGTGGAAATAATCCTATTAGTTTATCCTTCAAAACATTCCTTAGTAGCATTAATATATATAAATTTTGGTGAGTTTCACTAGACTACTTCTTGAACATTGGTACTCCTAATAAAATAACCTTAATTGTGGTTCCCATGATGATTGAAGTATAATAAAAAATAATATCATGATTCATAACATACATCTATCTTATAATGATACTACCCCTCATGTTTTATTCATAAGGATTAAAAATGAGGATTAGAAACATTAAAATAAAATTGGATACATGGTTATACTCTATGAAACATAGTTAGGGTTCTCTAATCAATAAATAGAAAATAAATAAACAAATTCATTATCATCTAAAAAATATAAAGGGTTTTGAATTGTAACTGAAATATTGGGAGACATACTGATATTTACTACAATAATTATTCAATTATGTGAGGTCTGTGGAACCATAAATTAACAATATCATCTTTATTATAAGATCTAATCATCATTTTCTGAGAATTAGGACCCTATCCACTTCCTGATCACAAATTCCAAAATTTTAATTAATATATCTATCGAACAATTAAATAGATGGTATTAAATGGAAAAATAAAGCAATAAGTGTGAAATTAAGTAGGGACATACCTTCTATAAATTCCATGGGAGATATAGAGAGTAATGGATCTCCTTTTTAAAATTCATAAAAAACAGACTTAGTGAGATTATAGGTAAAGGAGAAGCCAATACTGGTCAATGAAGAGGGTAAACTTATTAGAGGAACCTGTGTGAGGCATCAAGTGTTTTTTAGGGAAGATCCCACTAAGTATACATATTTTATTTCACCTATATATAAATATATTCTAATTTTATAAGTTTCAAGGGTGGAGTTGGTGATTAGGTAAAACATTCTAATATCATGACAAAGATTTAACAGATGATCATGGAGTTTTTGGTATAGGAGTTATCATTTGGTATTTATTTTGGAGGGTTTTTATGTAGTAAATTTTATGAATTATTGGATTGGTTTTGTTTTATACTACATAGAGTTAGTTGAATATTTTTTTCATCAATTATCTATATTTATATGGTTAATCCCTTTCATATGAGTGTTTTATAACCATAGTGCTCATTTTCAACCGATGATATATTAGAGACGGGCATCAGATCCCACACATATCATTACTATCATCATAGGGCGGTTTATAGTAGATAAGAGTCAGGGAAAAATTTATTTTCTCTAAAATTATTATAATTTAACTTTCTTTGATAACAAAATGTATCTTTTATTGATTTTTTTTCATAATAATATTTTGTAATAGCTTTAAATTTATTATTTAAAATTAAAAACCCTTACAGATATCTTTTTTTGATATAGAATTTATTTTCTATATTTAATATTTTGAATAGTTGATAATTTAAAAAATCTTAATCACTTTTAAAAGAAAAAACCTATTATTAAAAGTGACATTGGAAACCAATATTGATTAAAATAACAATGGTTAAGGATACAGTTTTTCAATATCTTTTAGAAATCTAGAAATATTAAATATATGATGTATATAAACTAGTCATAAATATTTAATAATTATTAAAAAACATAAAATAAAAAATTTGATAAAAATTATGATCATAGAAAAGAATATAATTATTTCTAGTATATTTGATATTTCAATGCTCATAATGTCATAAAAATAATTGATCCGAACAAATGATATTCAACCATACTATTCTAAATATGCAATGAAACATTAATGATAACAAAGAAAATATAATATAATAAAATGAAGATATGTTGTTTATTAGGTTTTTTTCAAACATTGACCTATGTTCTCAATAGATACACTAGAGATGACTTATTTTACTATAAGAGAAAAAAACAAACATACAAGATAAATAGATTAAGGAAGTGAAAACAAAATAATCTATTAAATACGAATCCATTGAAAATTCAGAATCTAGTAGAAAAAATATTTAGATGAAATTCTATATACTTCAAAATAGAGGGACTCTAAAACATGGAGATAAAAAACATACATCTTTATTTAAGGAAGATACATTAAATTTAAAATGGGTTTAATGGATTCTTAGAGAGTTCATCCTTCTTACCAAGGCACAATAACACTATTCCTTGGGTCTAAACAACATTAATCCTAAAGAATAAATATTTATCATAAAATATTCAACACTATTCTGTTTTTATTTCCATGAGACAAAGGATATACATTAGTTTAATTTACTAGAGAATCAAATTTCATTCTTATCATTAATTATAAAACTCAAATAATTAATACATTGAGGTTTCCATCTAGGTTTTATATAACTCACTTTAGAAATCAAATTGATTATATTAATTCTATTTAGTATATTATTAATATTTTTATAATAATTTTTATCAATTTTTCAAGTGGTGTATAGAAAATCACTTTACAGTGACCCTAGATTTTACAAAAATTATTATATGATTTTAAAAATAATTAAACATCAAAATACAAGGCAATGGTTATAAAGTCTAGTGTCCTGGAGAATAGGTAAAACATCATGATTCCAAAATAAAAACATATTTTTTATAATCTACATAAAGTAATCTTAAATTATTTTGAGACCTTACATCAGTATAGGATAACCTAGAGATAAAATGAACAAAGTGATGAGCTAAAATACCAATAACAGAATAAATGTAATAATAAATCTGAGCACATGGGTTAGAAAGAAAAAATAATGATATTAAAAGGCATAAAGCATGATTAAATATAATGAATCATTAACTGGGATAATATAATCATGGTTCATAATAATGTGGCAGTAAAATAAAATATGACTTTAGTATGAGTCAAGGCACTTTTAACATAGTGGATAATGAGTCAAGGCTAACCACCAAGACCGTTGCACATGGAGCATGAGTCAAGGCTACCCACCAAGATTGTTGTGCGTAATGAATCATGAGAATAAACATTACACAATGCATTGGAGCATTATCTGGGTACACCCATCATAACATGTTAATGAATATGTTTTCCACATAAGGAATCATACATAAGAAATCAAACATAAATATAAGGGTTACCCATGGAAATAATTGGGTATCATAATCATATCATAAAGAATAATAAATGGGTGTATTATAAAAGTGTCCATAAAAGAAAAGAGTTAATTTATACATGGGAATTAATAATGGAAAATAGGAAGATAACCTGATTGGTGATGTCAAAATGAATTTATAACATGTAAAAATGGCATTTAAGAAACTTTAGAAGTAAAATGTTTTAGTACGGTTTATGGATAATATTAAAGAACATTTAAAGAAGAAAAGAGAATAATATTTTATATAAATCCATAATAGAGCCTAAAACGTTTTAAAAATAAAAAATAGTGATTTAAAGAAAATAACGGTGACATAAAATTGGATATAGATGGCACTTGAAATTAGGTAAGAATTAAAAAAGTTCCCTTAAATCAGACATGCTTACCAGGTAGAATTGGCTAAAGAACCTTTTAAAAAACTTGTATATCATCAAAAAATAAGGATTAAAGAATCATGTTACATGATTTTAGAAAATATAAATAAATTTTGGAATATTTAAATAATAATAAAATATAATTTCATTTGGGTGAAAATAGAGAAAGAATTACCTTAACAAATAATAGAGGTTCGGGTAAAATCCCCTACCTTAAGTTCGAAGGCGTTATTCACTTGATATTAATGTCCTGAAAAAAAATAATTTATTAATAATTAAATAACCATTTAAATATGTAGTTGATTCTTTACTTTATTATGTTCATTTATAGACCTTTTTATGGGTTAAGATGTTCAATTTCAACATTTTGGAGTGTTGGTTTCCTTGGTTTTCATGATTGTTTTACTTGTATTCATGTATGAAAGGTCATATAAAGTGGGGGTAATTATCCAGAATTGAAATCATATGTTATTAATGAACTTAAAGAGGTTATATTGGTATTATATTTCATTTTTATAGCATGATTATGAATCATTATATAAATAGTTATTGATAATAGTTTGGGTTTATTTTGGCAGTTTTTAATCACAATGAACTCATTTTGTTTTATAAATTAATATCTTGTTTAAAAAAATTATTCTAAAAAATTAAATAAGATATAATACATATATTATAATCTGTCTCAACCATAAAAAAAATTTCTTCACCATCCTTGAAGATAGTAATGAAATTTAAAACTTTGTTGTTCTAGAATGTGATAAATTAACACATCACAGACAGTGTTTTCATTTTTAATATAAAATGAGGAGGAAAGATAGATTATGATGAATTCTTCCATTATAATAACAAAATTATAGTATATTTAAGGTAATGGAGTTATCATACCATATTTATTATGGGAGGTGAGGATAGAAAAATAAAATAAAGGAACTTGACAAGAAATTAAATGAAAAGGAAGAATGGTTTACCTCTTGATTCATTCTCCTTGAGATCATCCTTATGGGATTGGTTTTGGTATTTTATTAGGAAAAACAAATAATTGACATGGGGGAGGGAATTTGGAGGATATTTTAAAATATTTTTTACAAGGGTCAAGGCTTGATTGGTGTGAGGATAATATGTGGTGAGGGGTGGTATTTATAGTTGAGGAGAGGGGTGTTTTCTCATTATTTTACTCAATATTTTTTTTCTCAAGAAAAGAAATCATGATGATTCTTGAGACTAAATACTACAATTAGTGCATGTTAATTTTAACTAATGGTCACTTAAATCATCCATTACTCAAGCATGACACAAAAATTAATTTATTTATTAATATTGTAAATTACAGTATTTCACTATTGATGAAAATTCATGTATTTTAGAAAAATACCCAAAATTCCCCCTATCCATTTTTTGGAAAATATAATTAAAAAATGAACACCATTTTATGAAAATATTTTTCTATATATGATAAATTTTAATTTTAATTAAAATAATCATTTAATTGGGAAAAAAGATTTTAAAATTGTAACTATGTTAATATCACTTTGAAAATTTAACTAAGGTTTCAAAAAATAATATTATAATAATAATACATAAAAATAATAATTTATTATTACATTTTATGAAAACAAATTTTATTTTAAATTATTAAATAATTCAATGAAATTATAATTAAATATTTATGACTTCCAAAAATACTAAAACTTAATTAATAATTTTTAAAATATTTATTTACTTATACTATGATATAACTATATCATATTGTCACATATAAGATGCATAGACTTTATTCATACTGTAAATGGGGATGTTACTATTCAATTGTCTTGTTTACTATTCATAAGGGTTGTGTTTTAATTCCAAAGGTCAAGTTACTATTCCTTTGGTATATGTTCCTTAACTTCTAGAAATGCCTTTCATTTCATTAATTATTCATTTATAAATATTTTATTGTGTTATTAATTTAATAGTATGTGATTATACTATATTAAATAATTATAAGAAGGTAATTTACATTGATAGAATTTTGGTATGTTACACACATGGGTTAGATTTATATTTTGTGGTGGATTAAACGACCTTGAAAAAATAAACATGGCCAAACTGGGACATGTGGAAGAATCTCATAGATAAAAATGGATCATAGAAAATAGAACATGAGTCCCTTAGTTATGGTCTATATAACATATATTTAGTGTTTCTTGACTAATGTCTTTTCATAAGGTAATAAATAAATCATATGATTTATAGAAAAACTATACGACCAAAAAGAACATATTAGAATGAAAATCTAATGTTAGTATTTATACATAGTACATGATAAAATGGTATAAGTTATACAGAATATCCCTGAATGAAACACATTGATATTGAGTGTATAAAATTTCTCATATAAGAATGTGAAATTATAGAAAATTTCCCATGGAATATATATCTCGTAAATCTAGATAAAAATAATAAAATTAATGAAAAATCATACCCAAAAAAGTTCATAAAACATAACACACTAGCACAAAAAAAATTCATAACAAAAGAAATTGATAATAAATTTTCATGGAGTCAAGAGAACATATGAATGATAAAAAATGTCATTGTTTTTTCATGGAAATTATGAATTAAAATATAAAAAATTTTATTTTCATTCAAAACTAGATGAAAATAATTATTTATAGTACATATATTATTTGAATTAATTTTTTTTTTGTATTGACATTTTTTAAGACTGTTTAGTTTATATATTAATTTTTCATAAAAAACTTCATAAACAAAAAAAATTAACCCAAAATATGATTTATGTTATTACAATTTTAATTTCCGATTTAAAAAAATTGATAATAATTAAAATTCATAACTTATGTTGTGTGAATAGTTTTTTATTTATACTTTTAATAATATAAATATTATATATTTTTTTGAAATAAAATTAATAATTCAAAATAGATCAAATTTTATTGAAAATATATAATATATTCTTTGGAGTGGTGTCTATGAAATTAATTTTTTTCATGTTTTATGTTTGTATATGTTTTCTGAGAAAAAAATGGTTTCTTAAAACATTTAGCATATGTTATGTGTTAAATGAATAATGTTTTCAACTTTAAATAAAAATTGATAAAATTTCAAGCATATAAAATTTATTCCATATTTTTTTAAATTTTTTTATCTTTTTAACTTTTAATATTTTTTAAAAATATTTATAAATATTTACCACTTTAAACACAAAACTCATGTCTAGTTTGTAAATAATTGAATATTACATTTTTAAAACATCTTCAATTTTTTTAATAAAAAATAGATATATGATTTCCATTTATTTTTTAATTATAAATTTATAAAAATTTTGATTATATATATAAGTAATAAATTATAAATATTAATTTTCATTCAAATTGTAAAAAACATTTGAAATAGTTTTTTGAAAATTTTAGACTATTTAAATGTAATCTTTTTTTTTGATATTTTATGATATTAAACTTTTTAAAGGAATCATGTTTATTTGATTATTATTAATATAGTATTTTACTGGTTAATATTTTACTTAACAATGACTTCTTGAAAAAACCCAATTGTTTTCATCATTGGTGTTATTTTCTCCCATTTCCTTTGGGAAATCTTATTTTAAAAAAATGAAACATTAATTCTCAAAAATATTCCTTCAAAATGATATAACCATTAAAACAATGTATCATATTTATAATGACCAAACTATGAGTTGTGAAATAATTACCTTTTAATTTTCCTCATTATTTATTATGCATGTTCCCTAGCATGGCCACTAACATTGTTGATTCAAATGGATGTTGAACATTAAAAATTATTATTCTTATCCCAAAACAAAAACTTTTGTGACATAATATTGAATAATTATGGGATTCTTCCCATGATTTTCATATAATTATACTTTGATGTATTTTTTTACCAACTATTAACCCTTAACACAATCTTAAGTAAGATCATAATCAATTATTAAAAACTTATGTAAACAAAAACCAACTTATTAATTAGTTAATAACAATTTAATTTCAAATGATGGTTACCTATAAAAATATACTTTATTATTAATTCCTAAATCCATTGAATTAATTTTCTATAAGTTCATTAAATTGAAATTAATTTCAATATGATCAAATCCACTTATTCTAATCGTAATCCATTGATTAGGAAAATTAAACAAATTGAGGGTATTAAATTCATCCTTAAAATTAAAATAGGTATCCAATTTTTTTTATAATTTTATCATCTCATTCTTATTGTAAATCCTCAGAAAACAACTCTATGTTATATATAATTACTAATTAATTGTTTTATTATTATTTCATAAAAATATTCAAAAAAATTAAATATTTATACATGAATTTGATTGGAATATTTTGGTTCTTATCCATTTAAACTTGAATTATTACTTATTATGAGAGTAACCACTCATTATTTACTAGTCACTTCTAATTAAGGGACCAATCACCCTTAAAAATAATACTAAGTAATTAAATAAGAAACTATAATTAATAAAAATTCAATAAAAGAAAAAAATAGTTTATTTTTATTAAATTTCACAAATGTTGAAAGTAAAAAATCTCCAAAGAAACCTTATAGAGTATAAATGTACAATAAAAAGGAAACAACATAAACTATATATAATAAAATATTCTAAAATTAATGTACTTATATAAATCTACAAATATGATGTGATTAACTAACCATGGATTTTTTCTTCTATCTATAGTCTAAAAGGACTATGTTTTTAGTATGACCAATAAAAACAATGATATATTATCCTTTTATAGGCCATGAGAAACCACGATGTCCCAGATCCATATTACCCATTTTATTTGAAGTCATTGATATCATTGTATTGAAAATGGGGAGATATGTTTTGATATCTTTACTTTAATTTTTCAAATTAGGTTCTCTAAAAAACAACTTTTTCATTCAAATCATTACTTTGTTTACAAGATCATGGTTATATTTTATGCTTCACTTCATTCAAACTATGGTTCTTATATATTTTCTATCAATTAAAATCATACATGTGGACTACAAAATTAATCACTTAACATCGCAAAATGATTCACATATATTTTCTTTATATTTATTCAATGTTATAAAAAATATTGTAACTCATAAATCTAACTATAAAATATACAGAATAATATAATTTTGTTAGAATGAATTTCTTTTAATTATCTCCAAAAATAATTATAAAAATAATTTTTCTAACAACATAAAACTATCTATTTTTTTCTTTGAATGAAATTCAAGATTATTTTGATAAACAAACCAAATAAATGTTATATAAGGATTGAACATTAATGGGTAAAATCCAAATAAATCACTATACTCTTACCTAATGAATGGATATGATTAAGGTCTATTATATTAGTATTTCCGTATGTGTTAGGAAGTATACGGTTTGGTTTGGGATGGTTAGTAGGGTGAAATATTGGTTCCCAATATCATTCTATAGGGTTCAAGAAGGGGAAATTTAAGAAATCAATTTCCCATGAGAAGTGGTGGTGTTTGGTTATCTTTACTGTTCTTAGAGATCATGAAAATTATCTTATAGTAGAATGTATCACTTGGACAATCCCTGGTTAAAGTTTATGGATGGTATTGAAAAACTAATGTTTGAAGGGGTTTATGTATGTAAAGTGTTGTACTAAAAGGATATGGGAGTAATTTTGTATGATGGATGGTTTTTAATGTTATAAAAATATTATTGGATGTATAAATTTTAATAATATGGGTTTGATCATAATTCATGTGGTGTAATTTATGTTTTAGAGGTTAGGTAAGAAAAATGATTCATAAAGTAGTTGTGGATAAATGGTTATAACCCTTAAAATATATATATAATTTTATAACTAAGAGAAATATGACATGGTTTCATTATCACCAAGACTTATTTAAATCATTTAAAATTTTGATATTTTTATTTTAAAGAACAATGTTACAGAAAATAAATTAGTTCAACCTCCAAATTGAGTAATTTAGAATGTTTATAAGTTTTGAATATTAATTAATAAAATCATAATATATTTTTTACACTATATCATAGAAAGGATTAATTTTAGGTTTAAATAAAATGAATTCTTGGAAAATCACATTGAATTGAACTTAGCTCAATAGGGAATTTTTAAAATTAATTGCATAAAATGGCTTGGCAGTAAATAGATGTTTTTAGGTCCTAGTATAGATAAGTTACAGAAAATGGGATTCGTTAAAAATTATGGTGTTGTGTGTGGCTATGGTTTTACAAGAAAAAACACATTTTATTTGAAGAAAAATGTATATTGAAAACATCATCTTTTATGATATAGTGTTCATGGGAAGGTTTGAATAATTATTCTTCAGAGTTAGTGAAAACATAGTGAACATTGTTAATTGGAGAAGAATATTTCAAAATAAATGTTTTCTTTATCCTTGGGAAAAACTATCTAATATTTATTTTTTTTCAATTTTCATAGTCTTGCTTATAAAAAATGGTTAAAGAAATGGGGGTTTTTAGATTGTTATGGTCTTTGGGTTTGACAAATTTTAAAAACCTTTAAATGAACTAGGGGATGTCATCCTTAAGGTTTTCATTAATTTAATATCCCATATTAAAAAATTATAATATAATTGTACCACAACATGGTCATTCCCCATGGTTTTGGTATAGCTAGAAGTACTTTTATTGAAATAATCAAGGTCATAATACTTTAGATTTTTTCTATTTATAGGATTGATCTAAATGAATACCATGATGAATTATATGAGAAATATAGTGTAGATTTTATTTTTTTAATACACTCCTTTTCGAAATCATTCCTCCTTATTAAATTATTCAGGCTCCTTCACTATAAATAGGTTATGGATTAGGGTTTCAGGGGTTTTGTGGGATTCTCATTCTTCACTATTATAAAATTCAATAAAATTCCCTAAACTAAAAAATAAAAATTCAACATACATTATTTAAAAGAAAAAAGAGTTTTTAGTAAATTTTAATTAGGTAGCCTCATAGTTAGTGCTTCACTTAAAGTCCAGAGATAGACAATAATTTGGTTCCTAAATTGAATATGAGGGAGAAACACACTCTTATTAGATGTTTTCTATATGTAGATTTAACTTTTTTCATTAAAAATAAAGGAGGTTCCATGAACCACTTTGAATCTTAATTTCTTCATGAGAATGGGTTTGTATCACTGTGAAATGACCTAAAAAATATGATTTTAATTAAACTATAAAAACTTAAGTCTTAGTTTGAAAAAATTACTATGTATCAAGGCTTTAATTCCCTTTGGTTGATTCATTAGTCATGAAGATTCTTAGTTTTACACTTGTAAATACATTCATTGTAATAGGAATCTCTACTAATTTATTCTTATTCATCTAATTATGAAAATATCTTCTTACTATATTGTTATAAGTTCATGTTCACCATCTTCATACATCAATAAAACTTATTCTCATGATTAACACTAAACTTTTATGGTTTCTAAAAAATCATCCTGAATGGTTATTTTAAAATATGTGTTTTAAAGGCTATTTTATATGTACATAATTAATTATTAATATTTTTACACCAATATAACTGGTTTCATATTAATATTTTTAAACATATTTACTATTTTATTAATTTATATAATTATAAATCTTAACTTGTTTTTTGGTGATAATATGTACATATATTGTATCATAATATATATATTTTATCAATCCACTCAACAAGTAATTTTTAAAGTGAGTGCCTCAATCACTAATGGGTAATGAAGTAATTCTAAATCATTTAAAGTTATTTGTTTTTTATAAATTTATGATGGTTCCCAAAATATTATTCATTATTACCTTAACGACCATCCATTAGGAAATATAATTCGTCCATAAGAATATATATGTGTTATGAAAGGATTCTGAGAATGGGAACATGAAATCTATTCTTTATACATGAAAAAATTTATATTTTTTAATTGGGTTTGAGTTATATTGGTTTAATTTTCAATATTCCCTATTCCTTGGAATTAATCACATAGTTTCACATATTCCTTTGTATCTTTTTATATTTTATTCTTAAATAATTCACTTTATAAAATTATTTTATGTACTTTTTTGAGACCATGTTATCCTCTAGTAGGCGATTAATAAAAATATTCCAAAATTATCTTCATCTTGGATTTGAGAACACATTTATTAGTGATTAAATATTCATATTAAATCAATAATAAAGTTTTATACAATAAGTAATTCACAAAATTTACAAAAAAAAATATCTTCTTATTTTAAATATAAACCGTGGATGGGTGGTTCTATCTATTAAGTAATTTGAAACTTCATTACACCAAGGAAAAATTTTAATTCATAATGAAAAATATACCCATCTATATACTCACCATAAATGTTAATTTCATAAATATTATCTATATTATTCAATGTAAAAATGATAAGTGATCAACAACCCCATTATATGAGCCCTTATTATCTTTATTAATTATTTTGAATGGTTGTAAAAAAATAATGACTTAGATCCACCATGGATTAATAATTTTCTTATTCAAAAAGTATTAAAATGTTGTAAAATATATATATACAACTAACATATAGAGTATTAGATTATAATGTTTTGAAAAAAACCAATGCGAATAACTAATAGTTATTTTCTTATGGTAGTGTAATTTATTTAGGATATGAAAATAGTATAGATTTCTTAGTATATATGTCTAATGATGTGATCAACTTGTTATCCCAATTTTATTATAATAGTAAAATATCTACCATCACACAATAATTTAAAAGATTCCACTATGTTGGATATATCAAAATTAGGGTGTCCAATAAGATTATTTTAACTATATTGATGGATTTTCTATAAGAATCACTAAAATTAAAATGGATTTCCATTCATAATATGTGGGTGAGTTGTTGAGCTATCCTGGGTATTTCTCTGAAATGTTGACAGTAATAACCACTTTATATATGATTTATATTATTCTAACTCACTATTGTATGATCAATAAATTATTTTATATCATTAAAAATTTATAAGTTAATATCAACTCATTTCTCAGAAATCTAGTGACCAAAGTTGATTCTCCCTTGAACCAGGAATGTAATTTTTCCAATTATAAATTAATATCATCATCTTACATTGTTTGAGTAATAAATATAGTTGTTAAGGAATTAATCAAAATATATTCATTAAAGTAAAAAAATATCATTAAATATGCCTATAAAATACTCCTATATGTCGTAAAAAATACGTTCCATACACCATTGAAACATTACAACTGAGTTTATCATTCTAAAATATATGTGATGATATAAATGGGTTATATACAAACATGTGAATGTAAGATTCCTAAACCTACCTGGGTCAACCCCAAATATGTTATGCTAGCCAGTTTGTGACAATCCATGATATGAATTCTTCATCCTCCTAGATAGGTAACAAGTTTGAAGCATATACCATAAATCAATATGGAATGATTTATCATTGGAAAAAACAAATAAATAAATAAAAATATAACAATATAATAATAAAATAACCAGTAGAGTTTTAAAAGAAAATAAAACTAGACATACCTCCATGTGACCCCGTAGGTTACCAACAAACTGGAAACCAAGCTCGCTCTAGGAGAAAAAAAGTTAAGATCAATCTAAAACTAAAAAACTATAATGTATTAATGAACACTGAGATTCTCACTAGGGTTAAAATGATAAATGACACCATATTACTTAAATTTAAAGAATAATAAATTTCATTATAGTTTAAAATATAAATTTATAAACATATGGGTTTCCTTCCATTTTTAAACAAGTAACTATAGGATGTTTTTATAAAAAAATACACCATTTATTTCTACATATTTTTTGATTAGTGAAGGATTTCCAATAAACTATTTTGAATATGGGACATGTGAAGAATTAATCATTTCAGTAATAAATCATAACAGTGGAAATTTGTTTGATAAATGTGAAATAAAATAGCGGTAAGTATGGTATAAGTAAAACATGTGTCATTGGATCTCAATAGTAATAAGGAAGGTCTGGAACATAACCATATACATTAGTGTAATAAATATCTACCATTATTTATTATACACAATCCACTCATGCTAACACCCGAAATTACCCTCACTGGTTTAACCGAGGGGCATATCCCACAAGAATAGGGATTCTAATTTTGGGCCACTAGTTACAATATAATAGTAAACTAGTACAATGTGTGTACCTAGATCTCCCACCTAATAACCTAATAAATACCATAGTGTAAAAAAACTTGTGTTTTTTATCAAGATATCATACACATACTTATCACATACTTTTCAATGAAACAACTATTAACTTTTTCACCTCCGAACTCACTTTAAAGTGCATCCCCTTTTCCCTTTCCAAAACACACATTAGTTCACAATCCCCTTTATCGATCACATAATGGATATCACACTTTTAGAAGACATCATGATTCCAATACATGGGTCATGCCTTTAGAGGTGTTTTTATTTCCTTAAAATATTACAAATTACTAAGCGGGACATAACATTTAAATGAAAAACACTATTTATTTCAGAAAAAAATTCCTAAGAAATTTAAAGTCCAAAATCAAACATCACACTTAAACAAATATAAATCTTGATATATATATACACATATATACTAATAAACATTTTCCTAATATACATTTTCACATTTCTATGAGTTAGTATTTATCAAGAGAGAACAAATATATATATATATATATTTTTTTTAAATTGGTTCTAAGAATATAATGGATTTTTAAATCCATTTAAAGATCCTTTAAAAACCCAGAATGCCATGAAGACTTAGAATAGAACTGGTTGAGTAACCAAAAAACAATAGGAATTTCATATTCACAAGTTATAAATAATTTGGAAAAACTTCCATCTATTATAATTTTTAACAACTTGGGATAAACTTGAAAACATACCTTAATAATAACAAACTTGTCAAAGCTTGGAGAAAGAAAATGAAAAATAAGGTAAAATCAATTCCAAGAAACACAAAAAATTTCTATAACAAACTTACTTTATAATATAATGAAAACTACCAACAAATCCACCATGAAATAATGGTTTTAAAATTAAAGGTTTATATGTAGGGTAGCCATCCTCAAATCAAAGAGAAACTCATTTAATTTGATTCATGAGGAAAAAACCACCTAAATCAAGTCTATGGAATCTTGAAATATTGAAATAACCCCTTTAAATAATGAAATCTCACAAAAAATAAGACCATGAGAATGAACTAGTGTTCACAAAACATCAAGACAGGATAATGTAAATTAGAAAAGAGTTTTAATATGGGGATGAAGGAGAATATAACCCTCACTGAGATGACCACACAAGAAAATGGGGAAGAAATTTTCTACCTAGAGAGAGGGGGACAAAGGAGGTCACATACGCTGAGAACCCCCATAGGCATGGTTCCAAATGAATATGGATAGTGGGAGGTATTGTGATTAATTTTTGAAAAAGGGGAGGGGAAAATATGCATTTTTTAAAAAAAAATCAAACACCTAGACACTGCACATGGTTTGGAAACATGGTTGGCCAAACCATGAACTAATTATGCACCTCTAATGGAGGCTCTAGAGATCCATGAGGGAAAGTTTCATGGTTAGGGAAACCATGATCCGCCTATGTATTTGAATATGATATAATTAAAGACACCCTCTTCTGTTATATGCAAGGTTTATCCTAACCCTGTACCAACAATCCACCTTTGATGTAAATACTCAAATTATAAAATTGAGAACATGTTATATCCTAAAACACATAAGAGAGGCTATTTATAATTAAATAATTGATAATAATAAATGATTCATGGTTGGAATTTTAAAATTCTACCCATTATGATGATTTTTATCCTGTAAAAGGCCAATGAGAATTAGTTGATCAAGATAATGGAAAATAAAAAACAACTAGCCAAGAATAGACCTAAAAAATCAAAGACCAAAGAACCAACACTCACATTCTCTTCATAACTCAAGAATATTAAATCCAAAAGAATCTAAAAATATTATCCTAAAAAACAAGACATGTGTCCTAATAAGTAGATAGAAAAACAAGAAATCTGAACCATCCAATAAAAGAGTCAATATAAGTGACTCAAATCTTCAAAATAAACTTTGAAACAAGTAACAAACTGACCCCTAACTAAGAAATCATTTAAAAAATATTCATAGTTTTTATAGGATCTCCATGAGCATCTGTCAAAAAAATTATAATCTAGGATAACCAAACTACTACTATGATCATCATCAAGAAGTGTAGAAGAAAGGTATTTCCCATTCAAGGAATCCTAGAATCCGAGTTCACTATGATCTCCTTTAATGGTAGCCTACCCACCATATTAGGAATCTAGACAAACATTGATTTTTCAAGATTGAATAATTCAAAAGACTTAATGAGAGCCAATATTATGAGAATCGTGGCATAGTTTGAACACTACATCCACTCAATGCCAACAAGATTCAAAATATTTAAAAATATATTACCTTTAAAACAATAATTTATAACAGATAGAAGAGTTAAGGGATCCCATCATACCAAAAATAAATGTCACCATAAAGGGAACCAAAAATAATAATTTATACAATATTATCTAGAGGTGGAATTAAGATATATAACCAAGGAAAACCCAAAGTAATAATAAGAAATTGATCTTGGAATAAATGATTAGAATAGGAAGACACAATGTGGATGATAATTTCATGAAAAATCACACCTTAACAAGATCAACATGATAAGAAGTCTTGGGTTAAGGGAGGAAGATATGGAGGTAATTATCAAAACAAAGATCCATGGTGATCCTAACTGATCAGAAAAATATAGCACCCTTCCCTGTCATCTGAATCACTTAAAAATGACTTCCCCATTCAAATAAATGACACCAACATCAAGGAAGTACCCCTTAAAAAATTATTATTAGTGAAATAATCATTAATTCTTAATTAGATTTCATGGTAAATAAAAAAGGGAAACAATTACTCATACATTCCACAAGTACCACAACTGCCTCAAATTTGATAATCTGTGACCACTAAATGAGGATCACCACCAATTCCCAAAATTGATCTCTACCTAGACCACAAATGAAATCAGGATAGAGACCGACCATCCACCCTTCTCCAATATATTCATGGGGCATAGTAAAATAATAAAATATACAAAAATATAAATAAAAACAATTTCATTTTAAATACCAGAAAAAAAAATATTCCATCTCAAACTAAATAAATTACCCCAAAAAGTAAATCATCCAAATCACAATACATAAATTTAACATCTCACACTTTTGAAGCAATTAAGTTATCACATTTAAGAAAACTGATATTACTCTTTTAATTATAAAACCACATTAAATTTCATAATTTACTTTGAAAAAAAATTCTCACTTAAGTCTATAACAACCTATATAAGTCCTACCATTAAAACAATTACAAGTCCTTTATAAAATACCTTTCATTTTTCTTCATAAAAATCCATTTTTTTAAATAAATTTTGATAAATAAAATTTATATGAAGTTGTTAAAAACCTTTCAATGGTAGAAAATAAATCCTAATTTACACACATATATATAAAAATCCCCACACCATATTATATTCACACTCATGAAGATGAATTGTAATTCACTTACAACCAAGTTATACATTTTTTAACATTCATAAGTAATACCAAGGGTTATACAAAGGATGAATCCATCTTAATTAAATTATTAACAATTACAAAACACGTTTTTTGATAAAATTTCATCTCAAATAAAACATGTATAAATCCCTAAATTACATTCCATCCCACATTCCACAAATACATTCAATATTTAAAAAAATAGTTTCATTTTAAAATATCATAGTTGATTTATTTTGGAAATAGAACTTTGATAAACCAAACCTAACATTAAAATTCGAAGAAAGAACCCAAAATAAACTTAATAAATTCTCATTAATAGATGAAAAAACTCAAAAGTTGAGGATAAAAAAATTAAAAAATTCATAAAATACAAAATGTATGCACAGTTCTGCGAGAATATTTGGCAGACAATGTTCCAATCTTTTGAAAACATTGGAGGTTAATAGATGAAACTGAATGAACTGCACATGGTTTTTCAAACTCATCCCAATAACTATGAACCAAAAAAATCCCTCCAAAAATCCACTCCAAAACCTGGATCTTTACAAAATAATCCATAAATTCTCAAAACTAATTATAAACACTCAAACAAAGAAAAAAAACTAAAAAATATAATAACCAAGCTTAGATTCGAGACACAAACATCTCAGACCACCCTGGAAATTCATGTGTCCCTCTAAATAGGTGTTTATCAACCACCTTCACATGATTTGACACTTTAATTCTACAAATCCATGCTAAAAACTATAGGAAAACCATAAATAACATGGTCCAACATTCTTTTATACAATTTTTTATGATCCAACCCGAGTTAACCCTAAACCGATTACCTAATCTAGTTTGCTACAAGGCTCGAGAGGCATCCCCTACCCTCCTAGTATGTAAATTAGTGTCAGGTATCTAAGATAACTCAATGGGGAATGATTTATCCTATGAGAAAATAGATAAATAAATAATAATTAATAATAAAATAGCTACTCATAGTAGAAATAAAATAAAACTAAACATATATTCATGTTACCCCATAGGTCACCACCAACCACAGAACCAAGCTCACTTCATGAGTTATTGAATCCAAAATCTACCTAATATTGGAAATTATAATATAGGTTTGATCACAAATATTATAATTAGGTATAATAAAGATAAATCATTCCTTACATGTTACATTTAAAGAGGAAACAATTTTATACTAGTTTAAAATATAAATGTATAAACATGGGGTTTTTATTGCATTTTAAGACAAGTAACAAGATGGTATTTTTTCTTAAACCATCTTATATTTTTTATTTACAAACAATTTTTAATGAATAATGGATATCCAATAAGAAATTTCAAGAAGGTACATGTGAATAAAGAATCATTTCAGTAAGAAAACACAAGAGTGGAAAACCATTTTATAATATTATTACCAAATAGAAGGAATTGTTTTTGTATGTAAAACAGTTTTAATGGGAACTTAGGATTAGTTAGGACCCTCCAAATATCAATATTTTGAAATGGGAAAGGGTTTTGGGTTTATTTTTCCACTGATTGAAAAAATTACAACTTCTTTAACAAGTATTTCTATTTGAGAATAAGATAGTAGTTTCCTTCACATGATGTATTCCTCTCATTTAAAGTCCTCTATCACTTTTTAAAAGTCTATAATTTTTATAGATTTAATTAATTTATCCATTTTAAAATATAAAAAAATTTATAATCAATCCACCATTTGTGCATGTGCCAAATACTTCTCGGGATGTCAGCTATAAACCATAATTTAATGTTTTCCTTTAGATCCAAAATTTTAATTCTCAATGTTATAATATCATTATAGGTTCCTTTAAATAATATTATACCTCAAATTTATAATATATACTATTTAAATAATGATTTTTTTCATTCATAAATTTTTACATGTTTTATGGTGGGAAATACTTTCATAAGAAATTGTTTCTTAACATGACACAAGTGGTGGTGGAACTGGGAAAAACATTCTTTAAGCCTTGTGTTATTATAATGTTTATAAAAAAAATAATCCCTTTGTATTAAAGAATTATTTTAAACTCCATTATATTTTAACATGCCACATAACTCTATAAAGCTAATTAAGAGGAAATATAGATCATTGTATAGTAATCCTTTATGTCATCTCATATTTTCAATAATTTCTAGTAAAGTCAACTTGATTCAAATCTATTCAACTTTAAAATTGGTTTATCAATACTTTTTTTATCCCTATATGGATTACAAAAAATAAACCATTGTTTTTCAATCCCTTGGTAATTATTTTTCTCTTTCTATATGGTCCTATATAGTGAAATATCTAAATAAAGCTTTATTCTTGTAATAGAGATTCTCTTCCACCATGTATTCACATTGGAAATTAAAAATGTATTACCCATTCTTGATATTATAATAAAGTGGTTTTATCAAATCCTAGATCCTTAAACAAGTTGTTTCCATCCTTATATTACACTAATGACTCACAATATATAGTCATCACATCCCAATGATAGAGGATAGAGTTTAAAATTTATAAATTATAAACCTCTTATTAAAAATATAAAAAAATCTATACCTATGGAATTATAAATTCAAACCTATATGAATAAATAAAATCACAAATACTAGTTATTGGTATTTTTTTATCATCAATTTAAAAATAAAAATAAAAATGATTACAAGAAAAATAAACGAAACTCTAGACAAGAATTACTCTTTTAATTCATAAGTAATTTTGGTGAAATGATTTCAAAAAATATATTTCCCAAAATTTATAATTTTATTCTCTTATTGATTGAATAAAAGTTATATTTTATTATATTCCTAGTGTAATAAATTTTCATTAGATTATTATTAATTAATACCATCCTAAATATTTCAATTTTTCATTCCCAAAATAATAAACTTCAACTAAGATGAATTAAGTTATGATTTCGATTGAAAAATAAGTTTCAATACCACTCTAGTATAAAAAAATAATCTTCCATTACATTAGTTATTATACCTTTCCTAATACTTTTCTAAAATAATTAATAAGAAATAATATAAAAATGAATCAAAATGTAGTACTAAGTTAATTAATTTTATCCATAATAAAAATAAATCATTCAAAATAAATTGGCATACATATACTCTTAATTCAACATCACTTAAGAAACTGCTCATTAATGATTGGCTAATTTTCAATTAAAAAAGAATATTTTATATTAATATATGTAAAATACATTAAATTTAATGATCTAATAAATAAAATCATTCTAGATAATTGAATAAATTTGACTATCACAAAAAAAAATTCTGAACTTCCATAGCTGAGTTATTCATATCCTAGATTTCTCTAGAATTGTTAAATGTTTCAAAATGTTTTCCCCTTATTTTACATTTTTAAAACAATAAAATATATATACTCCTATATAAATTATGTTTTAACATAAATAGTTATACTATAATGGGCTCTTCAGTAATCTCTTCAATATATTCTCCAATGATATTATTTATCTTTCATTTTAAATCACATGACTTTCATGTATTACAGTATAAGTTATATTTTTTGTTATATAATATTTATATCTTCTTTAATTAAACATTAAATCATATAAAATCATATAAAATAATCCCAAAAAATTAAACTATATTCCAAACATCAAAAACCATTCTCCAAATTATTATATTATAGAAGAGTTTTATTGTATGAAATAAATTGATCTCCCCTTTTGTTCTTTGGTTTATTTATTTAATTATTCTTCAAGAAGTAATCCATCATCCATTTAATTCGTATTAACTTTTTTTATCTTATGATAAATTCATAACTCATGTTGAATTTTTCATGATATTATGGATATCTATGGTGACTCAAGTAGTTTTAACCATAAACCTAAGACAAATAATTATTTTCATGCATAATGTAATTGTTTTATCAATATGTTGTCTTTTAATTATTTCAAATCATCTTACTATAGTGGTAATTTATTATCAAATTAATTCCTCCTTTCAACATTAACTTCTACCAAAGCATCTCCAAAATCTTCTGAAAGATCCACTACCCTATAAATCATCCAAAACTATAAATATTATAATATATTGAGTTCCATAACCAATGAAACAAATATAAAAATGGTATGTGAATTTTGGAGATATCAAATTACCCAATCATGAAAATTATATTGTCCTCTATAAAAATAAATCATATCAATAGAAAGAAGAATATTCAAAATCACACCACTCTCCAAATAATGTGTTTTTCAATAACACCTATTTTATGAATTCAATCTATAAATATCTTCATTTTCCGACCACAATATTCATCCTTTTACTAGTATCTAAGAAATTTATTATCAAGGTTTTTTAAAACTTTTTTCACATATCACTAAAGATAAAATAATTTGGATTATACTTAGTCTCAATGATATGAAAAAAATCTAGTATATCTCAATTCATCTAAATATAAACATAGAAATAAAACCACACTAATCAAGAAAATTTTTGAAAGGTTTTCTCTGAGTTTTTTGATGGGCGGTTCACAGTGTAAAATTTGAAATTATTGATCAAAAAGGAGACTGGATAAAAAAAAATACAATGCATTATTTTCAATAAATATCAATGATAAATAATTCCTTATATATTCAGAAACAATTATCATATACCACATTATTTTTCCTGTATTTCTCATGGATTCGCAACTTGAACATCTAAAGTAGTGATGAATATTCTTTTTTTTCTTTTTCTTTTTCTTCACCTTTTCTTTCAATGGAAATGATATATAGAAAATGTCTCACCTCTGGGTCATTGGATGGATGGAAAAAAATGGTTGATAGGTTATCCTAGGACTAATTCATTTCAATATAACCATCTATATTATCCCTTTACACTTATTCTTATTGTGAAACTATAGTGAAAAATGGTCACCCACATTGAGACTGCTCTCACCATAATCAAACCATCCTTACCTATTTGGGAAGACAAGCATCTGTATATTTAACAGAATTTTTTTTCTGAGTGGGGGGAAGGGTTGTAAATTATGGATTAAATGGTGGAAGATACCATAGGGTTTGGGGTGGTAACACAATTTTTAGGGAATGATAATTTCTAGGTTCATATGTTGGGGGTATCTCAAATGATGGTAAAAATACATTTGTAGGGGCCTCTTATGCAGGTTACATCTAAATAGTCACATGTATTGTCTACTCTTAACAGACATCAATAGTTAGTGTCTCATTTATATGTGTAATATTGCAAATCAAGAGGTTCATGTATCATATGGTGGATTTATCAATGAAGGGTATCTCATAGAGTGTATCACTCATTTTCCCATTCACTTATTTTAGGCATCAATATCAAGTTGTCAACATGTGTAGGCCCCCATGATCAAGTTAAAATTGTCATGGAATGAGGCATAGATAATGAGTGCGGTCCTAGTCAAGGGATCTGGGACTAAGTATGGGGTTATGTGATTTGTGTGGTGCTTAATTATGGGTGATTGGGATGGAAATTAAGGGTGTTCATATACTAAAGTTTCATAGATTGGAATGAATTGTTCACAAGATTTGGGGTTTTTATTGGTACCATGGTATGTGATTATATGGGTGTGGTTCAAATAGAATTGTGAGAATATTTCAAATTATGTCCTAGAGGTAAATGTTATATACTATAATTTTCTTTAAAAACTGATATATCATTATACTAGTGATCATGTAAATAAGTATCGAGTTAGGGTTAGATTAGGCTCAAGGTTTTGGAGTGGTCAAGGGTGGGAGTTCACACGTGATTGGTCCTCATTGTTTGAGTACTCTGATTAGGTAAATAATTAATAATAAAACTATAAATATATTTTTCCATCCATATTTATTCATCTCATATTTCACAATAAATTATAAATAATCAAATATATCACAAAAAGAGAGGTTGTGGAATAAAAAGATAAAAGTTGTTAACATAATCAGTGAGATTAGTAAAAAAATTACTTCCCATAATTGTTCCTTTTATATTTTTCTTATATATCATAAAAGGGGGTTAATTATTTATCAATATTAACAACCATACATCTGATAATCACATGAAAAATAAAAAACATCCAACTAATTGAATTTTTAGTGGACATCACCCATGGATATCCATGGTTTGGTCAACTCCCAATGAATGATCTTGAAACTTAGGCCCTTTAGTTAAGTAATTTTTGTCCTCATTGGTTAATATTAAAAGTTATAGTCAATGGAAAAATTGAATAACTTTTTAGAGGTAAATTGTCTATATGGTTACATCACAAATTTAGTGTACTCCATTATTTTAAAAAATATATAAAACCTTTATTACCAAGAATATATTAATGTCTTACAAATAATGATTATAATAAATTCAAAAAAATATTTATTGAATACAATCATAAATGAACTTATTAGTACTGAGGTAATATATTGTACTATTTTGGTAATACTATTCCATATTTGATGAATATTTTCTTTGTGTATCGATCCTAGGGTCCTCGTTATATTATATACAATCTCAATGGGTTATAAGGTTAGTAATTATAGAATGATTCTCCATAACATTTTCTTGGTTAACAATGTTCTAAATTTTTCAATTATTTCTAGGTTTTAAAAATAATAAAATAGTGATGGTTTCATTGGAAATCATTCTATCTTGAAAATTAATAAATAATGTAAGTTTTTCAAGTTGGTTAGGTTTAAGTGTGTCTAGTTGAATCATATGATTTTTAATGTATGTTGGTTCTTTAATTCATAGGGATATTAAGAGGGAATTTCATAGGATTTTTTTTATACTTCCTCTTAGTGAGGAAGTAGGTTTCATATTATAATGTATAGAGATATATTGGTAAAAATGGGGATTCAAAAAAATGTTTTAAGTGTTTAATGAGAGTTGAAAAAAGATGATGAATGATAGTTTCAATTTGATCAACAAATAGGTTAATTTCATGGTGATTGTTAATTATGGTTTTATTTGTGATGGAATTAGTTTGGGGATTATGTGAAATCAATAAAAATGCTTTATAGATAAATATTATTTGATTTGAGGGAGGTGGAAGTGATTGAGAAAGTTCAAACCAAGAAGGCTATCTAACCACAATAGAGATACAATATAAGTGTCACAATGTATCCCTAGTATTAATTCATCATATTTATTACAATTACATGTGTTAAGGGTTAATTTATCCTATTGTGTTATGTTAGTTATCTCTTGGAACCATGAGTTTTTAAAAATATTTCTACCAAGATTTTCACACTGGATTGTAATTCCATTTCATAAAATTTATTCTATCACATGTCAAAGTTTGAATTTGAAATTATTTTAGTGTTCCATAATTGTATTATAGAGTTTAAGGGATAACCTCAATGATCTGTCTTTTTGTTATTATGTAGTGAGGGGGCCTTATTGTAGTGTGATTGGGTTACTGTGATATTTTTTTAAGTCCCATAGGTATTTGATATTACACTACGTAACTCATAAATTTTATCATGGAATATTTTTATCTCCATTATTTGTAATTTTTATAACTAAAAAATATATTAATTATGAGAATATCATTGATAAAAAATAATTATTTATGGATGAACTCCTTATAGCTTTTTGAAGAACATTGTTACATGATTTGAGAGTTATTTTAAAAAATTCACTCAGACATTAACCAATTAAGCACACTTTTTTATGATCTCATCCACTTATTTTAGGTTAATTATAGTAGGGATTTGGAGGTACTTGGTATTGATTTTTAGGAATATTAATTTTCATTAATAAAATGACCTATATACCCTAAAAACATAACAAAATACTTGAATTAATGAAAAAATTAAAAGTTAAAAGGAAAACATAAATATGTTTCCTCTCACCAATCACATTGGTTAAAATTAAAATCTCAATATACCTAAGTTTATTTAAAAAACATAAAGAGATAATGTGACCCACTTTGTAATGTTTATTATAGTTTTTTAGGTAGTGTTTATTCACATTAAAATTAGTTTTATCATTCCTTTAAATTTTTACTAATCTATGTAAAAAAAATTCTCACTATGAACTATCTATTCAATATTCATTTTATATTCCTATAAAAAATATAAACATGATTTTAAAATAAATAATTTCCACCTAAGTGTATCTATTTTTCATATATGTATTTATTTTAAATATCTTATTTTTTTCTCTTTATATATTAGTGTAATATTATTTTTCTTCTCTTAAGATCTCAGACTACCCATACAGAACAAACAATATATTTCTCTTTGCATCATCTTCTCACTATTTTATTGATTTTACCACCCAATAAACCTTTTATGAAAGTTACACTAAAAGGAGGAATGGTTTTAACCTAAACCAAATGGAATATAAACAAACATAATGATTTCTTTTAAGTGGTTACATTAGCCCACAATGCCTCATTTAATTTCTTTGCAATCTCTCTTTAGCTCACATTGATAGTTTTTTCTATAATTTTCTTCATATTGTGGTTCGAGAACCAGATATTTCTACTCATTAGAGGGTTTTATGGGCTTATTATATAGCAGTAAGCTATTGAATTCTCTATAATTCCCATTAAAGAATGGTTTCCAATGTTCTTTCATTAATCACTAATTATAATATTTGGAAATAAAAAACCAAAAGAATATTATATTAAAAAATTTGAGACCACCTCAACCATATTAATCGATGTGGATTCCACTCTAACCCATTTTGAAACATAGTATACATACACAAAGAAATTATTTCTGCCAAAATATCATTAGAAGTGATCCATGATGTCTATTCTCTAATAAAAAATACATCCATTATAGTATATTGTAGTATTCTATATCCTTTTACAATGCTCAATATTAGTCCCCATTAACATCAAGATACCAAAAATATTATAGCATATAAATGTAGGTTTAAAAAAATACCTATGGGATTATCAATGAATCAATTCATTTTGCACCATGGATTCCTCTAATTAGTGAAGAGTGATAAAATTCCCTAATACACATATATTTGATATCAAGTACACACTAATGAATTAACGCACCAAATAGTATGGAAATTATATGATCATCAAAAAAATTACTTCATCCAAGAACATTTTCCTCCATTGGTGTGTGAATTTTAGATAGATATTATTAGTCAATCAGTAATTAAAAATGTCAATACACCATTGTTGATTTGTTATATCAAATATAAATTGTTATTTATTTGGAAATTTTTTGATGACTTCATATATCTACTTAGGCGGTGTAACTAAATCATAAATATATGATTAATTATGAAATTCTTTGAGAAAATATTGCAATTTATCTAATTGTAAAATGATTATAGTAGAAAAACAATTGAATTAAGAAGGGAATTAAATAATTTTTTAAGAAATTACTTTTATACCACAAGAATGGTTTATAACTATAGTTTATATATTTTGATATATGGATATCAATATAAAATACCACAATAAGTAATTGATTTAATTTCATATTGTAATTGAACAACATAATCATAATAGTTATACTCTCATGGTATATTATATTGAAATTTTTCTCATCATCTTCATATGATCTTCTCTAAATGCATAGTCACTTATTTTTCACATTACCCTAAAATCATTCTATTAATTTATAGAAAACATGAATTTGGTGGTGATAACAATTTTCTTTAGCTTCATGATTTATTACATTCATATTTTATCAAATAGGAACCTCATACCATTCACTAAAATATATATCATGGGTTAGGAATGTTTATAAAAATAATTAAGAAACCACTTTTAGAAACCAATATTTCCTAAAAAAATATAGATCAACCTCACATTCAAGGAATGTAGATATTCTCATATCTACATAATCACTATGGGATCAACCTTTATCCCGTGTATTGAAATATATTGACTGGGTACTATTTCAAATATTTCTAAAAAATATATTATACTAGTTTAACACAAGATATGTCACCAAAAATGATACAATACTAATTCAAGATTCATGATAAATACCTCACTGAATCAGCTATAAATGGAAAATTAATTTATGAACCTTTTCAAAAATTCAATCACTATTGAGAGTGTAATTCTTCACTGAATGGTGGTGGATGCATTACACATACCAAATGACATATAGTAATAGTAAGAGTTTATATAATAAAATGTGAATATATTTTTCACTTTGTATTCTAGTTCCATTATAGATTAATTTTAACCAAACTATTCCTTAATAAAAAATAGTATTGTGTCTTGTTATGTAGAACCCCAAAAATTCTAAAGGGTAACTTTTATTTGATAGATTTTAGGACACAAAACTCTAAATGTATAAAGGAATATAACTCTAAAGGTTTTATGGAATTTTTAATATCTTTAATAAATTTAAAATATTATTCATCTTTAAATGCATGAAATACTGAGTTATCTTGCATTACACACAATAAGGACTTTCTTTGATATCTTGCATTACATAAATGAACGAGTTTTACTGAACAACAATATATTTATAAAATATTATTATTTAATATAATAAGATAAAACCATGCCATTAAATTGGAATTTATGAATAGGATTATCCAAATTGTTAAAATATATTGTTTAAACAAATAGAGAGTGAATTCATTGGTTACCAATTAATTATAAGTGAATATAAAAACCAATTGAATATAAATGAATGTTTTTAATGTTCACAAAGCTGTATTATCCTAATAAATTAATTTAATAACTATTAGTGAATGATATTAATGAAATTTATATGTTATATATTTAATAAAATATTTTTGACATTCACCCAATATATTTGATATGAATAAGTTAACAATGAATCTAGTTTTATGCTAAATGTGACAATCGGGTCCCAGTGACAGCACAGACACCCCGCCTTAACATGGCCGTCAGGTCCTGACCCACCAGGTACCACCAGTTGCCCCACAAACACGTGGGGCCCACCCCAGGGTCCACCCACATGCCTGAACGGGTCATCTGACTAATGATTGTCCCCATAGGCCAACACATGTCCTTTCCAATGTGCTTTGTCCTCACTCACACACACCCTAGGAAATTTCCCAGAAGGTCACCCATCCTGATCACTACTCCAGGACAAGCACGCTTAACTATAGAGTTCTAATCAGGCAGGCTCTTGAAAAGGAAGGTGTGCCTTGTTGACATGAGTCATATCATTTAGTCATTTAACCCTTTATCATTTGGTGAAGAATTGTTTTTTCAATTAAGGAAATTTTCCCCCTTTTAATGGAACACCAATTTTAAATATAATTTTTTTACTTTAATAAATATTTTTTTTCAACATGAATGTTTTTTAGAATGTAATGTTAAAAAATTAGGATTGATTTTTGGTTTTTTATGTGAAGTTTCATTTTTTGATGAGTAGTTAAAAATATTAAATTTTAATTGAAAATTTAATTTTCCTCTTATTATTTTATATAGTAAAATTATATTTAAATTTGGTTTTAAATTATATTTACTTAAATTATACATTAATTAATCCAATTTAGGACATTTGAATCAATTTCACATTTAAATTTGAAAAAAAAATTCAAAATTTTGATCACATTTACTAAAAAACATGCATTGTCATCCCATATGTGGGATTATATATGAAATTAATTTATTCCACTTATGTGATTTGAATTTAGAAAAATTGATTCCATTTTTTTAATCTAAATATATTATAATATCTATTAAGTTAAAATTATTTTTTGACCAAAAATATTAGTGAATGTAATTAAAAGTAATTAAAATAATTAAGCTAAAATTAAGCTCAATATGGGACTAAACCATATGCTTAGGGACAAATGACCTATAAACATGTCCAAAACCTATTTTACGGCCAAATTTTGACCATATTCTTCCTTAGATCAATTTTGGATCATTATTGGAGCCATATTATCTAATAGAGACCTCTTAATGGTGTTTACCTTTTAATATTTATAAGATTGTCACTTCTCATCCACTATAAAAACACACTCACTGCTCCCACTTATCAACACCTTTGAATCCCATTGTTTCATAAAAAACCTTAAAAATTTAGTATATAAACTTCCTTAACCTAATCCCAAAAGCTTTAATTTTTTCAGAAATCATTCCATGAAATTCTTTTTGGCATAAACTAAAAAGAGTTACCCAAATAATAGGTTTCATTCTTCAATGATCAGTTTTGTTTCATTTTCTACTCCACCCCTTGAATTTTTTTATATAATGATTATATAATAACTTTAGTATCTTAAATACATTTATATTTTTTTATTATAATATGGTGACCTAAACTTTCACACACAGAAATTAACTGGGATATGCAATCATCATTCATGTGTACAGCGGACTACCGCCTCGCAAACCGATGTCGTTCATTCTTATATTACCACCATTAAAGGTTGGAAGAATTATATATTTATAGTTTATATATTATATTTATAGTATTAAAAATATATTAATGATTCTTGATTTTTTTTATATAACACATACCTTCATGATTTCCATTTTTTGGAAACATGATAACTTCGTTTGTGGACTTGTGGACTACCACCTCCTCAAAGAGTTGTGGTTCTCTCACACTATACATGTAATTTATAAAAGGATGATTTTAATGAAAATATGTGACATATATGAAATAAATATGAAACTATAATTATAATATATTTTTATATATAACATTTACTTTCCATTATTTTAAATATGATAAAGAAATGGAAATAGCATTCATATGTACATACGATATACCGTCTCCATAAACGGTGCATTTAATTTACTATGTCCAAGTATTATGGATTATTATAAATAAATATATACTGAATATATAAGATAGTTACATAATTTATTTCATTTTTGATATGATTAAATCATTAATGACATAAGAAGAAAAAAAATAACAAGTCAAAACATACTTGAAAAACAAAGCAGCTATTACCTGAAATGATGAAAATAAAGTGAGTCCACTAATGGAAGGGTAATAAGATATTATAAAATTATCATATGTTATATTATAAATATAATTATGTTTCATATATAATTTAATAACATTCTTATACCCATTACAAATGAAGTTAGAAGACATCCAATCAAAAGGAAACACAAGTTAAGGGACTTCATCTCAATTTCCATTCTGTGAGGCATACTTTATCATTATGAAAAAAAAATCTTATGTATGGGAACCTAATTCCACTTTAAAATTTAATATCAGGAATAATTTATATTTCATGGTATTATAAGTATAAAATTGTGTTATTTCATCTGATGGGATTTTACATGAATTTTACTAAGTAGTAAGGTATCTCGTCTCAATTTCATTTCATTAAGGAATATTGTAATGTTATGAACCTAAATTATCTTATGCAGTGTATATATTGCATATTTTACATTTAATATAATAAATACATCACTATTCATGGTATTTTTAGTTTCAATTCAAATTATTTCATCATAGTGGAATTAAACATAATGTTACCATGTGTTAAAGAAATTTCATAACTCGATTCCTTCCATTGGGTTATATCACGTCATCATTATAATAAATATTCTATTTATTTATTTTGGGGTCGAAGAATCATTTTATTATTAAAGAAATTAAAATACCTATTTTGACTAGGTATAGGGATACCCATTACATTGCCCGAAGGCCCAGTGGGCATGTAGCTGATAACATGTCATGTAGACCCGAATTTTCGACCCAAGGCCCATTATGTACTGCTATAGTACCCACACAATACGCGCCGCTGCTACAATGTATGCCACCACTAGAGTGTCCACCATTTTTACAGTACATCTGCTGCTACAGTTCCCTTGCTACTATAGTACCTCTACAGTACTGCTACAGTACCTGCGCCAAATGGGTTTTAAACCCCCATTTTTTCATATAGGATTACAGGGTGATTACCACTAAGACAAACCCCAACTACATCATAAAATTCTATGATTATGGGTATAATATCTTTGAATATATATTTTATTATTATTGTATATTTTATGTAGATTTAAAATTGATACACATAATCTATTCATTGATTAATTCTCACTTTAATGTTATAATCATTTTAAGGGTCTATTTCTCAATTTCATTCAAATAGATATTTTCTAATATTGAAATTAATTTAATGGAATTTATATGAGAATTGTTAATTAAAAACATTAATTTTATTATAATATAGTTATTTATGATATTTTTCAAGTAATAGTTCCATTTTACACACTTTGGTACATAAAATGTTTTATTTTTTTTAAGAAACCCCAACCTCATTTCTCTCTATAGTCGGAGAACCTGTTTTCTTATAAAAACCATATTTTACATAAATATTTCAAAAAGAAATTATCCTTTACAAAATGATTTATTAATGAAATTTTTACCCTCTTTGTGTTTTACAAATGTTTTCAATGTAATATTATTTTCACTTTCCAAACAATGAACTTTTTTAAATTTTTTACCTTGCAAAAAAATGTCTTTTTTACCTTTTAAGACATCAAATTATCTATCATTGATTCTTTAAAGATTCATTTTGAATGTTTAAAAGGTTAATTTTTAAATTAAATGTTCTTTAAATTTTATTTTTTTAGAAAATGAATTTAATTTTTTTTCAAATGAAAATGATATTTTCCTAAAGAATGTTTTTAAAATGTATTTTTATAGTATTTACATTCATTAATGACAAAAATCCTTTATTTTACTCAAAATAGGATATGTCATATTGATACCATTTTTATTCTTCCTCTGGATGGTTTATTATTTCTTTAACCATAGATAGTATTGAAACTCACTACCTTGATTCTTTTATCAGTCCCCTTGTAATATTAAATTCTTTATGACCCTTAAAAAATGATTTCCCCTAAATATCCATATCATTTTGAATATATGAGATTATTTCCTAAACTATATTCTATTTTTACTTATGGTTTTTACATTCAATCGTTTTTTATATCTAGGTAAATATTGATAAATACATATCTTTTTATCAATATATATATATTATAAGAAGAATTTTTCATAAATTAAATCATATATTCTCTATATAAGAAATTATTTGGACAAGTATGATATGGGTGGGACCTAGTTATAGATATCTCCTTACTACATCAAATGGTTCTCATATGAAAATTAAGATACACAAATTAAATGAGTTTTTACCTGTATTTTTAAACCATCCTATAAAAGGACTTGACGGTATAGGTTTTTATGTGCCTCGGACATGGCATCCAATAATTAAGAATTACCTTCTTTGAAAATTCAATTAATATTATTATTATGTATCCATTAGATTTTTTATTTGAGATTATCTATAGAGGAATTTTATTCTCATCCTATTTATTAAATGGAATGTGTTTCAGTTAATTTACTTTCACTATTGATTATACATTATCCATTTATTTTAAATGGAATTTTTTCTTAGTTATTTACCTTGACATATTGTTTACTTAATTTTTCTAAATTTATTGAATACATGGAATGTGTTTTTGGTTTTTTACCTTTCCATATTGATTATTTCCATTGATTCATTATTTTTTCTTATGTACTTAAACCTTACTAGGTATTTTATTTCACCATTATTTTTTTCTACCCCAAGAATTTGAGATGTGTACTAAGAAATAAATTCATTGATATGATTAGTGGGGAGAAATTTATTATTAAAAAAATATGTGGTAATTATTTTATCCAGTTATAATATAACACTCATGTATGAATCTGGTTTTCCAATACTACTAAACTCTTCAGTCCTATGATATTTGATTCATTGTAATAATGCCAATGTAATGGTTATAGACACCATCTCTAGAATTTTTGGGGTCAGGGCACTAAAATTGGTATTAATGGAAGTCTAGTAGCAACCTCTGGAACCATATTTAAGAAAATATATATTTGAGAACATATCCCTAAGGTAGAATTTAAGTGTAAGTAGAGAATACCATCTTAATGTTTCAGTTAGATAGAGATTATGTGGTTTTCCTAGTAATACATCCCTATCTAGATACAAAAATTGGACATGGTTCTAGCACACATGCACCTAGGAGTAATAACTCTAAAAATGTGTGTCAGGCCTAAGTTGATCATAACCTGGCACATGACAATAAACCTTACCATCCACCTAGTTTGACACTCTCGGGAAATAAACATAGGATAATTCACATTTTATATACAAACCATTATGGTTTATTTGAATAGATAATTAAAATTAATAACCTAGGTTAAACCTCACACTAAGGAAGGAACTATGTTGAAATAAATCAGATGAAGTATTTATGTTTTAGGGTTGTATTAAAAAACTTATTTTAAAGGATATTTAGTGATTAAACTTATTTCAAGGATGTCCATAATATTTATCTTAGAAATTATATTCATATAGTTTAAAAATGTACAACCACATGTTATGTGACCACCCATAAAATCCAACAAGGATGAGGAGATTAAACCCATGACTGAATGATCTTAAGGATTTAACACCAACCATTGACTTACACAATTTCCTAGTTAATGTGTAATTATTTTTAGTTGAATAATTTTATGAATAAATAATAATAATGAACCAGTAGTATTAGTTTTTAGGTTTATTTATTTATGTATTAAACATATTGGTTTTGGAAAATAGATATAAACAAATTTAAACACCTGTTTTATTGATCTTACGGACCGTTAAAAAGAAATTTTAGTATATCGGGCATAGAAATTCATATTTGGATACTCATTTCAGGAGTAAGGGATGATTTATAATTTAATCAAAGTACTACCAAAAGATGGAGTTGTTCATATGAAATTGAAACGTATCAAGTAAGTATATTTCTGTATATTATTGGATAATAAAATAATTGCTCGACATTAAGAAAAGTATCTTAAAACAAAAAATTTATCCTAAGACCTTCATTTTTATTAAATCTATGGCCATTTAAATCATCACAGGTTTATGCCTTTGAAGCCCTAAAATTTCCATTGATCATTCACTTGTTTGGGATCAATGACCTCAATCACCCCTCTAAATATTTACCATTTTCCTCCATTTAAGTATCCCTATTTCCCTCAACTTTTCTCCTTCTTAGAAACCTAGTTATATGTTATTCCATGTGACCTTTGTACATATCATTATATTTTATTTAGATGATATTTTATAAACTATTTTCTGATGTTGGGTTTTCAATAATTTAATTTTGAAATATCAAACCCCATATTTCTAAGAATGAGTTAAAATTATGAGGATACAATTTATTTAAGGCAGGGAGAATGTAACACACCAAAAATTCTAAAAGATTGACTTTTATTTGATAACATGTATGACACAAAACATCAAAAATAGAAAGCAATATAACCTCTCTAGACTTTATGGAATATTTAATATCATAAATAAATTTAAAATATTAAATATATTTCAATGAACACAATATTGAGTTGGCTTGTGTTAGACGCAATAAAGACTTTCTTTTATATCTTGTGTTACATGAAAGATCGAGTTTTACTAAACATAAATATATTATTAAAATATTATTATTTAGTATAATTAGTTATAAACTATATATTAAATTAGATTTTATGAATAAGACTAACTATGTAATGAAAATATATGGTTTACAAAAATTTATAAAGAATTCATTGGTTACCAATTAATTAAAAATGAATATAAAAACCAATTGAATATAAAAGAAATGTTTTTATTCTAAAAGAGGTGTTTTGTCCTAATAAATTAAATCAATTACTATTAGTGAATGATATTAATTAAATATATATGTAATATATTCAACTAAATATATTTGAAATTCATCAAATATATTTTATGGGCATAGGATAAAAATAAATTTAGTTTTATACATAAAACATGTATTTTTATAATAATAAAAATTTGCCTTTTATTGGTACACCTATTTAAAATATAAATTTTGAAAATTTTATATTTCAAAATAAAATTAATTTTTTAAATAAGGATGTTAAAATTATCTTAAGTTGAATTTTTTTTACTTTTCTGCAAAGTTTATTTTTTTTATGAATAGTGAAAAATACTGAATTTTACTTGAAAACTGGTTTTTCATCTAATTTATTTATATAATTAAATATATTTTAATTTGGTTTTAAATTATATTTATTTCAATTATAAATAAATTAATCTAATTTTGTTCATTGGAATCAATTTTACATTGAAATTGGATATAAAAACATTACAATATTTTGAACATTTTTAGTTTAAAAATATGCTTTGTCATCCCGTCTATGGGATTAAATTTTAAATTAATGTCTTAAAATTCTATGATTGGAATATTTAAAAATTGATTCCATATTTAGAATCATAATAATTCATAATGTATAATAACTTTTACTTTTTTTTATCCAAAAATATTACTGAATGTAATTAAAATTAATTACAATGATTAAGCTAAAATTATGGTTAAAGAGGGACTAAACCTTAATCTTAATGGACAAAGTGACCTAGAAACATTTAAAAAACCTATTATATATCAATATTTCAACAATATAATCCATTGTATCAAAAAAAAATTATTGGATTCGTTTTATATATGTGATACCTCTCAATAGTGTTTACCTTTTTATATTTACTAGAATTCCACTTCTCCTCCACTATAAAAAGAAACTCAACCCTCCCTCTTCTTCACACCTTTCAAGAAATTTATATCATTCAATAATATCAAAATAAGCTCCAAATTTCCCTCCCATTATCCTAGAAGCCTCAAATTTTCATTAATAAAACCAAGGAATTATTTTTGGATAAATCAAAAGGAGCTACCTGGATAAGAGATAAAATTCATCAATGATCACTTTTTTCATTTACTTATCCCACCTTCAAAAAATTTTATATCATTATTATATAATTACCTCAATATATTTAATATATTAATATTTCTTTTAACTATAATATTTATACCTACTCTTTCAAACATATCCATCAAATGGGATATGCAATCATTGTTAGTGTGTAAGGAGAACTACCGCCTTGTGAACCGATATCGTTCATTCTTCCATTATAACCATTAATGTTTGGGATTATGATGGATTTATTTTTTATATATGATATATATAGTATTTATAATTTATTTATTCTTTAGTAATTTTTTATGTATAACACATACATTCATGCTTTCAATTTTGTGAGAATATGATAACATCGTTTGTGGACGTGTGGACTAGCACCTCCTCAAAGTGATGTGATTTGTTAATGATATACATGGAATTTATAAATGGTGGTTTTAATAATAATATTTTTAATATATGACATATATATTATAATTAAATTATAATATACTCATATATAAATATATCATTTACTTTTCATTCTTTTAAATATGAAAAATAAATGGATGTAGCATTTATTTGTACATACGACTTACCGTCTCCATAAACGGTGTATTTCAATTAATATCTCTAAATAATATGGATAATTATAAATACATATATAAAGAATATATATGATCATTATATCATTTTTTACATTCTATATATTATTAAATTATGATCTATGTATAATGAACAAAAAATAACTAATCAAAACATACTTGAAAAACAAGGCAG
Organism: Viscum album; assembly: GCA_963277665.1. NCBI lineage: Eukaryota > Viridiplantae > Streptophyta > Magnoliopsida > Santalales > Viscaceae > Viscum > Viscum album. The sequence goes on from OY728145.1 coordinate 1,988,705,033, forward strand.
TTATTAACCGAAATAATGAAAATAAGGAAAGGTTATTAATGGGTGGGTTGGAAGATATTATAAAAGAAACATATATGATATTATAAATATATTTATGATTCTGTAATTAGTTAATAAATTTATTAAAAACACTATTATTAATGTTAATGGGTGTTCACCAAAAAGGAAACATAAGGTAAGGGACTTCGTCTCAATTTCCATTATTTGAGGCATACATTATTTCTGTGCAACTAATTTCAAGTATATTGTAAAAATACTTCCACTTTGACATATAATGTAATGAATACATAATATTCCAGGTTATTATACATTTTCAATTTTATTATTTCTTCTTATGGGGCTTTAATTGAATGTTACCAAGTAGTAAGGGATTTTGTCTCAATTTCATTTCATTAATGCATATTGTAGTTTTATGAACAAATATTCTTTTATATGGTGTATATAATTCTCATTTTACATTTAATATCATTAATACTTAATTATTAATTGTATTTTGAGTTTTAATTAGAATTATTGAGTCTATGAAGATTTTATCTTAATGTTACCACATGGTAAAGAAATTTCATTACACAATTCCTTTTTTCTAGGATATATTTCTTCCTCATTGTCATTAAAATTATATGATTTTAGTTATAATGACTTTTAATATCCATTGATTTATTTCTAAAAATTTATCTGAACTTATATTTGGTAAAAAAATATCTTCATTGATTTTTTCTTATTTGGACTTTATGAACATTTTAAAGGTTTATTTCACAATCTCATTTTAATTAAGATTATTTATTATTGAAATTAAATTAAAGGAATTTATATAATAATTGTTCATTAAAACCTTTAATTTTATTCTCCTATAGTTAGTGATTATATTTATCAATTAATAGTTCCATTTTTATACTCTTTGGTTCTTAAAATATCATCAAAAATGTTTTTAATAAAACTTGACTTCGTTTCTCTCTTTAGTCAGAGAACCTATTTTATTCTAAAAAAATATTTTCTTCTAAAAAAATATTTTCTAAAAACTTTTTCAAACATGTTTTATCCTTTTCAAAATCATATATGAAATAAAATTTTACCCTTTTGAATTTTAAATAATATTTCAATGGAATCTTCTTGCCACTTTTTGAAGAATTATCTTTTCAAACCTTCTTATATTTCAAAATGAATTTCCTTTTTACCTTTTATAGAAAGTAAAAAATTTCCAAAAATTATTTCATTGAAGCTTCCCTTACATGTTTAAAGGTTTATTTTTAAATAAAATTTTTCTTAATATTTATTTACAAACAAAAATATTTTATAAATGTTTTTCCAACTAAAAAGGTTATATTACACAAGATTGTTTTTCAATGATCTTTTTATAGTATTTACATTAATCAACAACAACAACTCTCTATTTTACTCCACTTTGGATATATTGTATTGATATCATACTTATCATTTATCTGGATAGATTATGATTTATTTAACCAATGATTAAATTCCAATTTACTACCTTGATTACTTTGTTAGACCCTATAAATATTAAATTCCCTATGATCATTACAAATTAAATTTCCCTCAAATATACATATCATTTATCATGGTTAGGTTTATTACCTAAACTTTATACCATTTTTAGATATGGTGTTTAATTTGAAATTTATTTTATATATGGTAAAATATTGATAATTCTGGGTATTTTACTCAATACAATTTGTTGATAAGGTATATTGTTCAAGAATTAAATCTATTATTCGATATATGAGGAATGATTTAGATTGGTACGACATGGGTGGGGCCCAGTTATAGATACCCCCTTGATGCATTGACAGGTACTCATGAGACAAATTATATTGTGACCCTAGTATTTTACACATATCATTACATGCTTTTATGCCTAATTAAACATAAAATTACAATACAAGGATCATAAAGTCTAGTGTCTTGGATGACTAGGTACATAAAAATGAAAGCATGGGACTGAATAAAACATTTATTTATTTATCATCCATTTTGAATTTATAACTTCCTTTGAGACCATATATATTCATAGGTCAACATAGGTATATTTTGAACAAAGGGATGAGGTAAAAACCCAATAGGGGATTAAAAATTAAAATAAATATTAGCAAATGGGTTAGATGGCATAAAATAATGATATAAAAAGACATGGATAATGATCAAAAATAAAGAATCATAACATATAGAACATAGAATCGTATAATATTGGATTCATAATATTATGGAAGAAAAATAAAATATGACTTTAGAATGATTCAGGGCTCATTGAACATATAATATCATGGTTCAAGTCTCATTGCACATAGAAGAGAATGAGTAAAGGCAAACCAAAAAGACCATTTCACATGGAGCATGAGTCAAGGATAACCACCAAGATCGTTGCACAAAACGTCTCATGAGACTAATCCTTACCAAATTCATTATATATATATCTAGTTCCACCCATCATAACATGTTCATGATTATGTTTTCACATAAATAATCATTCATAATCAATCAAACATAAACATATGGTTTTCCCATTGAAATAAATGGGCATCATAATTATTTCAAAAGGAATATCAAAATGTAATATCACAAGGGTGTCTAAAAATGATGCATTTAAATAATACATGGACATTTATAATTTAATATTGGAATATATCATGATAAGTGATACAAAACTGAAGTGAAAATAGTGTTTAAGAAACTTTAGAAATAAAACATTTTATAACAGTTTAAGGGAAAATTTTCAAGATACAAAAAAAAATAGAAAAGGAAAAATTATTTGTATAAATATATAATTGAAAAAGGTAGTTTTTCATAATAAAATTATTGATTTAAAAAAATTATTATTTACTAAAATACATTATATAGTGCATTTGAAAATGGGTAAGAATTTGGGAATTTCTCATAAACCGAGCTTCCTTTTTTAGAAGAATTGTGTAGGGAAACTTTTAAAAAACATGTATATCCAAAAAAAAATAAGGGTTCATGGATCTTTATACATGAGTTTGAAACATATAAACATAATTTATAATATTTAAATAAAAATAAAATATAATTTAATTTGGGTAAAAAGGGATAATGGGTAACTCAGAGGAATAATGAAGGTTTGGGTAGAATCCCTTACCTTATGTTCGAAAAGATTGTTCACTTGATCTTAATGTACTAAATAATAAAATTAGATTCATTAATTAATAATTATAGAACCATTTATACGTTTATTTTGTTTATTAAAACTTTATTAAGTTCATTTATAGATTTTTTGATGGGTTTAGAGATTAAATTTCATCATTTGGGAGCATTGATTTCCTTTGTTTCTAGATCTGTTTACTTGTATAAGTGTACGGAAAATCTATTAGAATGAGGATAATTGTTTAGAACTGAACTTATATGTTATTAATGAACTTATATAATATTAAAATGCCATTTTTAGAAGTTTGTATGATTCGTCAAATAAACCATTAATGATAATCGTTGAGATTAATTTAGCATTTTTTATCATGATGAACTCATTTTGTTTTATTAATTAATTTCTTGTGTAAAAAATGATTTAAAAATATTAAATAAGATATAATACATATATTATATTTATTTTTATCTATAAAAACGTTTTCATGACCAGCCTTGAATATAGAATTGAAATATGAAAGCACATCATCCAAGATGGTGGTAAATTGGAACCTCCTGTAAAATATTTTCATTCTTAAAGTAAAAAAAGAGAGGAGAAGAGATTACGTGAATAATTATTCCATAAAGATGATAAAATTATAGTATATATTAAATACAGGATTTTGCATTCCATTTTTATGAGGGGAGGGGAGGACATAAAAATAAAATAAATAAACTTGAAAAGAAATTGAAGAAAAATGGAAAAGGATTTTACCTCTTGATTCCTTCTTCTTGAGTACCTCCATAATGAATTGGTTTTGGAATTTTGTTAAGAAAAAAATATCTTGGAAGTGGGGGATAGCTTTGGGAAGAGTATTTTGGATAATTCATATAAGTATCAAGGCTTGGGAGGTGTGAGGAGAAGAGGTGGTGTGGGGTGGTATTTATAGTAGAGGGGTGGGGTTTTTTCTCATTATTTTACTCAATATTTTAATATTATACCCATGAAAAGTAATATTCTTGATTATTGAGACTAAATATAGTAACATGAGCAATTTAGTTCAATATAATGGGTTTATATCACCACTAAATCACCTATGACTCCATAATTCAAGTAAATTATCGTATTTTACTATTCACCAAAAAAATAAGTATTTTAGAAAAATCCCAAAAATTCACACTAATGATTTTTCGATGTGAATAGTTCCTAAATGAACTCTATTTTATGAAAATTTGTTTCTAAATATGAGAAATATAATTTTTAATTAATATCATCGTTTACATGGAAAATACAAATTTTAAAATTAAAACTTCTTTTCTAACTCATTGAAAAATTAATTAATATCTCATAAAATTATCTTATAATCATAAGACATCAAAATAATAATTTATAAATACATTTAATGAAAATAAATATTATTTTAAATTACTTAATTAATCAAAAAAATGTAATAAATTTTTATGACGTATAAAAATACCAACACTTAATTAATAATTTTTAAAATATTTATTTACTTATAATATGATATAATTATATAATATTGTCACTTATAATATGGATAAATTTTATTTATACCATTTTTGGTGAGGTAACAATTTATTTTCCCGGTTTACTATTCATAAGGGTCACATTAATATTCATAAGGTGAAGTTATTATTTCATCGATATAGTTTCCTTAAGTTCTAAAAATGATTATTATTTTGTTCATTCATCATTTATAAATCTTTTATTTGTTCTATTATGTGTTTATACCATATGAAATAATTATAATACGGTAATTCACATTGATAAAACTTTTGGTTGTTACATTATTCCCCCCTTATGGATTTTCACACTTGAAATTTCGTTTTACATACTAAGTTGAAAAGAGGTGTGGGTACTTTTCCTCCATCGCTTTTTATAGTTCCCATGTTGCCTCTTCATACTTATGGTTCCACCAAAGTACTTTGAAAAGGGGAGTGGTCTTATTGCATATAACTTTATCTCTATGATCTAAGATCTTCACTGGATGCTCCTTGTAAGAAAGATCATTCCCCAATTGTACCACCTTTGAATTCAGTACATGTGAGGGATTCAGTATGTACTTCATAAAGAGGGATACATGGAATACATCACATACTTGAGACATGGTTGGTGGAAGTGCTAGTCGATAGGACATGGCTCCAACACGATCAAGGATCTCAAAGGGGCTGATGTACCTATTACTTATCTTCATTTTCTTCCCAAATCCCATGATCCTATTCCATGAAGATACATGGAGGAATACCATGTCTCCAACCATAAACTCTAGGTCCCATCAACAATTGTATTCATAGATATTTTTTCGAATTTGGTCTACCTTGATGTACTGTTGAATTTGTTTCACCTTCTTAACCATTTATTTGACCATTTAATGTCATTGTATCTTATTTTCATTGACTTTATACTACCATGTTGGGGTTTTTCACTTTTTCTCATCAAGGGATTCATATATATCCATTTGGTTTCTCGAGCAGAAAATTTGTTGTAGGATAACCAGTGGATGATGTTGGTCCCCTCATCCTTTGATGTCCAAAGACCATGATATCAACATGTCTTTCAGTGTCTGGATATTCTACTCAGATAGGCCATCAGTTTGAGGATGATAGGTCATACTGAAGTTTAGATCCATGCTTAGAGCATGTTGGATACTTTTCTAGAACATAGAAGTGAATTTTAGGACTCAGTTGGATTAAATAGATAGTGGTGATCTATATAGGCTTACCACTTCTTTGATGTATATCTATGCAAGTTTTTTAGGTGAGAATTCCTATCAAATTTTGATAAAGTGGGCTATCTTCAGAAGATAATCCATAATAACCTATATAGAATCGTTCCCTTTGGATGCCTTTGGAAGTCCAGTGACATTGTCTGTGGTGGTGTTTTCCTATTTTTATGTTGGTATGCTTATTTTTTCATCATACATTTATACATTTTCCTTCCATCCTTCACTTTCTAACATACCAAGAACCTTGATGTATATTTAATGATCTACTTTTTCATATTTTCCCACCAAAAGTTCTCTCGGGGGTCTTGATAAATCTTTGTGCTTCCTAGGTGAATAGAGAAGGTTGATCTATGTTAATTGTTAAGAAGATATTTCTTTATATATGGATTGAATAGTACACATAGTTGGGACCCAAATTATATGAATCCATCCTCCCTGATCTTGAACTCATAGGATTTACCATTTTGGATAGCTTCCACCATATTCTAAATTTTCACATCTTTTTTTGAGCATCTTTATTTTCTCCATAAGAGATTGTTGAGAAATAATTTGAGAATGTATTGATGATGTTCCTCCCTTAATTATTCTCATGTCCATTTTTTTAAGTCTAATAAGATTGGATCCTTCTCAATTCCCATCATTGATAATGATGAAGGATCCTTTATACATAGAGAATCTACCACCTTATTTACCTTAACAGGCTGATAGTGGATTGAGAAGTCAAAATCCTTGATGAGAACTAAGCATATTAGCTGGAACATATTAATCTTCTTCTACGTGAATATATATTTCATACTCTTGTGATCAGTATATATCTCACACTTCTACCCATAGAGATAATGTTGTCATATTTTTAATGCAAAGATCATAACTTCTAACTCCAGATCATGCATAAGATAGTGTTTCTCATTAATGTTCAACTTCCTTGAGGATTAGGATATAAATTTATCATTTTTTATTAGTATAGAGACTAAGAATTTCTATGAAGCATCACTTTAAACCTCAAAGTGTTCTCCACTTGTTGGAAGTGTGAGTACTGGTGCAGTGATAATCCCATTTTTTACTCCTTAAATCATTCCTCACATTCATTAGTCCAGAAAAAATTCACTCATTTATGTGTCATCTTGGTTGTTGGGATTGAAAATCATGATAAGTACTTCAAAAATCTTCTGTAATACTTGTATATACTGTGAAAGTAGATGATTTGCATTACAGATGTTGTCCTGGGATAATCTTCGATTGATTTTTTCTTAGAATGATTGGTGCACACTAGTCGTGGGGAATGGGAAAACAATATTTTAATTACCTAAGTATAGTATAGTAGTTGATACTTAGTAGTCTCCAGAGGAGGAGTGCAAAAAAAAGGATGTCACTTTTTAATTGGGTTCTGATTTTTTTTAATTGAATTTGAATGATGTTTGGGAAATAATAATATTGATTTGATTGGTTTTAAACATATGATAAATGTGTTAATCGGGGTGGGTTTGGCTAGACCTAGTGCTATGCTATATTGGTTTCAATGTTTGTCCCTTTTTCTTCCTTTTTCTGGTTGGATAGAGACTCATCTACCGAGTCATTTCTCTCCTTTATCCAAATAATCATCATAAGAATATATCCATTTGAATCCTCAAGTGGTCATATTCTCCTTACCATGTGTGTAAAGATCTTCAAACACTCACCACCCAACCCAAATCTATTCCATAATATACAAAAGAGAATTGGGTTGAGGGAGATATGATCATCAACCAAAGAAATTTAAATTAACATAATTAAAACCTATCATAGTCACTTTCAAAATTTAAAACTGATTTTATATTTGAAACCATATTAAGAAAGTATAAGGGATCTTATTAATTTTGATCACAAGAAATCAAGCAAGCATGTTGGTCCAACCTACCCCTTCTCGATCACTCAATGAAACTACCCCTCCATGGATAGGGAAGTTGAGATGATGTGGGAGAGGGGAGACATTAAAAAGAAAAGAAAGAAAGAAAATAAATAAATATAAATAATTATGTCTTCAAATTATTCCCTCACCAGTCTATTAGGGGGTGTGAGGATGAAATGGAATGGGATGATTTCAGAGGGAGGAGCTCCCCACATTTTATAGGCCAAATTGGTCCTATGAAAGGTGAAACATAGTATCCCAAATAAATGACATATTAACACATTTCACCCTTAATTAATATTGTTCATTAATATCTTGACCATCTCTCCTCCAAATTTTAGTGTGTTTGGACATGTATTATAAGAGTTATTGTCATTTTACTATGAACATTTATTCAGTCAAGTCAGAATCTCCAAATTTAAAACCTATATATTATCATCCATTAATGACCATGAAAATGGAATATTAACATGTATCTCTATTCATAAAAATTATTCCCCATTGACTTTCACATACACCCTCAAAATTTCAGAATATATAGGACCACCATGAAAGATATATGGTCCTCATACCAAAAATAGACCAATCTATAAATAGTTTTCATAGCCCCACTTGTGAGCTTGTTTGGAGCTTCCATGTGGTTGATTCAGCTTTTTTATCAGCAGGATGAAATTGATCCTTAGATGTTTAAAATACTAAGAATAAATAATTTCATGATTTGGATCAAGATAGAAAATCTTATTTCAAAAATACAGAAATAATTTAAAATTTTTTAAAATCCAAAATAGGCCATCTGGAGGATTATGCTCAAAATACCAATAAAACCATAAAATGTGGAAATTTCTCTAAAAATAATAGTTTTTTTGGATTTAAAATACTGAAATACATTAATGATTATTGAAAATATTTTTTCCATCAATTTATCCACACTAAAACCTTGCTTTTCTTCTAGAATAAAATCTATACATGGAAATCAGAGGACAAAAATGTTACCAATATTCAAATTCCAAAGTAATAAAATCAAAAGAAAATGTCAAATAAAACTTTCAAAAATACTCATAAAATATCATTTAAATTTTTAATTTCTCAAAGAAACAATAAATTCATGTATTTCACTTTTACCCTTTGAAAAATAATGGAACTTTTTCTCTCATTCATTCAAGATTCTATTATGATCAAACATGCAGTGTCGTGATTTACCTCACTTTTTAATCTTTACTATAATTTTTCATTATCTAATTTATTTAGAGTTATTCTCATATCATGAGAACATGATCCTTATCCATATTCATGTAAATGAAATACTTTCTCTACTTTGTAAAGAAAAAAGACACATAAAATCATGAGGACTTGCAATAAAGGTTCACATGACTTTGAGGCTTAAGATTAGTAGGATTTGATTCTTTAATCATTAATGATCAATGATGAGTTTTATAACCTAGTTACTATCCATGATATTAAAATTAAAATTTTAATGAAATTATCCCTTTTAAATTAGTAACACCCACTTCCCCAAAACTATATGTTAAGGTTATGTTCAAGTAAAGCATAATGAATGATTTTTTCACCCTCTTGAATATAATTATTTTTTACTTTTTTTATTTTTTTATAGTTATGATTAGATAAAACCCCAAATCCATCACATATCCACATAAAATAAGAAGATATTCAGTTTGGAAAATGGTGATTTTTGGATTCCCCAAATCACAACCCATTATTTTATTTTATTTTTCTTTTTTGTTTTTTTATTTTTTATTTTTTATTCAATAGGGGAAAAAATAAAGAGTACAATGAATGTATCAAATGTCATTTCTCTTTACCCAATATAGAACCCCCCACTTTTTTCCTTTAAATGTATATCATCCCTTCCACCATGATTCCTTTTACCCCTACACTTCAACATTAAAATATCATTTGAATACCAAGATTAGGGTAGGAATGGATAAAAATGGCTCAAAACATGGATCATACCTATGAAGGTCATACATGGTATCTATGGGATAAATAAGGATTTATGTAATGGTGGTATTTAATGGTAAGATCTTCTCAAAAGATGCCTCGATCATTTTAATTGTGTTTTGGCCCTGTCATAGCTTTTAAAAGTTTCAATAAAAGTTCTAGTGGGTGACATGTCCCAAGATCAATCAAGAAACGTTCTCAAGATAAAATAGGAAGTACTTGGTGTAAAAATCCTCTCGATAATGAGACATATGATAATAGAAAATATATCAAGGCATGATTTATAATAACAAATCAGTCCGCGTGAATATCGGAAATTCACAGCTTGAAAAATGTTAAGTAAATTTAATTTATAAGAATCAATCAATTATTTTGAATCTTGAGTCCTCATTTCATTATCCATGATTCATTTCAATAATCCAATTATCCATTTTACTCATTTAATCTCATTAACATAGAAATCTAAAACATGGAATCACAAAATTTCCAAGAAACTCATGTCTCTTAGAAAAGTCCAGTGAAGCAACAATTCAATCGTGGGCATGCGATTTCCAATTAAAGCTCTAAATTTATAAAATGTGGGTAATACAGTTTAATACTATATAATTTAAACTCTTACTCCCCTTTAAAATTTATTCTTCAACTTGGGATGCTTAGGAAAGGCATGAATCCTTTTTATGATGTGTGCTCTATTAAGTATCTTCATTTTAATCCTTGCCTCATCTTCAATAATGGAACATAAATTTAAGAATAAAAACAAATGATAGTGCAGGAATGTTCAATCATGCTAGTATATGACCGAGAGAAAAGAGTGGATTGAGGGGAAAAATTTCAGGTTGCCTCCCAAAAATGCTTTTGTTTAATGTCATTAGCTCGACTCAAAAATTGATTTTTTTTTAATCTTGAAAAACCCTAGACTACAAGATTCCCTACCCCACACATAATTGATGCAGTTTCCTCAATGCATTGAATTTTTTTCATGTGTTTATATAGAATAAAATGGAATTATTGCTTTTCCTAGAGTGTAAAGGAATGATGTAACATGGTAGGTCTTTATAGATAATTAGGGTAAAGGAGTGTGATCTCCTCCACTAGTTCTTGAGGTATGGTCCCATGGAACTTCTTTATCCTCTATCAATTTATAGTGAATAAGTTTTATTATCTTTCCATACTGATCTTCATAGAACCAAAGGGGTATATGTGAATAACTGTAAAGGGACTTTCCCATCTGAAACAAATTTTACTTGGTATTTTCTTATGTCTGGATTTGAATAATATCACTTGATATCTAGGGTTAAAAGTTCTTGTTTGAATAATATTTTTATGGACCATCCTTATTCTCTCTTTATAAATCATTAAATTTTTGAAAGACTTCATCCTGATTTCATCTAGCTCCTTAAACTGCAATCTTCTCTTTTTAACAGGTTTATCAAGGTCTAGATTCATCTCTCTTACCTCCCAGTAGGCTTTATTCTCCAATTCCATAGGAAGGTGGAAACTCTTTCCATAAATAAATCTATTTTGTATCATCTCCATGAGTGTCTTTTAGGCTATTTTACATGCCCATAAGGTGTCATCTAACCTTTGGATCCAGTCCTTTGTGTTGGGTTTAATAGTCTTTTCTAGAATTCCTTTGATTTCTCTATTAGAGACTTCTGTTTGGCCATTTGTTTGGGGATGGTATGGTGTTGATCTTTTTTTATATACCCATAGTTTTTTAGTAATGATTCCATTTTAATATTGTAGAAATTATTTCATTGATCCCTGATAACTTCTCATGGTACTCCAAACCAAAAGAATATGTTAGCCATGAAAAAAACACAAACAAATTTAGCATCATTAGTTCTAGTTGATTTTTTCCACCTATTTGGAAATATAGTCTACAGCTAAACGAATATAAGAATTTCCAAATGACATTGGGAATTTTCCCATAAATTCTTTGATTCATTCATCAAAAATTTTTCAAAACTTTATTGGTTTTTGAGACATTTTTTATTGTTTTGAGATATTATCAGAGAACTAGAATTTTTAACATCTTTTACAAAATTCATATGCATCTTAAAATAAGGTGGTCCAATAAACTCCAGATTCTAAAAACATTAAACCTTTTTCTAAGCTCCAAATTGGGATCCACAATATTATTTATGAAAGAATTCAAACACTGAATAAATTTCACTTCCTGATAAGCATCTTCTTATGAATTGATTATCATAAGGTTTCCACAAAAACAGGTCTTCCCAAATATAAAATATTTATTCATATTTTGGCTTTTGTTGTTGATGAGATCTTAGATGATGTGGTGCTTAAGATGTAACCAAATAGTTTCTAATATTGGAATACTATGGTACATCCCCATTGATAATGTAGATTTGTTCTCCAGGAAGCTCATCATTAAGTGGGTTCTGGTTTGAGTCTTTACTTCAACGGTGTTAGATAGTCAACCTAAATGATCATCCACTAGATTTTTAGTTCCCTTTTTTATCCTTAATTATCCAAATTTAACTCTTATAATAGTAGAATCCATCTCAAAAACTGAGGTTTACCATCCCCTTTTTCATTAAATACCAGAGTGCTGCATGATCAGAAAAAACAACAACTTTAGTGCCAAAAAGATATGATCATAATTTGTCTAGTGCAAAGATGAAAAGAAATCATTCTCTGTTGTTTTGTAATTTATTTGGGTGTAATCCAAAGTCCTTGATTTTTAGGATATGACTTGAGTATTTCTATCAATTCAGTGTGATAGAGAATCTCACACCACTTGGTTGGATGCATCACAAAGTAACTCGAAAGAGTACTTCAAGTTGGGTGGTTTCATTATTGGTGGTCTGAATAAAATTTTCTTTAAATAATAAAATGATTCCCTTTATGAATAATCGAAATTAAATTCAACATCCTTTAAAATTAATATTTATAGAGGGAGATAAATCGTAATAAAATCCTTGATGAATATTTTGTAAAATTTTTCATGCCATAAAAAGGATCTAACATGTTTTACACATGTTGGAAATGGAATGGAATTTATTACTTGAACTTTTGATATATCAACCTCAATCCATTTTTGTGAAATTATGTTTGCAAACACTATTACCTTTTCAACCATAAAATAATTTTTTTTAAATTTAGGACATGGTTCTTTTCAATGCATGTTTTCAAAAAAAATCCAGATTTCCTCGGCAATGATCAAATTAATTTCCGAAAAATGTGAAATCATTGATAAATACTTTAAAGAATTCCTTAATTTCGTTTGAGAAAATACTCACCATAAAAATTTGAAATGTACCTGTGGAATTTCATATCCTAAAAGGCATCATTTTTTAGGTGAATGTGACAAAAGGATAGGTGAAGGTCATTTTCTCCTGGTCTTCTCGTGCGATCGGTACCTAATGTATCCTGAAAATACATCTAAAAATAGTAATGAGTTTTTTCAGCTAACCTTTATAGAATTTTATCAATTAATGGAATGGGAAGTTGGTATTTTCTAGAAACTTGATTTAGCTTCCTTTAATCTATACACACTCTCCAGTTGTTTTGTACTCTTATGGTGATCAGTTCATTTCATTCATTTTTAATAGTGTTCAGGCTGGTTTTTATTGTGACTACATTAATTGAATGACCCAATGAGAATCATATATGGGGTAAATTATTCCAATTTCCCTATATATTTCTTAAAAACATCAATTATGATGGGATTTAGTATCTTTTAAGGTTTTATAACAGCTCGGGAATCACTTTCTAAAAATATTCTATGATATAAGACCTTAGGATTGATTCTAGGTAAATCACCTAATCTCCATCATATAGGTTGAACATTTATTTTGGGAAGGTTAACTAAAATTTTTTATGGTTAGTGGGATAGGTTATTGGAAATGATTACCGATAATTTTTCTCTTCCCATTGAGTAAGAATACTTCAAATAATTTGGTAATGTCTTAAGTTCTAGACATGGGGGTAGTTCAAGGGATGATTTTGAATTTGGGTTTCCTACATATAAGTTCAGATTCTCTGGTATCATCTCAATATCTTTTAATAAATCATAAAAAAAATCATATTTTACCTCTTCCACTATCATGAGATCTAGATATTTTTTGTCTTTGGAAATTGAAACATTCAATTGAAAAATGTTATCCAAATGAAAAGAAGTCCTGAAGCATACCTGAATCTTCAATTGGTTTTATACCTTCTTCATGGGAAATTTCATAAAGTGAGTGTTTTCTTGAAGTATGTTTCATCATATAAATAATGTTGAAGTGTACAATATTATCTCTAAGTTCCATTGTGAGTGTTCCTTTAGGGAAATTATTGATAGTTCATTTTGTTTTTTGAAAGGATATCCCCAGGATGATGGGAGATTGGATTTATGCATAGTCTTCTTCTATGGTAAGGACATAAAAGTCAGAAGGAAATATCAATCCTCTTAATCCCATAAGTAAATCTTTTATAAATTGAGCGGGGAAAGTGGAGGATTTTTATGCTAATTATAACACCACTCTATTTGGTTTTAGTTCTCCAATCTTTAAAGATGAAAATAATGATTGCAGCATAAAATTTATTGAATCTCCTAGATCACATAGTGTATCAGTAAAATTTAAAGACCCAATAGTGTAGGAAATATAGAATGTTCCTATATATTAAATTTTTTACGGTATAAGTGGTGTTATCAGTGTTGAGACACTTCTTCCTAAGTTGATTCTCTCATTTCCAACTAGCCACATTCTTTTAGTGCATAGATACTTTAGATATTTTTCATACTTAGGGATTTTTCTAATATCAACTAGTAGTGGGATGTTAATCTTGATTTTTGGAAGTTATCCTAAATTTCCCATTGAATTCATTCTTCTTCTCCCTTCTTTGATTCAACTAATGTTGATGGGAATGTCTCACGAATATCCTTTTTTCCCTTTTTATTTTTTGTAATGGTGTTTCTAGAATTTATTTCCTAAACATTTTTATTTATCCTTTATTGATATGGTCTCCTCCTTAAGCTTTGGAAGGTTTCTCAAAATCATCATCCTTGCTTTTTTTAGGTGGTGTGAGCTCCTTCCTGCTTCGGGTGGTAATTTCACTAACATTATCTTTTTGATTTGGAAATGTTTTTGATGGGATACCTCCTTGTTTGTTCATTATAACATCCATAAGTCTTGAAAACTAATCAGTAATCTTGTTAATTTTATCATCCATTCCTATAACATTGTCCTCCGTCAACTTCTCATCTGTTTCTGGTGCACTTGTGGATGGTTTCTAATAATTAATTCATTGAAAAGATTATGGTTGGAATGTTTTTTGTTGCTATAAGGGTTGTTTGTAAGATTGTTGGAATAGTGTCAGGTTTTGATTTGCTTATAAAAATGTGGCCTTTCTTATTTCTATTTAAATCCATATCCTAGTTGGGTATGGGGTTGATGTGGCTAATTTGAATTGAATTGCCTTTACTGATAGGCAGCATCACAATAGTATGTCCCCTGCAATTTTGGATATGGATCAGTGTAATGGAATATAGAAGAGCATAAACCACATACCTGATTTGGGCCTTGTTGTTCCTTCACTTGGTTAACAGTAATTTTTTCCATCACACTAGTAATTTCCTTAATTGCTTCTTTAAGTAATGGTGAGTAAGAATTTGAATTCCTTACCTCATGGATGCCTCTGTTGCTCATACGTCTGGTGCCAAACTGCTGGGTGTTTTTTGCAATCTTTTCATTCAGTCTTCTGGCATCAGCTGGTGACTTTTCAATCAAGGATACTCTATATGATTCATCTAGAAATTTTTAATCATTTTCAAGAAAGTTGTGATATAAGAAAACAAATAAATGGTGTTATTCCATAGTTTTATGTGTACAACTGGTGTAGAGCTTCTTGAATTGCTCCTAGTACTCATAATGTGTTTCACTGATCAATTGGTGAGTGGCATAGATCTATTTTCAGATAGTTGTGCTCTTGGATGTGGGAAAAACCTTTACATCAAGAATCTGTTAATATCTTCCAAGTTTTGGACTTCTCATGGTTGTATAATGAACAACCATTCCTTGTCTTCTCCCTTGAGTGAGAAGAGGAATTCCCTCCACATTACGTATTCTTCTTAAACACCTCAGTGTCTGCAGCCAGAGAACAAATTTTTAAATTCTTGGATATTTCTATTGGGGTAGTCACCTACAATACTATGTAATTTTGGAAGAATTTGAATAATTTCAATGTGAAATTCAAAATATTTTTCTAAGGTAGGGATATCTAGTTTTTTTGTTTAGAAAATTCTGGTGCACAAAGATCACACAATGTTTGGTTGTGATTGCCAATCATTGGAGGTTCAAAGTGATCTATGGATGTGTCACTTGAATCGCTGAGGTGAATTTCTTTAAAATCTGTTAAAAAAATTATTTCTCAATTGTGTTATTGTTTTCTCAATTTCTGAATCAAATTCATTTAAATTGTTATTCAAACTATGGGTCATTCAAAAAAAGATTCTTTTTAAAAAAATATTTTTTTTGAATTTTTAGTCACTACCTCTAAGGAAATGTTGACAAGTTTGACACACTATAGTCATGGGGAATGAAAAAATAATATTTTAATTACATAATTATATTATATTACTTGACCCTAGGTAGTCTCCTAAAGAGTAGTGCACAAAAATCATGGTTTTCACTTTTAATTGGTTTTCAAAAATATTTTTTTTGTAATTGAAATTGAAAGATATGTGATAAATAATAATAATTAATTGATTCAGAAAATAACCACCCAACCCTAATATACTCCACCTTATACATAATAGAATTGTGTGGAGGGAGATTTGATCATTGAATAAAGAAATTTAAATTAATAAAATTAAAACCTATCACAGCCGTATTAGGAATTTAAAAATTAATTTATAATTTAAACAAGATTAATAAAGAATAAGGGATCTTATTAATTTTAATCACATGAAATCAAGAAATCATGTTGGTCTAGCCTCCCCCTTCTTAATAATTTAATAAAACTACCCCCTCCATGGATGGTGAAGTCGAAATGATGCAAGAGATGGGAGACATTACAATAAAAAATAGAAAAAATAAATAAATCTAATTAAGGATATCATCCAATGTATCCCTCGCCAATAGATTTGAGGGTGTGAGGATGGAATAGAATGAGATGATTTAAGAGGGAGATATCCCCTCCTTTTATAGGAAGAATTTTTCCTCTGAAAGTTGACTTATTGTATCCCAAATAAATGACCTCTTCACACATTTTAACATTCATGAATGTTGTTCATAAATATCATGGCCATCTCTCATCCAAATTTAATCATATTTGGACATGTATTATGAGAGTTATTCTCATTTTACACTGAGTATTTATTTTATCCAATTAGACCCTCCAAATTTAAAACCTTCATATTATCATGCATTAATGACTACAAAAACGGAAGATTAATGTGTAGCCATATTAATAATAGTTATTCCTCAACATCATGCATGTACACCTTCCATATTTAAGAATATATGAACACAATGAATGAGATATGGTCCCAATACCAAAAATAGCTATATTTGTAAGCAGTTTTCATAACCCCACTTGTGAGCTTATTTTGAGCATCCATATGGTCGATTCAAGATTTTGTCCCAGAAAGATGAAATCAATCCATGGATGTTTAAAATAATAAAATAATAATAATTTCATGATTTGGATCAATATAGAAAATTTTATTTACAAGATACAAAAATAATTTAAAACCATTAAAAATCCATAATAGGCTATTTTGATGATTATGTTCAAAATACCTCTAAAACCATAAAATTTTGAAATTTCTCTAAAAACAACACTTTGGTGGGATTTAAATAATTGAAATAAAATAAAAATTATTGAAAATATTTTATTTATCAAGGATCCACTGATATTCATTTGTTGGTGATAATATTCCCAAAGAATGATACATCCTCCATCCAGAACTCACATTTACTATACTTTTCATATAGTGTGTCCCTTAGAAAAGTCTTCAACATAGTATTCAAATGCTCCTCATGTTCCTCCTTGCTCTTTGAGTATATTAGAACATCATTAATAAAGACTACCATGAATTTTTCAAGGTCATCTCTAATGACAATATTCATTAAATCCTTGAAAATTACTAGAGCATTAGTGAGTCCCATTGGAATCACTATGAACTCATAGTGTCCATAACTCATTCGAAAGAAAGTCTTGGAATTATCTTCTTTCCTCACCTTTAATTAGTGATATCTTGACTGAAGGACCACCTTAGGGAAATAAATTTCACCACATTGCTAATTAAACATGTCATTTATCCATGGTAGTGGATACTTGTTCTTCATAATGATTTTATTTAGCACTCGATAATCAATGCAGAGGTGCATTGATTCATCCTTTTTATTGATGAATAGTATTGGTGCACCCCATGGTGAATCACTCAATAATATAAAACCCTTGTACATATTCTCCTATAACTACTTCTTCAATTCTTCTAGGTTATTGATATCTATTCTATATGGTGTCTTTGATATAGGTAGAGATCTAAGAATAAGTTCAATTGAGAATGAAAATTTTTGGTTACGGGGAAGACTAGGAAAATATTTGAGGAATACATATGTGCAATCCCTCATGATGGTCATATATTTGAGCATTATCATATCCTTCATGTAAATAATTTTAGCGAGATATAATTTATCATAAGGAAGTAATATCCACACTTGAGACGATGATTCTGAATAAGATTCTTCTTCCTCCTTACACTTATAAAGAACTAGAGTATGCTTTGGGATGTGAATAGTGATCTCCATTTCCCGATAGTTGATGTTGGATGTGTATAATGATAGCCAATCTATTCCCAAAATAGAATCAAACTCTACAAAAGGTATTTTGACAAGATTTTCTAGAAGGTTTAGTCCGCAATCATGAACCAGGGAGGAGTTATGTACTTTGGCCCCAATAATTTACCCATTATCTATTATCAAATATAACTAAAAATCCAAATTTTGAGATGGTTTTTGAATAGTTATACTAAATTGGAAAGATACAAAAGAATGCGTAGAACCAAAATCAAATAGTACATTCACTATTCTAGACTGAAGAATGGGTGTACCTGTCACCACCTTATTTTTCAGCTCCACATTAGCTGTAGTGATAGAATAATCCTTTCCTTGTTACCTTGGAGGATTTTTTTTATTACCTCTGATGAAACTTGGTTTGGGGAATCGGTTCTTAAAATTATTATCTTCCTTGCAGTTGAAACACTACACTACTAATAGAGCATTGATATGAACCCTCATTTTTTCCACATTAGTGGGATTCTTCCTATCCCTTCAGTAGTTCAAATCCAAATTACTTATTCTTCCACATTTGAAGCATTTTTTAGTTCCCTTTAGATAGTTACCAGTATGATTCTTCCCACAATTTTGACATGTGGTATATTCATTATTTTTTTCCATCATGGGATTTATTTTCTGATCCACCCATATTAGACTCCATTTCCTAATTTTTGTCACCAGGCCCACAAGACCATTGAGAATCTCCAATCTCCATTTCATCCATGATGGAATAATGTAAAATATCCATATAACTATTGAAGTCTCAAATATAAAATTATTTTCATATAATTGCATTTATTCTATTAAATAACTGATCCACCTTTCTTTATGTGTTCATGATAATTTCGGAGGTGTGTCTTGAGAACCTTGTAGAGTTTATTTCGTACACCCAGATAGACTCCTCTTCACCCTTCTTATGTCTGAGGAAATATCTTTCCATCATGAGATGGAGGGTTTAGGGAAAATATTTAATGAAATAATATTTCTGGAATTCCTCCCAATCCATGGAATCAATTTCCTATGACATTGATTTTTGGTGCGTGTTTTTATATTTCCTACCATTAACTAAGAAAAATAAATTGCAATTAGGGGGATTGGTTACATAGCTAATAAGAATAAAAATGAATCTTTAAACATAAAAGGATAAAATCTTAAATGAAAAGTATATCCTAACGTGAGATTCAATAGGTTTTAATCTAGGTTATCCATGATCTCTTTCCTAACATTTATTCTTATGAGAATTTTCTTTGTTCCCTTAATAATGGTTTGTAATGAGCTTATGAATTTACCAAAGAATATCCCCTGGGAGTGTAAAACTAGGTGTGTAGTAAGGCCCATTATCGTGTACCAGGTTTCCCCAAGTCAGGCCCAGAACACCTTGTCAGAGTTGCTACTCCAAGGTACATATGTGCCTGAACAACATAAACTTATAGTTTTCATATAGGGATGTATTTTCTTGATAGACCACATAATCTATACTGAAATATTTTGGGATGTTTTCTCATACTTAGTCTTATCCAAATGGTTCTTTCTAAAGTGATCTATTCCTAGTCACCAAAAATTAAAAAAAAAATCCTCTGATACATACTAAAGACCCACTAGTCTTTTACACTTATCATTTTATGAATTTGAGCATAAATAAACAATAAAATACAATCCAATGATCACAATGTCTAGTGTCTTCGAAGACTAGGATAATAAAACTGAAACCATGGGACTGAATAAAACGTTTATTTATTTATCATCCATTATGAGCTCGTAAATTCCTTTAATTTCTTACATATTCATAAGATAATATGGGGGTTACATTAAGAAAGGGAAGATATAAAAAGGTACATAATAGAATAAACATTAAAATAAATCTTATCCCATGGGTTATAAGGAATAACATAATGATATAAAAAGGCATGGAACATGATCAAATATAAGGAATCATAATATATAGAATATGAGATCATATAATCATGGATTCTTAGTAATGTGTAAGCAATATAAAACATGACATTATCATGAGTCAAGGATCATTTCATATATAGGATCATGAGTTAAGGCACGTTGCACATAGAGGATCACCAGTCTTGGCTAACCACCAAGACCGTGGCACATGGAGCACGGGTCATGGATAACCACCAAGACCATTTCACATAATGTATAATGAGACTAAACGTTACCCAATTAATTAGAGTGATATATGGGCACACCCATCATAACATGTTCATGAATATATTTTCTACATAAATAATCATACACCAAAAATCAAACATAACCATAAGGGTTACCAATATAAATAACTGGTTATCATAATTATGTCAAAAGGAATATAGAAAGGTAATATCATAGTGGTTTCCATGAAAGGATTGATTTAAATAATATATGGGAATTAATAAGTGAATATAGGCATATATCATGATAATTTATTCCAAACTTAAGGGAAAATATTGTTTAAGAAACATTAGAAATAAAAAAATTTAGCATGGTTTACGGGAAAACATTCAAGATACTTAATAATGGAAATGGCATAGTTTTTTGTATAAATCCAAAACTGAACCAAGGTAGTTTTTCATGATAACATAAATGATTTTATAAAAATAATGGTTTCTTAAAATATATTGTGGAGTTAATATGAAAATGGGTAAGAATTCATGAAGTTCCATTAAATCGAGCTTGCTTATCGAGAAGAATTGAGTAGAGAATCTTTTAAAAAACATGTATATACTCGAAAAATAAGGATGAATGGATATTGATACATGACTTTTGAAAATATAAATATAATTTATAATATTTAAATAAAAATAAAATATAATTTCATTTGGGTAAAAAGAGAGAGGGATTAACCTAAAGAAATAATGGAGGTTTAGGTAGAATCCCATACATTATGTCTGAAACGATTTTTCACTTGATCTTAATGTATTGAATAATAAAATTATATTCATTAATTAATAATTATAGAACCATTTATACATTTTTTTATCTATTTTAACTTTATTATGTTCATTTATTGTGTTTTTTATGGGTTAAGAGATTCAATTTCATTGTTTGCGAGCATTGATTTCCTTGGTTTTCATGATCTCTTTACTTGTATAAGTGTATAGAAAATCATGTAGAATGACGGAATTTTTCCAGAACGAAAATTATATGATATTTATTAACTTATATAATATTAAAATAACATTTTATTTTCATTAGCGGGGATTATTCATTATATAAATTATTAATGATAATCATTTAGATTAATTTAACATTTTTTAATCAGAACGAACTCATTTTATTTTATAAATTAATTTCATGTGTGAAAAATGATTAAAAAACATTAAATAATATATTATAAATATATTATAATTTTTTTCAACCATAAAATTTGTTTCATGACTATACTTGAATACATAATTGAAAGATGAAAGCATGTCGCCCATAAAGGTGGTAAATTGGCACCTCACAGAGGATGTTTTCATTATGAAAGTAAAAGAGAGTGGATAAGAATTTTGATGAAGAATTATTTAATAAACATTATAAAATAAAATTATAATTTAGATACTAGAGTTTTAATTCCATTTGGATGAGGGGAGCTGAGTATAGAAAAATAAAATAAATGAACATGAAAAGAAATTGAAAGAAAATACAAGAGGGTTTCACCTCTTGATTCCTTCTTCTTGAGAACCTCCTTATAGATTTTTTTGTCTTTTTTTAATACCAAAAACTCTTATACATGGGTGAGAGGTTTTGTAAGATCATTGGGTAGAATTTGGTCAAGTCACCATGCTTGAGAGGTGTGAGGAGAAGAGGTGGTGAGGAGTGGTATTTATAATGAAGGAGAAGGGTGTTTTCTCATTATTTACTCAATATTTTATTATTTTGATTAAGAAAAGTAATATTGATTATTCTTGAGACTAAATATAGTAACTTGATCATGTTATTTTGAGATAATGGGGTTACATCAGTACTATATCACTTATTACTCCATAATTCAACTAAATTATCATATTTTACTACTTACCATAAAATCATGAATTTTAGAAAAATTCCAAAAAATCACCCTAACCATTTTTTCAATATGTAGAATTAATAAATGAACTCCATTTAATGAAAATAATTTTATAAATATGAGAAATATTATTTCTAATTAAAATCATCATTTACTTGGAAAATACAAATTTTAAAATTAAAACTGATTTTCTAACACTTCAAAAAATTAATAAGGTCTCATAAAATTATCTTATAATCATAGGACATAAAAATACTAATTTATGAATAAATTTTATGAAAATAATTTTTCTTTTAATTTATTAAATTAATCAAAAAAATCATAATTAAATATTTATTAACTATAAAAATCCCAACACATAATTAATTTTTTTTAAATATTTATTTACTTGTACTATGATATAGTTATATCATATTGTCACTTATAAGATGAATAAATTTTATTTATAATTTCATTGGTGATGTTTCTATTCAATTGGTTGGTTTACTATTTATAAGAGTCACATCACGATTCCAAATGTCAAGTAATTATTTCATCAGCATATGTTCTTTAACTTCTAGAAATTATTCTTATTTCATTAATTCATTATTTACAAAGCTTGTATTATGTTCTATTATGTGTTTATACCATATGAAATAATTATAATAAGGGAATTTCCATTGATAAAAATTTGGTTCATTAAAAATGAGTTGTTAAAATTAAAAAGGTTTCTACCTATAGTTTTAAACCTTCTTTTGGGAGGTCTTGATATTATAGGTTTTAGTGTGACTAAGACATGACATCCAATAATTAAGCATTTCATTCATTTAGATTTCAGTTATTATTATTATTTATCCATTAGATTATTTCTTTAACATTATCTATGTATGAATTTCATTTTCATCCCATTGATTGAATGGAATGTGTTCTAGTTAATCACCTTTCTATATTGATTATGCCTTATCCTATTATTTTAAATGGAATGCATTCTCATTATTTAACATTCCATATTTTTTACTCACAACCACTCATTTTATTGAATATATGGAATGTGTGTTTAGGATTTTACCTTTCCTTATTGATTATGTATATTGATTCATTATTGTTATCATTGTAATTATCCCTTACTATCCATTTGATCTCACCCTTATTTTGTTTCCTTCCCCGAGAATCCAAGTCATGTAATAAGATAGATATGAAAGGATGTTCTAAGTGGGAATAAAGTTATTAGAAAAAAATCATGTTCTAATTAGGGTATTCAACCGTATTGAAAGTCTCATGTGTGAATCTTATTCATGAAGTCTATTAAAATATTTGGTCCTTTAGGATTTTATTCCTTATAATAATAATAATATATTGGTCATAGAAATCTAATCCAATATTGTTGGGGTTGGGGAAATACAGGTTAGTCTTTCCATAATTTAGTCAATAAAAGAGAGAAGAACGGAATCCTTCATCATTGTATTGTAAAAATATTTATATTGGAAAAAAATATGTAACTCATAACCATTTGGGTGAAGATAAACTCAACATATTTATTCCTCACTTTCAACCCCCCATTATTGGGTACCACTATTAGTGGGGTGACCAATTTAAATTTTTAAATTGTTTAAATAATATTGGTATCTATGAGTTTTAAAGTATCCTTATTTAC
The DNA here is from genome assembly GCA_963277665.1 of Viscum album. Classification (NCBI taxonomy): domain Eukaryota; kingdom Viridiplantae; phylum Streptophyta; class Magnoliopsida; order Santalales; family Viscaceae; genus Viscum; species Viscum album. The sequence continues at coordinate 1,988,729,124 of OY728145.1, forward strand.
TAATTCATTTATTAAAGGTGGAAACATCCTTGGGGGTTTTCTTTCAAGATTACATCATTTTTTAAGTATCAAATTTTGATTTTAAAGGGAAGGTATTACACCATTGATGTTATTTATTCTCATGGTTATTTTCATTTCCATTTCCATCAACACTTCAACAAACTTGTGCTCCAATTCCATTGAAATGTTAATACTAATAATTACCGGTATGTTCTCTACTTCTTTCATGAATTAATGACTAAGGTTGGTTGATAGATTATTTAGCTTCAATTTTAATGGTTTCATTATTGAGAGAACCAACTCCAAAAAAATATTTTCGAATGTGTTTAACTGTAAGGACTCTTTCATCATGTTCAATTCATTTATTATCTTACTTAACATTTCTATCAACTTTATCTTCAATAATATCTATTATTAAAGTCTCATCCTCTAATTGAATCTCTAAAAATTGATACTCATCTTCAGTGGTGACCATTTCAAGATAATTATTTGGACCATAACCATACTTCACTACTTATATAATGTTGAATTTTACTTTATCCTCACCAACCTGGAAAATAAAATAACCTTGATTGATTTTATTGAGAGATTTTACCATGTTAAGGAAGGTTCAACCAAGGATGATTTATACCTATCTATCATCCTCTATCTCTATAATAAAATAATATTGGGGAAAATAAATTTCTCAATATTTTAAAAAAAATAGAATCTATATTTATAGTCATGTACATAATAGATATTTATAATAGTTAGAGGGATACTCTTTTGATTTTTGGATTAAATATCCTAATATTCATAAAAATAATTAGTAGTATGATATTGAAATTTTCCCCTATGTAAAAAAGGAATTTCAGGAAGAATTATGATGTAATTGATTATTTGATAAAGAATTTTAACAACTCATAATGTTTGGGTGAGGTATTTCTTTAAACAATATTTGATCACTCTTTACTCAAATAGATCACTCACAAGTCATCCATTTTTAATTTTATAGAAATGAATTCTTTTTTTAACATGGTATAATCCTTAATTTGGTAAATTTCCTTCACAAAGGGATTATTGAATTCTATTTTCCTAAAAATATCCTTGAACTTATAATATTTATCCTCAGCCTTTCTTTACTTCATCCCCATTCTAAAGGGAAGAGGTAGCGAGTAGGGTTTCACTTTGTGTGGATTTTTAGTGTCCCTTTTATTCCTTATTTATTATTCTCCAGATTCCTTGTACACTTCCTTGGGAGGATCCATTTAATTTATTTATTTCTATAATTATTTCTCTTTTTTATATTCCGTTTATTTTTTGATTTTCGTATCCTTAATCTTTATTCACTGCCTCAACATCAAAACCTTATATTCCTTCCAAAAAATGTCAATGTTAAATAGTAAATTACCAAGGAGTCTAAAAAACAATTTGGTAAATTATCCCATATGATACTCAATATTTGAAGGATAAGATTGGTGATCTATTAGAAGGTCCAAATATTTTTATTTTTTTCTTTACCTGAGTGAGATTCTTATCCTTTTTTTAATATATTAATTAACCAATACTTCATGAAATGTTTTTTCCTCACAAACATGTTCATACAACTACCATGGTTGAGACTGGTTATTATATCACATTTCTCCTTAGGTATTGGAATTTTTTGTAAATGGGTATATGTGATTTATTTAATTGGGGGAACTTTGAGAAAATTGTAAAAATTTAATTATTTTACCACATTCTTTTTGTTTACAACTTTTTTTGTCCACTAACTGAAATTTATGACCAAATTGGATTTAAAAAAAATACTGATGTTAATTACATCCCACAAAACAAACATTTACCATTTAGAAATCACCATTCATATATTATCAATCTTGAAAAATATGTCAAAATAATTTCTTTTCACATGAAATTATTTTATATGTTTCTATTGGTGAAACGTTACTTTGGATAACTAACAGTTCCTTGAAATATTTCAACATCATTTCCACTTGGTCTTATAGATTATTATTTTCTTACATTTAGTGAATACATCATCATTAATGTATTATTTATCTTTAATAGTAAATGAAATTACTTTCTAAATCATCTATTTTATTGTGTTATGATATGGTGACATTCTCATCAATCTTCATTTTTATAATGTGATAGATATGGCTCATAAATGTGGTTATAAACCAAAGTAGAGAGTTTCTAACCACATATAAAGGGATAATTTTTCATGTGGGTTCTCTATTTTTATATATTTTGAATTATTATTATGCCTAAAAGGTGGATTTTCCAAATTGTTTTGAATACTATTGGATCTCATTTTGTAGTTTCAAAGTTTTAACTAGAAGGAAGTACTTCTCTATGAATTTTACCACAAGATCATATCAAGTCATAATTGAATTAGAGTTAATTAAATTAAACCAATATTTTTCTTAATAGTTCAATGAGAATGAAATGTACCTTAATCGTATTATATCATTAGACACTGAATTATTCTTGAATGTAACACAAATACCTAAGAAATTACAGATGTTGCTTGGAAATATTAACATTACAGGCCACTGAAAATTCAAAAAAATTATGTCATATAAAGTACAATTGGATTTAACTCAATGTTTTAGGATAGAATATATATATCCTCGTTATACTTAAAGAAGATTCACTAACTATAAGATATCCACAATCTATTACTATTATCTCACATTTGTCTCTGAAAATTTTACCAATGAATTGTTCTAGTTTATTCTCATTCACTTCAAGGACTAATCAATATTTAATCACTAATAATGGATTTATAGATATGTAGTGATATATCTTCTGTTTAATATCCAATGGATATAAATTAATTTGGCTCCTTGGTCATATTTTATAGGTATAAATTATATACCTATGACCTGTAAAGATAAATACATGAAAACACATACACATAAAAATGAATAGAAAAAAATAAAGGGACTAGTGTTGGGTCAATCATTTATTTCTATATTTATCAAAAAGTTTTATGATGTTCCATGTGTTACTTAAAAAAGGATCCAAAAAATTAACCCACCCCAGGGTGGCACCATTTCCTAGGTAAGTAGGTCATGATTTAGAATTTTTAAATCATGGGCACTTTTCTAAAACCACTACAATATAGTATAATTATTGAAGTATGAGTTCAAACCACTTACAAAATGAATAATCAAACAACCATTTTATAAGTATTTTTTTTAAATTTTATCCCCCATTTCATAATTAAAAACATAACATGAATTAGTAAAACAAGGAAAATTTAAGACACTAATAAAATTTAATATTAACTAAAAGAGGCGGTGAATTGATTTCAATGGATGTATATCCTAAGAATTATAATTTAATAATCATGGTAATATAATAACATAAATTATTTATATGATTCACAGTGTAATTAATTTTCATTATACTAATATTAATTAATTCTATCATGTTTATTTCAATTATTCAAGTCCAATAGAATGTACTCAAACTTACATTCAATATGTTTTGATATCTATTGTGATAAAAGTACCAAAATTTTACTTATAACCAATATATTCCTCTATTATATAAGTTTCCCTATACTATATAGTAAATTTATACAAATGGATAAGGAATAGGTTAAAAATTATAGAAATATAATTCTAAAGTAACAAAATTCATCCACAAGAAAAAGAAATCATACAAAAAATAACCACCCCTACTATGAATCCACCACCCCTTATGTGAAAAATTACAAATTATTGGTTGGGAATATATAAAAAGGGAAGAATTTATCTTAAGACATGTAAAATGTGATAAAGTGAAAGAGAGAACTATGAAAATAATGTAAGGGAATTAAATATATTCAACTAGCAGAGAAAAACACATTTACAAAACATCATCTATAATATTTTCCACATCCTAGCTCTCTAGAGAATGGTAACAAATTTCAAAAAGTTTCTTACCCTCTTTTATAACTTGAAATCACTTAAATATATATATATATAGTATAAAAAAATGTTGTGAAATGCTACCTATTAAGCTAAAAGGGCCACTTTATTAATCTCCCCTATGTTTTCCCCACAAATCAACTTTGTCATTATTTTTAAATCTTTTATTCCTCAAGCATGGATAAATAGGGAATATTTAATACATCATTATATTCATATATTATTTACTCCATCATTGAATCTTCTAAATTTATAGCGTATTATCCCAAAATATTTCGTTATCAACAAAACGTCAAAAATATTACGTAAAAGCATTATTTCATATTGAAATTTCTATTATAGTGTAAAATCACTACTAGAAAAACAGGTATTTGCGACGGGTCATTTGCGACTGGATCCCGTCGCAAATCGCTTTTTGCGACGGGGTCCCGTCGCAAATGACCCGTTGCTGAAAACGGTGTCGCAATAACATTTTTTTGCGACGGGCCCGTCGCTAAAGCCCTTTTCCGCGACGGGGAGAATCCCCGTCGCAACTAGTACTCCGTATATTTGTAAAAAACTATTTGCGACGGGCCCCGTCGCAAAAACTATTTTTTAACAAATAAAAAAATAATAATACTATTTGCGACGGGAATAGTATCCCGTCGCAAATACTATAAAAAAAATAAAAAAATAAATTGTTAATAAATTATTTTAATTAATATAATAATAATCCAATTATAATTCAAAAATAAAAAATAATAAAATATTAATAAATGATTTTAATTAATATAATAATAGAATTATAATTCACAAATAAAAATAATAAATTATTTTAATTAATATAATAATAATAGAATTATAATTCAAAAATAAAAAATAATAGAATATTAATAAATATTTTATAATGAGACAGAAACTACGAATAGAAAAAAAAATCATATTTTGATTTCACAAATTTTATAACATAAATACAAACTCTAATCTGAAGGAGGGGGGAGGGGGGGATCTGCAGATGGTGGTGGAGGAAACTCCATCCCTAAAGCATGAGTGAGTCGGCGCATGTACTTCATCTGCTCCTGATGCTGCTGCTGCCACCGACTCGTCTGCTCCTCGTACAGTTGCTGCTGGCGTCGACGCTCCTCCTCATGCTGCTGACGCATCTGCTCCTGCTCCTGTCGGAGACTCTCTATCAGTGCAGTCTGAGATCGCAACTGATCCTCATACTGTGTAGTAGAAGAAGATGCACGAGCTCCTCTCGAGCTGGACGCCGACATCGCAGCACTGCCATAATAATCTCCGGGAGTCAGTCGAGAGCTGATACCAACTACCCGGCCCTTCTCAAAGGCATACTGGGTGGCCTGCATCCATGCCGCCTCATCAAACTGACGGCCAGTGGTCTGATCTGATGACTCGGCCTGACTCTCAGGCCGGGCTTGTGACGCTGCGGCCTCATACGACTCCTGTAGTTGCAATTTAAAATTAAAATTGTGAATATATTATATACAGTTAATTTTTAAACTTGAAAACAAATAATACTAACCACGATGTGATGCTGACGATCACCTCTGAGCTCCCCAGTAGCAGGATCACTATACATCCTCCGATATACGTCGTACTCCGTAATATCGGGGTGCTCGACAGCCTATAAGAATAAAAAAGAAACTGTTAATATTTATAGTTATATAAAATATTTATAAATAATGTACGTACCAGATGCTGTCTATGAGTACTGAAAGAACGACTCCCATCTCGATGAGTCACCTCCTGTCTCCCCCGATTCTGCCTCCCCACCGATGATCTCCTCTGAAAGGCACCACTCAACCAGTGTGCACATAATCCATCCCATACATGAGATGAAATGTACTCTGGTCGGTGTGCTCTACATGACTCGTCAAAATCTGACACTCCTGCTTTCTTCATCGCAGCTTTTCTTAAATTGTGCAAAAACTGACGAAGGCGATCACGCATGGCCACCTCTCATGCCTCGTGGATGGCGTCACGCATGGTATCCTCGATCGGATACCATAAACCCTACAAATAAATCAAAATATCAAGTGAGAAATGAAATAATTTTCAAAATAAAAATTATTTATTTATGTACGTACCAACCAATGGCCGAACATGGCCTGCTACACATCAATGGGAATCTGCTCCCATGTGGTCCACGGCTGAGAGAAATAGTTGCGCAAAATAGCGCTGCCCTGTCCGACTGCTATATGCGGAAAACTGTAAAAATAATAAACATTTATTATGTGAATAGATTAATGAAATCTTAGTCAAATCAACAGGTTATCACACAGGTTATCACACCTCCGTGTGCGTGGATCAAACCCAAGACGTGGACGTCGCTCGGGGACGGGGTCAGGAATCATCAATCGTGCAAGACCGCGCCCCCTCCGCGTACTCCCTGGAGCGCTTGCAGGCTGAGGGTCATCTGGCAGCAACTCATCTGCATCGAAAGTCAGGTCAGCATCCGCCAACTCACGAAATGTGGCGTCGTCCATCTGAAACAGAAAATGTTAATGTTGTTAGCAAATAATTCATAATTACTATTATATATACATATATACATATTATGATTTTATATAAATACCATGGAATTCTATCAGTGTTCATCTTCATCATCATCTTTATATATGTCAATGTCATCTTCATATTCCTCCTCAACATCATCGATATCCATTCGAGTTACAGTTGCTTCATCTCTTACCATTTCAAATTCATATGTGACATCATTAACATCATCATCATCACCGACTCTTAAATGTGGGGTTTCGTCATCGATACTCATGTCTCTTTGCAAAAAAGATTGATTTTGAGTACTCTCTTGAAAAACTTCAATTCTTTGCACATCATTGAAAGCACATTCACTTTGACTAAACTGATTGTCTCGAATTTTGATTTTTATTACACTCCACCAATCAGCCAAGTCTCTTGATGGAGCACAGTACTTTGCGTAATAAACTTGATGTGCCTGTTGAGCCAATAAGAATGGTTCATTTACTGCGAGAACACTTTTACATTTAATATCGATGATTCCATGAGTCGGATGAATACGCACGCCTCTCTCTGTATCCAACCACTGACATTTGAACATGGTTATGTAATGTTGTCCAAGATAACAGAGTTCAATGATTTCATCAAGTATGCCATAAAAGTCAACTTCATTTTCTCGATGATGAGATCCTCTCAAGTTAACTCCACTGTTCATTGTTTTTTTCGATTCCCCATATGTATGTGTGTGGAATCGAAATCCATTCACCACATACGCATTATAAGTTTTAACAAGTTTGGAAGGTGGGTTACTCAATACACACAGCCGTTTGTCAATTTTATCAGCATGTCGAGACACCTGAAAATTTGTGAAATAATTATCAATATAGTAAACTATACATTGAATGAGTTGCTAAAAGATAAAGAATTTATGTTACCAGTTTTTGAAACCACTGAGAGAAATTTTTCAGTCGACGTTCTTCGAGAGCAGCTGCTGTAATTTGTGGAATTTGTTTCTTGATATGATTATCATACAACCTATAAAACCCAAAGTTATTTACTGTAACATAAATGATAGAATAAGTGATATAAACACTTACAGTACAACTGATGTCATCTCTTCACAGTTGAGCAGAACATATGTATGAGCTCTATGATGTTCATCATCTGAAAGCCAGCGTTCATAAACTCCACCAAAACCAAGCTCTGACTGGTTGAAAACAGATAATTGATTGTCTATTTCATCAATATTCCTCTCGTTTCGTCCCATTCGGTTGTGTTTTGAAGGATACTCAGATTCAAAATAATGGGAGCAGAAAAAAGATATTTCCTCTTGCAAATAATCTTCTGCAATAGATCTTTCAACAGATGCTTTGTTACGTACTTTTCTTTTCAATTTTTGCATGCATCTTTCAAATGGGTACATCCATCAAAACTGTACTGGACCTCCACATTTGGCTTCATATGGCAAATGTAACATCAAATGTTCCATTGAGTCGAAGAAAGACGGCGGAAATATTTTTTCCAGTTTACATATAATTACAACAACATCTTTTTCAAGTTTGCCTAGAGCATCATAATCTGCTGTAGCCGCACAAATTTCCCGAAAAAATTGAGAAATGTCTGTTATGGAATCCCAAATCACAGAATTCAACAGACCTCTTAATCCAATGGGTAGCAGTCTTTCCATTATAACATGACAATCATGACTTTTTAATCCAGTAATATGACCATTCTTTATACATCTACCCAAATTGGAAGCACAGCCATCTGGAAGTCTCAAATCTGCAATCCACTGACAAAATAATAAACGGTTTTCTTTAGACAGTGTATAAGCTGCTTTTGGTTTCAGTAACCTTTCTATTCTGACATTCTCAAACAGTTCCAATTCTGGACGCCTGCAAATTTGGGCAAGATCTAAACGTGCATTTACATTGTCTTTGCTCTTTCCTGGCGTATCCAAAACTGTATGAAACAAATTATCAAAACAGTTCTTCTCAATATGCATGACATCTAACATGTGTCGGACCAACAAATCAGACCAATATGGCAAATCCCAAAATATGCTACGTTTAATCCAATTGTGTTCTTTCCCAAAACCAGAAATTTTCTGTTGGTTTATTGTGGGACCAAAAGTGATGGGAGGTAATGAAAGTACAACTGATTTTAACTCCGAACCTGATAGCATTTTTGGAGGTCCTTCCCTTTCAACTGTTCCTTTTCTGAAATGAGATCTGTTTCTACGAAAAGGATGATCAGCTGGAAGAAACCTGCGATGACAGTCAAAATAACAAGGTTTCTTTCTATGAATGAGAATAAATGCTTTGTTCTCTCCCATACAGTAAGGACATGATTTCTGACCATGTGTACACCAGCCAGATAACATCCCATAAGCCGGGAAGTCACTTATTGTCCACATCAATGCTGCTCTCAGTATGAAATTCTGTTTCGTTGCAACATCATATGTACTGACACCAGTACTCCACAATAAATTTAATTCATCAATCAATGGTTTCAAATAAACATCAATATTTTTCTTCGGATGTCCTGGAATTAGTAAAGTCAAAAAGATATATGGCTCCTTCATCAACATCCATGGAGGTAAATTGTACGGAGTTAAAAAAATAGGCCAACATGAATATTGACTACCATAAGATCCAAACGGACAGAAACCATCAGTGGAAAGCCCCAGTCGAACATTTCTAGCTTCTAAAGCAAAGGATGGATGCACTCTATCAAAATGTTTCCATGAATCACCATCGGCTGGATGATTCAAGCTTTTATCGGTTGAAATATTCTCTTTATGCCATGACATCATTGTCGCTGTATTCTTAGACATGAATAAACGCTGGAGTCTGGATGTAATCGGAAAATATCTCAACTGTTTTACAGGAATCAAACCAGACTTCCCGTGTTGTCCTTCTTTATATCTCAGTTGCCCACATGTGGGACAACTATCCAACGACTCATTTTCCCCAGAATATAAAATGCAGTCATTTGAACATGCATGAATCTTCTGACAAGTAAGTCCCAAATTTCGAACCAGCCACTTACTCTCATAGTAATTTGCAGGTAAAACATTTCCTTCAGGTAACAGTGTTTTAAGCAAAGAAAATATCTGGTCAAAATAGGTGTTTGACATTCCGTTATCTGATTTGATAGCCATAAATTTTGCAACTGCTTCTAATCTGCTCATCTTGCAGCCAGGATATAATGCATCCTCAGCAGACTTCAACAACTCATAAAATTCAGATGGTGCCAACTCAGGATTTGAAGCTATATCAGCCGGAGTTTCTGTATGTTGTGATGGGCAGAGAGTGATGGCAAGAGGGGGGGTGAATTGCCTTTTAAAAAAATAATTAACAATTTAAAACAATTATCAAAGTGCAGCGGAAATAAAAGAGGCAAGACACAAAACTTGATAACGGAGTTCGGCTTAAACCAAAGCCTACGTCTCCGCTCCCAACTCAACCGTTGAGAGATTTACTACCGCTTGCTTTTCAATGGTTTTAGCAAGAAACCCACTAGACTTTAAGGTAGTCTAGAACCTATTACAGCTTGCTTTTAATGGTTGTGCAAGAACCCACTAGCCTTCTTACAGGTGAAGGCTAGCTCACCTATGACTCAAGCCTTTTAAAGGGAAGGCTTGACTAACCTCTTCACACCTTGAAGGTGGTGTGAAAACCCAAACAAAGAGAGGATGAGAGAAAGAGGGGTTTGTAGGAACAAACCCAAATTGATGCTCAAAATAAATAAAACAAGAAAAACCGTAATGAGGAGAAGCCTTGGGTGCCAAAGGATTGATGGAGTTGATGAAGAGCGCTCCCAAGCTTCTATGGTGGTGCTCCTTGGATGTGGAAATGTGTTGGAGCAATTGGGGGTTCCTTGGAGGAATGCTCTGGAGGTTCTCCAAATGAAAAAATGTTCTCGTGGGCTTCCGTATGTTTCTGGGGCTTCCTAGTCCTTTATTTATAGAGGGGGAACCCTCAAATGGCCTTTGGGGGTCTTCGGAGCCATTGGAGAGGCCTTCGGAGCCGTTGGGAGGCAAGTGGACAAGTCTGGTCAAAGCCCAACGGCTAGTTTGACTGGCTCCACCGGCTGACCGGTGCTTGGCCACCGGTTGGCCGGTGCTTTGAAAAAGGGAGAGGGCTCGGGCTCAGGCACCACCGGCTGGCCGGTGAGGAGGCCACCGGTTGGCCGGTGCTGAGGCAGTAGGTGTCACTATTCTGTCTGGGTCCACCGGCTGGCCGGTGGTGGGACACCGGTTGGCCGGTGGTCTGGACAGAAGGATGCCTTCTGTCCAGGCTCCATCGGCTGGCCGGTGGTCATCCACCGGTTGGCCGGTGGACTGAAAATCAGTCCACTTTTGCCTTCTTGGCTTTCTTGGCCCAATTCCTTGGCAACCTGAAATCATGACTATCATCCAAAAACGCTTAAAACAAGATTAGATAAATAAGAGAGTGATTGTGATCATGAAAATTAAACCACGAGGGGTACGAGAGGTACAACATGTTGAACAGATGAACCTGCAACATCATGTACTAAATCTTGAAACCGGGATAGATCCGGAATCAAGTTGGTATCACCTGCTCTGCAACTGCGTTCACCGTGTTGATACCAAAATAAATAATCTGGTTGAAAACCAAAACGCAAGAGATGTTCTCCCACTTTGTCAAACGTGTCAAACGTTCTCAATGCACATTTTCTGCAAGGGCATTTTATTTTGTCTTCTGAAACAAATTCTGGATTTGATGCCGCAAATGATAAAAAAGTCTCCACACCCTCTACATATACTGGATTTAAACCAGAACCATTTGGATTTCTACGTTGATTTATCCATATGCGGTCACCTAATAATGATTGTTGACGACCTCGTTGTTCCATATGTCTCTATAAAATATAAAAGCATTACTGGTTTTGAATAATTTGTTAGAAAAAACACTCAAGCTAGGATAATTATAGAGTTTAGATCATACACGACTGACGCAAACTTTTTTTTGAGATAGACCTAATTATTACTAATTATTACTAATTATTACTAATTATTGGTAATTATTACGAATTATTACTAATTATCGGTAATTATTGGTAATTATTGGTAAATATTACTAATTATTGGTAATTATTACTAATTATTGGTAATTATTACTAATTATTGGTAATTATTACTAATTATTGGTAATTATTACTAATTATTACTAATTATTGGTAATTATTGGTAATTATTACTAATTATTACTAATTATTACTAATTATTGGTAATTATTTGTAATTATTACTAATTATTGGAAATTAATACTAATTATTGGTAATTATTGGTAATTATTAATAATTAATGGTAATTATTGGTAATTATTTCTAATTATTGGTAAATATTACTAATTATTGGTAAATATTACTAATTATTGTTAAGTATTACTAATTATTGGTAATTATTGGTAATTATTACTAATTATTACTAATTATTGGTAATTATTACTAATTATTGGTAATTATTACTAATAATTGGTAATTATTACTAATTATTGGTAATTATTACTAATTATTGGTAATTATTACTAATTATTACTAATTATTGGTAATTATTACTAATTATTACTAATTATTGGTAATTATTACTAATTATTACTAATTATTACTAATTATTGGTAATTATTGGTAATTATTACAAATTGTTGTTAATTATTACTAATTATTGGTAATTATTACTAATTATTACTAATTATTGGTAATTATTACTAATTATTGGTAATTATTACTAATTATTACTAATTATTGGTAATTATTACTAATTATTACTAATTATTGGTAATTATTACTAATTATTACTAATTATTGGTAATTATTACTAATTATTACTAATTATTACTAATTATTGGTAATTATTGGTAATTATTACAAATTGTTGTTAATTATTACTAATTATTGGTAATTATTACTAATTATTACTAATTATTGGTAATTATTACTAATTATTACTAATTATTGGTAATTATTACTAATTATTGGTAATTATTACTAATTATTACTAATTATTGGTAATTATTACTAATTATTGGTAATTATTACTAATTATTCTTAATTATTACTAATTATTCTTAATTATTACTAATTATTGGTAATTATTACTAATTATTGGTAATTATTACTAATTATTGTTAATTATTACTAATTATTGATAATTATTACTAATTATTACTAATTATTACTAATTATTACTAATTATTGGTAATTATTACTAATTATTACTAATTATTGGTAATTATTCCTAATTATTACTAGTTATTGGTAATTATTACTAATTATTGGTAATTATTACTAATTATTGGTAATTATTACTAATTATTACTAATTGTTACTAATTATTACTAATTGTTACTAATTATTGGTAATTATTACTAATTATTACTAATTATTGGTAATTATTGGAATTTATTGGTAATTATTACTAATTATTGGTAATTATTACTAATTATTGGTAATTATTTCTAATTATTGGTAATTATTTCTAAATATTTGTAATTATTTCTAATTATTACTAATTCTTACTATTTATTGGTAATTATTACTAATTATTGGTAATTATTGGTAATTATTTCTAATTATTGGTAATTATTTCTAATTATTAGTAATTATTTCTAATTATTGGTAATTATTACTAATTATTGGTAATGATTACTAATTATTGGTAATTATTACTAATTATTACTAATTACCGGTAATTATTTCTATTTATTACTAATTATTTCTATTTACCGATAATTATTGGTAATTATTACTAATTATTGGTAATTATTACTAATTATTGGTAATTATTACTAATTATTGGTAATTATTACTAATTATTGGTAATTATTACGAATTATTACTAATTGTTACTAATTATTACTAATTGTTTCTAATTATTGGTAATTATTACTAATTATTACTAATTATTACTAATTATTGGTAATTATTACTAATTCTTACGAATTATTGGTAATTATTAGTAATTATTACTAATTATTATTAATTATTGGTAATTATTGGTAATTATTACTAATTATTGGTAATTATTACTAATTATTACTAATTATTGGTAATTATTACTAATTATTGGTAATTATTGGTAATTATTACTAATTATTACTAATTATTACTCATTATTGGTAATTATTACTAATTATTGGTAATTATTACTAATTATTGGTAATTATTGGTAATTATTACTAATTATTGGTAAGTATTACTAATTATTGGTAAGTATTACGAATTATTGGTAATTATTACTAATTATTGGTAATTATTACTAATTATTGGTAATTATTACTAATTATTGGTAATTATTACTAATTATTACTAATTATTACTAATTATTGGTAATTATTACTAATTATTGGTAATTATTACTAATTATTGGTAATTATTACTAAGTATTACTAATTATGGGCAATTATTGGTAATTGTTCTTAATTATGACTAATTAAAGAATAATTACCAATAATTAGGAAGAATTACCAATAATTATGAATAATAACATTATTAGTATATTTTATTATTAATATTAAAATAATATAATTTTCTAATTTATATACAGTTCTCTCCTTTCATCTGTGTGTTTTCTATCTCCATATACAAATAATAAATGTGAAGACAGCAAACACACAGATGAAGAGAGAACTGTATATATATAAAAAATTATATTATTTTAATATTAATAATAAAATATATTAATAATTAAATAATGTTATTATTCCTAATTATTAGTATTTATTACTAATTATTAAGTTATAAAACAATGTAAACAATATTAAATTACAACTAATTAAGAATAATTAAAACTAATAAAACATTAAAAATAAATATGAAATTAAAATAAATATAAATACCTTGAAAATTGATCTAAGGTTGATCTCTGATCGTTCTTCAAAACTTCAATACCAACTCCGGAGAAAAAAATTAAACTTGAGAAAAATTGAACTGTAGAAATAAAATCTTGAGAGAAGAAGAAGATGAAATTTGAGAATGATTTGAAAAAAAAAGGATGGGGGTATTTATAGGTTAGATTAGTTGCGACGGGCCCATTTGCGACGGGTATCCCGTCGCAAATACTAGTATTAGCGACGGGAACCGTCGCAAATACCTTAGCCAGCATTTATTACGGTCAATGGTTAAATAGTTATTTGCGACGGGACCCGTCGCAAATAACCACCTGCCGACATACTATTTGCGACGGGGGAATATTCTCGTCGCAAATACCTTTTACCGCCGCCGGTTATTTGCGACGGGGGAATATTCCCGTCGCAAATAGTTTTCCCGCGATTTGGCGCGCAAAGGGCGCCAGTCCTTTTGCGACGGGATAGCCTTCCCCGTCGCAAAAGGCTACTTATTTGGGACGGGCAAATACCCCCGTCGCAAATAAGTTTTTAACAGGGTTATTTGCGACGAGATTTATTCCCGTCGCAAATAACCCGTCGCAAATACTCATTTTTTCCCGTAGTGAATAAATGGTTCTCTTATTTTTTTATTACAATGTAGATTTTTACTTCAGGCCATGATCCATCCTCTATTAAATTCTTCTCCACCTATTAATCTGAGATGAAATTCGTGATGCAAGAGTTATTCGTCATGTTATAATGGATCACCCTAATATCCCAAGGAGTATCAATTATATGAGAGAATTATGAAATTATTTTCATGTATTAATTAATGATTTTATCAAGATTCCATATTATAATATCTTTATCTCAGCCTGACATAATGAGAATTAATTGCAGCTTGATTTCGTCCTGTTAATATTAATTTCTTCCAAATCATATCCAAAGACTTTAAAAAACACTAATAAATAATAATTATCCAAAATATGTAATATTATGAAATATTAATTTTACTTATTAATGAAAAACATGTTATTAGAGGATGAATATTTTGGAGTTATCAATGGACAAACATGTGAAAGAAAAAATAGCTCACCCATTCATATAAAAAGACTAAAAAATAGAATAAGATTTTAAAGTAATAAAATTAATTAAAAATAAATTGAAGACACTTCTGTTTTCCATCATTCTGAGTGAAGGTCCAACAACATTGTGCGTCGGCTCCTCCTTCCTCGACGCCTTCCCTGCCGGAGCATCTGGTCTCATCTCCCCCGCCTGACGGTGTTCCGCTTTGGTCCTCGGCTCTTCTTGATGCCTCAGCTTCGGCTCCGGTCCCCACGCTCAAGGAGGTCCTTTTGCGGCCCCCGCCGGCCCCCTCCTTCCCGGAGATTCAGATCGACAACTTTAGATCGGGCAAGGAGGGTGTCTTTCCGGTGGCCTCCTTCTCGGTCGAGTCCTTCGCTGCGGCGTTGGATCTTGATCGCTGGACCCTGGTGGCACGCTTTGGGGTGGATAAACCCTCTCTTGGTTTTTTCAGAAACTTCGTGGCTTCGTGGGGTCTAGCTGGAGCGGCGCAGGTATCGGAGCTCTCCAGGAAAGCCTTTTGCATTGTTCTTGCCTCTAGAGAGGACTTCGTTCGGGCGTGGTCGCGGAGGGTCCGGTCTGTGGGCCGGTGGAGATTCCACTTGTTTCGGTGGACCTTGGATGTCCATCTAGGTTTCGATTCTCCTCAATCGGCTACCTGGATTTCTCTACCGGGGCTACCTCTTCCGTTCTTCAACCTGGGGTTCTTGCGTGGAATTGGAGACTCCATTGGTTCATTTCTATGCGCGGATGATAGCTCTTACTCTTCTTCAAGACACTTCCTCGGGAAAGATCTGTGTTGAATTGGATCTTTCGCAGCCCCAACCGGACCGGATTCTTTTACAGGTTGGGAGCTCCTTCTCATGGTGGCAGATGATTGTTTATTCGGGGCTTGGCAACTTTTGTTTAGCATGTCGTCTACACTGGCACTCCCCTTCAGTTTGCAGGAAGCTTCATCCCACTCCAACCGCTAAACGTCCGGTTCCTTACCCGGATCCAGGTCCCTCTTCTAGCTCTGAAGGCGCCCCTTCTGTTCCTATTCTGCAGGCAGAGTTGCAGGTGGTTGTAGCTGGTTCTGCTCTTTCAGTTGCGCCAATCCCTCGTCCCCCTCCTCCTCCCCGTAATACATGCCTGGCGTCTAATTCCTTGGTCCAGGGGCCCGCAGCTCCTTGCACAGACCTGGTTCTTTATGTTTCTCCAGCGGTTTATGGGTCTTTGGATGAATTTCCTCCCTTTTCTGCATCTTCTTCCCCCCCCCCCCCACCCCCCCCCCCCCCCTTGCAGCATAAATCTTGTGGGCCTTCCGCCAGCAATTGCGCCTTTGGTCAGCACTCCTCTTCGGCTATCAAATTGCTTCAGCATGTTCTCTCTGGAGCAGGATGATCCGACTCCCCGTGCATTAGTAGGCTCTCTTGCTTCCAATGGTGTGATTACCAGATCAAAATCCAGGATGCTTTCACCTACCTTCTCATCAAGTGCACTTGGCTCAAATAAACCTGGGGCCAAAACCAGGCGAACCAATGCCCCATGATCTCTTTCATAGTATGGAATGCATGTGGTTTGGGCGCCCGTGCTAAAACTGACTTCATTTCTCATGAGTTCCTTAAGTTTCGTGCCTCTATTTTCACCGTTCTTGAACCAAAGCCGCCTTCTTCTAAGATAAAGGATTGTGCTGGAAGAATTAAAGTTCGCAATTTCATGCATGCGGAACCATTCAATCACCACATCTGGATCTTCTGGCGGCCTGATGTATGTGTGGATCTGATTCTGGCTTCGGACCAACACATCACTACTAAGGTGACTTCTGGCCAGTTTTCCCTTTTCATTTCCTTCATTTATGCAAAGTGTGAAGATGAAGAAAGAAGATGTTTATGGGTTGATCGTAGAACCTTTGACCCGGGCGACAAACCTTGGCTCGTTGGTGGTGATTTCAACATTATTTTGGACCCGACAGAAAAGAAAGGTAAAGGTGACTATCTTCGGAAAGCCAGTATGGAGTTCGCTTCTTTTATGGCGAGTGCAGGTCTCTTAGACATGGGATTCTCAGGGGATCACTTCACCTTGTGCAACAACCAGAAGGGAAGCGAGCAGAAATGGTGCTGGCTTGACCGTTGTCTGGCTAACTGCAATGCAATCTCAACCTTTCCTGATGAAAAGGTTTCCCATCTGGTCTGAGCCCTCTTGAACCACCCCCCCTTACTTGTTTCTCTTTCATCTGGTACACGATGTGGCGACCGCTTCTTCTATTCTCCTTCGTGGTTGGGTTTCAATAGCTTCCATCTGGCAGTTCAATCATCATGGTCGAAGCCTTCAAGGGGCAAACACTGGTCCCAACTTCATAACAAACTTGGACGGCTTAGAGATGATCTCCATCATTGGAGCAAAAACTACCCCCCCCCCCCTACGAGACTTGGATAAAATCAAGGAAGAGTTTGAAAAACTTGAAATTTCCCTGGATAATGGGTGGGATGAGATTCTGTTTGGAGCTCTTGTTCATAAGAAGGAAATGTTGGCAGAATATCTTCTCACACGGGAGCGACTCTCTCTCGAGAGGGCCATAGTCAAGTGGTTGAAGGAGGGAGAGCGTAATACTGCGTATTTTCATGCTTGTATTAAAGAGAAAAGATGACATGTTCACCCGAATATTCTCCTTCGGGATGGAACCTTCACTGATGACCCTGCAGTGATTGGAGGCATGGTCTCATCGCACTTCTCCTCACTGCTCGCTCGTCCTAATCCGAGCATGCATGATGGCTACCCCTTGGGACACGCGGATCTGTTTGCTACCATCCCTCGACAGGTTTCTAACCAGGACAACTCCATGCTTTCCTCTAGTCCGGATGAGGAGGAAATTTTTGAGGCTGCCAAGTCCCTTGATCCAGAGAGCGCCCCTGGCCCAGATGAGATCCCGGGGTCTTTACATCGCTTCTTGGGATCTAGTTAAGGAGGACCTGATTTCTGCTGTGAAGGACTTCTTTCAAGGCGGCCATCTTCCCTGTGTGGCTACTGCCATTGCGCTTGTTCTGATTCCTAATGTTAAGAGCCCATCCTCCCTCAACCATTTTCGTTTTATTAGTGTAACTTTCCATATAAGGTGCTGGCCATGGTGATCAACAGACGTCTTGCGCGACGTCTCCCACACTGGATATCCTTGGAACAACATGACTTTGTTAAAGGAAGAGCTATTCATGGCGTAATTGGCTTGGTCCAAGAGATGGTTTATGACATCAACGTCAAAGCAAACAGTTCAAATATGGTCCTCAAAATTGATATGGAAAAGGCTTATGATACCCTTGAGTGGAATTTCATCATCAAAGTGCTTCGGTGTATGGGTTTCTCCTCTTGGTCTATTGATTGAATGTTCAGATGCTTTAGCTCGTCGTGGTTCTCTATCTCTTTTATGGGGATCAAGTGTGGTTTTTTCAAATCCGTGTGAGGACTGCAATAAGGCGATCCCCTGTTCCCCCCCGAGCCTCTTTATCATCTCTCAAGATTCTATGTCCCGCTATATCAAGGAGAGTATTAACTCTGGTATTATCCTTCCTTGCCGCTGCAGGCCAAACTCGAATGGTATATCACATTTAATGTTTGTCGATGACACGATTTTGTTTCTCAATGCCAGCAAAAGGTCCATTTGGGGCATCAACATGGTCTTGGATACATATGGGAAATGGAGTGGGCAACTTGTTAACAAGTAAAAGAGTAGCCTTTTTATTTCAAAAAATTGCTCTGTTAGATGCATGGGGAGAGTGGAACAATGGTTGGGAACACTCAGAAGCTCCTTCCCGTTCGATTACCTTGGCTCTCCAATCTCCTACCATAGCCTAAAGATCCAACATTTTGACAAAATCGTTTCTAGAATCACTGATCGGATCACTAATTGGAAAAACAAATTCCTCTCTTTTGGCGGCCAGATCACCCTTGTGAATCATGTCTTAGCGTTAGTTCCCATGCATGTTCTCTCGACACTCAAGGTTCCTAAGGGAGTTCTTCATAGCATTGAAAATATTCTTAATTCATTTATTTGGGACGCACAATCGGACGGTAGATATCATTGGGTGTCTTGGCGGAGATTGACAAGACCAGTTAAGGAGGGATGGATCAACGTGAAAGATCTCCACAACACCATGCAATGCATGCATGGGAAGCTTGCTTGGGAGGATATTGTTGGGGATACTCTCTAGGGTCATTTCACTCAGCTCAAATACAGTAGAAATCTGGAGAATGCCAGGGGATCTCCCTCTTCCCTTTGGCATGTTGTCCAGCCTCATGTTGCAACCCTTCAGGAGCATATCAGATGATCATAGGAAGAGGCGACATCAGTTTATGGCATCACAATTGGGCTGGTTCCAAGTTGGGCTTTCATGGATGTCTGGTCCCCGATATCACTTTCAGGCAAGCCATCGATTATCCTTGGTTTATTAACGCTATTCTGGATGACAGGCAGCATAAACTCTTTGAAATCATTACTTTGAGTAGTGACCCGAACTACTGTGTTTTCGATGCTTCCTCGACAGGCGACTTATCCATTAAAGGGTATTGCCAACTCTTGGCAACTGATTCGGGTTCAGATGACTGGGGTGAACTGCTGTGGTGCAAGGAAGCTCCCGCCAAGCTTAATTTTCTCTTGTGGCGCATAAGGAATCAGGCTATCTCCACTGATGATAATGTGAAATGTAAAGGCATATCCCTGGTGTTAAGGTGCATGTGCTGCTCTGATCCCCAGGAGGAATATGTGGAACACTTCTTTTTTGAAGGTGCTTGGGCCCGGTCGGTTTGGGAGTTCTTCGGGGCTGCGTCTGGTTTTTCTCTGCAGGTGCATAATGGATCAACTTTTCTCGACTCTTGGTTCCAGGGAGCAAATAATGCCTCTGAATCGAAGGCACAAGCACTTATTCTTCTGGCTGGGTGCTGGTGCATCTGGCATGCTTGGAATCGCATGCGCCATGAGGGTATCTCCAGCTTGTGGACAACGATTATCTTTAGGTCCCGCTCCATGAGTATCGACCTCGCCCATTTCATGAAAAATGGAGATGTCACCCCTTTAGAGGCCTTTCGGTGTGCATAGCTTCCCCGTCTAGAGCCTCGGCGGGACAATGGGTGCGTTGGATCCCGCCTCGAACTGGCCTCAAACTCGACACGGACGATGCCTATGAGATGGGCATCATGCACGACAGTGGTATTATCAAGGACCCCTCTGGTTCTGCTATTCTGGCCTTTACAACCTTCTTTGGCATTGGAAGCTCCCTCCTGGCAGAGGCAAAAACTATGCTTGCAGGTCTGATGCTCTACCGAGAGAAGAACATTACCCTCTCGACCATTGAAACTGACTCCACTGCTATCCACTGTGCTTTACAAGGGTATGACAGAACTCCATGGTGCATTTCCTACATCATCCGTAAATGCCGCAATCTTATTTCCAATCACACGGAAGTGCTTCACACATTGCAGGAGGGCAATATGGTGGCTGATTCTCTTGCCTCCATGGGTGGTCATTCCGAGAGGCTCACTTGCTACTCTAGCTTAGGTTCCCTTCCCTCTGAAAGTATGGCTTTGGTCATTGGGATGCCCTTGGACTTCGCTATTTCAGACCCCTGTGACCTCTCTTTATCGGTCCCGTTGTCTTGTTGTTCTCTTATTATTGGAATGAAATAAAATATTTTTGGTGGATCATAAAAACAATATTATGATTTATATGGAAAACAGTTAGTTGAGAGAGAAGTAAGAAATGAATATCAAAGTATGATTTTCTATAAACAATTATTTTATCCTTTATTTATAAATACATAAAATTAACTAGCTATAAGGCCAAAATGTAATTGATATCAATATGATTAAATCATCCTATAATTATTTAATTAATCTAAATATTCTGATCAATTAAATTATCCAAAATAACTGCATTATGATCAATATCGACAGAAAAAGATTAACCTAAATTTCATTCATGATTTAATCCACTCAATCATCTTTTAAATCCTATATTAAAAGGTATTCTTAATAAAGAATTATTATGTAATGAGATTATAAATGTGTTACAATATTACTACATATTAAGACAACTTATTTATGATTGAATTTAATAGAAAAAGCCATATTTCAATCCTTTTGAAATTGAATTTATACTTCTTTGGAGATTATACACATGATTGATTATTACTTGACTCTAAATGGACCGATCATGTCATGAATCAGGCCGGGACGCCATCCAACCCGGCACCCGACCCGGTCCGCGGCATGGCCCGAAGGGCGTTTCCGATCTCCACGGGCTGGCACAAGTGCCCGAGTATCAAAACTAACACATGTGAACGATTTACCCGAAATAGTAAACACAAAACAACTATTAATATAAACAAACTAGAACTGAAAAACATACAACCAAACTAAAATCAAATTTAAAGGTTTACAACTAGAACCAACATCCAAAAATAAATGACAACAAAAGAAACTAAAACTTCAACTCAAACCTCCAAGCGACAAGAGTGGTGCATCATCCACACGCCTCAACACCAACCTACACGAGAAGACCATCAACGACCAAAACCACCATCGCTAAGCACGATGTCACAACCTGAAATACACAAGAAACAAAGTCTACATACACCCAAAGGTGTATGTAGGGTGTGAGCTAAGAGCCCAGTGGGACGTCACCCAACAAAAAGGTTCCATGTGTAAACATTAAATGACAAAATATATTTGCAGGCTTAATAAAATAAAGGACACCAAAGCTTGACCAACTTTAAAAGAACAGTTTCTATAAAGAAAGCATTTTCAATGAAAACAACTTAAATAAAAATAAAACACCCTTGCAGTTAAGAAAATTCAAACCTTCAAGAGAACCCAAATGCTACACCGTATGCCAACGGTGAGTGTATAGTAGTCCAGGAGCACCAAAAGTGGGAGAGATGTTATAGGTACTAGTAAAAAGAATGGGACCCTAGAACATCACATCTCGGTAAACCGTAGTACAAGAAACACAACAAAATACATTCTCGTGCACGCGCCACTAGTAGGGCAACACATCCATAACATAGTGGTCTCCAATCATCATCCAATGTTTAGTTAGTGTTGTAATCGTCAAACCAACTAAGTGAAACCGGGCCAGAGCCGCTTCCATATCACTAGCACGCTAGATCTAGTCCACCCACCTAGTACCCAGGCTTCCCCTTTTGTGCTCAAGATGTTCCAATTTCACATTTCATGTCAAACTCAAATGAATAAAATAGACAGGGTGTTATCGTAACCCAACGCCACACTTTCACACACGCATAAAAATCCATTTGAAATAGTACACACACCAAAAGACTTTACCCAACTCAATTAAAACAATTTCTGCATTGTTAATAATTATTTATTAAAACATATTAAATTATTTGTCCACAAATTATTTAAAAAGAAACATAACACGACTTAACACAAATGAAACAACTCATCCATCCTTGCTGACCAAACATACCTGACGTCACATCAAGAACACAACCTGCACCACTCGCATCAATTAACAACCCAATCGCACGGTTAAAAGACCATTTTCCCGATTAAACAAAATGCTAGAAATTTTATTAAACAATTCCAGAAGATGAAACATGACTTTAAACACCAAAGACCCACTCAAATTCCCTTTTTGGACAAAACACATATGCATGCTACACCGGAACATAAACTGCGCACTTTTGCGCATTTTCACAAAACAAACACAAAATTTATAAAGCACTAGCAGATAGTTCAGTGTGGGTTTTCACAGCAACAACCCATTCAAACCACACAACACCCTCCCTTATGACCAAATACATGCAACAACGTGTCGAAAACACATTTAACACCACTTGCACAACTGAAAAACTAACTGCACATATTATTAAACACTAACGATAGTCTACAAAACAAGTTTCCAAACAAAAGAACGTACCCGCACCCACATAAACATACTGCTAAACAAATATAATGCATAGACAAACTTCAAGATAATCAAAGCCGCAACCCAGAAGAAATAATCAAGTAATATTATAAATTAACTAAGCAAACAAATGAACTCATTAAATAATGTTTAAAACGCGGAATCGCCTACCTCAACGTCAAAACTCCGAGAATTAGTGTGAAATCTTCAAATCCTAGCGCGGAACCTCAATCACGCTTTGTTTGCACTGCTAGGAACCTAGTGCGAACTCAAAATCATGAATCGAACCAACAGCATAAATAAAAGAAACCTAAACAACATGGGACTCCCACCCCCAAAATTTATGAAACAACTATACGAGGGGCGTACGCACCTTTGGTGAGGCAGCGAGAGGCTGGTCAAGGCATAAAAGAGGCCACCAGAGGTGCACTGTGATGGAAAAAACCAACCGGAAGGGGGGGGGTGCGCCGACAGTGATAAGACATAATTGAAGTAACCCCTATTACCACTTCATGGGCTTGCAACAAGAAAGAAAAAAACAACAAGAACAACACAACAAAGGTTGGATTTCTATGAATATGATCATGCAAAAGATATTGTATCCTGCATTCCAATAGAAATTTATGGGCCTCTAACACTTGCAGCGAAGAAATTGCTTAAAAATTCTCTCAATAAAAAAGTCCAGCAGAGGAGGCGCGCGGAACACTGTTCGTGCGAGGGAAGCAGAGGGACAGCGGGGGCAGCGGTCGTCGGACGGAACAGGAGGACGGCGGTTGGTGCGCCGGGGTTGGCCAAGGAACAGGGGGTGCGGCTGGTCCGGCGAGCCGGGCACGCGACGGCGGGTGCTGGCCGGGAGAGGAAGGAGGGGGCGCAACGCGAGGTGGGTTCGGCTGCTGAGGAGTCTGGTGAAAATTTCAGATCGGGAGGGAGAAACATCGGCGCGACAGCAGGGAAGAGCCAGGGCACAATGGTTTCAAGGGGGGAGCTGGGTCGCACGACGGGAAGGGTCGGACAGAGCAGGAGGGGTGCTGGGGTTTCACCAGACAGAGGAAGGAGGGCCGTCACCGGGAGGTGGAGCGGCTAATGCGGGGTGCGAGCAGAATCGAGGATAGGGGGAAATTGGGCGGCGACCTACAACGTACAAGGAGAAGACCCGGCGGCTTGACGCGAAGAAGGAAAAAAAACGGGGGGGGGGGGGGGGGGGGGGGGCTCCGACCAACCCTAGAAGAAGAAAAAAACAAAGTAAAAAAAAGAATAATAAAAAAAAAGAATTAAAAATAAAATAATACCTATAATAATAATAATAATAATAATAATAATAATTATTATTATTATAATAATAAATAAAATAACTTAAGTATCAACACTAATATTAAAAATAATAATACTCAATGATAATTAATAATAATAATAATAATAATAATAATAATACTAATGATAATAATAATAATGATAATAATAATAATAATAATAACAAACATAATAAAAATAAATTGTAAACTATACAATAATCAACTTAATAAAATGCTAATAATAAAAATAATACTCACTTAAATTATTATCCAAGATAATAATAATAATATTTTCAAGTGACATTAGTAATAATATTATTATTAAAACCATCCTTAATTCATCTTATTTCGTTTATTGAACATCGGCAAGGCATGCAGTGACCAGACATGGTTGCGCGACGACCCCAAGCAAGGCCACACGACTTCAACCACGGCGCGCTGGATGCAGTCAAGGTCAAAACACATGTTTTTAAATAAGAACTTAGAAATTTTAGTTCGGGCCTCGACCCGAACTACCCAATGCCTAGAAATTTAATAAAATAAAAAAATTAGAAATGATGGGTGTGACAGATCATCTAAATAAATATGTGTAAATAATTAAAGAATAAATTAGGAATTGAAAAATATGAAAAAAATATAAATACTTGAATTGAATTAAATATCAAAATGATTGAATCTAAAAAATATAGAAGAAATCTTATCGAAGAGAAATGTTCAGTTGAAAGAAAAATATCTAAACTCTATAAAATAAAAGTAACTAAAACACATTTATTTATGTAAAAATACTATATACATTGTGGTTTCATAAACATAGTGTGGTTATCGTATTTGAAGAAAAAAATTGACTCCGTTTTTCCATGGATAGGAACAAATGGTGTAATCATGTCTTATCACTAGCCACCAACAACCACAATATCAATGTGTCATTTGAATTCTCTATTTTATTTTAATTCCTAATTCTTTGTGGGGTGAAAATTTTAATGATAAATTTGAGATATTTTCTATTTAAACCATTCATGCATGAGAACTAAAAGGGGTTTATTCATTCAGAATGAAACATGGATTCCCAAGTCATATTTCTCATCTATGTCCAACTTCATTCCAACCATTATACCAAACCAGTTTCTTCAAATTCAATGGGTCACATGGACCTTGTCATGGTTTACTAAATACCAAATTGTATATTTCATCAATTTAAATCAAATTCTTCCAATTTTATCCAAAATATTATAACACACAAAACTACATACAGAAAATTAAAAACAATAAAATTTTGGATGAATGAATTCCACATCACAATAAAACCCCTATTTATAAATTATTATAAAAAAATATCTTACCCTAATTTCTAGAAGTTGGAGAGTAGTGTCAAGAGTTTATTTATAATTATTATTTGTCTATATTTCTTTAATAACTTGTACATTATTCATACTTTGATTCTATCAAAAATCCATCAAGATGTTTTTGTAAAGAAGACATGACCCAACATTTATTTATAAAAAATAACATTTCATAAACAAATATTTAATTTTTAGATTTACTACATAAAACTTGGCTTACTCCAATCCTTTAAAAATATTGGAATAGCCATGGAAACAATTATTCTAGCCAATACCAACAGTTTCCCATACCATTGGGTTTGGTATATACTAATAGTTTCTAGAAACCATTGGTATTGACCCATTGAGAATTGATGATACTAATTATTTGAAAAATCAATTACTATAAGGATATATATAAAGTTCCATGAACTATTTATATATGCCTCCCCCCTCAAACAATAATTTTTTCTAACTTGAAACCCCTTTGATGACTAATAAAAAATTTAAAACTCAAAATAGAATCGAATCAATATATCAGTTCCAGTCATAATACACAATCAAAATAGAACAAATATTACATCTTTTACATTCAACTAGTCAAAAAATTTAAAGCTGAATTATATCACACACACACACACACACATATAATCACTTTTAGTGATAATACTCCATCAAAATGTTTGAATGTGAAATTAAATATAAATTTAGAAATGCAGTGGTTCAATATAATTCTATAAAAAATCCCCAACATGGTCACTATCATTTTCTTGGTCATTAATACCATAATAATCATCATGAACCCCATCAGTCAAATCCTCATCCCCAACAACTTTGTTGTCATTAACAGTAGGAAGTTAATTACTCTATTCACCACTAGGATCAATATCACCATCACTTAGAGAATCATAAAATCAATGCTTCATTGGCATACATATATTAACAACTATACTAATAGTTGTTATATGTGATAAACACATATCCCTCATTGGTGTTAATACTGCCATGGGATTTTCATCCTATTTCATGCTTTGGGAATGGATTTTTTTTCTCTCTGGTACTTATGAATCAGTTTCTTATAACTATTATTCTATACTAGAAGAGGTGTTTAGATTACATAATTTCAGTTAATACTTAATGGAGATGATAAAATTTCTCAGGTGAAATTACACCCTCTTATTGTTCTCTACACCTAATTACTATAATAAATGACCCTTAGGGACAATTTTATCATCTTTATCTCATCAATACCCTCTAGGATAAACCCTTGATAATATAAATTTGATAAATATATAACAAATAGATGTTTAAATTTTAAGTAATATAATAAGTCTTACAATATTTCATCGCATATCTAAATTAATAAAAATTCAGCATTTCTTCTTTTTACTGCAGGAAAACATTTTTCTAAAGTTATGTACCCTTTAATTTTCAACACTTCTCACTAAAAAATATAATTTATATATGAAAAAAAGATTTAATATTTTTTAATGATGAAAATATAATTATGAAACAATATACCTAGAATAAAATTTCCCATATTTTATAAATCTTATGTGAATTAATAAGTTTTTTGTATTTGAAAATTACTTGTTATCTCTCATGTTCTGATATATTCATTTATCCTAAAGCATGACAATACATTATAACACCCCTATTTTTTGTTTCATTATGAAGAATCCTAGAAAAAATATTATTGGATTAAGAATAAAAGTTTTAATAAAAATGATAATAATTTTTAATTTAAACCATTAAATTTCAATGACACATTAAACCGATTACTCTTCCAAAATGAAATCATCTCTTGTTATTGTGTAACATCATAATAATTTAGGGCCATGTACCCTTTAAATATATTCTAATTCTACCGTCTAAGACATTATATAACTCTTACCTATATTCTATCTATAGCTCACATAATTCCTTCAACCATGTTTCCCTTATAGCTTGACCATTGAGAAAATTATAACATTGATAAAATAAAAATATTTATTTATATAAATAAAATAATGACATAAAATTTAATCTAATAAATTTTATTAACCATATATAAGCCCATACATTATCCTGGATTTCATCTCTCTTGTTTCTAAAAGTGATTGATTCCATGGGAATGATGTCATTATATTTCACAAGTTTCTTTATAGTACTGCTTCAATCTATACTATTTTTAACAAAAAAAGTTTTTATTTGATACACTATAATGATTTGATTATTATAGTTCCATACATCATGAATGGATGTACTCTCATACCACCAAATAGAAATAGATCTAACTTTGAGAAAAAATAAAAATGTAAAATTAATACAAGTTACAAGTTAAATATGTTATGGTTGAAAACATTATCAAAGTTTTATACGTATACTTATGGTAGGTTGATTAGTGGGATCTTGTTGTTCCCTTGCTTTTAAATTATTAGTATCCTATTTAGTGTTAGTAAGATCCAATGTATGTTCATGATGATCAATATTCTTTGGATAATCAAAATGTGATAGAGTAGAAATCCATGGTTCATGAGAATGAAATTTTAGATATATTATAGAAGTAGGGAATGGAGGCAACTTATATGTAAGTGGAAAACAATAATAGAGAATATGATCCATCATTAGATAAAGAAATGGTATATGAGATTCTTGACCTCATTAAAATTGTTATGTTAGTATAAGTTGTCTGAATATACTAGATTCCTTGATGGAATTTTTTGGATGGTAATTTTTTCTAAATGGGATATCTAATAAAGACTATAGGTTTGATCGGGTATGGAGAGTGTTCTGAATACCTCTAGTACCCCCTGAATTATTAATAATTGCACCACTATTATTAGTTTGTTTGAAGACCAATTTTATCCTAGATTATGGTTCTTAAATAAAATTTAGTAATAATTAATGAGATGACATCATACATTATGAAATTAATATATATATTTGAAATACCATACTCATGGAGTCTAATGGTGGATGAATTCCAATCTCTCCCCCACATATATCATTTTCAAAAAATCTGTTCCTATGTATCACTTCATTCCATTTCATTTACTATGTATGAAAATAAAATATATTTTAAATTATAAATTTAATACTAATGGGTAAGACAAACACCATTTAAGTAGTGACCTTGAATAATTAAGTAATAGTAGTTTCTAAGGAAAATAAGGGATAGTTGCTGACATAACATATCATGTCATATTTACAAGAATGATAAAAAACATAAAAGGCGGCATTCAAAATTGTTTCTTCTATAAATTTCCCACCACTACATCATGGTTTTAATAATTGAAAATAGTAAAACTTTAGAATCATTATATGATTTTTTTTATCAAGAATAATTGTGGAATTAATGGTGTCTACTTTATCAATTAAATCATTGAAAATATGTCTTAATATCACCTTAATGATCACACCAAACTTTGGTTTTGGAAGATCTTTCACATAAAATACTTCTTTCTATATTCATACAATAATATATGTATTCTTTTAGAACCAGAGTTTTTCTATACTGTAAATGGAGTCTCGTTGGAATTTTTCTCAATCGACATTGGGCTGGTTAGGTAATTTCAAGGTAAGTATTTTTACTGTACAAGGTGACCACAATATTGAAGGTGGTGTCATTATCTATTTTTTTCAAATATTTGGGCTCAAAATCTAGAGGAAGAGGATAGTATTATGTAAGGTTGTTTTTTGAAATCAACTCTTTATAAAAATGGTAAAGTCTTATATTTCGTGAATACTAGGGGTCTCTAAGGGTATCTTGGCGAAATATGCAATGAGTTGATAGTGTTCTCTATGATTAGAATATGTAAAGCATCACTAATGTGCAGTGGTATAATGAAGATATTCATGAAAATGACAAATAAAAATAGAGCTTCACGAATGGAGGATATATGTGAAGATGTTATTTAAGGATCCAAAAAAATTCTAAGAAGTAGTGGAACATCGTGAACATAAAATACTATATATATATGAGGCTACCCCAAATTTATTTGACATGAAAATAATCATATAAAATCTTGAATCTATCTAATTTCATGAAGGTCGGGAGCTCTGAGAATCTGGATTTCTATGTGAGTTCTAGAATAGAGAAAAGACTAGTTAATTCTTGATTGATGCTAATGATTTTATATAATGGATTCTTTCTGATTATGGGGTATTCTATGATGAATCAGTGAGCATCGCAAATGAAGTTTGTACACAAAGGTAGGTTGATTCATGAAGGTTGCGAGCTCCACAATGGACCTCCGTGAATAACAAATACGAACACCATGTTTTAGTGAACAATGATTTCCCAATGCATCAAATTAGGTATATGGTGCATGAAGAGTCTTGTGCTATCTGGGGAAAAAAGGTTTTAATGCCAATCTACTGAAGTGACCTCCAAGTTGATAAATTGAGTAAGATTTCACCCAAGGCAGTGACATTGGAAGATTAGATGAAAGTGTTTTGAGAGATGTGGTGTTCTATACCTAAAATCTTGTAAAGGCAATGATACTACCATAGAGTGGCTCTGTTTTATCATCTATATTCTAAAACTAGTGATGATTACTAGATTTAGGTATAACCGAAACATTGTCTGCGTATGCTCCTTAGACTAGCCCTTAATGTTGAACCAAGTAAAATTAATTTGTTGTCTCCTTGGATGTGATTGTTTTTTTGTATGTTCTCATCAGATAGGTTTAACTAGTTCTTACCAATGTGGGAACAAGATTTGTAACTTTATAAGAAAACGTTGACACCCTTATTCACCCCTCCCCTCTTAGGGTGTTTTAAGGTATTTCATCTTCATGGTTGGTTAAAAGTGAATCATTTAAATAACACCAAGTCTATAATTATTTATAAATCATTTATGTCACATCATTAAATCAAACCAATCATATTTAAATGCAGTGACTCAACTTTGTGAGTAATCATACAAAATTATAATTTTCTCTACACATCCCTGATAGGAAAAATTTTCATTTTGATGATGAATATCTTCTACCCTTTCATGATAATTAGTCACCATAGTTGACATGAAACTATCATTTTTCTTTATCATATTCACTTATTGACTAGTTATTAAAAATCTATAACCTTTGGACACTAGGGATTTACAGTCATGTAACAATTTATTAGGTCCAAAATTTAACTTTATTATTTCTAGAGACACCTGATCAGTTGGTGAACTTGATACCATAAATATATAAGTATATTAAAATTAATAAGGCCCGTTGATATATTATGTTGTGATAATACTGTCTTTTCCTTCAATTTCAATCAAATAAGAAACTATTTACTATGAAATTCTCAAACCTTCTCAAAACTAATGAACAATGAATTATACTTATTATTATTATTATATTGCCTACATAATATTATAGTAAAGGTGTAAGATATATGTATAATTACTGAGGATCAGATTACGTACAATTATTCAAATTAGTTACTTCATGTAGTCATTTAACAAATCATACCTAAACATGATTGTATGCATGTCTATATCCCGCTATTTAGGGAGAAAATTATATAATTAATATAATATAGTAATTCTCATTATTTGTAGAAGTGGTGTAAAATTGGGACCAATTTTATTATATTTATCATATTCATTAATCATTTTCCAGTTATATCTTATAATTACAATAATGAAATACAACGAATAAAATATAAACATTATTAATCATAATAAAATTTCACAAAATAACCATTAGGGTGATTCTATTTTTTGATATAATATTTCATTATGTACATATTTATTTTAGTTGTATACATCCAATAAAAGTAACTATTTCATCAAAGAAGAACATCGATAAGAGGTTTTAGATTCAAATATAGAATAAAAGTGAAAAATATGTTGGCACAATTTTATATATCTATCATATAATTAATTGTGCCTTATGATTCATTTTATAAAAGAAAATATTTTTCAAACATTGAACACAAGGATCTTTATTAGTGTGAAAATGTAAAATCAACACCACCCATACATTATTTAAAAATGCCTACCTAATTGTTATGGGATTCAATTCATGTATAAGTATGTGACTGTCTTGCGTTTTTATATATTTCTAATTAACATATCTTCCTTTATTCAATTTTGATGTGGTTCTTGAATATTCATCTAGAACCATTACAATCTCTTTTACAAATAAAAAAAATTCATATTTTTTCATCACATAAGAAGGACATTGAAATTTGTACTTATTATTACTGATAGACCCATGATGTATTTTAGGTACAATTCCTCTATACATTAAGTCATTCTAGTATCCTAAATCATCTTTGGTCTTCCTCAAAATATTTAATATATTTACAAGAAAAATTTCACATTTTTTCTCAATGTTTTTTGTATCAAAATGATGAAATAGGAAATTGGTTTACCAATAAGGATTATAAAAAATTTTACTTAACTTCCTCCAATTATAATTTTATTTAGTATAAATCCACCATTTTTTTATTTTATAAAATAAATCACTTTGAAGCAAAGTGAGAACCATCAAACATACACAAAGATCCATTAACGGGTTGGGAAAAGAACCCTATTCAGGACCAGACCCGCCCAAAAAACACCACAAAACAGCCCTCGAAAACAGAAAGAAAATAAAAAACGGGTTGACCAAGGAGGACCGACCCGCCCAAAACCAACAGAACACAACATGACAGTCACTTTCCACCTTGCAATGTATCCACATCGAATCCAGTGAACACCTCATCTTTCCTTGAGATGCAACACCACCGCACCAGGGACCATCCATCCATGATCGCCGGACCACCGACTCCGGGAGAAAGGAAAATTTTAAGAGCAAGCCAGAAAACCACCACCACAAGGACCACCATCACCATCCCAAATCACCCAAAAACCCCTCAAACTAGACCAAAGTGGGGTCGTGCACAGGGGGACAGGGCAATAAGAGTAGAGGAGGACCGCCAGAGACTAAATCAAAACCTGAGTAGACAAAGATTGAACCATAGCAAACACATCAAAAACATCAAACCACTCCAGATCCACGATGGAGGATGATCGACGGGAAGATCTTCATCATAAACACTCAATAACCACAAATCATCCAAAACCAAACCAAAATCGAAGAGCAGACCCAACCATCCCATCAACGAGAAAGCCATAAGGGAAGGAAGAATGCTGGAGCATGGATGCGAATAAACTGGAACGCAGAGCCCCTCTAACGCAGAACCGATAAACTGAGAATCCTGTAATCTGCATACTGCTGGGCCAGAACAACCAACACAAATACTACGAATCAAACCTGAAAGGTCAGGAGGAGAACTGGGAAAGGGATGCCTCCAAATATGGGCATTTTTATTTGTTTCTCTCTTTTCAAATTTGGACAATTTCTGGATTTGTGCGTGTCATCCTTGTATAGGGGCCGTGCTAATCTTCTCTGTATCGTTCCAATTTTATCAGATGTCTCTGAAGAGACTTATTTAGTATAATGATTCACCTTATTTCTAGATTTTAGTTAACCTTTTCCAAAATTAAAATATTACATCTTATAGTTCATTAAGTACATCAGGTGAATATGGGAACCGAATAATACCAGGGTTACCTATACCCAACATAACTGACATTAGATAATCTATAAGAACCCATGTAACACCCTAAGATTTTATGAAATATTTTTTTCTAGATAAATTCAATTACATTTATTGGTTTTAATACACACAACACTGAGTTTTAATGAACCACACTATGCTATTAATATTATTATTTAGACATTACTATTATATACTATCTACTAAACTTGATAGAATGAATAATAATAACCACATATTTATAATTATTTATAATGTATTCAGATAAAGAATATATATTGAAAAATAAGTACATAAATTTGGAAAAAATTATTTTATGCTTTGAAAATACGTTTCGTTAAAAAATGATTTTCATTATTTTTTGTGAAAAAATAAACATATTTAATTTTTTATATTTTTGAAATTGTATTTTAGAAAATTAACCCAATTTTGGGAATTAATGTTTCAATTTTACCTGATGGTAATTTTTTGGGACTTTTTTTAAAAGATGGATTTTTAATGAATAGAGAAAACTACTAGTTTTTATTGAAAACTAAATTTTCATTTAAATTTTTAACAAAGTTATATTTTAGTTTGAAATTTATTAATAGTAAAATTAATAAAATTATTTTACAATTAATCTAATTTAGGCCATTTGATCAATTTTATATTTAATTTTGATATTAAAATTATGTATACTTATGAAAATGTTCAATTTGGAATTTTTTTATCATGTATGTGGGTTTTATCTTATATTCAATTCAGACACTTGTTTGAATGGAATTTGAAAATAATGGATTCTATACTTGGAATCATCATTATATATATTATATAATAATTTTTAATTATTATTTTTTCATAAAAATAGTAACAAGAGTAGTCAAATTGATTATTGTGGTTAATTTTAAAATGGTGTTCTTCACGTTATATATGCATGTGTTAAAATTATTTTTTAACAAAAATGGGACCTTTATTTGATATATTGGATTTAATATTTATAATAAAAAGGGTAACCTTATATAATAAGTCTCACTATATTGTTTTTTGTTAAAGGATAAATAACCTAGGTAAATAAAAATACACTAGCTAACATAATGAAAACTAAAATGTTAAAAATGAGTAAACATAGAGGCTAAGGGAATAACATTTTTAAAACATGCTTTTTAATTTTTTGAGGTGTGGATCAACCATATCATCCTAGAAATCAATTACTTATTATTTTTTAGGCACATTTCTTGAAAATTAATTCCCATTATTAGATAGTTTTTGGTATTTACAAAAAGACCACTCCTCTTCAATTATAAAAGGGGACCTCCTCTCCTCATATATTTACATCTCGTAAGCTATTTGGCTCGACTAGAAAATGGAAAAATTTCTCCCCATAATCCTTATCCACATTATAGAGCTAATTTTATTCCCAAAATATAATCCCTAGGATCCTTAATAATAGATCCAAAGGAGGTTTTTCTAAGTGAAGGTAATTCTCTTCATTATGTTCTTTCTTTTTTACTTCTTTTATTACGAAATTCATTCATGTAACGACAATTAAAATATAATTACACCCATATATGAAATATAATAATATATTTTTATGTTACTTTAATAACTTATCGACATCATATATTCTATAAAATTGGAAATGAAACTGCCAATCATGTGTACAGAGGACCACCACCTCATGAACTGATGTAATTTAATTTTCATCACTGTCTCTCACAGGAGAATATAATGATGTATTTAAAGTATATATATATATATATGATATTTATTAAATAATTATACTTTTGAAAATATAATGGCACATATACCTTATTATATTCCAATCCACTTGAAAATGATAACACCGCTTTTGTGTTTAGATGGACTACCCCATTCAAAAAGTGATGTGATGTGTTTTCCAACTTATATTGAAATGGAAGATAATAAGGATGGATTTAATGAATATATAATATATTTATTATATAAAAATGATCATATACATGTGAATTAATATTTATCTTTCTTTTATTCTATCCACCGTGAAAATGGTAAAACTACTCATGCGTACGTATGGACCACCACCTCCATGAATGGTGTAATTAATTTTAAATATATAACATCTATATATGACTATATATATATAATTTATATATATTAAATTTATATCAAGTTTTAAATTATATATATCATGTCATTATGATCAAATTTAAATGATTGAAAATACCAAACCAAAGCATACATGAAAAAAGAAGCAATTATAATACAATATGTTATTTTAAATGAAAATTTTAAGGAAAAGGTAATAAAAGTTAATAATTAAATCAAATATAGTATGATATAAATGATTTTGGTACTATAATAAATTTATATTAAACATATATTTATTATAAAGGAATTTTTATTGTGTAAGAAGAAAGTTGAGGCTTGAGGTAATAGATTTGTTTTTTCTCAAATCGTCTTCTTTGGGACATGTGTTACATTATGAACCTATCTTATTTTATGAGGTGTATATAAATACCTTTTTAAATTTAATATCCTGAATTTATTTATTCTCATCATATATAAAGTTAAATTTAATATCGTTCATTCATGGGGTTTACAATTCAAAAGTTACCAAAGAATGTAAGGGATTTTCATCTCACTTTTATTTCCATGGGACACAAGCTATATTCACCACTTGTTTCATTTGTGTGGTGTATATACTATGAATTAATGTATTTTATTATTATTATCATTAAAATTATGTGATATAAAAATCCATATAGGGTTATTTTATTTATGGATCTTACAATTAAAAAGTTACTAAAGTGGTAAAAGTATAAGGTTACAGTCACAATGTTTATAAAGACTGTTTATGATTAAATTTTAGACAATGAAATCATATGATCTAACTCTTAAGAAATTTTTTTTATTATAACTTCCTTATTTTTATATAATAATTTTTCCTTTTATTTTATGATTTTATGTACTCAAGATACTGATAGAATATTTTTAAGAAAAGTTGTACTTATTTCCCTCTTCATTTGAAAATCCATTCTATTCTATGTATGAGATTTTAAAAAAAATTAGTGAATGTTTTTAATATTATACATTGATAATTTATAGATATTTTTACCCACATGTATTTTTTTTCAAAAAAAAATTATAGTGAATTTTATGTTGTTTTATAAACCCAATACTTTTAAATATTTACCGTAAATGTTAAAAGAATATTTGTTTTAAAAAAACACAACATGAATTGAAATTTACACCATCAGGAAAACACAATTATTTTGTGATTCTACTATACGTTTCAAGGATATTTTCTAGAAAATTGTTTCATTAATATTTGGTAAATTTTAATATTTTTCAAATATGAAAGGATATTTTCCTCAAGAAATGTTCCAAGTGATCATTAAGAATGATTTTCCATCTATGATTACATCCTTTAGTGTCAATTAAGATTTCAAAATGTTATTATCCAATGATACTATCCATATTATTTCACTATATTGTTTATTTTTTTGATGAAAATATTTTTATAAAACCCATTATTTTTTGATAGGTTATTCTATGATATTGAGATGAAATGTATATGAAATATGTTTCTTTTACGAAGGATATTATGTAATGAATGGATGGAATGTTTGTAAAACCTATTTCTTCTCCATGAGTTATTCAATGTTGAAATGTTTATGAATCTCATTTATTTTCATGGGTTATGATATGAAGATGTTTTTATGATCTCGTGGAACATATATGTGTGATTTTCATTATGTGATGGGTGGGAACTATTTCTATCTTCAATGAATTGGGTAAAGATTAATATCTAATGAGATAAATAGTACTAGAATGGGGAGTGAACCCAATTTAGTTAGGGAAATTTTCCACTATGATAGTATTGGGAGTGAACCGGGAATACTATGATGGTTCGAGGATTGAATCGATTATACTATTATAGTATTGTAAATTATCCATGACAACTAATAAAATGATTTTAGATGATTATATAAACTCTAAAATCAATGTATTATTCATATTTTATGATCTCATGGCTCATGTTCGTTAATTAATTTATTCTTAATGTATTATAAACTGACAATATTTATTCCATTAATCAGGATTATGATCTTTGATATGTAGGGTTTGGTTTTAAAATGTTAATCTCATGTTATTGTACCATAATTCTCATGTTATGGTAACATGATAACTGATATATACTATATTTAACCTCAATAGGCCTCTAAGACCACCCTTTCTTTTGTTTCCTTTCCCCAGTTATGAGGAAAAGTTTTATGTATGATATTTCAAAGAAAATTTATAGTTATGAAAAACATTGTGGGAGATGATGCATTTCACTTATAAACTAGTTGTTTACGTATAAATGGTTCCAAATACCCTTAACCTTTATAGTCCTCATGCATATTTTTGAAAGATAAAATGAATATTCATCTTTTATGATGGAATAACTATGTATGAGATGTTTTAGTATTTAAAACCCAGCTTCAACATTATTTGGATGATTGAAGTCTTGAAATGTGTTTTATTTGAAAGGAATATCTCATTTAGTATATGAGGAGAATTATTAAAATCTCTATAATTTAATTACATCACATGGATATTAAATCAATAAATATTGAATCTAAATCAATATTTATTTTCCCATATTTTATTACTTTATGTATGAATTCTATGAACAATTTAGTTTTGGAATAAAAATTCCATCTAATATTTAAATATGTTTAAACCATATTAATGTGTTACTCTTTGCACATCTCAAATTTTGTATTACTCACCTAAAAATAGATATCAAACATAATTACACATCTAAATGAATCTTATGGATAAGGTACATAAAATTTTGATGTAAAATATTTGGAATATATTAAAGTGTAAATCATCATATTAGTAAGCCTGGAACCATATAGACTCAACCCTTACTTTTCTAGGATAAGGAATAAACCTCCAGGGTAGTGGGAAGTTTGACAAAAAAATCATCTACATAGGGATATTTTACTCAAGAGAGATTCTTGTTCCATTATAACTCTAACACATAATATGTATAAACTATATTTAATATCTATATTCATGATTATATCGTTAATTAAAATTTCAAGTCAAGGTTGAAAAAAACTCAATCTTATATTGTCATACCTCATATATAATTCTAATAATTTTAATTTATAAGGAGTAATTTATCGCATAAATTAAATAATACACGATATTAAAAATTTATAAACAATTCAAAAACATGAATTGGTATGAATAAATGTATAAATATTTTATATAGTTAATCGAAATGATTTATTAATATGAATATTTCATATTTTATTTAGGCATAAAAATATCTTATTTAAAATTCTTACCACTTATATTTTATAAACGTTTTATAAAATATAATTATTTTTTAATAAAGATTGTTTTTTATGAAAGTCATATTTCCTAACTGATAGGCCTACTATCAATCATAAGATATGATAAAGAACCTAGAATGGGTGTCTACTCTTCTTATATAGTCACCAATCATAATTTTATACATGTCCAATATTTCCATTATGATTTTATGACCTATTTTTATCTAATGGATTGCACAATATGTTATCATAATACATAATGTTTGGAAAAGAAATGAAAATTCTATTATCCTAAAACATAATGTTTTGAATAGAATCTGGAATTAGGTTATCTTATAACATAATGAAAAGAAGTGTGAGAATATTGCACTATCCTATAACATAATATTAAGATGAGGGGTCCAACATTTTACATTCATCTTCATCATGTTGTACATTAGGATATGTCTTGAAACACCATATGATATTCATGTTCTAAATAAAATCAATATAAAAACATGTTTATTCAATGGTGAATGTTTATTTGATACCAGCAATGCATTTTTTAGAATTATCACATAATCATCATAGTAGAAGAAACCATTTTGTTTTCCTTATATATCATCATCAGATTAATATGCATAGAAGAACATTAATATACAAAATATTAAAAATAACATAGTGAGATTCATTACTATCATAAATGATCATGTTTTCTTATTATATATCACCTGGTGATAATCAATAGACTCTCACATTTATAGTAATGTCATTTTCCTGAGGAATACCCATATTCTATGAGATGATCCTCCAAACCCCTATGGTGTGTTAGAAACTTCTTTATTAAAACAAATTAGAACTAAGCGTGGGAATAATTTAAAAATAGGTTAGGAATTATCATTTTTCACAAATAGGAGGATCCCCATCAATTATATAAGTTTCTTTTATTCAATCAAAGGGGATAAGGGTTAACTTCCCTCACAGGGTAACTGAAATGACATTATAATTACACATTATTATTGAAAATATAATTCCTTTAAAATTTTAAATATAATACCCTAAGACATTTGATTAATAACTATTTAATTTAATTAATTATTATTAATCTTAAACATGATTTTTGGGTTGATCCATTTTAATTTATTGGAATTTTTTAATTGTTTCACATGAATGTGGTCGATGCATGTTTTGTGGAAACTCTGAAAATATCATTTAGATGGGTTTTTCATTTTAGATATAAAAAAGGAATGTCTAGTTCATAGTTTCCATAAATATGAACCCTACCTATATGGGGTATTCTAGGCCAACCATATGTGGGAGCACAATTAGCTCACTATTTGGAAAACTTAAAGTGAAGCCATACACAGTGCCTAGAAAATATAAAAATTTTATTTCCCATATTTTTTAACATTATTTAGACATAACACCCTCCCTTATACAATTCATAACACACCAACTAGGTGGAACCCTTAGTAACTTTTCTCCCCCCTCTCTTATCCCTTGAATCAAAATTCCATTGGAGTTTATATGTAATCCATGTTCGGTTCCTGGAGGTACAGACTCTACATGATTCCTAGATTCCTTCTTATTATTGTTTATTCTTCTCCATCACATTGTGAACCACCCTGGGATGAACACTTAATGATTTACTATGTTTTATTTGGTCAATATTTCATACCTAGGGATCTTAAAGATTGATTCTAGGCTTGTTTTAGATAATTTTGTTAAAGGAAGTGAGTTCCATTTGATTCTAGGCAGAGTATGGTTTGTTTCTTCTATTATGGAATGATTTTATTTTTGAATTTCTTGATCTTTCGGTTTTAATTTTTCCTATAGTTCTTCATTGATATTGTTGTGATATAATAGTGATGTGGATATAAAAGGAGGTGGATTTCATGTTTGTTTCCCCTTGTTTTGAGTCTTTAAATTCTAAAAACATGCTTTCTTAAAATTTTCATTCATTTTTTTGATATCAAATGATGATAAGAAATATGTTAATGTAGTAATATTAGGGAAAAAACCCTTAAATTATTTTCACATCAACTCAAATGTTTTCCTAAAATTAAAAGTTTGGTAAAAATCTATTTTAATTAATTTAGAAAACTGGTTGTTTTATAAATACCTGATTATTATAAATTAATAATTTTTAAATGGTTAAATAAGTGTTTTGATATTAAATGTTGAATTATCTCATATATATATTATTTTTATAAATGTTTTGTGTTTTTAGAACATATAATTCCAAGTTATTATTATCATAAATTACATTGGTATATATAAATATGTTAAAATTCATTAGATAATATGTGAACTTCTTAAATGATAGAAACACACACACACACACACATATTTAAATTCAAATGGGAAAAACGATATGGAAATATTAAAAATTTAAATTATGTTCTCAATTATTGTTTTTGATAAAGTGTTTATGTGAATTTATAAAATAAATGACAAAGGCCTGGTAAGTGTGATTTCATTTTTTTCTATGTTACAAATAATATTTTGATTTATCATTTTTATTAATTCAATGTTAAAATAATTTTTAATGAAAAATTATATATATATATATTATTTTACTTAATTTTTTTCTTATTTTATTGATAAGTTCAATGGTTTTTAAAGACATGTGTTGAATTTGAAAACTAAGATAGATTATAAAAGGTTGATGAAATCAGCATTATTTTTATATGTAATTTGATATATCTAAAATGTATTGAGAACATTGTTAATCAAGAATATATGTCTAGAAGTCTAGATTACATATAATTTTTTGATTTTTCCACTTTACTAACTAAACACTTAGACGTGGATAAAGGCCATGGGGTTGTGGAAGGGAATCACCACACCACTGGTCTGAGGTATTTACACCTTAGAAAATTGATGGATATGGTATTGTAGAAGGGATACACTAACCATCTATACTAAAGGAATTTTATTCTTAAAAGTTAGAATATGCATTAGATTTGATTGATTAGATCATGAGATTATAGAAGGATCTAGGGTTCCCACTAAAATTACATCTCTTAGGTATTTTAATAATGTTTATTAATTATGTTATGATTATTTATATGGTATGTGTTTTCTTTTAAAAAATTATGAAATACGTCATTTTTTAAATAAACTATTAATGAATGTTGTTCCCTTTTATAAATTGCTAAAATGTTTATACTTACTCTCTCATTTCTTTAAAAGTTTAAAAGGTTTTGAAAAATGTATACTTCTAAAATGATTTTCAAAATTAATTTTCAAATGGAGTTTTCTAATATCCATGTTTTGGGTCGAGAAACATTTTCTATGCAATTTTTTTTCATGTAATTTAAAGAAAAATAATTTTTTAAAAGGTTAATGTTACGTGCTTGAATTTTTTGAAGAATGGAAAAACATATTTTTGTTAAATTTTTTCAAATGAGAATAAAAATTATATTTCATTTAATAACTTAATATTGGGGTGTGTATCCCTTTGGAATGCCTATTGAGGTCTTTTTCTCATTCATATTTTAATTTTAACTTCAGATTTCTATTATTTGGTTACTACTCAGGGAGCATT
This sequence comes from Viscum album, assembly GCA_963277665.1. Taxonomy (NCBI): domain Eukaryota; kingdom Viridiplantae; phylum Streptophyta; class Magnoliopsida; order Santalales; family Viscaceae; genus Viscum; species Viscum album. The sequence goes on from OY728145.1 coordinate 1,988,771,289, forward strand.
GTGATTTCATTAGTATAGTGGACAAACACTTGTAATGTGATAAGGAACTATGTCTTTGTTTATTTTAGATTACATTTTAACTTCATCCATGTAATAATTTCTCTAATTTCTATGGTTAGAAGTGTAATTTATTTTAGTGGACATAGGAAGGCATCTGGTTTCACTCATTTATACCCAGACGTGTGAGTATGGTGAGTTGAGGGATTTGTTTTTTAATTTATTTACTTCTTTTATATCATTACATTTGTTTATTTATTCATTCATATTTAATTTTGTGTGGATTTCCAACACATATATGGGGAATAAATATTTTTGTTATATTTTTTTCAATTTATTTTACACTATTTTAAATAGAAAAAATCATTCCCTATTGACATTATGTAGATTCCTAATAACTTGTGTCAGCTTGTGGGGATCAAGAACGTACTTTAGGTGTGTCACATACTAGCTCAAATTTTTAATAAATGGAATAATCAAGCTAGATCATAAAAAATTTTATCATAAAAGACCATTTTTATTTGGGTGTGTATATTATATGGAGTTTTCTCTATCATGAATTAGGTCATAGGAGCAAGAAGAGCACTACAAGATCCTTCTCATTATGAACCTCAATTTTCCTAATATTCCAGCATTTGAAATTTTATTATGAGGTTCATTTTTTTTCTTTTTAGGGGATATTTTTCATTTTATAATTTTTAAATATTTTTTATGTTTGAGAGATGACAATGGGAGTGAACATGTGTCACACAATGTGCTCACATGTTCAGAAACCCATGTAAAGCCCTATTTCATGGTTCAATATGACTTGTACTTGTGGTTTCATGCTTAAAACATGGTCTATTAAACCATGTGTCCATTTTATACACCACCACTAGTCCCTCATATAATATTTTTAGTATTTTTTATTGTTTTTGTTAGATTTTGGTTGTTTTTATTGATTTTAAAATGAAAAATAATTTAGGCATTAAAAATAATAATTGTAAATTTTAGTGATTTAATTTTTTTGAATATTAACTTCCAAGGTTTATGTTTAGTAGATTTATTTTTATTAAATTGTAATAAATGATTTTTCATAAAATTAATTTAATGTATTTTAAAATATTTTAGATTTCATAATGGTTTTAGAAATAGATTCATGAAAATGTAAAATTATTTTATCTAGGGTTGAAATAAACAAAAGACATTCTAAATTAAATTGGAATGATTTTCTATAAATTTATAAATAAGTAAAAAGCTTTAAGAATTATATTGTTTTCTTAAAATGAGAGAATCTTGTGGGTTTATGAAGATTTTTGAAATGTAAGCTTTTAAAATATTGTGGTGGTATTTAATTGGGAATTGATTTCAGTCTGGTATTTGATTTTCATGGTGTTGGAGTTTAATTCATTTTGTTGAGTTTCCATTTACCTTTGACTTACATAGTTTTTTATGAGTTCTATTTTTTTATATCTCTTTATTTATATTTTATTTTGTTTTTTTATTATCTCCCCCTAGAAAGTTCTTATAGATCTCAACAAGTATTTTACCTAGGATGTCCCTGAGTTATGTCTCCTGAGGTTGGGATATGTGATCCCATGGGATGAAGGCCTTACCTATAATCTCTTTGTGATAGAAAATATGAACCCTTTATATGTAAATAAGACCCACCTAATAGTTTTTTATTGAATTATGTTTCTCTTTTAATAAGTGGATTCTTTTTATCAAACTGGGGGTTAATGGCCAGTTAGATGTTTTTTAGATAGATGCATTTATTTGAATATTAGTTTACTATTTTACTCCTAAAATATTTCAACATTTATGAGTGTGGTTATTTGGGCCATGGTATTGAATTTTATTTCAAGGGGCCATCCTAGGATGGGTGGTGGACTTGTTCATTTGGTCTTGGTGAAGGTCTTCTATCTTAAGACGAGCTGCTCTATTTTATTCACCAATGTATTAAGATAGGGTAGTTTGGGTTAAATTCTGTTAAATATAGATATATAATTTACATCAGGTATTTTCAGGATGTTTTAAAATCTTTTTGTTGTGGGAGTGTTTTATTTTTAGTTAGGTGGTTATCTGAGTTATCTTATTCTAGTTATTCACTATTATAACTTCTCTTCATGTTCTCCCTTATTGGATTAAGAGTAACAATTTGTGATACTCATTTTTGAGTGTTTTGAATAATTATATGAAATATTATTTTGGAATTTATGGATTTTTTTTCATTGATTGTCTCATTTGACCACCTTTTTATTAATAATATTTTATGGTTTTAGTATTTCCCTTTGGATATTTTATTATTCCACTAATATTTCCCATCAATTTAATCCTTATGGTTGACGATCCCAAGAATCAAATTCAATTATATTTTGGGTCACCCCAATGTTTTTTTCATTCAATATCTATGTCACAATGTGATTTGGGTTTCATTAAAATCCTTGGGTTTGGAGACAGATTTTGATGGGGTTGAGTTTTAAGCCTTGGGTATGACTGATAATGAGCTTGTTACAAGATTCTAAAATTGAAGGGTGACCAACATTATTATTTTTTACATTAATTATTTCTAATTTATTTGGTTATTTTCATTGTTTTAGCCTCACATTGTAATTTTTTTAGTAGTTTTAGAGAATTATTCTTGTTTAATAAATTTTACCTTTTCTATTATTATGACCATTTGAACTGGATAAGGATTTCTAGGGGAATCAATAGTTATGGTGTGAATTGTTATAACACCTAATCCCATTAAATTCATAATTTATTTTAATAACTAATTATATTTATCATTTCTATGATTTTTGGTCTGAACCATTTTTTTTCAAGATTTTGTAATTTTTTCATAGGCACACGACTATTGCATGGTTAGTGGAGATTTTGTGAAGAACACATGAATTATTCCACCATTCAAGAGAGTAAAAATAAATGGTCGGTGCATGGTTTCCCTAACTATGATCACTTCCCATTTGGGGTTCTCTAAGCCTACTGGGAATGGGTAAATTATTGGCATACTGTTTGTCCATCCGTGAAATTGAAAGGTGCGCAATGCTTTGGAAACCTAAAATTTAGATTTTTTTCTTTTGTTTCCATACTTTTTTATCCTTTTTGAACCTCAGAACCCCCTCTATCCCTTCTTCTTTTCATCTTTCACCAGCCCAAGGGGATTCCCCAATCACACCACTCCTTCATATCCTCTCCCTCAAATTAAGATTCCAAGTGAGTTTCTTTATAATCTAGGTTTGTTTACTCAAGGTATGTACTCCAATTCCTTCCATTTTATTATTATTTTTTTTCTCTCACTCAATATGTTCACCATCTATTTTGAAACCCTATCTATATGAATATTTTTTATTTTATTATTTAATTTTTGTTACCTTTGTTTTGTTTGGCCCGTTTCAAGGAATATTCTCATGAAATTTATAAAAGGTGATGAGTTCAACTTGATTCCCAGTTTGTCTAGGTATATTTCACCTCACATGGAATGATTTTTTTTTGGGGATTTCTTATTTTCGATTCTTATTTTTTCTATAAGGGGTTAGAGAACTTGTTAAGGTAGAATAGCTACACCGATATCAAAGTCAGTGAGTTCTAGGTAGGATAGAAATTGTTTATAGACATCAAATTGAATAATCAGTCTTGATTTTATTTTTATTTACTTGTTTTTGATTTCAAATGATGATAATAAATATGTTCAATCAGTATTTGAAGTGAAAATATAGTTTCAATTTACTTTCACTTCAATTCAATGTTTTCCCATAATTGGTGTAAGAACCCGGTTCTTCTTTTAAGGTATGAATCTTGCTTTCTGGTTGTTTTTGAGAAAAAGAGGAGTTTCTAGAAATTTAAGGAGAACACGCTGTGTACTTATAAGTACACACTGTGTACCCAGTTTCCACAGGTGACCGTGTACTGGCCATGTAATGGTCGAGTACATGGCCATGTGTGGTGACCTAGAGACCGCCTAAAGCGGAGGCCAGAAAAGGAAAGTACACACCGTGTACTTTTAAAGAACACACCATGTACTTTTTTTCATTAAACAGACTAGGGTTGCGTCTAATTGATAGAAAATTCTTCTTCTTCACCCATCTCGTCCAAGAGCATCCATATGGTTGTGGATCTTATTTGAGCCCTCGACTCGCCACCTATTCTCCGATTCAAACTTCATCGATTGAGTTGGAATCACATCAGTGAGTTATCCCTTCTTCTTGAAAAATGTCTCCTGATTTATCCTCTCTCACAAGTTATCCTTAGTTGAAATTTTTTAACGGTTTTCTAGATCTACAGTGTTATAGAGTGATTCAAGGGCTAAGGTTCACGTATATCGATCTCACGACGCCGAGGTATGTGGTCTGTGCATTTCTATAGATAGTCTTTGAATTTTATGTGCAAAAGTGCCCAACACCCAAGAACAGGGTATTGCGTGTTTATGGTTTTCAGCCCTGTTTTTCCTGCTATGACTTGTTTGTTTGGATAGAGGTTAATTGTTAATGAATAGGGAAAACTTTTCCACTGTATGAAGGTTTTCCCCATGTTTTCTTGTTTTTGACCATTTGATCTATCTTTCCTGTTAGGATTCTTTGTTTCCCATGCCCAGTATTGTTAGGATGGAGTGATTATTATCTAACATGCTATGATATACTGTAGATTATTTATCCAAATAGTTATTGAGGTTTACTTTGTCTTTCACATATCATTTGTGCATGACTAACTTACACAGGGTCGTGAGAACCTGGTGTAATAGACCATAGGGATAATGGACGCCAAGGGCTTCTCCAGAGTGTCTGTTTTACTATTATGTTTCGAGACCATAAGTTGGTGGAATTTATGCTCCCTTAGAGTGTCTATAGTTTCCTCGATATGGGACATAGGAGGAATTAGATGTTGAGTGCTTCCTCAGAGTGCCTATTAGTTTCCGATACGAGACCACATGGGGAATTAATGGTGAGTTCTTCCTCAAAGTGTCTTAGCTAAAACTGAACCAGAGGGGTTAGACTGTGTGTACTTCCCACAGGGTTGCTTATGTTTGTTTGGTTGAACCAGAGGGGTTAGGTTGTGAGTACTTCCTAAAGGGTTACCTACTTTTGATTAGCTACTTACTTGGTATATGAAAATTAATACAATTGAATTTGAAGGATTGTTACTATGTGTACTTACTTATTACTGCTTCATTTTTTATTGCCTACCATATATATTCACTGATTGTTAGGAACAAATATTTAGGTGGTTACCTACTAGGATTTTTCTCACACCCTGTTTGGGTCATGCTTTTGGGCCCAAATAGATTATATTGTTGTAGGTCAAGATAAGGGCAAGTGCCCTTGTACTTATGGTACTTGATTGCTGTGGAGTTGGGGAGCATGGGACCAAGATGAGACATGTAATGTTGTGGATAAATTTATCTATTTTCTTTTGTACTTGGGTTTAGTATTGTATTTCAACATTGTGACTTGTTTGGATGATTTTCTAGACATATGTATCACGCATCATATATATATATATATATGTGTGCTCCAGTTGTTTATTACTTCCACTGTTTACCTATTTCATGTTTTACTGCTACCGCTATTGCTATCTGTTTTACTACCATTGTGTTACTCTACCAATGAGGGAATAGTTTCCCCACTATCACACCTAAGGCTCTCTCTACTAGTCGACAGGCTCTGGCGTTAAGGGAAATGCGCTTGAGGCCATGTGACCAACTGGGTACGGGGCACCTCTGGGCGGCTCCCAGAACTGGGATGTTACAAAGTGGTATCAGATGGATTCTTTTTTTCTTGACTTAGTGTTTGGAGCCTATATCCAGGGATAAGAAGTGATATGTACTTGGTAATAAGTTGTTCCCGGGAGTAGCTAACCCGTGTACAAGGAAAATCAAATTCACCTCAGTTATTGCATTTTTTTTGGTTTTTCAATTTTATTGTTGATTTGATTTCACCATTGAGTGATTCACATGTTTTGTGCTGTTATTGTTGATATTATTGAGGTTCTATTTCTATTGAAACCCGATGAGATGAGGGCATGCCATCTCATTCATCATATAGGTACTTTCTAGAGATCACATGTCATGAATTCTTGCCACATCATTTAGGGTGCATTAGTGATTTCATGTTGTTGTGATAGATGTTGTGCTAGATATGCATGTTGTTGTTATAGATGCCTTGATAATAATACCTTCTATTTGATAGGGTATTAAATTGTGTAAAGATTTAGTTTGAATCAACGCCAAACTTTGGTTCTTGAGGTGTTATGGGCCCTCATGGACCGGAATTTGGTGGATAATTGCTCTGTTATGTTTATATATAACATGTATAAGTTGAAAATCATTGATTCCCGGGGAGTATGGGCCCTCAAAGAACGGAATTTGGCACTTTAATGTTCATTTCAATGTTTTCAGGGTTCTAGAGTAGTTTCTGAGACTTGTTGTCTAAAAGAACCCAGAATGCATGGCATGTAATGATAAATACACGCCATGTGTCCTTTTGTTTGGGAAGGAACTATTTTTCTTAAGTACATGCCGTGTACTATATGTAGACGCCATGTAGACTCTAACCATGTCACTGGCTGTGTGGGAAGAGACACGGGGTTGGGAAATCTTTGGTAAGACTCACCGTGCACTGGATGTACACGCCATGTTGTGGAGACCATGTGTCCACCCGTGTGAATAACTACACAGATGGATAAACTTAGGTTATACACACCATGTAGTGTGACCCATGTATCCGTCAGTGTAGTGAAAAACATAGTTCAGTGAAATATTTCTAGTACATGCCGTGTCTGGCACAAATATGCCGTGTAGATTCAGCCGTATAACTGGCTGTGTAACTAACAACACGGGTCGGTGAAGTTTGTATGGTACACGCTATGTCTGGCACTAACATGCCATGTAGTCTTGTTCTAGGGGAACCTTGTGGCTTAGCCATGTAAAAGAACTCGGGTAGGGAAAGAGGATTCAAGTACACTCCATGTGTGAGGAAAACACGTCGTGTGTTTGGGGTGTTACATGACCTGGGTTGGAAGAAGTACATGCCCATGTGAAGGCTTAAGGTAACACGCTGTGTAGAAATTATACACTCCGTGTATACATGTTTTGAAAAAATTGAATGCCTTTTTTCTCTTGTTCCATTATCACACTTCTAAGTTTCAGTCCCTGTTAATATTGATCTAAGGTGTGTGCTTGACCTTGCAGAGTAATGCCACCGAGACGTCCTCCAGTTGTCTTCCAGTTATAGGGAAGTGATCAGACACCAGATATGTCTAATTAGGGACTACCAGTAGATCCTCCAATTGTGCCAGTCTTGGCACCGACCATCATTCCAAACATAGGTGCTGATGCATAGTTCCAAGAGGGATTTATGAGGTTTATGAAGACCTTCTGAGGAGTACTGCATCCTGCCCCTTCTATGGTAGAGTTGATGTGGGTTTTCCAGTAGAAGCATCCTCCCACTTTCATAGGGGAAAAAGGACCTCAAGCTGCAGAGTCATGGTTAGAATCCATTCTATCTATCTTCGAGCATCTGGAGACACCTCCAGAGAGGAGGGTGAAGCTCGCTATGTATATGCTTAGAGACTTTGCCAAGAGATGGTGGGATGTGATCTCACAAACAGCATGCTAGTAGGTTATGTCTTGGGATGAGTTCTATCACTCCTTTTATGACTACTTATACCTGGAGACTTTGAGGGATGATCAAGCTCGAGTGTTAATGATTCTGAAGTAGGGTACTCTCTCAGTTATGGAGTATTCTTCTCGCTTCACAAAGCTGCAACACTTCATGCCTATCCCAGGAGGTGATAAGTTATTTCTAGAAAGGAAGTTTATGGATGGTGTCAGACACGACATTCTATCTCAGGTGAACATCTTTAGGTTGACTTAAATCACTTATATAGTTAACCATGCTCTAATCATAGAGCCCAATCTAAGGTATTATAGAGTTGTGGGCCAGGGTGGCTTGACATCCGGAGTTGGTATCCCTCCCACTGACAGCAGAAAGCGTCATAGGGAGTTTATGCACAGAGATCTGAGGAGGTGGGACACTTCTTTTGGTCACCAGGTAGTGTGCTACCAGTGTAGGAAGAGCGAGCATTCAAGGCCACATTGCTCGAGAGACCCAGTGGAGTGCCGATCATGCGGAAAATTGGGTCATATTTAATGCTTCTGTCAATTCTTCTCATCAGCAGCTAGTGATAGGAATTCTTCTATGACTCCGTGTTCAGGAGAAGAACCACCCGTTCCTCATCAATCAGGGAACTAGAGTTATTCTGGCCATTCAATCCAAGGTGGAGGTCATGTCTGAGGTATCCAATCTATAGGATTTCAGTGACAACAGGGTGGATCAACTTATGGTGGTTAGGTAGGGTTGCAGGGCCACGGTGCAGGTCTGACTTTTGCAGTGGAGCAGACCCAGTAGGAGAAGGATCCCGAACCCTCTACAGTTCTAGGTACAATCCCAGTCGCCTCAGTTTTATCTTCTGCTCTTTTCGACATAGTGGCTTCCTATAGCTTTATATTTGTTGCTGTTGTGGAGATACTTGGGATCTGTATCTTTTCTTATTCTGATATCTTGATGTTAGACACTGTTGGAGACTAGAACGACTGGTGTACCTCAGTGCAAGGATTTCCTTCTTGGGGTTGGTGGGTGTCACTTATTCTAGGACCTTTGTGTTTTGGATATGACAGACTATGATTTCATTCTCAAAATAGACTGGTTGGTCCCCTTCCAGGCTGTTGTTGATTTCTATCACTATAGGGTAAGTTTCATGCCACCATAGGGCAGATCGTTTCTTCATAAGGGCGAGTGGGATGTCCAGGTGCACAGATAAGGACCCAAGAATCATGGGTTTGGAGGAGTTATAGCCGAGATTTCTAGTCTATATCTGGATAAACAGGGGACTTCATAGATGGACTTTCTTTCAGTGTTGGGTTGTTTCATAGATTTCTTTCTAGAGGACTTTTTAGGTTTACCTCTAGAGTGTGAGGTCTACTTTTCTATCTATCTTGTGCCAGGAGCAGCATCAGTGTCCATTCCTCATTATAGGATGGATACACCGGAGTTTTTGGAGCTCAAGAAGTAGTTGGAGGAGTTGCAGGTAAAGGGTTTCATTTGACCCCATACTTCTCCTTGGGGTTCACCTATCCTGTTTGCAAAGAAGGCAGACGGTACCCTTAGACTTTGTATGGATTATCAGAAGTTGAACCAATTGATGGTAAAGAACCGATATCCCTTTCCGAGGGTTGATGATCTCATTGACCAGCTTTGAGGAGCCTGAGTGTTCTCAAAGATTGACTTGAGGTCTAGTTACCATCAGTTGCACATTAGACCATCTGATATACCTCTTACAGCCTTTCAGAGAAGGTATGGTCGATACGAGTATGTGGTTATGCCGTTCGGTCTCACGAACGCGCCTGCAGTTTTCATGGCACTGATGAACTGAGTGTTCCATCCATACTTTCATTCTTTCATGGTAGTCTTCATGGATGATATCTTGGTGTACTCTCAAACTTGACATGACCATGCTGCATATCTTGAGATAATTTTGAGTACACTGAGAGAGCATCGGTTATATGAAAAGCTCTCAAAATTCCACTTTTGGATGAACCAAATTCACTTCTTGGGTCATGTTATCTTAGAGACATGAGTATCAGTAGACCCAGATAAAGTGAGATTAGTAGTTTTCTGGGAGCAGCCGAAGAACGTCTTTGAGGTACGATGTTTTCTAGGGATGGATGGTTACTACAAACATTTCATACATGACTTTTCACGCTTAAAAGTTCCACTAATGGGCCTGACTAAGAAGGTTGTGAAGTACTTGTGGTCAGATTATTGTGAGTTATCATTTCAAGAGCTGAAAGGTGGGTTGAATTCAGAACCAATACTAGTTTTTCCAGAGCTGAGAAAGAGCTATACTATGTACTGTGATGCATCAGGTATCAGGCTGGGAGTAGTGCTTATACATGGGAAAGGAGTCGTTGCATACAGGTTTCGACAGTTGAGGACACATGAGAGAAATTACCCAATGCATGATCTCGAGTTGGATATAGTTGTTCATGCTTTACGCTATTGGATACATTATCTTATGGGATAATTTTTTTGGTTTTCACTGATCACAAAAGTCTCAAGTATATCTCCACTCAGCATGACCTAAATCTGAGAAAGCAAAGGTGGGTTGAGTACCTTCTGTCCATTGAATTTGAGCTTGCCTACACGCCTGGGAAAGGCAACATAGTGGCTGATGTGTTGAGCATGAGGACTCATATACATACAGTTCAGGAGTCCAACATTGAGTGGCAGCTTATAGCTATGTTCTCTGAGATGCATTTGGAGGTGCACGACAGATAGGGGAAGATGTTTCATTTTTATGTAGCTGTTACCTATACTCTACTTGATCAAGTGAGAATGGGGTAGCTTTCAGATTTAGAAGGCCTAGACCTACGAGAGAGTTTTTCAAGAGAGGAACCTATTCCTAGATGGACAGTAGGAGAGGATGAGATCTTGTGTTTTCATGGACGCGTGTGGGTTCCAGCTGACATACGTGAGGAGCTGATGTGAGACTTTCATTCCTCAGTTTGGGCAGTTCATCCTGGTGTCACGAAGATGTATCGTGATCTACACCATTAGTATTGGTGGCCTGGTATGAAGATATATGTTGCTGGTTTTGTCATGATGTGTTTCACCTATCAACAGGTGAAGGCATAGCATCAGCGACCAACAATTATTTTGTAGAAATTACCCATTATTGAGTGGAAGTGGAATGATGTCATGATGGACTTCGTGATAGGCTTACTGTGGTCTCCTCGTGGGAATGATGCAGTTTGGGTTTTCATTAACAGACTCATGAAGGTTGCTCACTTCTTGCTGATCAAGGATACCTTTAGTGTCGATGAGCTGGGAAGGTTGTACATCTGAGATATTTAATGTTTACAAGGAGTTCCACACTCCACTATTTCAGATAGGGATTCCCATTTTACTTATTAGGTCTGATAGGGACTTCAGAGGGCTTTGTGTACACAGGTACTTCTGAGTACAACTTACCATCCCTAGACAAATGGCTAGTCCAAGTATACGATTCAGATGATTGAGGACATGCTTCAGGCATGCATCCCAGATTTTGGAGGTTCTTGGGAGAATCACTTACCTCTTGTAGACTTTGCCTACAATAATAGTTTTCAAGAAACTATTCATATGGAACCTTATGACACTTTGTATGGTAGGCCATGCCGATCACCCTTATGCTGGCTGGAGGCAGGAGAGGCAGCTATGCTGGGACCTCAAATTGTCTAGGAGACCGCATAGTAGATAGAGTTGATTTGGAAGAGGATGACTACTGCACAATCTTGACATAAGTCTTATGCTGATCGACGAAGAAAACCTATGGAGTTCGAGGTTAAAGATCATGTTTTTCTATATGTCACACTGAGGTTAGGACATAGAAGTATTAGGAGACAAGGTAAGATTTTACTGAGGTATGTTGGGCTGTTTGAGGTGTTGGAGAGAGTTGGGCTGATTTCATATCAGTTGCAGTTACCTCAGAGGTACTGAGAAATGCATGATGTCTTCCACATTTCTCATCTTCAACGTTATTTCTCAGACCCATATCATGTTTTACAACCCGAAAAGGTTGAGTTAGAGGTGGAAGCCTCATTCGAGGAGTATCCTATCCGGATTATTGATCTAAGTGTGAAGGTTCTCCGTGGACGTTCTGTTCTACTAGTATGAGTGCTATGACAGAACGGGCGAGTACAGGACAAGACTTGGAAGAGGGAGGCCGATGTAGGATCGCAGTGGTTGGATATTTTTGAGGAATATTTTTCTACGCCGCCTTGGTTGGGAAATTATGAGATGAATTTATTTAAGGGGGGAAGTTTGTAAGAAATTGGATCTTATTTTCAGGTATGAATCTTGTTTTTTGGTTTTTTTGAGAAAAAGTGGAGTTTCTGGAAATTTTAGGAGTACACGCTGTGTACTTATAAGTACACACCATGTACCCGGTTGCTGTGGGTGACCATGTACTGGCTGTGTAACGGCTGAGTACATGGCCGTGTGTGGTGACCTGGAGACTACCTAAAGCAGAGGTTGGAAAAGGATAGTACACACTATGTAATTTTAAAGAACATGCTGTGTACTTTATTTTTTTCATTAAATGGTCCGAGTTCGCGTTTAATTGACATAACATTCCTCTTCTTCGCCCGTCTCTTCTGAGAGCATCTGTATGGTTTTGGATCTTCTCCAATCCCCAAAATCACTGTATGTTCTCTGATTCGAACTCTGTCGATTGCATTGAAATCAAATTGGTGAGTTCTCCCTTCTTCTTGAACAATATATCTGGATTTCTCCACTCTCACAAGTTATCCTCAATTGAACATTTTTAACATTTTTATAGATCTACAGTGTTCTAGGGAGATTCAAGGCCTCAGGGTCATGTATATCGATCTCATGACGCCGATGTAGGTGGTTTGTGCCTTTATGTAGATAGCCTTTGAATTTTATGTGCAAAGTTCCCAATACCCAATAATGGGGTATTTTTCATTTATGGTTTTCATCCCTATTTTTCCTACTATGCCTTGTTTGTTTGGATAAAGGTTAATTGTTTATGAATAGGGTTAACTTTTCCATGATATGGAGGTTTTTTCCATGTTTTCTTGTTTTTGAACGTTTGGTCTAGCTTGCCTGTTAGGCTTCTTTGTTTCCCATGACTAATATTGTTAGGATGGAGTGATTATTATCTAACATGCTATGATATGCTGTAGATTGTTTATCAATGTAGTTATTGAGGTTTACTTTGGCTTACACATATCATTTTTACATGATTGACTTACACAGAGCCATGAGAACCTGGTGTAGTAGACCATAGGGGGAATGGATCCTAAGGGATTCTCCAAAGTGTCTATTTTACTGTTACATTGCGAGAACATAGGGGGGATGGAATTTGTGCTCCCTCAAAGTGTCAGCAGTTTCCTCGATATGGGGCACATGAGGAATTGGATGTTGAGTGATTCCTAATAGTGCCTATTAGTTACAAATACAAGACCACAAGGGGAATTGATGGTGACTGCTTCCTCAGAGTGTATTTTCTAAAGCTGAACCAGAGGGGTTAGACTGTGTGTACTTCCCAGAGGGTTTCTTGTGTTTGTTTGGTTAAACCATAGGGGTTAGGCTATGATTACTTCCCAAAGGGTTACCTACATTTTATTAGCTTCTTACTTGGTATATGAAAATGAATGCAATTGAATTTGTAGGATTTTTACTATGTGTACTTCTTTGTTACTGCTTCATTTTGTTTATTGCCTTCCATATATATTAACTAACTATTTGACACAGATCTTTGGGTGGTTGCCTACTGGGATTCATCTCACACCCTGTTTGTGTCATACTTTTGGGCCCAAAAAGATTATGTTGTTGCAGTTCTAGATAAGGAAAATCGCCCTTCTACTTCAGGTACTTGATTGCTGTAGATCTGGGGAGCATGGGACCAAGCTGAGGCTTGTGATGCTGTGGAGCTGTTTATCTGTTTTCTTTTTTACTTGGGTTTAGTATTGTATTCCAGCATTGTGACTTGTTTGGATTCTTTCCTAGACATATGTATCATGCATCATATATATATGTGTGCTCCAGTTGTTTATTATTTCCCCTGTTTACCTGTTGCATGTTTTACTGCTTTTGATATTACTATCAATTTTACTACCACTGTGTTACTCTACCAATGAGGGAATTGTTTCTACACTATCACTCCCAAGTCCCTCACTACTAGTCGGTAGCCTTTGGCATTCGAGGAAATGCACTTGTGGACATGTGACCAACCAGGTATGGGGCACCTCTGGGCGGCTCCCAGAACTGGGACGTTACAATTGGAAGCCTGATTAAAATCTAATTATTTTATTTAACACAATTATTATTTTAAAAATACATGATTGTCCTTTATTAGTAATTTTTAAATGTTTTAAGAATTATTTTGATTTTAAATGTGGGATTATCTTCCATTTAAATGAATTATATAAGGGTTGGGTGTTTTCAAAATGCATCTTTTCATGTTGTTGTTATCCACAAATACAAAGGTAAAAATAATAATATATATATATTCTAATTCACTTGAGAATATGATAATTTTTTCAATGAGAGAAAAATATATAAATATGTGTGTGTGTTTAAATGTACTTGGGAATAATGAGAAGGGAATATTTAGATGTAAACTGTGTTATCAATAATAGTTTTTATTAAAGTTTTTATGTGAATTTCTAAAATCATTGATAAAAGCATCGTTGGAATGATTTTCTTGTTTTTTAAGTTGTAAATATTGTTTTGATTTATCAAATCTATGAAATCCAAGTTATGATGGTTTTAAATGAATATATATATATATATATGGTTGTTCAATCAAATTTTTTCCTCTTGGAATTATATGAGAAATGAATTATTGAAAAATAAAGGGGTAGCCAGTGTATATAATTAAAGTTCAATGAAATTTGTTTCATTTTATTTTTTTTGATATGTGAATGATAATATATAAATGAGTAATATAAATGTGAATGATATTAGAAAATGTTTTAGGCATGTTTAAATGGATCAATGAGTAAATAAAAGAATGTTTTGATTATATAAAACATATTATTAATTGGTTTGGGGTTTTAATAATTTCATATAATCATGATTTTGTGAATTGCTTACATTAAATTCAAGAAGATTATTTTTATAAATAACTATAAATGATTCCATTAAATATTGAAACTTGTATGAAAATGAGATTAAAGGATAAAATGATATTATTTTTTTATGATTATTAATTTGGATGATAAAATAATTTTTTTATTATGAAACAGAAACATGAGGTATTTGATTCTTGATTCATTGAAGCATGTTAATTTTTTGTTATAATTAATGAATTTTGGAATTTATTTTGAAACCGTATAATGTGTTATGTCTATATTTGTTTTTTGATGAATTTTAAATTTCCATGATATAATTATATTATTAATAATCATATTGAAGGATCCGACTAATATTAAAATGGTATATTTTGTTAAAAATTATAATTTATATAAAAATGATGTTAGAATAAATTGTTTTACAAAAAACAACATTATTGTTAATGTTTTTTTGTAAGTATGTTCGATTTAATGAAATGTATTTCTAATTTTTTTATTGCGATACCTTATCATAGTTATTTTTAAATCACACTTATGGCGATATGATTTTTAAATGAAAGTAAATGAAAGAAAATAAGAATGATTCTTATGATGCAAAAATGATTTTTGGACCATGTATGAATTTTATATTATCAACATGTTGTGTCTTGTGTGTTTATGATTTGATAAAAATATATTTCCATGAAATATTTGGGGATAATTTTTTGGGTTGTGTTTCTTTTAAAATTGGAGATATTTTTCCATTAGAATTATAGGTTAAGAATGTGAAGGTGTGTTAAATAAAAAAAATCATGGTATTTTGGAAAAAATGTTATAAGAATTTTTTTCTTATTTTTTTACAATATTGTGTGAAAATTTTTGGTGTTATTATATTGTTAGAAATTATGTTTAAACAAAATGTTGTGGGTAGGTTAAGCATATTTTTTTTATTTTTTTTGCTTTGATAGTGAGTATGTTTTTTTATTGACATCATTTTCTATGACATTGAGAATTTGGTTCAAATAAATAAGTGATATAATATTTAAATTAATGAAGTGAGTTAAATTAAATAATTTGTTGGTATGTGTGTGTTGAAAACTTCAATTAAATTTTATGTTGTCAAATGATGCTTGGATTTGAAGGGGAGATATAAAGACACATTATTTATGTTTGTTGAAAATCTCAATTGTTATTTTTTTATGAAAAACGTTTTTTAGATAATAAATTAATTTAATTTTTTTTATGTTAATATTAGATTTTAATGTGGAATTAATTATTTTTTAATTATGTTTTTCAAGTAATGTTTCATTTGGTTAGCAAAAATATGATTATTTGGATGGTTGTGTATATATGACACAACCTTTAGTGATTTTTTATTTTTTTTCATGTGTGTTTAATGTGTTATTGTATAATGGTGTTTGGAATTTCATTTAGGATGATTTAAATGGGTTTCATAATTGTTTTGACTATTTTTTTTTGATTTTTAATCTTTTTTGGGATTCCTTTAAACGAATGAAAAGTTTTTAATGAGATAAAAAGTTGTTGTACTTAAGATTTTGTTTGTATTTTTATGTGTTGGATGTCATTAAGAATTTCATGTGATTAGAAGAAATTAATTTAATATTATACATTTTTTATTTATTCTTTTTTCTCTATTAATTTTTTAATATTTTTCTAAATATACCTAAAAAATTCAAAGGTGGCTTGGAAGATCACATGTGTAATATTGTTTATAATGAGAGGGGGGTTGGTTAAAATTGATAAGTGAATTGAATAGAATGTTTATATCTAAATAATTTAATCTTGTTCATGATTATAATTTTAATTTAAAATATAAATGAATAAATTAAATTAAATTCATTGATTTTAGATGAATTCTTTTAATTCAAAGAGATACAAATAGAAAGTTATATTCATAAAATTTTTAACATGGGTAAGGTGAACAGAGAAATATTTTAAATTTAAATGACTTGTTTATATTGGAAAATAATTAAGGCGTAATAATTTTTAATGAAATACTTGGGATAGCCTGATGATTTATTGAATTTCTTTATAATTTTTTAGACGAAGACGTGTCTCCCAATGATTAATTATAAGGGGTTGGGTTTTATGCAATCATCCATGTAGGGTTCAATTTTTCTGAATTATTTCCAATGGATTTATTCATGGAACAAGAATCACCCGTCATTTCTATATCCATGGGTGACCTTTTTTCCAAATAAATGTGCTCATTGGGGTGTTTAACCAACGATTCATATGAAGTCACATTGGGAAAGAAGATGGGAGGTCGGGCCCATCACACCCTTTTGGGGAGAATTTTTTCCTACTTTGGGGAACTCTTATAAATTTAAGATATATTTTTGAACCCTTAAATAATTACCAATTATGATGTGGACAAACCTAGAATTAATAATAAATTATTAGCATGTATGAAACAAAGAATCATATGTATGTATCTAAGGTTCTTATTCAATGGTAATATCTTTATGTATCAAAGATTCTCCATCAATGTTATCCACTTATATAGTTATTATAGATTATTTTTCAATTATTATGATGATACGAGTTTTCATCCACATAGTGGGGCACTCCGAAGTGTATTTTTATCCAGGGATGCAAGAGTTGTTTTGGGGTTGGGATTAGACCCTTTAAATGGGATTCATATGTATCCTTTAAAAATAAATCTGAACACAGGTGGGTTTTTCAACAAAATGGGGCACATGATACCTTTTTAAAGTCATTTGATAAGGACAAAAACATGCAGTTTATCTTCTTGTTACGTGGATGTATAGGTGAAAGGGTCCTAGTCAAATTTTGGCATGGGAGTTATGCCAAAGCAGCTTGAGGAACCTGGAAATGATGTGAGTCCCCAAGTTGGATAAGACACCACATTGAGTGTGTTCCTGAGAGAATAATGTCAATTTGTGGTGTTGGGTTTGGACCTCAAGGAGGCTTCTTATGTGTCCCATTTGGATGGGAATCAAAGCTCATATTCTTATGTTGTGAGGACCCATGACTATGGAGGAACTCAGGTTTGTCTTACAAGGGAGTATGGCCCTATAAGATGACTATATTTGGGCTTATTTATGATAAGTATTCTTTAGTTAAAGGGGCCATGAGGGATGTCTTGTCTCATTGTGATTTTGAGGGGTTTTGGGGATTATACCTAAGGAGGTGGCCCATATGGTTGAATTAGGGGGATTATACCTAAGGAGGTTTCCCTTTATAGAATGTTAGGGCTTATACCAAGTAGTTGGATCCAAAACATGAATTTGGGTGATTATTCCTAAGGAGGATTCCCTTGATAGGATTTTGGGTCTAAACCAAGTATGACGCCCATAGTGTTGAATTTGGGGACTTATTGTTGAGGAAGATGAACTTCATATGATGATGGGGTTTATACCAAGTAGGAGGACCATAAGATTTAATTTTAGGGATTATTTCTGAGGATTATTTCCTTGATATGATTTTGGGGATTATACTAAGTAAGAGACCCATAAGGTTGAATTTTTGGTAGTATTTTTAAGGATGATCCACTTTATAAGATGTTGGACCTTATACCAAATAGTAGGCCCATAAGGTTGATTTTGGGGGGTTATTCTTGAGGAGGATTCCCTTGATAGGATTTTAGGGTTTATAGCAAGTATGAGGCCCATAAGGATGAATTTGGGGGATTATTTCATAGGGTTATTCAATTGATATGATGTTTGGTGATTATACCAAATAAGAGGAACATAAATGTTTAGTTAAGACTTAAACATGGAATTATTTCCATAAGGTTGAGGATCATGAAAATGTCATTATTACCACCAATCTATAGCACACATTATTTTTTATCTTTATTCTCTATTGAAAATAGAATACAAAGAAATATAAAAGATATCTAAATTATCTTAAAGTGAGAGGTAAGGTTTGAACACTCATGTTCAAAATCAAAGTCTCAAATATATACCTGTGTATTAATTTGGGGAATAAATTAACAAGATTATCACTAGTGGGATAAAATTCCCAGCTTGTATTCTTTTTGGAAAAATTATCTTCGATGAACAAGAATGTAACATCAATGTTCTTAGATTGAGAGTGTTACACCAAATTTTCTGATATGTTAATTTCACTTTGGTTATATTATGAAATTTGGATTGGTTTCTCAATACGCACCCTCAAGTATTGTAACTATTATTTTTCACCATACATCTGACTATAGTAACTTATAGAATTCATATACTCATCCTCCATGTTGATCAATGTATGTAAATTATTATTTTTTGAGTTACAGATCACATAAATTCCACCCAAGAGAAATATTCCACATAAATTTTATATTTATTCATCACAGCCATGTACCCAATTAGTATAAACTAATCTAGATAGATTTATTTTCTCACCAATTTTTAAAATCTTATTAAAAATCAAGGTTCTTTTTATATACATGAGATGTATTTTTATTTCCATATAATGGGATAATTTTGGATCCATTTGATACCCTACACATAGATTCACATCATATAAAATATCATTTTTAATGTAGTGATATACATTAAGATTTTAATTAGTCTTTTAAAATCCTTCTAATTTTACACTATATCATTTAACATCTTCTCAATTATTTATTCCAACCTATATGGGAATGGACGCTTGATTTGATTCTTCTATAATTTTTTTTTCAACAACCCCCTAGCCTACTTTTATTGGGATGTGAAAATGAATTCTTCCTTTTTTATCCACTTATAAATATTCTAGCATATAAATCACAAAATGAGTCTCCAAATACCTATAAAATTAATTAAAAACATTATCTTGGTACCCAATAAAAATAGTATAAAAAATATAAATTAAAATGAGATTAACTTATACTATTTTCTTTATATAATGGTTGTTATCCACTTTTCTCTTATTGAACACCATTTATTTTCAGAAAACAACCAATTTTATATACCAAACATGAGGGGCCTTTTTTATCCCATGGGGATCTTGAAATTCCATATTCCATCACCATATAAAAAATACTCTAGGATTATCAATATAAAATTATTCTTTACCACTCTATCTAGGATGGTATGTTTCACATCCATTTGATATATTTTGTACTAAAAATAATTTGCAATGTCTATAATTATTCTTATACCTTCGAGTATTTAAATGTGAGAAAATATTTATTCAAAATAGACTCTTATGAACTTTGGATATAACTTATCCCTTGTTAATTATAGTTTATCCAATATCGTTCAACTTATTTTTGAATAACCACTAAATCCAAATCTCATTTTTATATTCAAGACTATGTAAACTATATCATGTAGTAATCCTCTAAATATGATCTAATTCATCCTTCATTGATTTAACCCATTATTTTTACTCCATATTGGGTTCATTGAATGTGTTTTTTCTTAAAAAACAAGTGTCATTTGTTTGTCATGATTTAATATTATTCATATTTGAACTAGTGCACTATAACTTCCAATTATATTTTCTATCTTCATATGATTATATTTATTCTTATATTCCAGTTTACCATTTTTTGTATCCTCTTTGTAATCAAGGTTCCAATAAGATTCAATCTCAGTAATATGTTCTTAAATATTAGATTGTTCCTTATCGTTATTATCAGGAGTTTACTTTATTTATTAGATTCTTCAAAAAATATTTCATTTGGAACATTAATGATGAGTTTATTATTAATAAATTTTACACCAGAACTCTCAAACATCTTATGATACCTCTTATTTTAGAACACAATCCCTTTTCTATTAGAAAAATTATCCAAGAAATATATCTTCCTTGGCATTATCATTGAATTTACCTTGATTTAAGTACTTAGTTTCATCAAATAGAAGTTTTTAAACACTCTAAATTTTTTAACACATTAATTCATTATGTACCTTTTCTCAAATAAATTTGGGGCAGAATTAGGTCTTAGTAAAAACATATTTTGAATATGAAATGATGTGTATATATCTTCCCACTAGAAAATCATTAACCTATTAAATTGTGAATATTTTTTTATAAAATTTCAATAAAAAATCAATTAGTTATTTCAGAAACCTATTTATTCTAGTGACTTTAAGGAGAACTATATCATTAATTCATCCCATTTTTAAAAAAATGTGATTTAATGTAATGGCCCGGACCTCTCTGGCCCATTCCTTTGTCAAAAAGAAGTCCACAAAGTTTTTTGGAGGGTAAAATGGAGTTTTCCCCCACTTTCAAGAATTTTGAAACTATACGCCGTGTAGTGAGAGTACACGCCGTGTACCCCCTTGCCGGGTATAACCCGTGTTGAAGGCCATGTCCTTGATGTGTGGAATAAATGGGTACACGCTGTATGTACAGTACTACACGCCATGTAGTCCTTCCCCACGTACACGTTAGCAGTCAACAACTGTGTGCCATGTTGGATCCGTTTCCTTACCGTGTGCAATAAATGGGTACACACCGTGTGTCCAGTACTACACGCTGTGTAGTCCTTCCCCGCATACGCGTTACCAGTCAATGGATGTGTGCCGTGTTGGAGCCGTGTCCTTGCCGTGTGAAATAAATGGGTACACTCTGTGTGTCCAGTACCACACGCCGTGTAGTCCCTCCTCGTGTATGCGTTACCCTCAAACCGTGTGTTGACCAGTCAACGGCCGCGGAGCTGTGTTGGAAGCTGCGTGGAGACTGTGTGAAATAACCGAGTACATGCCATGTACCATAAAGTACACGCCATTTACTTTTTCTTTTCTCTCCTATAAAAGGAGGGGTCCCCTCATCCTTTTCAACACACCCCTCTCCTCCCCTTTCCTCTGAGCAGAGTTCTCCCAAGAGACTCGAAGGCTCTTCCTTCCATAACTTCTTCATCTGAGCTCTGATTTACGATCCGTCAGTGGCCATGGGATCGTAACAACGAGGCGGAACTTATGAGCTTGGATCTGTTGTCTTTACTTTGTCCTTTACTTTCCAACATCCACCCAAGGAGGTTTTTCTAGGACCCGACAGAAGTGACGGACGCCGACAGACACCGACGAACGCCTTCTAAGGTTGATCTGGGGGAGAGTTGCGATCAGAACCTGTTGAGGTAGGGATATTACCTTCGTCTCTCTAATTTGTGCATCAAGCGGGGTGAGTTTCATCTTTTTTACGTGAAACACATTTGAATCAGTGTAATAAAGATAATAACTGGATTATACAATGGGGATGGGAAGTTTGTGAATGCAGGTACTTTTTTTATATCCTGTGATATTATGTTGTGAATTGAATAGGATCATGCCTACTGAAAATCACGGTCATTGGGGGACTTTGCTTGCACAATTAAATGTTTCCCTATCTTTCTAGACCGTTTTGTGAATAGAACTTTTTGGAATGTGGAAATTGGTTAATCACGTAAAGTTGGATGATTAAATGAAAATCTAGAACCCTTGTGTGATCACCCCGGTTGAACTAAATTAGAATAATAAACATGTGGGTGATGTTGGGGTTAATTTATTTGAAGGGGGGTTGTTTTGTGGGTTGTCATGGACCGGGTGAGCAGCGGGGCTGCAATTGGCTTGTTGTGAGTTTTTGTGAATGTTATGTTAGTGATGGGTAGCGGGGATTAAATAAATGGTATTAAAGGGATAATGATGTATGAGTTTCAGTGTGGTTGTGGTTATGGTGGTTGGCAGCTGGGCTGCAGGGATGGGCTTGAGGTGAACAAACAGTGGGTTGTGAATAGTAAATAAAAGTGGAAGAGTTAATGAATGGTGGGGCATGGTAGTGGAACTGGAATAATAATCAATGGGGTTGGTTGGTTAATAAGAGGGACTTGGTTGTGTTGCTTGTGTTTTCCTAACTTGATTTGTGGATAGCAGGGATATGTTTTACAAACAATCGATGTGGTTGGTTTTGGATAGTTGCCCAGTAGTTAAGGAACTAATAAACTAATTCTGCTGAAACGTGAAAACCTAAATGGGGTTGGGGTTGTTTGTTGTATGCATGATTCGTGGTAGCAGTGCTAAGGCACGTGCTCAGTTTCTCTGTTTAGAAGCCATAGGTTGGGCTGAGTGTTTGGTTTATATATATATCTGTATCTTTGTGTTTTGACGCACCCCATCCATGTTGAGCACTTAGTGCCGAACACTCCCATTTCATGGGAGAGGGTGTTTTCCCTATAGTTACTAGCTCCTTCATGCTCCTTCTACCCTAGGCTATGATGGATTGAGGTGACCTTACACCTAAGACTCTTCAGGTAGGGTTCGATTGGGGTTGTTTTTGCCCAAGACTCTTCGGAAAGGTTCTACTGTTTCACAAGAATCTTCGGGATGAGGCCCAGGTGTGTGCGGGCAGGATACATGGTTGTGAGGCCCAGGTGTGTGCGGGTGGGATACATGGTTTTGAGGCTGAGGTGTGTGTGTTGAGCAATATATTGTTTTCAAACAATTCAAAATAATGTTTTTTAAAGGGGGAGATTATTTTAAATAATACTCTGTCTCTTTATGATGATTTTGATGCTCACAAATACCCTTAATTATTTAATAATTATTTCGTTGAGTATTTTTCAGGAATTTATTTTATTTATTTATTTCATATAACGAGATTTCATACTTCATTTATTCCGAGATCAATTTTAGCGCGTTCTGGAATCACTGTAGCACGAGATCAATTTTAGCGCGTTCTGGAATCACTGTAGTGCGAGATCAGTTTTAGCGCGTACTGGAATCACTGTTCATACCCTACGTTGATGAACGTAACGTATGGATGAAAAGTTTACTTTTTATGTTAAAAGAAATGTATGGTTAAGGAACCTTACGTTATTTTGAAACGTATGGTTAATGAACCTTACGTTGTTGAAAAGTATGGAAGAAGAACATTACGTTTGGAAGGAACCTTACGATTTTGTTGTTGGACAAGTATGGAAGAGAAATCGTACGTTAGTTTTCAGTGTTGAGTTTGTTTCTCAAAAGTATGGATCATCAACCTTACTTTTATAATCAACCGTACGTTCTTTGGAGAGTTGAAGCAAGACAAAGTATAGATGATCAACCCTACGTTTGAATGCTGAAGAGAAAATATGTATGTTCAACCTTACGTTTGTGAACCTTACGTTTGTAAACCTTACGTTTGTGAACCCTACGTTTGGAGCCACGTCATCAACCCTACGTTTGGCATCGGGATATTTTTGATAGACGATATTTCCTTTTGCATTGGTCAAACAGGCGGATTATTAAGCGGATTTCGAGCCGATTCTTAAGTAAGACTTTGAATGAATCAAAGACGATTTTCAACGGATTAATGATTGATTTAAAACGGAGCTTTTTATGCTGATTCTTCAGGGGAGTTACAACGGCTCTGTTATTTAATATCGCGAATCTAAAAGAGATTTTCATGGATCTATTTATGCGGAAGATTTTCTCAGATTTGAATATATATGTTCTATCTTGGAAACTTCGGATATATATATACACAAGAAAGTGTATGAAATATATATTTTGATCTTTTAACGAGCAAGAAACAGAGACTGTGTGAAGGCGTTCTTTTCTGGTGATAGAGAAGAAGTGTAAAACCTTTATTACCGAAGGAAGATCTTGATAGCAGATTCACGTGTTCTACATCGACTATCTGTTATGAATCTACTGCTGCTGAAGTTGTGAAGTTTCTTGTAATATCTATTGCAACTGGATCGAATCAGAACTGTTTTGATTACAGATCTTTATTTTCTGAAGACGACGATCTATCTACTGTCAATTGCATTCTGTTGCAATTGTGAAGAACAACTGGAGAAGTGTTTTCTTTATCGAAACCCTTTTTATTTTTTGAGTGATCAGCTTCTCGTTCTAAGCTGTGTGGGTTCGTGTTTGAACCAGGAAGGATGTGTTTGCCTGAAACTTGTAAAGGTGTCAACTGCCTGTACTCAGTTGTGAACAGGTCTGTGGAAACGAGGACCAGATAGTGAAAATCGCCAAGCTCGTGGATTTGAGCGTTGGTGGAGTGGACTAGGGGCCTTCTGTTCCCCGAACCACTATACATCCGTGTGTTCATGCTTTTATTTTTTCCGCTGTATATTTAATCGTGCTAAAGCATAGTGGACAGAATTTGTCTAAATTGAAGAGATTGTAATAATTTTGAAAAGACACAATTCACCCCCCCTCTTGTGTGTAATCCGTAGATTCAGATCCAACAATTGGTATCAGAGGAGGAGCTTCTTATTTTTAAAGTCTTATCAAGCTAGAAGTATTTAAAGATTATACATAGTGTATCATGGCTGATACAAGAGAGGGAATGTCAATGGTCAGAGCACCTTACTTTAATGGTGATAATTATGGCTGCTGGAAATCACGTATGATTATTTATCTGAAAAATCTTGGTTACAAAGTCTATTCAAAGATTCTGACTCCCTATGAAATTCCTGAAAATCCCGATACACGGAGTGCTGCTACAGAGGCTGAGTATGACATGAATTCAAAAGCTATGAATGCAATCATCTGTGGTCTAGGACCGGATGAATTTAACAGAGTATCTCAATGCCCGACTTCATATGAAATGTGGCAAACAATAGTTGTTGCTTATGAAGGAACAGATAATGTAAGACAGATGAGATATGCAACTGCTAAATTAAAATTCGATACTTTCAGAATGATTGAAGGAGAGAGCATCACTCAGATGAATGGAAGATTGACAGAAATTGTCAATAATATAACAGCTCTAGGAGAACCAATCAAGCAGGCTGATCAAGCGTTAAAGGTACTGAGAGTACTTCCTACTCGATGGAATGGAATCTCTGCAGCAATCAGACAATCAACTTCTGTTAAAGATCTAACTATGAGAGAGCTGATTGGTACATTGATGATGTACGAGGCTGAAATGCAAGATGAGGTAAATGAGCATAAAGTCTACATAAAAAGGGAAAATACTGCTTTGAAAGTGACTTCTCAACAAAAGGATAGAAAGATGAAGAACAGAGAAGTAAGTGCTAAATCAGAAAGCTCTGATTCTTCAAATTCGGATGAAGAACTGGCTCAGCTAGCCAGAAAATTCAGAAAGTTCTACAGTAAGAAGAAAGACTTCAATAAATCCTTCAAGAAGGATAGCAAGGAAGTGAGATGTTATGAATGCAAAAATATGGGACATATCAGACCGGATTGCCCAAAATTGAAAGATGCAAAGAAGAAGAAATTCTTCAAAAGAGATGATTATGAGCAGAAAGACAAGAAAGCTATGAAAGCTACTTGGAGTGTTTCTGAAGACTCAAGTAATTCTTCTGAATCAAGCTCAGAGAAGGAGGAAGCCAATTTAAAAGCAAATATGTGTTTCATGGCTGAAACTGATGAGGTACACTCATACTACTCCTCTGACTCAAATAATGAATCAAACTCTGAAACAGGTTTCTCAAATAAAAAACTTGCAGCTTACTGCAATATGCTTGAAGAAAGGTATGACTCATTATTTAAAAAATATAAATCTATAAAGAACTTGCATAAAGCTATTTCAGATGAGAGAAATACTTTGCTAAAACAACATAAGGAATTAATTTACATATACAACTCTGCTGACTCAAATAAAATTAATTTTTAATCAAAAATAAAAACTCTACAAGATGAAGTAGAATCTTATAAAAAGGCTGCATTAGTTTTTACAAAAGGAGAAAACGCCTTAAATGAGATACTTGGAAAAACTGTAATTAAAAAGGAAAGGTTTTGAATTGGAAGTAAAGGAGAAAAACCTAAGTTATACAAAAATTATTTTGTTCCTAGCACTAAACAGGTTATTTGTAACTTCTGTGGAACAAAAGGTCATATAGCTAAAAACTGTTTTCTAAGACAACCTCAAATATGTGGAATTAAGAAAGCTTATATTTCCAATGATCTATATGATTCAATCAATTTTAAGAAAACAAAGCAAATCTGGATACCCAGATCACTGCTTGCTAACACTCCTGGACCCAACAAAATATGGGTACCAAAGCAATTTGTTTGAATGTCTTTGCAGGTAACAGGTCATCAAAGAAAGAAAGAAATATGGTATATGGACAGTGGCTGCTCAAGACACATGAGTGGAACTTCAGCTAATTTCTCTTCTCTTACTCGAAAGGAAGGAGGACTTGTCACCTTTGGTGACAATGCCAAAGGAAAGATTATTAGTATTGGAACAGTTGGAGATCCAGAGACAGTCTCAATCAACAAAGTACTTTATGTACAAGGGTTAAAACACAATCTGATAAGTATCTCTCAACTCTGTGATGATGGATACACTGTTGATTTTACTAACAATAGTTGTACTGTTTCTAAAGATAAACTGTTTAAGTTTAGAGCACCCAGAACTGATAATGTTTATACTTTGGATTTGTATTCCTTGTGTAAACAACAAGTAAACTGCTTAACTGCTAATATAAGTGAATCCTGGATCTGGCATAGAAGACTTGGTCATTGCAATATATATGCTTTACATAAATTATCTAAGAAACATCTAGTTTCTGATTTTCCTAGTCTCAAATTTGAAAATGACAGATTCTGTGATGCATGTCAGCTTGGCAAGCAACACAAATCATCATTCAAATCTGTTAATAAAGTTGCTACAACTAAACCTCTAGAACTTATCCATATGGATTTGTTTGGACCTTCAAGAGTAGCAAGTTTAGCTGGTAAATTATATGTTTATGTATTAGTTGATGATTATTCTAGATTTACTTGGATTTTCTTTTTGAAATTTAAAAGTGAAGCTTTTAGTTTATTTGAAGGTTTTTGTAAATCTATTCAAAATGAAAAAGGTTTTAATATAATCTCATTGAGAAGTGATCATGGTAGAGAATTTGAGAACCAGAAATTTAATTCCTTTTGCTCAAACATGGGTATTAAACACACCTTCTCTGCTCCAAGAACACCTCAACAGAATGGGATTGTAGAAAGAAGAAATAGAACTATTCAAGAAATGGCTAGAACTATGTTAAATGAATATAGCCTACCTATATATTTCTGGGCAGAAGCTGTTAATACAGCTTGTTATATAATGAATAGAATTTTAATAAGACCTATTTTGAAAAAGACACCCTATGAACTATGGAATAACAGAAAACCTAAAGTAAATTACTTTAAAGTTTTTGGATGCAAGGTTTACATCTTGAATACCAAAGATAATCTTGGTAAATTTGATCCAAAATCTGATAAAGGTATTTTCTTAGGATATTCTGCAACCTCCAAAGCTTATAGAGTCTATAATAAAAAGTCAAGGATTGTTGAAGAATCAGTTCATGTGAAATTTGATGAATCTGATCCTTTTGAGAAAAAGATAGAACAAATAGATGAACCTGATTCTAATGAAAACATGAGACTTGAGAATTTAAAGAATGATTTTGAAAATGATATAAAAGAAATTCAGTCCAGTTCAGAAGAACATGACACTGAAGAACCCTTGAATGTAATGCCTAGACAGTCTAGAACCTTAAAGAATCACCCTTTAGAATCTGTGATAGGTGACTTAGAGACTGGTATTCAAACTAGAAGAAACCTTGGAAACATAGTTGAATTCTCTGCTTTCCTATCCCAACAAGAACCTAAGACCATAGAAGAAGCCTTAGATGATGAGAGCTGGGTAATAGCAATGCAGGATGAATTGAACCAGTTCAAGAGAAATAAGGTTTGGGAATTAGTTGAAAGACCACATGATTATCCAGTAATAGGAACTAAATGGGTCTTTAGGAATAAACAAGATGATCAAGGGATAATAACTAGAAATAAAGCAAGATTAGTAGCTAAAGGATATAATCAAGAAGAAGGAATAGATTATGATGAGACCTTTGCACCTGTAGCCAGGTTAGAAGCCATTAGAATCCTTTTAGCCTATGCATCTTATATGAATTTTAAATTATTTCAGATGGATGTTAAATCTGCCTTTTTAAATGGTTATTTAATGGAGGAAGTTTATGTTGAGCAACCTCCTGGTTTTGAAAATTCTCAAAAACCAGATTCTGTTTTCAAACTTACTAAAGCTCTTTATGGCCTTAAACAAGCACCTAGAGCTTGGTATGAAAGACTAAGTTCTTTTCTTTTGAAAAATGATTTTACTGTTGGACTGGCAGATCCAACACTCTTTAAGAAAACTGTGAAAAATAATGTTTTGTTGGTACAAATTTATGTTGATGATGTAATTTTTGGATCAACCAATAAAATTCTTTGTCATGAATTTTCATAATTAATGCAAAAAGAATTTGAAATGAGTATGATGGGAGAATTAAATTTCTTTTTGGGTCTTCAAATATTTCAAAAAGATTTTGGAAATGTTTTAAATCAATGCAAATACATTACTGATTTACTTAAGAAATTTGGACTTGAAAACAGCAAGCCATTTACAACTCCTATGTGTACTAATATAAAACTTGATTTGGATGAAACTGGAAAATCAGTGGACAACAAGTTATATAGAGGTATGATTGGTAGTTTGTTATATCTTACTGCTAGTAGACTAGATATAATGTATTCAGTATGTCTTTGTGCTTGATTTCAATCAAATCCCAAAGAATCCCATTTAACTGCTGTTAAAAGAATTTTTAGATATTTAAAAGGTACTATTTATCAATCTCTGCTTTATCCAAAAACCTCTGATTTTAATTTAATTTCATATTCAGATGCTGACTTTGGAAGCTGTAGATTAGATAGGAAGAGTACTTCAGGAACATGTCACTTTTTAGGGAAATCTTTAGTATCATGGTCTAGTAAGAAACAACACTCAGTTGCCCTGTCAACAGCCGATGCAGAATATGTGTCTGCAGGTAGTTGCTGTGCACAGGTGTTGTGGATGAAAAACACTCTTATGGACTTTGGATTAAATTTCAATAATACACCTATTTTATGTGATAATACTAGTGCAATTAATATTTCAAAAAATCCTATTAGTCATTCTAGAACTAAGCACATTGATATAAGACATCACTTTTTAAGAGATCATGTGTTTAAAAAGGATATATTTTTAGAATTTGTAAATACAGAAAATCAATTAGCAGATATTTTTACTAAACCACTTCCCACGGCAAGGTTTGAATTTATTAAGGGGGAGTTAGGTTTATTTAATTTTAAATAGTTTTTTTTAAATCTTATTCTGTTTTCGAATTCTGCTTAATTTCTGTTTTCCGCTATAAGTAATTTTATTTTGTTTTAAATAAAAGTAATGATTAGTGATTACACGGGAATCAAGGCTGTCAGAACCGTTTCACCTTCTAAACTGCTTCACCTTTTTCGGAAACCCTTTCGAAAACCTAAAACCGCACATCTGCTCCAAAACCCTTTTCTGAATCTTCAAACCCTAAACTTACGAACCTTCAGAAATCGTTGTTGGAATGGCAAAGACTAAGCGTCCAGATGAAGCCGAGAGCAGTGCTGCAAAGAAACCTAAGGTAGTAGGTCGGAAAATACTGCAAGGTAAAGTCATAGATTTAGAGTGGCTGTTTGAAACTAATTTACTGTTGAAGCAAGCGTTGTCGTTTCAAAGCCTTGAGCAAGCTTTTAATAGTGCAAATTCTGAGTTTCTATATGAGGCAGAAATGAGACATTTCTTTAGAACTGTTCAGTTTAGCCTTGGAGATACAGAGGATAGTTTATTGGCTCAAATAGAGGATAAGGACTTCTCAATATCATCTGTAGAGATAAGTCAAATTCTTAACTGCCCTCATGAAGGAGTTTTTCATTCCGATTTACGGAATATTGAAGATTCTGTACATAAGTCTGAAGACATTATGTCTTTTCTGTTTGGAACCAGAGTGATAAAGAAGATGTTTATTAAGGATTTGGAGCCCGATCAGAAAATTTTGGTAAAATTTGTTCAGACTGGTTTAGCACCAAGAATGGCTGAGATGGAGAAAATCCTATACCCGGACATGTACATAATTTATCTTCTGATGTGTGATATTAAGTTTAATTTTACTCGGTTTATGATAAGATATCTGAGTTACTGCTGTCAGAGTGAAGCAAGAATGACCTTTTTCCCTTATGGAAGGTTCATTTCTTTGTTTTTGTTTAAAAGAGGAATGATCAGATTGGTAGATGCTGGGGTGAAATGTCACCATAGTAATGTTTTTAATGCTGGAACTTTGAGGAAAGTAGGATACTTCTGGAGCACAATTAAAGGAAAACTCTTACCTGTTGGAGCTGAGGAAAACTCGGAGAGTGCTCAGGCTCAACCGGCTAAGTCTAAGGAGGGACAAGCAGAATCAAGAGTTAGTACAGTGGCAAGGAGAATTCGTTTTGAGATGGAGGAAGTTGAGGAAGAGAGAAATCAAGAAGGACTTCAATCTAGAAGGAAGAGGTCAATTGATGAAGAAGTTATCTCTCCTGCCTTGAAATCCTCTGAACCGGTAATTTCTTATTCATTTGTGAGAGAAGCTGTTGTGGAGCAGACTGCACCGATAGAGGAACCAGTAGCTCAAACAGAAACTCAAGAAGAACCTCAATCTGCTGCTGTGGCTATTGAAAAAGTAATTCAACAAGAACAACTTATGGAGGCAGTGCCTGGTGAAGAAGTGGCCGGACCTCAAGATTTACATGTAAATATTGTTCTTGACCAATCAGTGGAAGTCAGAGAGACTACTGTTCGTGATGAACATACTTCTGAAGCTCATACAGAGGTACTTCAGGAAGATTTTTCAGTGGAAGAGTTACAGGCTTCAAAAGATAGTTCAGTGGATCAACCTTGTCAGGACAAGGACAAAGAACAGTCGGATGCAGATTCCTTACCACTTTCCCTGCTTCATCAACCTAATTCTGGACATGAGAATCGAGCACAGGGTGCCCCTGATTCGAGAAAAGAAGAAGTTGTTGAGTTGTACAAGCGTATCTCTCAGTTAGAATCTGAGAATGTTAGTCTCAGAAATTCTCTGAACTTAGAGCAGTTGAAGTTTCAGAAGCTGAAAGAATGTACTGTTTCAAGACAGGAAGTAGATTTGTTTAAGACTGATATGCTGCATGCTGTTGATCAGTTAAAATCAGAGATGGTAAAGAAAGATGATTTGTCTGAGTTGAAGATTTACATGGAGAATAAATTTGAGTCTGTTGCAAACAGTGCTGTGAGTGGATCAGGCTCTTCACCTGATTTGATTCGGAGATTTCAAGCAATTACTGGAGCAATGAGCAATATGAGTGACAGATTACACGATCTTCAGTGTAATAGTGCCCCTTTGTCAGTTTTGCTAGATAATCAGAGATTTTTAGTGGATCAGTTGACATCTGGAGAGCAACCGATTAGGATTCTTTTGAATCAGTTATCAGAAAAACTGGCTCTTTTTGTTGAAAAAGAAGAAAGAATGCATGAGTTTTTCAGAGTTAATTTGATTGAAGATATTCATATGACTCAAGAGAACAGAGATCTTATCATCAAGTTAGGATATGGGATGATGAAGAGGCTCAGAGAACAGTTTACAGAGATAAAGACCGCGATTCAAAGGAAATAGACACCTTTTTCCCTGTCTTATCTATGAACCTTGATTCCTCTGTATATCACAATCGTTTATATATAACAGCTTGTGAATGAAAATTCTTTTCTTACTTTTTTTTTGTTTTGTTGTTTATTGATTTATGATTGAGTTAGCCAGTATAACAAATTCACTTATTCATACACAGTTAACTATAGCATTTACTTATAGTTCAGTGCAATATTGAATGTGTTCAAATCTGTAATTTTTTTTTCATTCTTTTTGATATCACAAAAAGGGGGAGAATTTGGATAAACACAACATTTAAATTCATTTGTTTCCTATGAAGAAATTTGGATATATGGGAGAATTTGGATATATACGATATATGGGAGAATTTGGATATATATACGATATTTATCTTTTATCTATTTTTAGCTGAAAATTTATTTTTATGGGGGAGAAATTTTATTATAGTTAAATATTGTTTTAATCCTTTCAAAATTCTAAAATTTTATAAAACTAATTTTTCAATAAAGATTGCAATTAAATTAGTTCTATTATTTTTATGGGTTTTGTGATCATCAAAAAGGGGGAGATTGTTGAGCAATATATTGTTTTCAAACAATTCAAAATAATGTTTTTTAAAGGGGGAGATTATTTTAAATAATACTCTGTCTCTTTATGATGATTTTGATGCTCACAAATACCCTTAATTATTTACTAATTATTTCGTTGAGTATTTTGCAGGAATTTATTTTATTTATTTATTTCATATAACGAGATTTCATACTTCATTTATTCCGAGATCAATTTTAGCGCGTTCTGGAATCACTGTAGCGCGAGATCAATTTTAGCGCGTTCTGGAATCACTGTAGT
Organism: Viscum album; assembly: GCA_963277665.1. NCBI lineage: Eukaryota > Viridiplantae > Streptophyta > Magnoliopsida > Santalales > Viscaceae > Viscum > Viscum album. Next base: position 1,988,804,105 of record OY728145.1, read on the forward strand.
GCGAGATCAGTTTTAGCGCGTACTGGAATCACTGTTCATACCCTACGTTGATGAACGTAACGTATGGATGAAAAGTTTAATTTTTATGTTAAAAGAAACGTATGGTTAAGGAACCTTACGTTATTTTGAAACGTATGGTTAATGAACCTTACGTTGTTGAAAAGTATGGAAGAAGAACATTACGTTTGGAAGGAACCTTACGATTTTGTTGTTGGACAAGTATGGAAGAGAAATCGTACGTTAGTTTTCAGTGTTGAGTTTGTTTCTCAAAAGTATGGATCATCAACCTTACTTTTATAATCAACCGTACGTTCTTTGGAGAGTTGAAGCAAGACAAAGTATGGATGATCAACCCCACGTTTGAATGCTGAAGAGAAAATATGTATGTTCAACCTTACGTTTGTGAACCTTACGTTTGTAAACCTTACGTTTGTGAACCCTACGTTTGGAGCCACGTCATCAACCCTACGTTTGGCGTCGGGATATTTTTGACAGACGATATTTCCTTTTGCATTGGTCAAACAGGCGGATTATTAAGCGGATTTCGAGCCGATTCTTAAGTACGACTTTGAATGAATCAAAGACGATTTTCAACGGATTAATGATTGATTTAAAACGGAGCTTTTTATACCGATTCTTCAGGGGAGTTACAACGGCTCTGTTATTTAATATCGCGAATCTAAAGGAGATTTTCATGGATCTATTTATGCGGAAGATTTTCTCAGATTTGAATATATATGTTCTATCTTGGAAACTTCGGATATATATATACACAAGAAAGTGTATGAAATATATATTTTGATCTTTTAACGAGCAAGAAACAGAGACTGTGTGAAGGCGTTCTTTTCTGGTGATAGAGAAGAAGTGTAAAACCTTTATTACCGAAGGAAGATCTTGATAGCAGATTCACGTGTTCTACATCGACTATCTGTTGTGAATCTACTGCTGCTGAAGTTGTGAAGTTTCTTGTAATATCTATTGCAACTGGATCGACTCAGAACTGTTTTGATTACAGATCTTTATTTTCTGAAGACGACGATCTATCTACTGTCAATTGCATTCTGTTGCAATTGTGAAGAACAACTGGAGAAGTGTTTTCTTTATCGAAACCCTTTTTATTTTTTGAGTGATCAGCTTCTCGTTCTAAGCTGTGTGGGTTCGTGTTTGAACCAGGAAGGCTGTGTTTGCCTGAAACTTGTAAAGGTGTCAACTGCCTGTACTCAGTTGTGAACAGGTCTGTGGAAACGAGGACCAGATAGTGAAAATCGCCAAGCTCGTGGATTTGAGCGTTGGTGGAGTGGACTAGGGGCCTTCTGTTCCCCGAACCACTATACATCCGTGTGTTCATGCTTTTATTTTTTCCGCTGCATATTTAATCGTGCTAAAGCATAGTGGACAGAATTTGTCTAAATTGAAGAGATTGTAATAATTTTGAAAAGACACAATTCACCCCCCCTCTTGTGTGTAATCCGTAGATTCAGATCCAACAGTGTGCGGGCGGGATACGTGGTTGTGAGACCCAGGTGTGTGCGGGTGGGATACGTGGTTGTGAGGCCCAGGTGTGTGCGGGCGGGATACGTGGTTGTGAGGCCCAGGTGTGTGCCAATAGGATGTGTGGTTTGTGAGGCCCAGGTGTGTGCTGGCAGGGAGAGTGTGGCAGCGTCAGGACTTTCTCCATTTGGAAGAGCAGCTAACTACTGGGAAATGGTGCGGGGTACCCAATACTCTTGTTTTTTATATACTACTAACTGTTGTGATTGTGTTTTTTGTGAGTGTGGATGGTGAGGTTGGGTGGATAGAATTCCTTGCTAGGTTTCTTCTGTTGTTCTCACGGGACATTAGGATGTCTCCCCCACTTGTGCACGATAGATTTAGGTTTCCCTACTGAGTATACTTGTATGCTCACCCAACGTTTACTTTCAGGTTTCCAGGAGGACTATCAGGGCCGTGCGGGACCCTACTAGTCAGACAGTTGGAGTTGTTGCAGTTGCTGTACTCTTGTTTTCTTTTGGTATTGTACTTTTGATCTTTCTTGTACTTGTACCTTGTTATAAAATTGTTTAGACATGCATGTGGGCTTGTTTTGTGTTTATTTATAAACACTTGTTATTTTCCCTTTTTGGTGGTTGACTTGTCCTATTTCCTGATCTTAAATAACAAAAAGGGTAATGCCTCCAATATTTGTGAAAAATCATACCCTTGGTGCTAGTCGCCACCCGGGGCCTAATGGAGGTGGGACTCGGGGGTCATTATCTCCCTTTCACCCTTGCCAGCTCAGGAGGGGAATCTTTGGTGGGGGGGGGGGGGGTCGTGACAGAATGGTATCAGAGGTGAAGGTTGAGAGATAGGATGGAGTCTGGAGTTAGGCACAGTAAGGATTGCATGGGATGGTAGGGCAACAATGTCAGTTAATCTTGGTGCGTGACATAAGCCAGGGAAGACCGGCTAGGACACGGGATTTTAGGGCCCCCCGTGATCCGATGCAAGGACTCTGAGCCTACCGAACGACCAAGTGAGACCATATTGATTGCAGGGTAGAGACCCTAGGGAAGGTACATGCATCATCATGACCATGTTTTACATGATTTGGGTGTTCTGGGAATGAAATTGTAATAAAAATGATAAAATAAAAACCTTGAGAAATTTCCTTACTACTTGGGCTTAGGAGATCCTTGTTTACCATACAACTATGGCACCTGGACGTTGTCCCCGGGTGGCTCAGACGGCTGAGGCCCAGCAGATTCAGGCGGTCGATCAGTTGAGGATTGACCGAGAGGAGGAAGATAGCCAGTGGGAGAATACTCTCGGTTCTTTCCAGCGGCAGACCCTCAAGAAGTACGAGGGTAGTACTTCAAATACGGAGACAGAGGGGTGACTTAAGGAGACAGGGATTGCTTTTACCTTGATCCGTACTCTGAGGGAGTACTGGGTTCCCCTAGCAGTCAGCCAACTGAGAGGTGTGGCGTGACAGTTGTGGACGCTCTACCTCGGAGAGAGGATAGAGGTAGAGGTTCCGTGGGATGACTTTGAGAAGGAATTCCGAGAGGAATTCCTTTCTTCCATGATCAAGGCAGAGAAGAAACAGGAGTTACACTCCCTTCAGCAGGGGAGTATGTCAGTACGATAGTTGGGGATCAAGTTCAAGGATACCCTGTGATTTCCTCCAGATCTCTTTCCGAATGAGGAGTCTCGGGCGAGACGTTTGGAGGAGGCGCTTCGTCCTTCGCTCCAGTATGCTGTCACCCCCTTCACCCTTCCAACCTACTTGGTGGTACAGAAGAAGGAAGAGGTTGTAGAGAGGATGCACTCGTTGGGAGGTGCACCACGAGAGGGAATCCAGCCAGGTTTGTTGAAGGGGAAGGCAGTCAGCAGTAGGTCTCCTGCGACGGGACCTTCTAGGTTCAGGCCAGTGGGGAGCACGCCCCAGCAGTTCCAATTCAGATCTTCAGGTCCTCGTCCCTTCTTCACGATCCCAGGACTGATTTTTTTTTCTTGTGGAGGCTTCAGGCACATTCAGAGTTGGTGCCCGACCCGAGCTCAGTACGGTGGAGGTGGGCAGGTTCAGCGCCCACCTCATCAGCACCAGTTGCTGGCGAGGCCCTTCCAGCAGCAGCAAGATCATGCTCCTCCGAGGGCAGACCTTGAGGGAGGAGGCCGAACTCAGGGTGCTTCTCAGGGACCTCGACCAGGGCGTGGTCAGGGAGGTGGACGACATCAGAGAGGTAGAAAATATGGGCATAAACAGTTTCACGCAACAGATTTGACAGCTTCAACAGGACCAGAGGTGGTGCGAGGTACGATTTTTTTGTTCAGCACTCTTGTTTCTGCTTTGTTCGATTCGGGAGCTTCGCACTCCTTTGTTACACCTCGTCTAGCCCATGATTTGGGACTATATGTAGAGAGACTTTCCATACCACCGGTGCTGAGTACACGAGTTGGATGCCAGACCCGCATATCTTGTGTTTGCCGGGGATGTGGGTTGACGTTGGGACCGCATTGATCTAGTGGGGGCCTTCTTCTGTTACAAATGCAGCCATACGATGTCATACTAGGCATCGACTGGTTGTTTTCTGTTAGTGCTGTTATCGACTACTTCCGGAGAAGAGTCGTGTTCTCCGACATGGATGGGAAGCGGGTATCTTTTGTTGGCGAGAGGATCTATCAGGTAGGAATCCAGCATGTGGAGCCTCTCCTTTCCTTGTTAGGTGGGTTATCAGTGGTTCCAACTTATACAGAGATGATGGATGTCCCAGAGGTTGTTGGGGAGTTCCTCGATGTTTTTCCCAAGGAGTTTGTGACTCTACCCCCTTGATGTGATGTTGAGTTCAGGATAGACTTACAACCTGGTGCCTGTCCGATTTCAATGGCCCCTTATTGGATGGCACCTTCGGAGTTGTGGGAGTTGCAGATTCAGATTGATGATCTGATGGAGAAAGGTTTTGTTCGACCCAACGTATCGCCATGGGGTGCTCCATTTTTGTTCATGAAGAAGGCAGATGGTGGTCTCAGGCTATGTATATACTACCTAAGGTTGAACCAGGCAACTGTCAAGAACCGCTACCCCCTTCCAAGGATAGATGATCTCTTCGACCAACTGAGGGGAGCATGTTGGTTTTCCAAGATTGATCTACGATCTGGATATCATCAGCTGAGGGTAAAGGACAGTGACATCTCGAAGACGAATTTCAGGTGTAGGTATGTGCACTTCGAGTTTGTAGTGATGCCGTTTGGAGTTACAAATGCACCGACTGTGTTCATGGGACTTATGAAATTTGTCTTCTGAGAGTTTCTGGACCGGTTTGTCGTTGTGTTTATCGATGACATCCTGATCTACTCAAGATCAGAGGAGGAGCACGTTGAGCATCTCAGGGCAGTCTTGGAAGTCCTTCGACACCACCAGATTTATGGGAAATTGTCGAAGTGTAAGTTCTTGACACAAGAAGTACACTTACTTGGGCACGTGGTGTCTCAGAATGGAGTGTCAGTGGACCCGTCGAAGGTGGAGGCATTTATTTCTTGGGCAGAACCCAAGAGCATGGCAGAAGTTTGTAGTTTCTTGGGGTTAACAGGTTACTATCAGAGGTTAATTTCATACTTCTATCAATTTTATGCTCCATTGACAGCTTTGACTAGGAAGAACCAGGTCTTCCTATGGAGCGAGCAGTGCCAGAAGTCTTTCGACTACCTGAAGGAGAAGTTGGTCAGTGCTCCTGTACTCAGGTTGCCAAAGGAAGGGTTGTTGTATGAGGTGTTTTGTGATGCTTCTGGCCTTGGTCTGGGGTACGTTCTAATGTAGAAGAAGGGAGTGATCTATTATGGGTCTAGGCAGTTGCGCTATCACGAGCGTAACTATGCCACCCATGACCTGGAGCTTGTAACAGTAGTGTTCGCATTGAAGTTATGGCGACATTACCTCTTTGGGGATTACTTTGTGGTCTTCTTAGATCACAAGAGCCTACGTTATATCTTCTCCCAGTGTGACCTGAACTTGCGGCAGCAAATATGGGTCAAGTTTCTCCAAGACTATGACTTAGAGACCTCTTACACTGAAGGTAAGGGCAACGTTGTGGCTGATGCCCTGAGCAGGAAGTCACATAAGGAAGTGGTTCGGGAATCTGTTGATGCTTGGAAAGCGATGGTAGAGTTGGCTGCCTTGCACTTGGATGCCAGGGTAGAAGGTGTTAGAGGCTATTTGTTTCAGATGACAGTGCAGTCCTCCTTGTTGCAGTAGGTGGAAGAGTCTCAGTGGGGGGACTCCGAGGCAGAAGTGATGCGGGATCATGTCGATCAGGGAAATGCTCCAGAGGGATGGTCAAAAGACAGCCGACATCAGATTCTTTTCCGTGGAAGGTTGTTTATCCCAGATATAATGCGTGAGGGAGTTATCCGTGAGTTCCATAGCTCAGCCTTGGCGGTACATCCAGAAGTTTCAAAAATGTACCGAGGCCTGAGGGAACAGTTTTGGTGGCCCGAGGTGAAACGGGCAGTGGCGGAGAATGTGGATAAATGCCTAGTGTGTCAGCAAGTGAAGGCCGAACACCATGTTCCCAGTGGGTTGTTGCATCCTTTAGATGTCCCCGAGTGGAAGTGGGATGAAATCTCAATGGACTTCTTCATAGGACTACCCAGAGCTCAGGGTGGTTATGATACTATCTGGGTAGTGGTGGATAGACTGACGAAATCAGCTCACTTCTTAGCAATTAAGGAGTCAGGCCCGGTGAGTACCTTAGCACAGAGGTACGTAGATGAGGTTGTGTGGTTGCATGGAGTCCTGAAGACTATCATCTCATATCGGGATACTCGGTTTACCTCATGAGTCTGGAGGGGGTTATAACATACTTTTGGCACCCAGCTACGCCTTAGCACTGCTTTCCACCCCCATACCGATGGGAAGATAGAGTGGACTATCCAGACGTTGGAGGACATGCTACGAGCATGCGTTCTGGATTTCGGAGGATCATGGGTACGACACTTGCCTTTAGTAGAGTTTTCCTACAAAAACAGCTTCCACTTTACTATTATCATGACACCGTTTGAGGCTTTGTTTGGAAGACCATGTCGTTCACCCATTTGCTGGGCAGAGGTTGGTGAGACAGGTGCTCTTTGGCCAGAGGTAGTAAAGATCACCACGGAGAAAGTCCATCTTGTACGTGAGAGGATGAAAGCGGCTCAGGACCGACAGAAGTCATACGCTGATCGTCGGAGGAGGCCCTTGGAGTTTGAGGCGGTAGATTATGTGTTCTTGAAGGTTTCCCCTCGACGGGGGCAGCGGAGGTTCGGGAAGGGGAATAAGCTCTCCCCTAGGTTCATCAGACCTTTTGAGGTGCTGAGGCAAGTCGGCGAGGTGGCATATCAGTTGGCCCTGCCACCTTAGTTGGAGAAGGTTCATGACGTATTCCACGTCTCCTAGCTTTGTCGGTACTTACACGACGACTCCCACGTTATCGACTGGGGAGAGTTTGATATGGGAGACGACACGACCTTCGATGAATGACCAGTCAGAATCGAGGATCGTAAAGAGAAGGTGCTCAGTGGACAAACCATTCCGTTGGTTCGTGTGTTGTGGAGGCATGACGGCCTCAAGGAGAGCACTTGGGAGCGGGAGACCCAGATGCACGCTCAGTACCCGAAGTTGTTTTGACTTGTGTTTTCTTTGTTCTTCTAAGCTTTGTTTTGATGTTATACTCTGTACCTTTGATATATGGAATTCTTGGCTTGTCGGTTGTGAGACCTTTTGTTTCCTTGTTCCCTGGTAATGTGTAACATGTTCGGATGTGTGGGGAAAGGAAAAAACCTGATCCTTAATCGAGACACATTAATACAGATGTGATTGAACCCGTGCGGGTGAGTCAGTGCCGCCGAAAGAGGATAATATCTCGACATAGAAGAATGAATTTTCCCCAAACCACGTGTTCGGGAAATGTGTGGGTTGTACGGTGTTGGGGGCAATGTAAGTTGTAAAATCCTAATGTATGAAAGTGGGAAGACCCAATTCTTAATCGAGACGCATTAATGAGGACGCGATTAAACCTGTGCAGGCGAGTCAGTTCCACCTAAAGCAGATAATATCTCGACATGGGAGAAGGAATTCCTAACACATATGATTAGGGTTGTTGGTTGGGTTCCTGTTATAACGAGAACCCTAAGAGGTATCTTATTGGGTTCCTCTAGGTTGGTTTTTTAATTCTTGGGGACAAGAATGTTTTAATAGGTATCTGATGTAATGTACCGGACCTCTACGGCCCATTAATTTGTCAAAAAGAAGGCCACAAAGTGTTCTGGAGGGTAAAATGGACTTTTCCCACACTTTCCAGAATTTTGAAACTACACGCCGTGTAGTGCGAGTACAAGCCGTGTACCCCCTTGCCAGGTATACCCCGTGTTGAAGGCCGTGTCCTTGCTGTGTGGAATAAATGGGTAGACATCGTGTGTCCAGTACTACACGCCGTGTATTCCTTCTCCACGTACGCGTTACCAGTCAACGGCCGTGTGCCATGTTGGATCCGTGTCCTTGCCGTGTGCAATAAATGGGTACACGCCGTGTGTCCAGTACTACACGCCATGTAGTCCTTCCCTACGTACGCGTTACCAGTCAACGGCCATGTGCCATGTTGGAGCCGTGTCCTTGCCGTGTGCAAGAAATGGGTACATGCTGTGTGTCCAGTACTATACGCCATGTAGTCCCTCCCTGCGTATGCATTACCTTCAAACCGTGTGTTGACCAGTCAACGACCACAGAGCCGTGTTGGAAGCCGTGGGGAGACCATGTGAAATAACCGAGTACACACTGTGTACCATAAAGTAAACACCGTGTACTTTTGCTTTTCTCGCCTATAAAAGGAGGGGTCCCCTAATCCTTTTCAACACACCCCTCTCCTCCCCTTTCCTCTGAGCAGAGTTCTCCCAAGAGACTCGAAGGCTCTTCCTTCCATAACTTCTTTGTCCGAGCTCTGATTTACGATCCATCAGCGGCCACAGGATCGTAAAAACGAGGCGGAACTTCTGATCTTTGATCTGTTGTCTTTCCTTCGGCCTTTACTTTCTAACTTCCACCCAAGTAGGTTTTTCCGAGACCCTATAGAAGTGACGGATGCCGACAGACGTCTTCTAAGGTTGATCCGGGGGAGCGTTGCGATCGGAACCTATTGAGGTAGGGATATTACCTTCGTCTCTCTAATTTGTGCATCAAGTGGGGTGGGTGTCCTCTTGTTTACGTGAAACACATTTGAATCAGTGTAGTAAATATAATAACTAGATTATACAATGGGGATGAGAAGTTTGTGAATGAAGTTACTTTTTTTATATCCTGTGATATTATGTTGTGAATTGAATAGGCTCATGCCTAATGAAAATCACAGTCCTTGGGGGCCTTTTCTTATGAAATTAAATGTTTCCCTATCTTTCTAGACCGTTTTGTGAATGGAAATTTGTGGAATGTGGAAATTGGTTAATCACGTAAAGTTGGCTGATTAAATGAAAATCTGTAACCCTTGTGTGATCACCGCGGTTAAACTAAATTGGAATAATAAACATGTGGGTGCTGTTGGGGTTAATTTATGTAAGGGGGGGGGGGGGTGTTTCTTGAGTTATCGTGGATCGGGTGAGCAGCGGGGCTGCAGTTGGCTTGTTGTGAGTTTGTGCGAATGTTATGTTAGTGATGGGTAGTGGGGAAGCAATAAATGGTATTAAATGGATAATGATGTATGGGTTTTGGTGTGGTTGTGGTTATGGTGGTTGGAAGCTGGGCTACAGGGATGGGCTTGAGGTGAACGAACAATGGTTTTTGAATAGTAAATAAAAGTGGAAGAGTTAATGAATAGCAGTGCATGGTAATGGAACAGGAATAATAATCAATGGTGTTGGTTGGTTAATAAGAGGTACTTGGTTGTGTTTCTTGTGTTTTCCTAACTTGATTTGTGGATGGTAGGGATATGTTTTACGAACGATTGATGTGGTTGGTTGTGGATAGTTTCCCAGTAGTTAAGGAACTAATGAACTAATTCTGCTGAAACATGAAAACCTAAATGGGGTTGGGGTTGTTTGTTGTATGCATGCTTCGTGGTAGAAGTGCTGAGGCACGTGCTCAGTTTCTCTATTTAGAAGCCATAGGTTGGGCTGAGTGTTTGGTTTTTATATATATATCTGTATCTTTGTGTTTTGACTCACCCCACCCATGTTGAGCACTTAGTGCCGAACACTCCCATTTCATGGGAGAGGGTGTTTTCCCCATAGTTAATAGCTCCTTCTTTCTCCTTCTCCCCTAGGTTGTGATGGATTGAGGCGACCTTACACCTAAGACTCTTCGGGTAGGTTTCGATTGGGGGGGTTTTGGCCCAAGACTCTTCGGGCAGGTTCTACTGTTTCCCAAGAATCTTCAGGATGAGGCCCAGGTGTGTGTGGGTGGGATATGTGGTTGTGAGGACCAAGTGTGTGGGGGAGGGATACATGGTTATGAGGCCCAGGTGTGTGCGGGCGGGATACGTGGTTGTGAGGCCCAGGTGTGTGCGGGCGGGATACGTGGTTGTGAGGCCCAGGTGTGTGCGGGCGGGATGTGTGGTTTGTGAGGCACGGGTGTGTGCGGGCGGGGAGAGTGTGGCAGCGTCAGGACGTTCACCATTAGGAAGAGCAACTAACTACTGGGAAATGGTGCGGGGTACCCAATACTCTTGTTTCTTATATACTACTACCTGTTGTGATTGTGTTTTTGGTGAGTGTGGATGGTGATGTTGGGTGGATATAATTCCTTGCTAGGTTTCTTCTGTTGTTCTCACGGGACATAAGGATGTCTCCCCCACTTGTGCATGAGAGCTTTAGGTTTCCCTACTGAGTATACTTGTATGCTCACCCTACGTTTACTTTCAGGTTTCCAGGAGGACTACCAGGGCCGTGCGGGACCCTACTAGTTGAACAGTTGGAGTTTTTGCAGTTGTTGTACTCTTGTTTTCTTTTGGTATTGTACTTTTGAGATTTCTTATACTTGTACCTTATTATAAAATTATTTAAACATGCATGTGGGATTGGTTTGGGTTTATTTCTAAACACTTGTTCTTTTCCCTTTTTGGTGGTTGACTTGTCCTATTTCCTGATCTTAAATAAAAAAAGGGTAATGCCTCCCATATTTGTAAAAACTCATACCCTTGGTGCTAGTCGCCACCATGGGGCCTACTGGAGGCAGGACTCGGGGGTCATTATCTCCCTTTCACCATTACCAGCTCAGGAGGGGCATCTTTGGTGGGTGGGGGTTGTGAAATTTAATGGAGTTTTAGTGGATTCCCTTTCACTGTGTATTCTCAATTTATTGATATGAAACCACAAATCTCTCTCAATTTGTCTTGTAAAAATAATACACATATCTATTTCATATTACATGTGCCTTATTAATAGTAAATCATTCATTCATTAAAATTCATCAAATAATTTTATGACTTTAATTCACCTCAAAGGGATTATAGCCTCATTTGTCCATATAGATCTGAGCGGATCAATTCAATTGGCATGATTGATTATATTTTCACTCTTTTACATATTATTCATACCATATTCCCATTTAAAAAATAGTTCTACACAATATATTTGTTTTTTATTAATAAGGGTAGTCATATTACAAAAATTTTGGTTGAAATTTTACTTAATATTTTCCAACATAGATGGATAGACCATCTACCCCAGATATTTTCATTATCTTTCACTAAGGTGGAATGAATTGTTGGGATCACCAATCAAAAAAATATTACCACTTCTTCTTAAACAATTTTCAATGATTATTACATGTATTATTATCTAAATGAAGAAATAATTAATTTTGTAAATAAATTTAATTCATTCATCATAGAGATGTATCACACTCTATAATAAAATTTTAAGTCCAATAACAAACACCACGTATTAATTTTTCAAATTTTTATTCCCAATTTTAGCTAAATCAGTCCCTCTGATCTTCTAATAGATTTCATTAGAATAATTATTACCACCACCATTCTGTTATTCAATTTTATTATGGGTCATAAAATCTCCAGTCATATGTGATGAGAAAACACTATCAAGAATCCAGGTCTTCCACCTCTTATTGGATTTAAGATACACCTCAGTAAATACCGACTTCTTGGTTTTAATTTTTCTATAATAATTATTATCTTTATAAACTAATTAATACTGTCTTGGAAGAATGGTCATAACTTCTTGATCATAGTGACCATGATTGTTACACCATCCATAAATATACATTAAAATATAAACTCTTTATTATATAGGTAATTGATATTAATTTTAGTTCAATGTATACCCCTTGAACTTGATCCTTTTATTCCCTAGATATCTCTCCCTCAATTAATTCCTTTGATGACTCCAAGGAATAATCATTCTATATAATAAAACCAATTATTTATTCCCAAATACTATATATATAGAATAATAGCCTCTAAAAATAGTTATTCCATTAGATATTAATATTTATTTTTGAATAAAAGGTTACTGTTTTGGTATTTATCATGTATAATTTTACTTTATATTTTGGGAAGATTTTCCTTTTAGATTTCATTTGTCTTCCATTGATTTAGAAGTGATATATTCAAATTTATTCTCAACCAAATATTTCTCAGATTTTATATTTGAACCTAATATGTTTGATGAAATTGATTTCACAATATTATGTTTCACATGTAGAGTTTTTACCTGAGTTTGTATACATCATTGGTCAACATCCAATGATGACTCAATCATTATTTCCAAAGAATTATCGAATCTTATTATTCCTAGGGTCTTCTTGGCCTTATTAAACCTTGACTAAGTCATTTTAAATTCTTATTCCTTTGTTCAAGTGCCCTACTTAGATTCTTTTAATATTTTATATTACTTGGAAAATTTTAATTAAAAATATTTAATAGACTCATAATAGTAATTTTCATTTTTTTAGATTTAATATTTTTATCTCTTCCACTTAACAATCTATTTCTTTTCAAATTTTATTTACCTTTGGTTTCATGTGTTCCTCTCAATACAAACTTCATGACTAGCATATAGTATTTCTTATATGTAGATTTATTCTAATTCTCTCCCAATACTTTAACTTACTTATGTCATTACTGATGATAAAGGAAGTTAATAAATTTTCCAACACAATATTCATTATAATGACTACTTGAGGTATATATCTCTTCATATTCATGAGTTAAAAAGATTCTTTTTTCATTCATTGAAACATTTATTTATTTTCACCTAGTTTATTTACATCATTTGAACTCATTACCCATTTAATTATCTAGGTTTTCTCTTCATACTCTTAAATTCATAATCCAAAATCTTTTTTATTGAGTAATAAACTATAAAATTTTCAATTCCACTACATTTAAATCACTTGAGTGGAGGTTTTACTTTATAATTTACCTTTAATTTTTTTTATATTTTTTGAGATAAAGGCTATAATTATTTTATATTATTGATCATTTTAACTTAAAATGTATTTATTTCAAATAAAATTCAATCTACTCATCAATTACCTTTGTCTTATTCATGGATTTTAATTTCATTTCCGGGTTGTATTATTTCTTAAATACTAGATCCTTGATCTAAATAAAATTTAGTAATGTGTTATGTAACACATCAAGGGATTTTTATTCATTTCCTTCCATGTTATTAATAAAAAAGTCTATCATATATATAATATTTCCCCATAATATATTGAATATGGGTTAATATTCCATTATATTTCCAAATCCTCTAATGTGACTCATAATATAATTCACCTTGGTAAAATAGACATCAATAATCTCATTTTTAGACATTATTATTCTTTAATATTTACCTCTCCATTTTTGTAGTTTAGATTTATAAACAATAAAATTGACCTCATATATGTTCAAAAGATCGTCATAAATTTTCTTGTCTATTTTTGAGTCCCATTACATTTGTGTACAATTTATTAGACAAGGATGATAGGATTTCATTTTTCAATTTTTTATTTACTTTTAGGTTTATCTTATCTATAATTATCATGATAGTATCTCTCCAAAGGGGTTAAAAACCAACTATCATAGGATCAATCACTTCATGGACATGTGAGAGAATATAGGGAAACATTTTGTTCTTTCATCCATGAATGATCATTCCTTCAAATATGAGAATAACCATATTATTTTAACAAAATTCATATTTTTCATACTCCTCATTTGATTGTAGTTGGATCTCAGAGGGAAACAAGTTTGCACTTATGAAACATTAAGAGAACATGTAAATTTATATGACCCTATGGCGGTGAATTAGTTGTATAGTTTTTTATGATGTATTTTATAAATTAACCTCTTTTACATTTTTTGTCCGTGATACACCCTTATTTAACCTATTTATCACCTATATATAAGTTTAAAGAAAATGAAAGGAACATATGAATTTAAAATATTAGGATGAAATGAAATAATAATAATCTTTATTGTGTTTTTTTGTTTATAATACACATATTATATCACTATTTAATTTATAGTTATTTCACGTACTCTATAATTACACACAATGGTTGGATTGGAATCATCCACTTCCTAGGACAGGTATCATCCACTTATTGAAAATAAAACGGAATTATTTATACTAGAGAAAATGGTCATCCTGAATATTTCATTTTCCCTTTTATATGTGAACAAAATATTTAGTACTATCCCATAACTCTTAACATCCAAAAATAATACCTTTTCCTTTTTCTTAGGTCTCTGGATTCCATAACAATGTCAACTGAGCAACATGTATGTTCTCCATCCTTAGAAATATTTTATAAGGATTAACCTCTTCTTGAGAGTGTGAACTGACATGTTGGTCTTCTTATACCACATTATCAAGACTTATAATGGTCATAAATAAGCTCACTTTATTTAATAAAGTTTATTACTGTAGATACATCAATTATTGATCTTCTATCCTTTTATCTATTTGAAATAATAGATCTGAAACTATTCATTATATTATATTCTAAAATTTTTATTCAATTACCTGTTTGTATGTTCTTATTTTATACTTCGAAAATTATGTGAATAATATTTACTTAATTTTTATTGAATTTTTTGCTTCACTTCTGAAAAAAATCACATTGGTCAATTAATTTTGAAAATCTATCAAACTATGTTGTGATTATAATTTTAAAATTTTCAGTTTTAAATTCCCATAATAATCATACCCCAATATTATTCTATTATCTTAATTGATACCACTTATATAGTCATGGTGAAATACTAGTCTCATGACACTTAATCCATTAATATTAGATCACTATAAATGCCATTAATTTTGAGAAGTATCTTCTAGAACTCCTCCATATTTAGGGAATTTTATGACTTCAAAAACATATGAATCTCAGTGTATACAAACATAGGATTTTTCCATGGAAAATTATTATCTCTCATACTATTGACCCAAGCGTATGAAAACATTTTTCTTACACAAATCAATGTGATTTGGGACTTATCCAGATATTTTTCATTGGTTTTTTAATTATTTTAATTATTACATACCAGTATTCACTTTTTAACATTTACAATGAGAACTTTTAAATATATTTCAAATTCCATAGAAAATATTATGTATAATATAAAATATGTTACATATTTAGTGGAAACTATAGATACTTTTTCAACCCTCCACTTTTGATAAAATAATATTCATAAAACCGCACAATATTTCTTATCAAGAAAAATATTATGCAAGCCACCAAATATTTTACATATTTTGTAAGATTTATTCCCTATTCTAATTTTAAATCTCTCTTCCCATAAAAATATTATGCATGAAACTAATAAAATTTATATTCCTTTCTACACAAATTTTTTAGTATAATCCTTAGAGAAAAATACTAAATATATTAGTATCCATTATATCCTTTGATAAATTTTCATATCCAACACAATGAAAATATATTATGTTTCATATAATTAGGTATATTTCAAATAGTATGCATTTCTATATTTCATGAATTGTACTACAACATCCTAAAACCATATCGATAATGTTTAGGCCTACTCAAAAAACAATCATAACCATTATCAGATGCTTCTTACTCATGATTGATAACAAATATAACATCTTTAAATAATTTAATTTTGTTCTTCAAACTATTTTTAGGGTATTTCTTATGGTATTTAATTAATGAATTACCAGTGAATATTTATCATCCCCATGAAATGTGTGAATGTTTTAGGATATTATTTTGATCTTATTATGTTGTTTTCATTTTCTTTGGTTGTTAGAATATATATTCTTTACTTATTATATTTTTATCTAATTAAATAGAGTATTATACTATAAATCACTCCCCAAGTGGTATCTTAGATCCTCAGTGTTAATCTATAGCCTCATGTGATCATAGATTTCACCGAAGGACATGTCGAATTTTTCCTTAATGGTTAGAAAATAATGGGATGGGATGTTATATTTTTAATAAGAAACAATATTTTACAAGAGTGTATAAGGCCCCAGCCTTAAACATTACATAATATTGAATTAAGTTAATAATTAAAATTGAGGACCTTTTCAGGTTTAGAGATTTAGATAATTAGGTCATAACATATACATAACAACTTGAATATTACAAGTAGACACTTATACTCACTAACCATTTTTTTCAAAATATAAAAACTCCTTAAAAAAGAAACATGTTTAGTTCTATGTTTTAGAGAGAATGAATTTTCCTTGATCCCATCCTTGACCCTATTTATCTTTAATTCCTATGAAAAACATTTCAGAAACTTAGGATGAGCATAAAAATATCAGTGAGGGATACATAAAGAAGGTAAAATGTTAGTTTTTTAAAAAAATATGTAAACCATGAATACTTTATCATAAAGTAACAATTTTCACCTTAAATAAGTAATAAAACATCACTGAATATAATCTATTTACTTACCCTTTTTCTAACCAAAATATTACCATATATCCCACAGAAAGCAACATATATCATATAAGGTAACATGAGACACAAACATACTTAAATGGAATAACCATACGGTTGACTTCCACACTTATCACTAAAAGGAATATCCATACGGATGAATTACATGCCCAATGCATTGGATATCATAACATAACCACATTCCATTGGTTTATCATGTAACCACCTATCAAATGTCTGAGTACCATTGTATATTCATAAAACATAAAATATTGAAAATATCAACATTTCACTAATAAAATTTCATTTTCAATCATAAGAAATCATTTCAAGATATTGAAATAATCAATCAATTTCAAAAAATATTTTCAATAAAAAACACCCAAAAAGGGAATAAGGTATTTCTTTTCATTTTAAAAACTTTAAGTCTTATAGAGGAAGCCAAATAACGATTACAACTATGAAGAGGTTATTGTCACAAAAAAATGTTAAAAACATTCCTTTTGTAGTTTAGTAAAATGCTTCATAGATAAAAGAATCCCTTTGAATGAAAGTAAAAGTCAATGGGGGTATATTATACACCAGGTAAAATAATGAAGTGTATATTATCAAAATATGCCTCAATGAAAGGAGATTGAGGCGAAGTCCCTTACCTCATGTCCAACTTGACTTATTCATTCTTTAATTTCATGAATAATAAAATTATGTTAATTTCTATTTGATTCAGATCATTTTTCTAGTTTATTATTCCATTTATATCACTTATTACCATGTTATAAAAATTACATAATTATTTAAGTTAATATCGGTTGTTTTGTCGATATTGGGTACTTGAGTTGAAAATGATCTTGTAATAATTCAAATTTTCCAAGTGGTCCAAAGTCAATTATCTCTAGAATATTATTCATATATTTATTATATATCTATTATATATATTTATAATATTCCATAACATTTGGAGATATGAAATTAAATGCATGATTCATGGAGACGGTAAGCTGTACGTATGCATGAACATTACTTTCATTTCTATTTCATATTTAAGGAAATAAAAACTAAATGATCCATATGTATATTATAATTCCAGTATAATACCATATGATATATATGTTACATTAGTTCATTAAATCCATCCTTTATACGTTCCATTTATGGATTGGATGAGTCATATCACTTTGAGGGGGTGGTAGTCCGCACTTCCTCAAATGAAATTATCGTGTTTACACATCATGAAAAGCATACAGATATGTTGTAAATAAAAATTATAGAAGAATAAATACAATATAAAAATAATATATATCATATATAAATATAGGTCCAACATAATTTCCACCATGAGAGTTGGTAGGATATAATTGAATAATCATTGTTTCGTGAGGTAGTAGTTCACCATCCAAAAAAAATAATATGTTCTAAATCCATTAGATGGAGGTGTGTGTAAGTGTAGTTCATATACTTATAAAAAAATAATAGTATATTGAGTATACTGGTGTTGTTATATAATCAAATAATAAAAATAGAATATGGAGTGAATAAGTAAAATATTGGAAAGGAAATTTAGAAAAGACGCTACCTCTTTAAATGGGTAACTTTCTTTGATTTGAGCCAAAAGGCTTTATTGAATTGCCTTCTGCCTAAGGTAAGGATTCTAGGAGGAAGAGAGGGATTTTTGGAGATTATTGGAGTATTTTTTGGGTGAGTAAAGGGTCTTGAGAGGTGTGAGTAAGGGTTTAGAGATGGTGGCCTTTTATAAGAGGGAGGAGGGGTACTTTAGGAATGTCTTAAAAGATTATTTTATTATAAACTGAATTTCAATTTTATAAAGGTCTAAAACTCATTTAATTTGAATATAAGATGAGTATTATTTTAAATCCTTCCATCCAATAGGTTTTATACATGTTTTGGATTCACATTTAACCTTATCATTTAGCTTTAAACCTTAGTTAACTAATTTAACTCTTACTATGTATTCTTGTGTAATCATACTATATGGTTAATAAAGTTACCATAAAATGAAAATAAAACCTCAAATGGTTAATTAATGATGTTTCCAACATTATCTAAGTAATTTGGAAAAATATTATATTTTTAGTACTATTATATCATTTAATAAAATAGTATTTGTTTTGAAACCCCATTTATGTTAATTTTATACTATTCATATCATGACTTTTTAAAAAATCATAA
Source organism: Viscum album (assembly GCA_963277665.1). NCBI lineage: Eukaryota > Viridiplantae > Streptophyta > Magnoliopsida > Santalales > Viscaceae > Viscum > Viscum album. The sequence continues at coordinate 1,988,822,658 of OY728145.1, forward strand.
TAAATTTATTATTTCAAAAAAACATCGTTAAATAAAATATTACAGGTAATAATCATCCATAAATTTATTTTATAACATAAAAAGTTTTAAAATAAATATATTTTATTATTTATAATCTCAATTATTTAAATCATCCACTAATAAGGTAATCACTACATCACTATCGTGTCATAAATAAATTTATTAATTTAATATCTAAAAATTATAAATAAAATAACATGATTTATGAAATATTTTTACCTTTCTAATTACTATTTATAGTCGAAAATATCACTTATATAACCCCATATAAAAATGGTTTTAGTAAACGATACATGTTTAGGTTATATTTTCCTTAACTTTAAATTAAAAGTAATTAAATGTAATTTTCACACACAAGAGGCTCCATGAGGTCCTAAAACCGTCCCAAGGATGCCCATTTTCAGAAATATCTCATCCAATAGGTTTATGATATGTGTTAGTGTAGTTTAATATTATTATAATATTATTTTTTACCCTTATTTAAAATATTTTCCCTTTAACCATTGTAAATAAAATATTTACTGAAGTTACTATTCATAATGTCTAAAAATAAAAGGTACCTATTTAAACAATTTGGACCTCCTTATTCCAAATATGAAACCCATTTTTCCAAATTCAAAACACAAAAGTCATCGAAATTAATTTAAAATTAAATCCTGTTGTCAAAACCAAAAAGTGGGTTTCTAAGAAGTAATAACTATCGAAATATTGACATGTGTTTATTTATAATTAAAAAGAGATATTACTTCCAATGACAAAAATTAGATTAAATTAAAAAAAATATAATCTAATTACACTTAAAAAAAATAAGAAGATAATCTAACTATATAAATAAATCAGATGAAAATTAGATTAAAAGGGTTTGCCGTCAAAAGGCGGTAAAACTACATTTCAAAAACATTAGATTATTTATCCTTAAAATTGGATTAATTATCATTTTAAGCATCTAAATTTTATTGGATAAATGTAAAAACATTTAACAAAAATTTATAATCATAATATGGTTGGTTCCGTTCATTCCTGCCAATACAATGACTATGCGTTAACTACCATTTAAAATAATAATATTATATTAATATTTTTTTTTCAGTATGACTCAGCATTGTGTGTAGTATAAGACTTCATAGAAACCCATTGTTTTGTGTCGGGTACTCCATCGAACATAGAATCCCCTTTAAAAAAAATTTGATATTTTATTCAAGAATATTAATAAATATGAAAATTTCATATTCTTTATTTACCTGGGATGTTACATACTTCCCCCCTTTTGCAAATTGCATCCTTGAGAATTTATTCACTTATCAAATAAGTGGGGGTATGCATCCCTCATATCATTTTTAGATTACCATGTTTCCTCTTCAACCATATGGTTTCTCACAAAACCTTTACCTGATGAATTATCTTATTCCATAACATTTTCTTTATTCGGTCAAGAATTTGTACTAATTTTTCCTCATACAAAAGATTCTCTTCCAATTAAAATAGATCTGGACACAAAACATGAGATGGATCTGGCATATAATTTATTAATATTGAAAGATGAAAAACATTGTGTACCTAGGATAAACATGGAGGTAAATCCACTCTCTAAGATATTGATCTAACTTTCTCTAGGATTTTATAGGGTCCAATGAACCTCAGACTTAGCTTTCCCTTATTACCAAAATGCACCACACTTTTCCATGGGGAAACTTTGAGAAATATATGATCACCACGTTGAAAGAAAGATCCTTCCTTGGTTATCTGCATAAATTTTCTGCCTACTCTGAGCTATTCTCATGTGCTTCTAAACTAACTGATTTTTCTCTGCCATATCTTCCACCAATTCTAGTCCCACAAACTTTCTTTCACCTAAATCATCCCTAAAAGTTATATATCAACACCGCTTTCCATATAATACCTCAAATTGTTCCATCTATATACTGGAATGAAAACTATTATTATAAGAAAACTCAACAAAAGAAATATGTTGGTTCTAATATCCCTAAAAATCTATTTAAGTAGCACTTATAATATCATCCAATGTTTGAATTGTTCATTTTGACTTCCCATTTGATTGAGGATGAAAAGATGTACTGAAATTTAATTCAATACCCAATGACTTCTGAAGGCCTTTCCAAAAGTTGGAAGTGAACCACTGATCATGATCATATACAATAGAGAGGGGAAATCCATGAAACATGACTATATTTTTAACATACAACCAAGAAATTTGATCTAGATATAAAGTATCTCTAATATGAAGGAAATGAGAAGATTTAGTTAATTGAACAAATATAACTTAGATTGAATTATTACCTCGAGATGTCTTCAGAAAACCCACAACAAAGTCTATGGATATATTTTCCCATTTCCACTCTGGAATCGATAAAGGTTGAAGAATCCATTTCAGTAACTTTCGCTCTGCTTTAACCTGTTAACAAGTCAAAAAATTCCTAGTAAATTTAGCAGTATCTATTTTCAATCTATCCCACCAGTAATAATCCTGAAGATTTATGTACATCTTAGTTCTTCCAAGATGAACTAAAAATGGAGAACTATGAGCTTCACATAATGAATCTTTCTCCAACTTTGAATCACAAGGCACACATAATCTCTTTCCAAATCTCAAAAAATCATCTTTATCAATGTTAAATTTAGGTAACTTTCCCCTTTGAACCAATTGTACATTTTTCTGCAACTCACTATCTTATTTTTGTGCTTGCTTTATTCTGTCTGCTAGATATGATTTCACTTCCTCCTAAAACAAAATAGAGAAATTCCCTACACCAACAACTTATAATCCAAAATTCATCAAATAAAAAAACCAAAGGTTCTCGTTCCAAACATAACATGATTAATGTAGCATTACTCTTTCAAATTAAAATGAAAGCCTCTTTATTTGCCTCTCCTAGATGGTAATGGATCGTGAAATTATAATCCTTGATTAATTCTAAACATCTCCTCTATGTCATGTTTAATTATTTTTCATTGAATATATACACCAACATTTTGTAATCAGTATATATTTCACACTTTAATTCATACAAATGATGCCTCCAAAATTTTAATGAAAAAACAACAAAAATTAATTCCATATCATGTGAATGTTAATTTTACTCAAGAGGTTTCAACTGTCATGAAGTCTGATAAATTACCTGATCATTCTGCATTAGGACACAACCAAGTCCTTTCAACGAAGAATCACTATAGATAACACACTCACCATTTCTATAAGGTAATTCCAATACTATATCGTTCACCAATATTCTTTTCAATTCCTAAAATCAATCATCATATTCTTTTGTCTAGATAAATTTAACACCTTTTTGAGTTAACTTATTCAGTGGGATAGATAACCGTGAAAATTTTTCAACAAACCTTTAGTAATATCCTACCAAACCAAGAAAACTATGGATCTATGTGATATTGGAAGGTCTTGGCCACTCTTCAACAAATTTTTTTATAAGGTTCAATAGTTATGCCATATTTTAAAACAATATGACCAAGGAATGAAATTTGTTTCAACCAAATCATACACTTGCTGAATTTCCCATAAAATTTATTTTCCTTTAAGGTTTTAAATACAACCCTTAAAAATGACTTTCATGTTCCTCTTTACTTTTGGAGTATACCAAAATATCATAAATAAACACAACCACAATCTTATCCAAGAACTCAAAGAAAATTCTATTCATAAGATCCATGAATATAGCTGGTGCATTAGTTAATTGAAAAAGAATAATTACAAATTCATAATGGCCATATCTAGTATGAAACGTGGTCTTTGTAATTTCTCCTTCATTTACTTTCAATTTATGGTACCCCGACCTCAAGTCAATCTTTGAAAAATAATTAGATCATGAAGCTGATAAAAAAAACATTGATATTAGTCAATGGATAGTCATTCTTATTAGTGATATTATTCAAGGATCTATAATCAATGAAAAGTATCATTAAACTATATTTATTCTAATAAAAAAGACTGGAGTACCCCATGTTGTTGTGCTAGGTCAAATTAAACCTTTATCTGATAATTTTTTCAATTGCTTCTTTAGCTCTAAAAGTTCAATTTTAGCAATTCGATAAGGGGGTTTTGAAAATGGCCTAGCATCAGGAACTAAGTTAACAAGAAATTCAACTTCCCGGTCAGGTATTATACTAGGAAACTTAGCAGAAAAAACCTCAAGATACTCATTTACCCTTGTCACATCATTAATATGAACAGTTCCTTTGTTTTCAACAATATGTGCAAGGTAACATTCCTTTCCATCTTTTACTAGTTTCTATGCTTCCTGATATTTTATCAAAAGTAAGGGTTCATTCTTATACACAAACAAAAATTATTTCTGAAAAGACACCACTTTATCTCTATATTAAATCTTATAATTATAAAATGAAATCAAATCAATAACCAAAATAACATAAAACTCAAATAGAGGTAAAAAATAAGGTTTGTAGGTAGATTCTTTCTACACATAAGGACAATAAGGTTCATGCAATTTCTTTTTGTCTCAACATATCCTCCAGGTGTTTTTACCACAAGTTCAGGATTCATATTTGAGATGTAATTCTCAATTTACTAGAAAATTTATTATAAATGAAAGAATGTGTATACCCATAATCAAACAAAAAATTTGCATAATATGAAAAAAATAGACAGAGTACCTGATACCACTTCATTTGATTGTCCCACATCAACTGTAGTAGAAGAAATATATTTTTCCATACGCTTCTACTTTTTATTCTTCTGGTTTCTACCCTGGGTAATAAACATTGGACACACATTGGCAGAATTCCCAAACTCATTGAAACTAAAACATCCTACCATTGACTTTTGATTGCCTACATGATCATATTAATTATAGTTACGAGAAATATAACTAGTCTTACCACACCAAAATAAATTTCCAGATTTTGAGAGACATTATCAAGGATGCTTTTTGTTGGACTCACCTGTTTTGATAATCTCAATTATGTTTAGATATACTTTGATAATCCCAGATAATGTCTATTTATATATTAATTATACTTTAAAGTTATGTCATCATACTAATAAGTTGATATGAATATCAAAATGATCATATCATATCATTGGAATGTGTTATTAAATTCTTACTTATGATTATAAATGATTAATATTAATAACTAACTCAATCTGGAAATGAATTTCATAGAACAAATACTTTATAAGCATTCAAGTTTTAAAATCACTAATACAAACAGAGCTACCAATAAGAAAAGGTCACCGATAGACTAAGTCTACTGATAGATAAGGTCATTGATACATGATACCAGTAGAATGGAGATACCGATAGAGGAAGCTACTGATAGAGAGAGCTAACGCTACCGATGTTAACCGTTACTGATAGAGAGGAAAAGATACCAACAGAACTTCACCATTATGTAGAGCTACTGATACAAAAAGCTACTGATACAAGCAATATACCGTTACAGAGAGTAACAACTACCGATGAAAGACCTATCGTTACAAGTCCACCTGTACAAGTTCACTAATACAAGGAGCTACCGATGGAAACCAGTCACTATTTCTCTAAACTCTATCTCTCTATTTGTTTATTAGCAACGGTCATATTTGGTGATTTTAAGGCAACTGAAATTAATTAATGATGTATATTGTATATTAAGAAACCGTACCTCATACCTACAAACGTAATCACTCCTTATGTCAGATACTAATTAGTAATGTTTGTCAGATGTCAGGGAACCATACCTCATACCAGTAAAAGGTAATCATTCCCATTGCCAGAGTTCAAGGAATAAAAGAAATATTGAGCTACTGGAGAATTTAGATAGAGATATACACATACAAGAAGAACACACGAAGAACTCAAAAAAAAAACTCATACACATCAAGAACAGAAGTTCAAGAGGAGGTTCAAGTGCTACAAGGAGTACTCTCACATTTCAAGCTGAACACCTATACTGGAAGTAAAGGAACAAAACCACGATACTCTTTTTTACAAACAACTTCTATAGAAGGACTCAAAGATTCATCTGCTTCAATCCAAAGGAGTCCAGAGTTACATTGACATCACATAAGAGCACTCTAAAACTTATCTCCATATTATTGCTCTGCTGTGATCATTTTTATTACATTACGAGTAGTGTGTTATTCTGTCTGTTTAGACACAAACTGAATCCTAGGATGAACTGGAGGATAATGAAATCCTCACACCAACCTCTTTACACCTTTGTGTATCCTATGTAGAACTGTAGTAGAGGTCTGAGGACCTGGACAACCTGTGTGCTGTTGTAACTACTTTCCCACGTAGAACTATGGTAGAGGTCTGAGGACTTGGACAGTCTGAGTACTATTATAAACCCTGATCCAGGGTGTGGATCAAAGTTATATATAAACTTTTTGAGAGGAATAAGTCTTAGCTTGAGACTGAACCTCTTGGTTAAAACTACTGTGCATCTTATCTTAGTTTAAAATATTTTCAATTTTGCACTGCTAATTACTTTGAAATTAAAATCTGTTTTAAATTAACTCTGATAGTTAAACTATTAAGTGTTTGTAATTATTTATATCCATAAAGTTAGTTTAAAAAGATAACTTAATATTCAGATTAAATTAACTAAGAAATAATCAATCATTGAGAAACTAATTGAAAACTTACAATCTTTATAAATTCACTACATTTTAACTTGTTTTATGAATTGGGAGATTTCAATATAAATATTTTAAATAGAATTTTTTTATAAGAACTCAATTACCCCCCCTCTTGAGTATCCACTCCAACCAACATTTGGTATGAGAGGTTGTTGATAAAAGTTTTCAAAAGACTCTGTTTGTGAAAAGTTTTCAACTATGATTTTAGTTGTATCTTAAAGATCTCAAAATTTCTGTTAATTCTCAATTTTTATATCTTTAACATCTTTTTAAAACTTAGTTATTATGGATAATAGATTAGAAGGTGTATCTAATAATATGACACCTTTATTTAATGGTGTAAATAATTCCCAATGTAAAATCAAAATAAAAATCCATTTAGAAAGTATGGGATTTGACATTTGGACTGCTATATAGACTCAGTATAAGATTCCAGAAACTGTTAGAACTACTTTGGATGAACCTAAAAAAGTTGATTACAATAATAATTTTAAAAAAATTAATGCCCTGTATTGTTCTTTAAGAGATGAATAATTTAATCTAATATCTTCTTGTAAGACTGCTTATGAAATATGGAATACTCTGGCTGTTTCACATGACGGAACAACCAATGTTAAGAAAATGATACTAAATACTTACACTATTAAGTATGATAATTTTAAAATGAAATCTGATGAATCTTTTTATGATATATATATCAGGTTTAATGAGATAATTAATACAATGATATCACTAGGAAAAGATATTACAGCAAAAGGGAAAATCATGAGAATACTAAGATGTCTACCAGACAGATGGAGATGAACCTCTGTCTCTATACGAGAATCATGTGACATTCTCAAGCTACTTGTCAAGGAGCCGATTGGTAAGTTAATTATGTATGAAGAATATCTAAATGTAAACAAAGAGAAAGATGACGAACCTAAGAAGAAGTTATTGGCATTTAAGTCTACTGCCTCGAAGATCAAGGATAAATAGAAATTCTACATACCTATAGAGAGCTCAACAAGTGAAGGTTCAGATTTAGATAGTGATGAAGAGATAACTCATATAGCCAGGAGATTCAAGAAATTCTATAGGAAGAATAAATTTTTCAGAAAATCAAATTATAAGGGTAAGTATGACCAACGAGGTAATTATAAGAGAGACTGGAAGAAAGCTAATAAAGATGATGAGATAGTCTGTTATGAATGTAAAAGGAAAGGACATATTAAGGATGACTGTCCAAAATTGAAGTTTAAGAAGAAATATGATTTCAAGGACAAAAAATATAAGAAAGATATGAAAGCTACATGGAGTGCTTCTAAAGACAGCTCAAGTGGATCTGAAGCTTCTGATTCTAAGGAAAAGAATCATGCCAACATGTGTTTCATGACTGAAACATCTAAGGTAACACTTAATTCCCCTATGCACAATGATTATTATTCTGGGAATGAAAGTGATTCAAACAATGATGATAATATGTATAAAGATGAACTATTTGAATACTGTAATATGTTGGAAGTTACATGAAATGATATGAAAGATAAGTACAAATCTTTTAAGAAACAGTATTCCTTGACTAGTACTATTAAATATGATCTTAGTATATAAAAGGAAAATAATGCTCAATTATTAAAGGAGAATACTGAACTCAAATTGTCTAATGAGAAACATAGAAAAGATATAGAGAAGTTCACAAATGGAAAAAATAATCTAACTCAAATACTTGGAAAACAAGTTGCACCAAAGTATACTACTGGTTTAGGATACTAACCTGGACACAGAAAAATTATTAAGAATAAATTTATTCCAAAATTTGGACAGTATGCTGCTAGTTCAAGTTCTGGAAATTCTTATGCTTCATCTAGCTATTAAAATTCTTATAGACCAAACAATGTTTATTTATCAAAATTGTTTGAATATTTTAATTATAGGAAACCCCTTAGACAAATATGGGTGCCTAAAGTTTTACTTTCAAACCTTTTTGGACCCACGAAAATCTGGGTACCAAAGTTATCTTATATCTAAATCTATTTGGTAGGAAACTTGCTTGAAAAGTTCATGTATGAAGATATGGTACTTGTATAGTGGATGTTTAAGAAATATAACAGGAGACTACTCATGATTTAAGAGCTTAATCAAAGTTAATGGAGGACATGTCACCTTTGGGGATAAATCAAAAGGAAAGATCATCGTCATAGGCCAGATTGGTAATAATGATTTAATTTTAATTTATAAATTATTATTTTCTGATGGACTAAAATACAATCTGCTAAGCATTTCTCAGTTGTGTGATGATGGTTTCAATGTAAAATTTTAAAATGATTCATGTAATGTTTTTGATTCTAAAAATATTTTGGTATTTACTACCTTAATAAATGAAAATGCATATACTGTAGATTTAAATTCATTATTCAAACAAAAGGCTACTTTTTTAAATGATTTTCATAAAGAATCTTGGCTATGACACTGAAGATTAGGACACTACAATGTTTATTCACTTAAGAAACTGACTAGGAATAGTTTAGTTAGAGACCTACCCAAACTAAAGTTCCTAACAGACAAAATTTGCAATCCCTTTCAAAAGGGAAAGCAACATAAAGTTTCTTTCAAATCAAATAATGAAGTTTCAACTTCTCAAACTCTCAAGTTGGTTCATATGGATTTATTTGGACCATCTAGATTTTCGAGTTTAAATGGGAAGCACTATGTCTATGTTCTAGTAGATGAATTTTCTAGATACACTTGGGAATACTTTCTTGCTCACAAAAGTGAATCTTGTTTTTATTTTATTAAATACTCCAAGTCTATAGAGAACCTTAGTGGATATAAGATTAAAAAACTTAGAAGTGATCATGGTCGTGAGTTTGAAAATCATGACTTTGAAACTTATTGCTCACACAATGGCTACAGTCACAACTTTTCTACCCATAGGACACCTCAACAGAATGGTGTAGTAGAAAGAAGGAATAGAAACCTTCATGAAACTGCAATAACTATGCTCAATGAGTATGAATTACCTATTTACTTTTGGGATGAAGTTATAAATATAACTTTGTATATTATAAATAGAGTGTTGATTAGACCTTTTCTTGAAAATACCCCTTATGAACTATGGAATAATAGGAAGCCTAAAGTTATTTACTTTAGAGTTTTTGGTTGCAAATTCTTTATTCAAAATACTAAAGATAATATTGATAAGTTTTCATCCAAAAGCGATGAAGGAATCTTTCTAGGTTATTCTATATCTAGAAAAGCTTATAGAGTATTTAACAAGAGGACCAAATGTGTGGAAGAATTTGTACACATTAAACTGATCCACATGAACCTAAGACCCCTCTTGAAAATATTGAAGAAGATATGTCAATTTTAAACCTTAATAACCAAAATAGTGAACCTGTTGTTAAAACAACTAGTTCTGAAAATTTTCCAGAACATGTTTCTGTTGAACCCGAACCAGTAAATGAACCTGAAATTTCTAGCACTACCTTTTCTAGAGCAACTAGTACCCTTAAAAAGAATCTTTTAGATGATGTAGTAGGAGATTTAGATAGAGGAACATAAACCAGAGCTTCTCTAAGAAATTAGGTTGAACATAAATCCTTTCTTTCATAGTCAGAACCTAAAAATATCAACGATGCTATCAATGAAGAATTTTGGGTAATGGATATGAAATAAGAGTTAAATAAATTTGAAAGAAACAAAGTCTGGGAATTAGTAGACAGACCTGAGGACACCTTGACCATATGCACTAAATGGGTTTTTAGAAATAAAGTTGATGAATCTGGAAATATAGTTAGATACAAAGATAGGTTAGTTGCACAAGGATATAATCAAGAAGAAGGAATAGACTATGAGGAAACCTTTTCACTGGTAGCTAGGTTAGGAGCTATTAGAATTCTACTTGCATATGCTGCTCATATGAATTTCAAGCTATATCAAATGGATGTTAAAAGTGATTTTCTAAATTGTTTTATAATTGAAGATGTTTTTGTTGAACAACCACCTGGATTTACTAATCCTGATTTTACAAATTGAGTTTTTAAACTTTCTAAAGCTTTGTATGGTTTAAAACAAGCTCCAAGAGATTGGTATGATAGACTTAGTAATTTTCTTATCTCAAAAGGTTTTATTAAAGGGATTGCTAATCCAACTCTTTTTATCAAAAGTATTTCCAAATATTTTTTGATAGTACAAATCGATGTTGATGATATTATTTTCGAATCTTCTAAAAATGATTTATGTATTGATTTTTCAAAGAGTATACAAAGTGAATTTGAAATGAGTTTAATGGAAGAACTCAAATAGTTTCTTGGATTTCAAGTGTTTCAAAATGAAAATGTTATTATTTTAAATCAAAATAAATATACAAAGGATATTTTAAAATGCTTTGGCTTGAATAGTAATAAGGAAAGTGATACACCTATGAGTACAAATTGTAAATTAAATTCAGATAAAACTAGAAAACCAGTGGATCAAACCAATTATAGAGGTATGATTGGGATTTTACTTTATCTTACTGCTAGTCGACCAGATATTATGTTTAGTGTGTGTATGTGTGCAAGATTTCAAGCTAATCCAAAAGAGTCACACTTTCTTGCTGTTAAAAGGATTTTCAAATATCTTAAACATACTATTAATTTAGGATCATTTTATCCAAAAGGACAATAATTCTATTTAACAAGTTATTTAGATGCTGACTTTGCTGGTTGAAAGTTAGATAGGAAGATTACTTATGGAACATGTCACTTTCTAGGAAAGTCCTTAGTATCATGGAGTAGTAAAAAGCAGAATTCTTTTGCATTTTCTACTGCTGAAGAAGAGTACATAGATTCTAGTTGTTTCTGTGCACAAATTCTATGGATAAAACATACTTTATTGGACTATGGATTTAAATTTAGGCATGTATCTATAAACTGTGATAACACTAGTGCGATCAATATCTCTAAGAATCCTATATCTCACTCTAGGACAAAGCACATTGATGTAAGACATCACTTTTTGAGGGATCATTATGAAAAGGGGGATATTACTCTTGAATCTATATGCCCTGAACATCAATTAGATGACATATTCACCAAGCCTTTAAGTTCAGAAAGGCTAAGTTAGACTAGACATGAGTTAGGAATGATAAACTTTCCTTAAACCTCACTCACAAAAAATCCTCATTATTAGAGAAACCTTGCTAATAGAAAATCCTCACAGTTAGAGAAACCTCACTGATAGAGAATCCTCACAGTTAGTAGAAACCTCACCGTTATATTTCATTGGTATGGACCTCATAGTTATAACCTCACTGTTAGTGGACCTCACCATTAGGAATCCTCACTGGTAAATGTTACCTCTAGTGTGCACTGTTTTAAACTTCATGGTTTTTGGCTGCTAGAATATGTATTGTTTGTATTATATTTATTATGTTTTATTTATTTATTTCTTTATTCCTAAATGATAAAATATTAGTCTTAACCTCTTTTCAATCCATCTCGAACCCTTTGCCTTCAAACCTTAGCTCCCAAACCTTCGTTTCTCTCGAACCCTAAACCTCACGATTCGCAGAATGGCATGAGTGAAGAGACCAACTATTAGTAAAGAGGGTGATGAGACAAATGCCAAGAGACTAAAAAGAGATTATAGTGGTGACAATGGAGTAAAGAAACCTATAAACCCACATCTCATGAAAAAGTAAATTGTAATCGAAAAAGAACTCTGTGCAGAATGGATCCTTCCTAGAAAATCTCTGATTCTAATAATTTTGGAGGTACAAGGGTGGCTCGAATGTTTTGCGAATAACAATGGTCCTTATTATCCAAAATTGGTAAAATAATTCTACGAGTTTGTTCGTTTTGAGAAATCTGAAAATGAGAACAGAATGATATTCGTAGTGAATGACAAGATAATATCTTTTTCTTCCATTGAATGGGATGAGTGCTTGAAAGTTCCACACGAGGGTGAGTTTGGATATTTCTCAAAGTCAATACCTCACACTAGCAAAATTTTTGAGTATGAATCTACTTTGGAAGAGCTCACTGGAGATGGAACACCAAGAAAAGTAGTTTCTACAAAAATGGATGAAGAAAACCGGTTGCTGTTCAAATTTATCCAGCATGTGTTAAGTCCCAGAAGAGGGGATTTTTCAAACCTCAGATTCCAAGATATATTCTTGCTATATCTGATAAGGAATTGTGTCAAAGTAAATTTGTGTAGGATGATGATGATACAAATTGAGGATATGAACATGCCAAAATCGAAAACAAATGCTCTATTCTTTGCAAAATGGATCTCTTTGATGATCACGGTAAAAGGTGTGGATGAGTCTCAGAATGAGATAGTGGTTGTAAGAGACAAATTTTTTTATTACAAAAATAGTTTGTAAGTACATGAAGATTTGATGGAACCCATGGAAAAGGGAATGGGTAAATGATGATGAGAGAATTTATGATAAATTTAACCCTGTTGATCTTCCCAATCGACCAAGAGATAAGAGAGATCTAGGTCTAGGACCTGATGAGGAAGAACCTCAATATAGTGATGATGATGCTGAGGAGGATACCTCTATAAAAGATGGAGGGGATCCTGATTTTCCTCCAAGCCCAGCTGCTGAAAAGGTATCATGTGGAAAGGAAAGTTCACCTATGACCTTACATGGAAGGGAAGCATTTCAAGGAGAATCTATTGAAGAAATCTCTGTAAATGAGGAAGAATTGCCTAGATCAGATCATAGGGAGACCGCTCCAGATTAAAATTATAGTGATGATGAAGAGGAAGAAGTATCTAAGAATGAAAGTACCTATTTGAGTGTTAGTCCACTGATTGAGAACTCTATTATGCCTGTTGAGGAGATTCTTGAATTAGACAAACCAGTACCTATTGCTGACATACCCCAGCTTGTGAAACCTGATTTGGATATGAATTTTGTTGTAGATAACTATTCTTAAGAGTAACTATCCAATGAGGCTGCTGCTACTGCTGCTACAGATATAGTGATGGAAGATCAGGTTTAGGGGGAGCAAACTGTACGGAGAAGATCAGTTTCTATGACCTATAAAGTGGAAGATTGGTCTGTAGATCTAGGATTTGTTGTATTTGGACTAGAATATACTGATTATGATGATGAGACACCCATTAGAAGACATCCTATGTCTTCTGATATTTTCTTAGAGGAAGTTACTGCTCAACCAGTAGCTTCTATAGCTCTTCCTGAAGACATTGTGAGAAAAGGGGATCTTGAGGCACTAAAATCTGAATTGAAAACCTATTTTGTTGAAGAGCTACGTAATATGGAAAGTTCTTTGGTATCTTCTCTGGGAAGTGTTATGTCAATTGTTGTGATAGAAGTGATGGATGAAGTAAAAGAATGTGAAAATCAAGTTAACAATTTGACAGAAGTTGTTGATTCTTTGAAGCAATCTGTTACTTCATTTGATACCTTCATGTGTTCTAAATCCCAAGTTGATACTGACATTAACTACATTTGATGTGTAGTGAAACAATTTGTGGATGTGTTTGAAGATTTTAAGAAGACCATAAAAACGCATGTCAGTACTCTATATTTGGTTGTGAAAAATTTGATAAGTAGTTTGACATAATCCTTCAAAGAAATAGCATCCTTTACTGTAAAACCTCTTGGTACCTCCAGAGTTTCAGTTGATATTGAAGAGTTTAGATCTATGATGAAAGAAGAACTTGTTCAAGTTAATGCCAATAGCTCATCTGATTCTCAAGTTATTACTACCACCAGGGATATTAGAAAAATCGTTCAGGACTATATGAGAGATGATACTACAGCACAGAAGGAAATCAAAGACAAAATTGATTACTATTTTCAGAGAGTGTACACCAAGAATCAGCTAACCGGTCATTTCAAGCTGTTGTTAGAAAATCTGAAACTGCCTCCAATTTCTCAAGCCTTTAAAGAACAATTCCTTAAGCTCAGGGATTTGACCCCTGCTTTGGAAAAATTTATGGAGAACCAAGATGTAACACCCCGAGATTTTATGAAAAATATTCTTTTTAATTTTATTGATGTATTATGTTGTACGTTACAACAAAGGAGTCTTGCACAACACGCAACCCTAACTTGGATGCATTACACGTAATCACGACCTTCCTCGATAGCGTGTGTTGTACGCAATACCGAGTTTCACTAAACAACGATATGCTATTAAAATATTATTAAAACTAGTCGTTATGAATAGTAATAAACACTTTTTGAAATTTTGTAAATTTCATCTTTCAAAATGGACTTCATTTTTGGATTCGGAATATCTAAATTAGCCTAGGGTGAAATTTTGGTATTTTTCTGAAAACTTTCAATTTTTGATGAATAGTGAAAACAATGGGTTACTATTTAAAAATCGACTTTTTATTTAAATAATTATTTATTTTATTTAAATTCATTTTAGGTCAAAATTGACACATAATACCTATATAAGTTTAATGTAATTCATTGGAGTCATTTTATAATAATTTTAGATAGATAAAAATTTTATTGAACTTTTGACAGTCTTTTACACACCACCTAGGAGAATTTGCAAATTTACATAAAACTTAATTTTACCGCTTTTGTAAATGGAATTTCAAAAATCCGAGAGACATGGTTGATGTTATTAAGTAAAATGTGGTTCAATGAGATGAAAATATTTTTGGTGAATAGTAACTTTTTACTTTTATTTACCACGGTTAAAAGTAAATAGGGTAATTAAGGGTAAAAATGATATTATTATTACCCTAACACATGTCATAATTCTATTGTATAAGTTTAATTCAACCAAAAACAACCTTAGGAATAAAATATGACCATTTAGGCCCACTTGGATTAGATTAGGACATTTAATATTAATTTATTTAAAGAAGGGTTAAAATAGTTAAAATCAAAGTTTAATAAGTAAATAATTTTTAATATAGGGTTATACATAAGATAAATTAGACTATAAATATTAATTAGAAAGATAAAAAGATTTCCTACATAATGGTATTTTATTTATAATTTTTAGACATTAAATAATTTAATTTATTTTTGACACAATGATGATGTAGTAATTATCTTATTAATGAAATATTGACATAATTGATGTTATAAATACCCAAATAAATGTAATTTGAGACTTTTTATGAATTAAAATAATTTTATAGGTTAATATGACATTTTATTATTGATTTAGTTATTTTTTTTAGAACTAATCATTCTGTTATAATTTTCACAAAAATCAATTACCAAATAGTGTCAAAATTGACATAAAATAGTTTTTAAAACAAATATTATATTATTAATTGTTATTTTATTACTAAAAATCTAGGGTTCGGAAAAATGACTTAGATAAGGTAATATATATTAATAACAAACAACTTGGAGTTAGTTTGGCTTGTTATAGTAAGTTTATTAACCTTATAGTGTAAGAAAACAAGAAGACACGGTAAAAGTAAAATTATTTAACTTAAGGTTAAATCTAAATGATTAGGTTAAAATAGAAACCTAAACTTGTCTAAATTCTATTTAATGAGAGTATTTTGACCCATAACCACCTTATCTTCGAAATAAATAAATTTGGATCTATGAAAAACCGAATATGACTTTATAATAAAATAATATTTTTAGTTTTTTTAAAGGTGCCCCTCTCCTCCCTTATAAAAGGGCACCTCCTCCATCTCTTCCTCACACCACTTTGAGCCTTCAAGATCGGCCAACCCCTGCCAAATTCGCTTCTAAAATCCCCTAGAAACATCCTATAGGTCCTTGTCTTCTTCAAAGACAAATTTTAGTGCCCTAAGAGGAGTTCTCAAAGAGGCGCTTCAAAGAAGAGGTAATGTCCGTTACCGATTCTTTCAACTTTATTTCTTCTTCCACTTCTTCTTATTTAGTTGTTTCATTATGAAATAATAACATCAGTATAAATCATATACTGATATGTTATTATAAGTCTTAAACTACCCTATTTCACCATCTATACATCCTACGGAAAACGAAATCACCACGCGTGCGTACGTATGGAATACCGTCTCCACGCCGTGGTGGAATCTGTTTTTCCACCAACACCTTACATGGATGGGTATAATGGTGTAAATAATAACTATATATGGTTATTATAACATCATAATGATTCTGATATGTTATACCATCCACTCCAATTTTATACAATAATTATGGGAACGATATCATCGCTCGTGCGTATGTACGGACTACCGTCTCCACGACGCGATGAGATTCATTCTCCATGTTAACCATACATGAATGATCATATAGTTTATATAACGAATAATAATTAAATATATGAAATAATAATTCTACTGGATTTATGTATATATATATATATGCATTTCACCTATTTAGTTTCATTCAATTCAATAAGGAAACGAAAACAGCGTTCATGCGTACGTACGGCCTACCGTCTCCATAAACAGTGTATTTCATTCCTTTTATCGATCTATAATATACATATTTATATGATGAATATATATTATATATAAATCATTTTTTTTACATTCTATAATTATGTAAATCAGGATATAAGTAATAATATCAAGAACAACAAGTCGAAACACATACGATAAATGAAATGATTTTACCCAAAATGCTGCTTTAACATGGAATTTACAAAAGAACGGGTAATATAAAGTAATAACTGAAACATATATGATATCATAACAATTAATATGATTCTGTAATAAGTCAATGACATTATTTAAATCATTATACAAGAGGTTCAGATACGTACGAAGCATATCGGACCTAAGGTAAGGGATAATTTTTCAAATCTCATTTTTATCCGAGATTGCTTATTCGTAAGTATTTACTGGGGTTATTTATATCATCCATGTCCATGTTTTATAAAAGTGTTTTCATGTATGTTTAAAGTCCTTTTTACCCATTTTGACTTTTACTCCATGGTATGTAAGGAATCCTTCTTTTGTTTACGTTACGAGGTACTTTTTTGACTTTTCCGGCAAAAGTACGAGAATAATGTTTTTTTAACTTATACAGCATGAAAGGATTTTTACGGTTTTATAAAGCCTTATTTTCATGAAGCTTCCTCCAAAATATTTCATGACTATTTTCAAAAAAATACTTTTCTTTTAAAATTGCATGACGTTTTCTGAAAAAAAATGATTTTGAAGAAGAAAGGATATTTTCCTCAAGAATTCATTTCAAGTGTTTTTATCAAAACTATTTTCCATCTAAAATGATATTATTTAATATGTTTATGTTTCAAGTATAATGTCTCCATTATTTATATGGTTTGATTTTTCTTATGATGAAAATATATCCATTTTTTTATATGGATTATGTTATGATGGCATGATGTTTAAGAATCTGATTCTATTACATGGGTTATGCTATGATGTATGATTTATGATTTTGTGGCACATGAAAGAATGATTTAATTATGAGATGGGTGGGACTTATATATCCCTCCAATGCATTGGGTAAATATTTATATCTCATGAGATAGACATGGTTGTAATGTTAAGTTAATCCGGTTCAGTAATACAGGACTGGAATGAGGAGTGAACTCGATTCAGAAAGGGACTTTGTCCACTAAGATGGTCTTGGCAGCAATGCCTTGGCTACTATGGAAATCATATCATGTGCTTAATGGTTTCCACAATCACATGTTTTATTCCCAAGCTATTTTATCATGATTAATGTTTCTTTATGATCTATGCCTTATGTTCTTCCATGTTTTATGTCATTGCTCAAGATTTTGTTGTTTAAACATTATGTTCATGTTTTTAAGTTCAAATTTTTATGATTTGTTTTATTTTATCCATGCTTACCCTTACTGAGCATTTGAGCTCACCCTTTATATGTTTTCTTTTCCCCAGGATATAAATAAAGGTTTTAGGTAAGAAAACAAAAGGGGAAGATATTTATGGGAGATGTTGAAGATCTTTCACCACGATTAGAAGATTACGTTCTGAGTTTCCAAAGACACTAAACTATTACGGTCCTTGTGTGTCTGTTTTTTTTATGTATTAAGTATTCCGAAAAAGTAATGTAATGTCCATGTACGTCAAGATTTGGGTCTCTACAGTTGGTATCAGAGGAAAGGTTTAGTTAACCTTTGGAAACTAGGATGCAAAAATGTTAGTGAGATCTCTAGATATATTTCTAAGGTATGTCTAGGGATGTCCCTAAGGATAAGTATACGTATAGGATATAGTCCTAGAACTACAGTAACGATCTTAGAATTTAACCTAAGATGTTAGATATTGAAGTTACTCACCCTTTATTATGATTTTTTCCTCTCACACTATTCTTTTTGGGTTTTAGAAAATGGATGGAAACAGGAGGATTCACAATAATGGAGGATATGACAGACAATGGAGTGATATTATTCATGAGAAACCAAATGAAACAGGATTTGGAAGTCCAAACATTGTTATTATGCCTAATTAGAAATCTCATAATATGATCAATAATCTCAACTTTGGTAAGTTTCCCGACTCAGATAATAAGAGAAAGATGGAGTTTCATGATGATCATAGAGGAAAGAAAGTTCAATTTACCTCATGTAAATCATATGGGAAGAGGCATCAGGGAGATTGTTTCAAAGGAACTGGAAGATGATTTGGGTGTGGAAAAGAAGGACACAAATCTAGTAAGTGCAAAGGAAAAGGTTCAGTTAACACCATGGATAAGGATAATGGTATTGCTACAACATCAACAATGATTATATGTTTTAAATGTGGAATGTACGGGCATTATGAAAAGAAATTCCCTAAGGGAAAATCTCATGAAGAGAATCAGCATGGTCATATGGGTAGTATTTATGTGGATGATGACGAGGAGACTACAAATGATATATGAGATGAAAGAAGTGTTGAAGCTCAGTCAGTTGTTTTAGAAGGTAGTGGAATGATTGTATGTTTATCGAGAGTTATGTTGTATAGTTAATGGTACTATGGAATAAAGAATCATCTAAGGATTGTTACACTATTGTTTTTCCTAAAGTATTTGAAAGTATATGTTTAATGGTACCAGTAACCATGGAAGGTTATTTAGATATTTTTGGAAAGTAGATTATATGCGCATAATAAAGGAATAATAAGATAATGAGATGTTTGATTGTATTCATGAGATCATGATTGATATAAGGACTAAGTGATATCATGGTTTGAGTATATAGAATTTTGAGGATTTTGGTATGTAGAAAGTGTTAACTTTTAACTGCATTAATGTTTTCACTAAGGTTCAATGGGTATTCATTTTTCAAGAGAATACATGATTAAGGCCTTTGAATGTTTGGAATGTACCAACAAGTCATATCTTATGATATATGGGGATCAACGATGGTATTGACATGCTTGTTATATGAAATCTCTGGTAATCATTTTCACTATATTATGAGAGTGGACTGTAGTGTTATGGATAAGACTAAAGATTGGAATGGATTATGTTGGACATAAGTTAGTATTGTTTAAGGACAGAAGTTTTTTCGATATTATTGATGGGATGTTATAGTAATGTAGTTTTCGAAAAAGGACAACCTGCAAGATGGGCGACAGCCCATCGTGTCGAACAAGGCTGTGGGAATTGAACCCACAACCGAAGTGTGACTAACCTTTATCGCCTACCACTGGCCTACAAGAAGTCCCTGTTTAGTAGAAACTAGTATTATTATATTAGGTAGTATGATATATGAAGTATAAGTTCCTTTTAGAAATCATATATGATTAATCTCACTATAGATTGACTTATGTATATTTAATAACTTTTGCTAACCTTTTGTTTGAGACAGATGGAATGACCCATCATTCTATCACATGACCTGCCAACACTTCATGAATAACAAATTCAACTTCATTTATTTAAGAGATGAAGTGGAAATTGTTCAAGGCACGAACAATAGTGAGATTGTACCAAAATAAAGTAAGTATTTATTCTAATTCAAATTCTTCAACTTTAGGGAAATGATCTTGAAAACCAAAAATGTTGTCCTAGTGCCCTTATATCCGATGAATCAGATGGTACCCTAGATCATCACAAATTTATGGCTTTGTTATTGTTGGATTTTTCATAGCCATGTTCTCTACCACTCTCCATCAGAACTTGATGGTTAGATTTTTCTTCCATATCCATATTTTCACCTATGTTCTCCTATGTGAAAACCCAGTTATGAGTTAATTTGGGTAACCTTTACGTTTCATACTTTAGTTTTTAAAGCCATGTTTTGGTATTCCTTTTTATGATGTGGGTTTCTATTAATGAAACTTTCTAGTAGTAAACCATTTATAACCCCGACGAATTTTGAGGGCGAAATTCATTTTAAGGGGGGTAGAATGTAACACCCTGAGATTTTATGAAAAATATTCTTTTTAATTTTATTGATGTCTTGTGTTGTACATTACAACAAAGGAGTCTTGCACAACATTAAACCCTAACTTGGCTGCATTACACGCAATCACTACCTTCCTTTATAGCATGTGTTGTACGTAATACCGAGTTTCACTAAACAACGACATGCTATTAAAATATTATTAAAACTAGCCATTATGAATAGTAATAACCACTTTTTGAAATTTTGTAAATTTAAGCTTTCAAAATGGGCTTCATTTTTGGATTCGGAATATCGAAATTAGCCTAGGGTGAAATTTTAGTATTTTTCTGAAAACTTTCAATTTTTGATGAATAGTGAAAACACTAGGTTACTATTTAAAAACCGACTTTTTATTTAAATAATTATTTATTTTATTTAAATTTATTTTAGGTCAGAATTGACACATAATACCTATATAAGTTCAATGTAATTCATTGGAGTCATTTTATAATAATTTTAGATATATAAAAATTTTATTGAACTTTTGACAGTCTTTTACCCACCTCCTAGGAGAATTTGCAAATTTATATAAAACTTAATTTTACCGCTTTTGTGAATGGAATTTCAAAAATATGAGAGACATGGTTGATTTCAGTAAGTAAAATGTGGTTCAATGAGATGAAAATAATTTTTGGTGAATAGTAACTTTTTACTTTTATTTACCACGGTTAAAAGTAAATAGAGTAATTAAGGGTAAAAATGATATTATTATTAACCTAACACATGTCCTAATTCTATTGGATAAGTGTAATTCGAACAAAAACAAACTTAGGAATAAAATATGACCATTTAGGCCCACTTGGATTAGATTAGGACATTTAATATTAATTTATTTAAAGAAGGGTTAAAATAGTTAAAATCAAAGTTTAATAAGTAAATCATTTTTAATATAGGGTTATACATAAGATAAATTTGACTATAAATATTAATTATAAATATGAAAAGATTTCCTACATAATGGTATTTTATTTATAATTTTTTGACATTAAATAATTTAATTTATTTTTGACACAATGATGATGTAGTAATTATCTTATTAATGAAATACTGACATAATTGATGTTATAAATACATAAATAAATGTAATTTGAGACTTTTTATGAATTACACTAATTTTATAAGTTAATATGACATGTTAGTATTGATTTAGTTAAATTTTTTCGAACTAATCATTCTGTTATGATTTTCACAAAAATAAATTACCAAATAGTGTTAAAATTGACATAAAATTGTTTTTAAAACAAATATTATATTATTAATTTATATTTATTCCTAAAAATATAAGGTTTGGACAAATGACTTAGATAAGGTTATATATAATAATAATAAACAACCTGGGGTTCATTAGGCTTGTTATAGTAAGTTTATTAACCTTATAGTGTAAGAAAACAAGAAGACACGGTAAAAGTAAAATTATTTAACTTAAGGTTAAATCTAAATGATAAGGTTAAAATAGAAACCTAAACATGTCAAAATTCTATTGGATGAGAGTATTTATACCCATACCCACCTTAGATTAGAAATAAATCAATTTGGAGCTATTAAAAACCGAATATTACTTTATAATAAAATAATATTTTTAGTTTTTCCAAAGGTGCCCCTCTCCTCCCTTATAAAAGGGCACCTCCTCCCTCTCTTCCTCACACCACTTTGAGCCTTAAAGCTCGGCCAAACCCTGAAAATTTCTCTTCTAAACTTCCCTAGAAACATACTAGAGGTCCTGGTATTCTTCAAAGACCAATTTTAGTTCCCTAAGAGGAGTTTTCAAAGAGGCGCTTCAAAGAAGAGGTAATGTCCGTTACCGATTCTTTCAACTTTATTTCTTCTTCCACTTCTTCTTATTTAGTTATTTCATTATGAAGTAATAACATCAGTATAAATCATATAATGATATGTTATTATATGTATGAAACTACCCTATTTCACCATCTATCCCTCCTACAGAAAACAAAATCACCACGCGTGCGTACGTATGGAATACCGTCTCCACGCCGTGGTGCAATCTGTTTTTCCACCAACACCTTACATGGATGGGTATAATGGTGTAAATAATAACTATATATGGTTATTATAACATCATAATGATTCTGATATATTATACCATCCACTAAAATTTTATTCAATAATTATGGGAACGATATCATCGCTCGTGCGTACGTACGGACTACCGTCTCCACGACGCGATGAGATTCATTCTCCATGTTAACCATACATGAATGATAATATAGTTTATATAATGAATAATAATTAAATATATGAAACAATAATGCTACTGGATTTATGTATATATATATAATTATTTCATCTATTTAGTTTCATTCAATTCAATAAGGAAACGTAAACAACGTTCATGCGTACGTACGGCCTGCCGTCTCCATGAACGGTGTATTTCATTCCTTTTATTGATCTATAATATACATATGTATATGATGAATATATATTATATATAAATCATGTTTTAAATTCTGGAATTATGTAAATTAGGATATAAGTAATAATATCAAGAATGACAAGTCGAAGCACATACGATAAAAGAAATGATTTTACCCAAAATGCTGCTTTAACATGGAATTTACAAAAGAACGGGTAATATAAAGTCATAAGTGAAACATATATGATATAATAACAATTAATATGATTCTTTAATAAGTCAATGACATTATTTAAATCATTATACAGGAGGTTTGGATACGTACTAAGCATATCAGACCTAAGGTAAGAGATAATTTTGCAAATCTCATTTTTATCTGAGATTGCTTATTCGTAAGTATTTACTAAGGTTATTTATATCATCCATGTCCATGTTTTATAAAAGTGTTTTCATGTATGTTTAAAGTTCTTTTTACCCATTTTTGACTTATACTACATGGTATGTGAGGAATCTTTCTTTTGTTTACGTTACAAGGTACTTTTTTGACTTTTCGGGCAAAAGTACGAGAAAAATGTTTTTTTAACTTATACGGCATGAAAGGATTTTTATGGTTTTATAAAGACTTATTTTCATGAAGCTTTCTCCAAAATATTTCATGACTATTTTCAAAAAAATAATTTTCTTTTAAAATTGCATGACGTTTTGTGAAAAAAAATTATTTTGAAGAAGAAAGGATATTTTCCTCAAGAATTCATTTCAAGTGTTTTTATCAAAAATATTTTCCATATAAAATGAAATTATTTAATATGTTTATGTTTCAAGTATAATGTCTCCATTATTTATATGGTTTGATTTTTCTTATGATGATAAGATATCCATTTTTTATATGGATTATGTTATGATGGCATGATGTTTAAGAATCTCATTCTATTACATGGGTTATGCTATGATGTATGATTTATGATTTTGTGGCACACGAAAGAATGATTTCATTATGAGATGGGTGGGACCTATATCTCCCTCCAATTAACTGGGTAAAGATTTATATCTCATGAGATAGACATGGCTGGAATGGTAAGTTAATCCGGTTCAGCAATACAGGACTGGAACAAGGAGTGAACTCGATTCAGAAAGGGACTTTGTCCACTAAGATGGTCTTGGAAGCAATGACTTGGCTACTATGGAAATCATATCATGTGATTAATGGTTGCCACAATCACATGTTTTATTCCCATGCTATTTTATCATGATTAATGTTTCTTTATGATCTATGCCTTATGTTCTTCCATGTTTTATGTCATTGCTCAAGATTTTGTTGTTTAAACATTATGTTCATGTTTTTAAGTTCAAATGTTTATGATTTGTTTTATTTTATCCATGCTTACCCTTACTGAGCATTTGAGCTCACCCTTTATATGTTTTCTTTTTCCCTAGGATATAAAGAAATGCTTTAGGTAAGAAAACAAATGGGGAAGATCTTTATGGGAGATGTTGAAGATCTTTCACCACGATTAGAAGATTACGTTCCGAGTTTCCAAAGACACTAAACTATTACGGTCCTTGTGTGTATGTTTTTGTTATTTATTAAGTATTCCACAAAAGTAATGTAATGTCCATGTACGTCAAGCTTTGGGTCTCTACAAAGGATGATTTCATCTCTTCCATGGAGAAAGGAGGAGGTATTATCATGGATTTCAGAAATCTCTTACCGCCCTTTTTTCATGTGTACAGTACCCCTATCATTGTACCTCCAGCCCTTCCTACCTATGTTTAGTATGCTTATACACCTCAGTTGACTCCGGCTCAAGCTATCATAAGTATTACTCCTATGATCACACAAAGGAGTACCCATTATAGGACCGACAGTGTTTCAGTAGCTCAACCACTTTTGATCATCACTGGTGTTCCCAAACCTTCACCTATGCCTACCAAGCCCGAATCCTCTTCTGATCCCAAATCAAAATCCAAATTACCTATTGAGGAAATTGATTGATTAGAGGATAGGACATTTGATAGGAATCTTTGTACCTCTTGTATTTCATTTGTGCTATCTCACGTACCTTTGTCATGTGAAATACAAATTTCTGTTCTCTCTCTTCTTATTTTATGCTCTGAACCATTGTTTTTTTCTCTTTTTTATAATGAAAAAGGGGGAGAAAAATTATAATATGGGGAGAAATTACACGAAGGGGGATAAAATTATATTTGAGAGTTATGATCTGAACACCCTGAGAAATTCCATTAGATGTATTTTACTCTACTTTAATAAAGTTTATTCTGGATTATAATGCCATAATTTGTGATTATCAAAAAGGGGGAGATTGTTGGACTCACCTGTTTTGATAATCTCAATTATGTTTAGATATACTTTGATAATCCCAAATAATGTCTATTTATACATTAATTATACTTTCAAGTTATATAATCATACAAATAAGTTGATATGAATATCGAAATGATCATATCATACCATTGGAATATGTTATTCAATGTTTAATTATGATTATAAATGATTAATCTTAATAACTAAATAGATCTATAAATGAATTTCATAGAAGAGATACTTTATAAGCATTCAAGTTTTAAAGTCACTGATACAGATAGAGATACTGATAAGCAAAGGTCACCGATAGACTAAGTCTACTGATAGAAAAGGTCACTAATACAAGCTACCAGTAGAATGGAGCTAGCGATAGAGGAAGCTACTGATAGGGAGATCTACCACTACCGATGTTAACAATTACTGATAACGGGGAAAAGATACAGATATAACTTCACCGTTATCAAGATCTACCAAAAAAAATATCTACTGATACAAGAAATCTACAGTTACAGAGAGTAACAGCTATCGATGCAAGACCTACCATTATAAGTCCACCACTACAAGTTCACTGATACAAGGATCTACCGATAGAAACCAGTCACTATTTCTCTAAACTCTATCTCTCTATTTGTTTATTAGCAACGGTCATATTTGGCGCTGTTAATGAAACTGAAATTAATTAATGATGTCTGTTGGATATCAGGAAATCGTACCTCGTACCTGCAGAAGTAATAACTCCTTATGTCGGATACTAAATAATAATGTTTTTCGGATGTCAGGGAACTGTACCTCGTACCTGTAAAAGGTAATCATTCCTATTTCCAGAGCTCAAGGAATAAAAGGAATATCAAGCTATTGGAGAAAGTAGATAGAGATATAAACATAAAATAAGAACACACGAAGAACTTGAATAACACTCATACACATCAAGAACAGAAGTTCAAGAGGAGGTTCAAGTGCTGCAAGGAATACTCTCACATTTCAAGCGAAACACCTATACTGGAAGTAAAGGAACAAAACCATGATAATCTATTTTCCAAACAACTTCCAGAGAAGGACTCAAAGCTTCATCTACTTCAATCCAAAAGAGTCCAGAGATGCATTGACATCACACAAGAGCATTCTAAAACTCATCTCCATATTGTTGCTCTACTGTGATTATTTTTTATTATATTATGAGCAGTGTATGCTTCTGTCTGTTTAGACACACACTAACTCCTAGGATGAACTGGAGGATACAGAAATCCTCACACCAAACTATTTACACCTTTTTTTATCCTACGTAAAACTGTAGTAGATGTCTGAGGACTTGGACAGCCCGTGTGCTGTTGTAACTGATTTCCCACGTAGAACTGTGGTAGAGGTCTGAGGACTTGGACTGTCTAAGTACTGTTGTAAAACCCGATCTAGGGTGTGGATCAAAGTTATATATAAAATGTTTGAGAGGACTAAGTCTTAGATTGAGACTGAACCTCTTGGTTAAAAATGTTGTGCAACTTATCTTAGTTTAAACTATTTTCAATTTTCTGCTGCTAATTACTTTGAGATTCAAATCTGTTTTAAAGTTACTCTGATAGTTAAACTAGCAAGTGTTTGTAATTATTGCTAGCCAGTGAGTTAGTTTCAAAAGCTAAATTAATATTCAGATTAAAATAACTGAGAAATAATCAATCTTTGAGAAAATAATTGAACACTTACAATCTTTATAAATTCACTACATTTAAACTTGTTTTATGAATTGGGGGATTTCAAAATAAATATTTTAAACAGAAATGTTTTTTATAGGAACTCAATTCACCCCCTCTTGAGTATCCACTCTGACCAACACTTTTTACCACACTTCTCACATGACGGAAATTTAATTTTCTTACCTCCAGAATTCTATGATGATACTTTTCTTTTTCCTACCAACTAGAACTCTTCTTTTGCTTACTCTCATTGAACACCTAGCCATTAGAAAACTCAATTTCTACTTTCTTAGCACATCTATTTTTTTTTTCATTGCTTTTGAATTCACAAGAGGCTAATGCATTTCTATATCTTGGATTCAATCCTAAGTAAATCTGATTTATCTTACTATCAAGACCTCAGATGAAATTTGGATCATACATTGAAAATAGAGTGAACATTGCTTTGTAAGCAGCTATTGAGTCATCCTCCTACCTCAATTATAAGAATTGTTTTTCCGTCCTAAGTCAAACTACCTTAGGAGAATACTTCTAAAGAAACATACCTTTGAATTATTCCCAACATAGATCATCAATATCCTCACTGTCCTTGATATTTTTAACCACCGACCACCACTGATCGACTTCTCCATCAAATCGATAAACAAAAAGACTATCCTTTTGATTGTTTGTACACCCCATGAAATAGAATTTTTTTTCCCATGCTTCGATCCACTCTTCAGCATGTACAGGTTCAGATGATCCTTTGAATGATTGGGGGTGTTGTCTCATGAAATGATCCACTATAGACATGTTCCTATACAGTTGATTTGATTGATCTCATTCAAGGACACCACCACCATTTATTGCCTTAGTCAATTAGGTCATCACTACAACAAACTATTCAATTCTGATTCTGACCATCTCTGGATGCTGATTTGGAAGGTTATTCTCCTCTACATGCCTTCCCAATATAGTTTTCATGTTTCCTATATAGAAAACCATTTTGAACAAACATATCTTAGAAGAAGAAAGAATGTAATCTTCAAATGATATATTATTTCAATTTGACCAGAATGTAAAAATAATTTATTGATATTCCATTAATAAAATCCTATCTCTTAAATTTATTTAAACTTACCTCTGATACCAACTATAAGTCCCCAGACTTAAACATTACATAATATTGAATTAAGTTAATATTTCACATTGAGGATCTTTTTAGGTTTATAGATTTTGAGAATTAGGTCATAACTTATACATAACAACTTGAATATTACAAGTAGACACTTCTACTCACTAACCATTTTTTCATAAAAAGAAAATCTTTAATAAAGAAACATTTTTAGTTCCATGTTTTAGACAACATGACTTTTCCTTGATCCCATCCTTGATGCTATTTATCTTTATGTCATGAGAAAAACATTTAAAAAACATGGGATGAGCATAAAAAGACCAGTAATGGATACATAAAGAAGGAAAACCGTTAGTTTTTCAAAAAAACATGTAAACCATGAATAATTTCTCATAAAGTAATACTTTTCACCTTAAATAAGTAGGAAAAAAACTTCATTGAGTATAAGATCTTTGCTTTCCCTTTTTGTAACCAAAATATTACTATATATCCCACAAAAAGAAACATATATAATATAAGGTAACTTGGGACATAAACATAATTAAATGGAATAACCATATGGTCAACTTCCACACATATCAGTAAATGGAATAGCCATACAGATGACTTCCATAACCAATGCATTGGAGGTTATAATGTAACCACCCATCCATGGTTTATCATAGATCCACCCATAATTTGGTTTGTCACGTAACCTCCTTCCATTAGTTTATCACGTAACCACCCATAAAATGTCCAAGTTCTATTATATAATCATAAAATGCAAGATATTGAAAATATCAACATTTCACTAATAACATTTCATTTCCAATCACAAGAAATAATTTCAAGATATTGAAATAATCAATCCATTTCAAAAAACATTTTCAACATGAAAACACCCAAAAAGGGAATAATGTATTTATTTTCCTTTTAAAAACATTAAGGATTATAGATTATTCCAAATAAAGATTACGGTAGTGGAGAGGTCATTGTTGCTGCAAACATTAAAAACATTCCTTTTGTCATTTATTAAAACACTTCATAGATAAAAGATTCCTTTTGAATGAATGTAAATATCAAAGGGGTCTATTATACATCGTGTAAAAGAAAGAGATGTATATTGTCAAAATATGCCTTAATGAAAGGATATTGAGATGAAGTCCCTTACCTCATGTCCGACTTGACTCGTTTATTATTTAATTTCATGAATAATAAACTTAAGTTAATTTATTCTTTCTTCAGAACTTTTTTCAAGTTTATCATTCCTTTTATATAACTTATTACCAAGTTATAAAAATTACATAATTATTTAAGTTAATATCGGCCGTTTTGTTGATATTGGGTACTTTAGTCGAAAATGATCTTGTAATAATTACTATTTTTCCATGTGGTGAAAACTCCACTATCTGTAGAATATTATTCTTATATATCATATATATACAGTATATATGTATTTATAATATTCCATAACATTTGGAGATAATAAATGAAATGCACCATTCATGGAGAAGGTAAGCTGTACGTACACATGAACGCTACTTTAATTTCTATTTCATATTTAATGAAATGAAAAATAAATGATACATAGGTATAATATAATTTCAGTATAATATCATATGATATATATGTTTCAATATTTCATTAACTCCATCCTTTATAAGTTTCATGTATGGAATGAACGATTCATATCACTTTGAGGGGGCGGTATTATGCACTTCCTAAAATTAAATTATCATGTTTACACATCATTAAAAGCATTAAGGTATGTTTTAAATAAAAATTAAATAATCCTAAATCCAATATAAACATAATATATATCATATATAAATACAGTTCCATCATAATGGCCACCATGAGAGGTGGTAAGAGATAATTGAACAATCATCGTTTCGTGAGGTAGTAGTTTTCCATCCGTAGAAACAATTTGTTCTAAATCCATTAGATGGAGGTGTGTGTAAGTGTAGTTAAAATACTTCACATAATAACATCATAATATATTTTGGATACTAGTGTGGTTATGTAATCAATGAATTAGAATATAATAGGGAGTGATGAAGTAACATATTGGAAATGAACTTTAGAGAAGACGTTACCTCTTAAAACCTGGAAATCCATTTGATTTGAGCCAAAAGGATTTATTTAATTTCCTTATAACTAAGGTAAGGATTCTAGGAAATATATAGGTATGTTGGGAGATTATTGGAGAAGAGTTTGGTTGAGCCAGTGGTGGCCTTTTATAAGAGGAAGGATGGGTACTTTAGGAATGTCTTTAAATATTATTTTATTATAAACTTAATTTTGACTTTCAAAAAGTTAAAAACTTATTTAATTAAAATATAAGATGATTAATGCTCTAAATACTCTCAACTAATAAGTTTTAGACAAGTTTAGGTTTCAAATTTTACTTTATAATTTAGCTTTAACCATTATTTATCTAATTTAACTCTTACCACGTCCTCTTGCGTAATCATACAATATGATTAATATAGTAACCATAAAATGCCAATAGAACCTAAAGAGGTTAATTAATGAAATTTACAACATTATATAAGTAATTTTAATGAATATTAGATATTTAGGACTATTATATCATTTAATAAAATACTATTTTTTTAAAAACGCATTTATGCCAATTTTTATACTATTCATATCATGAATTTTTAAAAATTCATAACAAATTGATTATTTTAAAAAAAAATCATTAATACATGGAAAAAAGTAATAATAATCCATAAAATTAGTGGATGACATAAAAAGACTAAAAATGAATATATTTTAAAATTTATAATCTCATTTATTTAAATTATTCATTAATAAGGCAATCACTACATTACCATTGTGTAATAAATAAATTTATTTATTTAATCTCTAAAAATTATACATAAAATAAAATTATGTAGGAAATAATTTTTTATTTCTAATTACTATTTTTAGTAGAAAATATCACTTATATAACCACATATAAAAATGGTTTTAGTAAAAGATACATGTTTAGGTTATATTTTCCTTAACTTTAAATTAAAAGTAATTAAATGTCCTTTTCACACACAAGTGGCCGCATGGGGTCCTAAAATAGACCCAAAGATACCAATGGTCAGAAATATCTCATCCAATAGGGTTAGGACATGGGTTAGGGTTGTTTAATATTATTATAATATTATTTTTTACCCTTATTTACCAGATTTACCCATTAACCATGGGAAATAAAAAATTTACTGAAGTTTCTATTCATAATGTCTAAAAATAAAAGGTACCTATTTAGAAAATTTGACCTCCTTATTATAAATATGGAATAAATTTTTCTAAATTCAAAACACATAAGTGGTAGAAATTAATTTAAAATTAATTTTCATTGTCAAAACTAAAAAACAGGTTTTTAAGAAGTAATAACTATCAAAAGATTGATATGTGTTTATATCTAAATAAAAATTAAAATTACTTACAATGAAAAAAATTGGATTAAATGATAAAAAATTATATAATTTCAATTTATAACCCATTAAAAAGTTAATCTAACCATATAAATAAATCAGATAAAAATATAGTTTTGACTTAACATGCAATATTTTTCAATATTCATTAAAAAAATGAACTTTATCATAAAAATACCAAAAATTTACCCAAAGTAAATTTTGATGTCCCAATTCTAAATAATAAGTGTATTTTTTCATATGGAACATAAAAAGGTGACAAAAATTAGATTTAAAATGGGTTCTCCATCAAATGGTGCTAAAACTACCTTTTAAAAATATTAGAGTATTTATGCTTAAAATTGGATTAATTCTCATTTTAAGCCTCTAATTTTTATTGGATAACAATAAAACCATTCAACAAACATGTTTCATAATAATATGGTTAGTTCTGTAAAATCCTGACAATCCAATGGCTAGGTATTAACTACCATTTAAAATAATAATATTATATTACTATTTTTCAATATGACTTAGTATTGTGTGCTACATAAGATTTCAGAGAAACCCATTTTTGTGTGTTGGGTATGCCATAAAACATAGAATACTCTTTAAAGTAAAATTAATATTTAATTAAAAAATATTAATAAATATAAAAAATGTCATATTCTTTATTTACCTGGGATGTTACGGAGTGTGCATGATATAATCAATGAAAAAGATATAATAGATTCTCTATATAATTTGATAAAAACCACTTATTCTCAAAATATATTCCAACATAATTAAGGATATTCAAATCATTATATAATACTTTATAGGATGATTTTTTATATTAATGATTAATCCAAATAAGATGTGTTTATATAATTGGTAGAAATTGGGACCTTTTACATATGAGTCTTAGTGGTAAATTTACAAATAAATATTTCTCAATGGTTAATGAATGTGATTTTCTATTGAAAAGTGAATATTATGTATGAAGAACATAAGTTGGAAAAGATAAAATCAATCACCAATACATATTTGTTTTTGAATGTTATATATATTTTTACTATATTTGATAGTTTAACTTTTGCACTATTGATGGAAAAAATTCACCTTTCACCCTCATATATTATTCCTTTCTCCTAGAATTGAATTTACCCTCTTAACTAATTTTTAAGTGATAATTCCAGTTATTAAATCCATTTTATGAAATTTAATATCTAAATATTATAAATTTATCTATTAATTAAAAAATATATAACACTTAAAACTAATTATTCCTAAATAAAAATATTTCTTATATAATTATTAACAATATTTTACACATTATGATTATATATTTATCTAATAATTATTAAATTTTTATAATAGATGTTAAATGTATGATTTAAAATATATTACATTTCATTATAAAAGTATATTATTCCCATTATAACAATTTGAATATTCCCATTGTCTATATGAATTCCCAATGGTCATATATACACCCAAAAACCATATAATCATCATATTACCATTTCTTATTACTATATATGACATTTAAAAAATTCAAAGAAAAACATTCATTCTCTTTTTTAGTATTCCTGCCATATTTCAAATGTTTATCATTCCTTCTATAGTTATAATCAGTGGTATGATTTTCTTGGGAGACCATATGGTTAAATAATTCAAACATTTAGTATTTTTATTTATTTATAGTTTTATTAACATGGTAATTTTTTATAATTATATTTCATTTAGATTTTATGTAATAATAATGTTACTTTAGTTTCAGTTTTTTATATTATAAATGGATGAAATAATTTATTGTTCATTTTTTTGGTATTTCTCTAGAAATAATTTATTCAACACATTGAAGGAATATTACTAGTAAAATGTCAGGTTTTATAATATTTAATAAGATTGCAATGTTAGAGATTAATTCCTATTACTATTTACATGAAAATTCAATAGTGAAAAAATTATTATTTTTATTTAAACAATTTTTTTCATGTTTTAAGAATAGAAATGTTAGTCATATCGAAAAAAGGTTTCCAAAGGAATAATAAGAACTAGTTTGTGAGAATTATTTCTCACAAGGAAAGAAAAATAATTTTTCCCCAGAATAAGTTATAAATTTATCATTGTTAAGAAAACTAATATAAAACTATAATGAATAAAAATTAAAATAAAAGAGGAAAATTACAATGACTATTTCATTGAAGCAGAAAATGTTGGATTAAAAATGAACTTGAAATATGTGTGGATTAAAATGGTTAATGAAGAGAATATTTGAAAAAAAAATATAACAATTAGTGGGAATATTTTAATTATCATAATGTATATTTTAGCGGTGTTAATAATAATATAAAAGTTTAATAAGATAAAAATAAAAATGTAGGTACATTGGAAAATGGGTCTTTGAAATAAGTTAATGGTTAGAAAGCTAAAATCTAAAATTTTAAATAAGTGGCTATGGAAAAACCTATTTCCTTAGTACATTTAGATAATATATTATCTTTAATGTTATGTATCAAAGATAAGGATAGTGTGATTTATTATCCTAATAATTATATTGATTAATAAGTTTAGATAATAAAGACTCTTGAGGAAAAAGTGTAAACTTTTAAAAAATATTTAAGCTGAATTATAATAAAAAATACTTAATAAGAAGTTGAAATTTTAAGGTTATAATGGTGATATGGAAAAAAATAAATACAATATGAAATAAAAAAAATTGTTTTCTTAGACATGAAAATCCCCACTGTTACAGGTAAGAGTGTGACTTGGTATTTAGGTGACTAATTTTATGCTTATGAAGTGAATCATAAAACATTATTTCCAACGGATAAATGACTGAAAAACATCATGGGAGACTTCAAAAAAAATCAATAAGGGTATTATAGAAACTTTAGATCTATTTGGATAGATACAAGAGGAGATTGAAGATGTGTTTTTCTTCAATGATGTTTCTATTTTGTTGTTAAATGGGTCATACCATGACATATTTAGAAAAGTAAAGGAGTTTCCAATGAGTAATTGGGATTAGATAAAGCAATAAAGAAAAATAATATATCATATTAGAAAGGAGAAAATATTTTAATGGGGATTTCCTTTATTTCTCAGACTATGTATAAATATTATTTTAAGATAAGGTGTGATAAAATTAAAACTACAAATTAATTTATGAAATATTAAAATATATGTCATCAATGATATTCTAATAAAAAAATATCACCTCATAATGAGGAACAAGATGTTAACAAACAGTTGGTGAAAAAAGAAAAAAAAAAGAAATTATCAAATTATATCATAAAACTAAAACATGAAAGAATAAAAGAAAACATGGTTGATACTGAAATATAGTCACGTAAAAAATATCACATAGATCCTTGATAGTTAGTGTTAATCATATTGGATAGGTAACATAATCTTGTTGAAAAATTAAATAATTAAAGGGATGGAATGGTTTATTTTTCCAATAATAGATCATTAATGATTAAATTTAATGAAAAAATAATGATAGTCGTAGAAGAGTTGAATAACATCTATGTACTCATTATGGATTGATTACACCATAATATTTTGAGTTTGAGTCAACGATATAACTCTCTTGTTGACAATTTATACATCATGATAAATAAATCAGTCATAAAATTAATATAAATTCATTTATTCATGGTAAAATTATAATTATAAATATTAATCAAGTATATATGAAGTGAAACACATGCTTCATCACTATGGATGAAGAAAATAATATAAACCCAAGACACCCTGATATGGGAATAAATTAGGTTGTTAATGGAGTTAATCATTTTACTTATACTTTTTTCCTTCATATATTGTTCCATTATTAAATTTTAAACTTATTCAACCTATCAATTCCTTAAATATGTCATATTAAACATGATTCACATGTAAAAAATATAAAAATATAGCATTATAAATATTTTTTTGTTCAATGATATTGGGATAAATCCGATGATAAAAAACTAAAAATTGTGTTACTAAATAAAAAATCCTATTTAACTCAATACTTTTTATATACAATGTTTTAGGTAATTAATCACTATGTCGCATTACCTTTACACATTTGGGAAAATCTCAATGCATACAGTGGGTCAGTTCATATATATTGGATTAGGGACAACTCACTACTTTTAGAGGCCTAGTACCTTCCACTTCATTACACATTACTCTAGGAGATATCAGTTGATAGACTTGTAAACATTATTCTTATTTTAAGGATGTTAGGGTTACTCCTTGATTAGTATTTCCAAACTGTATCATATTTTTGGATATTGATACTTCATTAATTTCTATGTGCTGGTACTGATTTCATATCTCAAAATAAAAAAATCTATAAGAGATATTTTGGGACTTTAATCTTTAATCTAAACATACATAACCTAAATACTATAGTAAATAATTACAGTACAGAAATTAATAACCTTTTATTCATCAATGTTAATCAATAAAAATATTTATCATCAAAACTGATATTTAGTATAGTCTCATATTTAAATAATTATTCATAATTAGATATTCAATGATTAACTTACTCTAAACTAATTTTTCTTCCTTTATTGAACTCTAAACTTATTTTATTTCACTGTTATCTTATTCCACTGTATTTTATCTCATTTTATTTTTATTCTACGTAGTTGATTCTAATATAACATGGCTTTTTTTAATTTGAAATTCAAATATCAAATACATATCCATGTTCTGATCCTTTAAATACAACCTTTGGATCATATTATATAAAATAATCACCATTAAAATATATTTGGATAGTTTATGTTCAATCCACAATATCCATGTATTTTTTATAGGCTCAAAATCATAAAATTTAGGTGTAACTTCTAGAAAATAAAAATCAATGTAATATCCCATCGTAAAATTCCTAGGATGGTTTTAATATTATACCAATCATTAATTTATAGTATATTTATCATTGTCTATTTTTTATCCTAGTTTAAATTTTCTTTAAAACCCTCTTTTGAAATTCTAACATTGTTGTGTTACATCAAATTCAGAAAGTCCAATAAAAAAAATCCATATCCTTGGTGAGTTTCTCCTTCAGTTATCATTTAAAAATTATTTCATGTAGTTCATAATGGCCTTCCAAACATCTATTTTGAGTATCCAAATTTTAGAAATGGTTTCATAATACCTAAATTCCACCCATTTCATCTTCTCTACATTTTACTTAAGTTATTATCAACACAGCCAGTCAAATGCCAAATCAAATCTCTTTCATGAAATTTCTAAATGACTAAGACTTCCATGAAATTTGGTTTTATAATTATACTAAAACATTATTTATCATATATCTTACAATCGTAATTATTTTACATAAGTGATTCTATCAATCAAAACATCATCTACCATTGCATGGTCATCTTTTCCATTTCATAATAAAATCTTGTCACTTATAAATGGTTTAAAAAATTCCCATTGTAACTTCACTCTATATATTTCTTGATCTTTTATGTCTTATCTAGAATTACCGTGTTATGGTGATTATCACGGTGAAATATTGAATCACCAAAATAATTCTATTCAACTATAGATAATTCCCTATAATCTATAACTCTTTCTAAATCAATAACAAAATTATCAAATATTTATATTATCCACAATAAAACTCCAAATAAATATTAATATTCAAAAACCATATCCTTTATATTAAGAGATATCAAGGTGTCTATATCGATATCTAAAATAGTGATTTCATGTTCACTCATACTTCTGAAATCACAATCATTAACTTTAATAACAAGTCACACACCATAAATGCTTTCATTAAATCCAACTAATAATGATTGTAAAAAATTTAAAAAGTTATCATACTCATTATAACATTATTCCCCTAGGGGTGTTTATTGACAATAATTCAATAAAATCATGTTACTATAAGAGATAAAGATAATTTTTATCCCTTTCTCGTAATCCAAGATCCTCCAAATTTATGGATTTTATCAACTTTTTTTCATCCCTAATTTTTAATTAAATGAAATTGGTTCTTTCATCCCCTTTTTAAAAGTATCATGGTACCAAAACTATATTCACCCCATTTTTTTGTGCACTTATTGTAGTATATTTTAAAGATAAAATTCGATATCTTCATATCATTAAAAAATTCCAGGGTAAAAGAGACTATGATCATCCTTGTTATTCACTTTGAAATATACAATTATTTTAACCGTATATTTAATAACATCATAACCTTTAAAAAACTATCAACCATCCTCTATTGAAACTTCAGCTTCTAACCCACTTATTGATAGTTTTATTCTTCTCAAAAAAATTAAAGATGAATTTATCTCTTAGAAATGATCCATCAGAATATTTTCTAAGTATATTATTTCATAAATCACTATAGGAAACATGATTATTTATTATCAACCTTAATATTTCTCATATCACTCATTGATTTCCAAAAATACATTTAAATATAGATCAATTTAATTGCTTCAATAAAAAATTTTACGTGATTGTAATCAAATTTAAACAAAATTATTAGTGAATAATTAATAAATCACTAAGAGTGTGATAAATTTCATATGTTCAATCAGTAGATACAATATTCTTATGAAAAACTCAAGATAACACCAAATCCCCATTATCTTCTTTTTATTTATAGATATTTTTCTTTTAGAGATGATGATAATTATCCTTTAAATATTTAATATGAACTCCCAAACACTTTTTGGTTATTATATCTTTAGTATTAGTAGCAATTTAGTATCTTGAAAAATAATAAAATAATTTTACATTATTAGTTCATAAAAAATTGCAAACAATTCTTCCAAAAGTATATATGCTTCTCCAATAGGTTTTTTGATCAACTTATTCAATGAGTGCCACTACTTGGTAAGTCTTTATACCATTAATATAATTCCAAATATTTTCTTAATATCATTTTGAAAACTAATATTTGTTTTGGAAACCTCTTCCATTCCAAATAAACCTTGGTACCATATATAATTCATAATTCCAAAATGAATAGATAGAATTAGCCTTGAATCTTTATGGAAGATACTTTATATATGTTTTTTTTCAAGTTTTTCCTTGAAAAAATTTGATTTTCTTTATCACTAAATGAATTACTGTATTTAGTGATGTTTTTTTAAATATCTACAACAACTTGTAGTTTAAACTTTTTATTATTTTATAAAGGGTGATATCAGTTATATTAACATACTTTTTTTCTTTTCTATCTAGAAGTTATCACATTTTAATGACATAGATATCACATTCCTCATGGATAATATCCCCCCTTTACTTCTACATCAATAAAATATATTACACCTCGTGGAGAGGGTACCTATTATTTTTATCAAGTTGAATACTTTGGTTATTATTTTCTGAATGTCCCAATTTCTATTATCTTTATTCTAGTTTTTCTAGGTGATTTTCCTTGGTTTTTCACCAATTTAATAAACACTATTCTGATTATTTGATTAAAAATTCCCAAATTTTTTCAAATTATCCACGTTTTGAAAAGTGTTACTAATACCAATTATTCAATGATCCTAACAATTCTATAATTTCTAACTCGTATTATACTTTGTATTATTTTACATAACCTTTTTGGTAATTTTAAAATGATTTCACTTGGGAAAGATTTTTTACTGTTCATAACAAGCCTTCCTCCACCTATAAAACATATATCTTATAGATCATTTCATTTCAATTTTATAGAGTTTAATTTCTAATTATATATCCCTCACTATATATAAGAACAAATAAATCATTATTTTTAGCTTTCAGTAATTTAGTTTTTCCATACTTGAAGGATATTGTACCATAACCACCTTTTTTGTCAATCAGACATCCCTGTGATATTTTTTCATGCATTCCTTCCAAAAAACAATTCTTTATTTAATTTAATAGATTTTATTTCCATGAGAATTTTGTTTCCATAGGTCAAAGGAGAATTAGTCTTAGATAGATACCTTATCACCTTCTCATATTACAATGACTTGAAATACTCATTTATAAACACATACATAAAATCATTTACTGTTATGATTATTATATCTTCTTCTCATCCATGAATTCCAACCCACAATATCCATTATTTCCCAACTCATCAAGTGTCATTATTATTATTAATGATTAAAAATTCCTTCAAATTTGTAGTTTGAGTTCCATTGTTGATAAATTAATTCTATTATTAATTTTTATTTTTTGATCAAATAACCAAAATAACTATTAAAATGACAATGAATATAAGAATATGAAATGTTATTTAATTATTATAAAGTAGAAGAATTTAATATTCTATGGATATAAAATTCAAAAATCAATCTAATAGAATCCATGTAAAATATTATTTAATTTCTATTAATCTTGTAATAGAAATACTTATAATCATATTTATCTATTTTAATCTACCTATTTTATTCAATAACTTTCTTCATATTCTGAATTATTTTACATGATTTTACTATCTAAAATCATTTATATAGTTTTTATAGTACAATATAGGATTATTGGTTTCTTTTGTTAATGATGAATCATACCTCAACCTTACTTTTCCCATAATAATGGGTATTTTGGCTTGAAGACAATCTGTAGGTTATCTTCATTACTAAATAAATCTAGAATGAGTTTTCTTATTTGGTGAAATATATTCCTCAATATTTTAACTTCAATTTCATACCAAGGAACTTGAATTTGAGGTTATATCATTCTTTTAGAAAATATTTTACTTTTCTTTTACACTCCCATCTAATAAGATTCACTCGATATTGATTTTACTCTAGTGAAGATACAAAATAAATTTATAGTTATTTAATATTTTTTCCTTTTCATAATACTATGCATTATAGTTAGTTTAACATGATTTTAATCCCCCTTAAATTGATTTAAATTTTTCTTCAGGAGTATTGATTAAGTATTTAATAATAACTCAATTCTTCTCAACCATTAACAAATCAATTAAAAAACTCTTTGAACATATTTTTAAATGATATAATTAGAAAAATTTAATATAAATCATCGGATTCGCATAGAAATTTCTCAAGATATTCAATATTTTTTGAGATCTCCCTCACTAACCATCATTGAAACCATACCCATATCTTCTTCATTAGTGATCATATAATACATATGTGATTCATCGTTCTTTCAAATACCCTAAAACTATTACAGTAAAATTAATCATCATCTGATGGATCCTAAGAATTTTTCTTTTAAAACAAAAAATTTCTACCTCATGTGACACAACCATATCATTTTAATATTCAACACAATCACTATGACTTTTTATTTCTTTGAATTTCTATTTTACATTTTTATTTAAATAGATACTGTATTTTTATGCTTCAAGATTTTCATTTTTATTTAAAAAAACTTTTTTAAGTTGGTAAATTTCAACTTCATGTTTTTCAACATATTAACTGGATTCTTTCATCAATGTTTAAATCTTATTTTTTCTAATTTTTTTGAATATAAATGTTTTTAAGAGAACCATCAAACACTACCATGAGATCAATAACTGCCTCTAGTTTATTCTCAACATTATTTATAATTCTAACCTTTTGAGAAACATAATACATATATTTTACAATCTTGAAATATATACAAAATAGATATGTATCTAAAAATTTGGAGAAAAACCCATTAGGTATGATACCAATTTTATAAAACCAAGAAACTCTAATAAGGGGTAGAATAATGGGAGTTAAAAAAATTTAAACATTTTTGCTTCTATTATTTTCCTTATTATATATTACCATTTTTATAAGAAACACTTATTAAATATATCTCTCTTTTGAATTCCTTGATTTCAACCAATATACAAATGTATAGAACATAAAAATTTTAAAGTGCAAAAATTTTACATAGTTGATCTACACTAGGCTACATTAATGGAACATACACTAAAAATTGTGTTTATGTAACAAAAATATGATATAACTCATTGTTTGTGTGGATATAATGTTTTGGTATGGTCACTTATCTATAAGAAACACATGTTTTACAAGTTTAGGGAAAGGATCATTACATCCCTTGTCTCATTAATTACATATTAATTTAGGTATATCTCATTAATTCCCATAGATCACTACCTTCTCTTCATTTTTATTATACTCCAATTGATGTATGTTTATAAAATTCAAGGGCTTATTCAAAATTTAGTCACATGAAGGTCACTCCTTCATTAACATTTACAAACTATATAACATTTTTAATGTTGATACTACATTGAATTACAAATTATACTTCCAATTTCATAGCCCAATATAAAAAATTCCTTGTGAAAATAGCTGGTTCTTAATAATCATTATAACCTTCACAATATTAATACTTCAATAATTAATTCCAATGTAATAATTATTCCATTTTTATCATTAATGATTTTCACGAACAAACATTATCATCAACTTGATATTCAGTATATTGATGTCTGACAATATTTTTCATAATTTAAATATTCAGTAAAGAACTAGTTACTAAATAAATTATCATTATTATCACAATACATATGTATATCAAATTATATATTCTATTATACCATTATATTTATTATCTGTTTTTTTTATTCTATCCATAACATTCTAATATATCTCAAATTATTAATTTAAAATTTAAAATTCAAATCTCAGATAAAATTTATTCATATGCTCCTTCAAATGAAACTTTTGGATATTAATATATAATATCATAAATATTGAAATCCATTTAGATCATTGATTTTTAATCTATAACTACTACATTTTTTCTAGAGGCTTCAAGTCTTTAAATCAGAATGCAACTTCTAGATATTCAAATTCAAAAACGTGTCACTTCCCTAAACACCCATGTAATACTTCACATTGAAAAAATCATGGTTTTATACTCTATTTATAATGGTGTTGTAATTATCCAAGAGTAAAATCCCTCAAAAAGGCATGCCCATAAACTCATATTCATGTCTTATTTAAAATTAAGAAAGCTTGATAAATAACATCCCTACCTCCATATAATAGTTTCCTTTAAGTTTATATTCTGAAAATTCTTGAATATAGTTCATAATAGCCTTTAAAACCCCCATGTTGTGTAACCCTAATTTACATAGGGATTTTTTAATCTCAAAATTCCAACATATTAATAATAGATACCATGTCATCCACATTTTTATTCAGTATTTATAACCACAATCTTCCCAAAACCTGGTGAAATAGATTACATGCCATTTCAAAATCTCAAAGTATACCATAACATTATCTATTGTAATTCCACTGAAATTTGTTTCACCATGATTTAAAAATACTAGTTATTTACCATCGGTGATATTTTCAATAAAAATGTTTTCTACCATTTTATGGCTATTTTTCCATTTCATACAAAACTCCTTCTACTTTGAAATAGAATATAAAAATGAACACATCATTACACTATATATTTCTTGATCCATTAGATACTTTCTATATTCGAAACGGTGTGGTGATTAACACAGTGAATATTTTATTAAGTTCTCTACGTCCATTCAACTCCATATAATTCCAAAAAATATCTAACTCCTTCCAAAGAAAAAACAATATTTACTAAAATCCATTTTATTGAAAATCTAAATTCCATAATAATATATATATATATTTCAAAATGGTGTTTTTAATATTTTGATATATCAAGGTGTATCTATAAATTTCTCAAATAATGATTCCATATTAACCTCTTCTTCAGAAATCACCATCATTCAATTTCATGTATACCGATACATTAACCATGTGTTTAAAATATTCAATCTCCAATTATTTTTAGTATATAAAATATTAAACCTACTAATTGTAAATTTTTTTTTTGAAACTGATTACTTAATCACATTCCCCAATAATTAATTGGGGATCATTCAATATTTACTTAAAAAAATGGAATACATTTTCATATAAAAAATCATAGAAAACAAGTTATTCTTGAATGAAATTAAATTATTTTATAATTCTTAAATATAAAATAATAATATATATTAACACTTACATTAATTATTTCATAATAATGTTTACAACACCATGATACAAAATGGGACTAAATATAAAAGGTATCACATTATGATTTTTATTATAATAATTATATAGAATGTATTAGGGTTATGGACTATAATAATAATGTTGGGGATTGTATAATGGTGATTCAAAAAATTTATAAAAATCAATGTGGAAGGATGAAAAAAATATTTAGATTTAATAATAAAATGGAGTTTACTTTAATTAATGTTAACAATTACTTGGATAATTATAGAATCAAAAATGAAGTTTCATTTGTGATAAATCCATTAAAAATGATGTTTTTGAAGGAATATATTATATGTTTAACAACTTATAAAATTTGTTTCTCATTATGATTTTTCTATTAAGACCCTATTAGAGAAAAGTGGTATAAGTTGTAGTGTATGTTACAAATATGTAAATTTTATTCTAAGGGAAAATATGACAATATATGAGATATGGTATAAAAGGAAGTCAACTCAAAAATATTTTAGGGTTTTAGGAAGATATTGTTTTATCAATGTCAAAGATAGCCCACAAGGAAAGTATCCATATATAATATAAAAAAATGCATATTTATTTATTTTCTACCAAGTACATTGCATGATAATGTTCTAGTAGGAGGGTTTATAAATTTTTAAATACCAATGTTGTGAAGGTTATAAAATAAAAAACTAGACATATTTCTTGAAATTAAACTATAAGATACAGTTTTGAAGATAAATATTATCAAAAATAAATATTTTAAGAACAACATAGTATATTCCATGAGAAGGATTAAAATATTTATTCATTATATGAAGATGGTGGTGGGGTGAATCATACACAAAAT
The DNA here is from genome assembly GCA_963277665.1 of Viscum album. Classification (NCBI taxonomy): domain Eukaryota; kingdom Viridiplantae; phylum Streptophyta; class Magnoliopsida; order Santalales; family Viscaceae; genus Viscum; species Viscum album. The sequence goes on from OY728145.1 coordinate 1,988,867,266, forward strand.
GAAACTCAAAAGAAATGAATAATAGTTTGGGATAGTGAATACAATATCCTAAGTGAAACAACAAAAACTATACAGACCAGGAGCATATATATGATTGAGAAAAAATTATCTCAAGTGGAGACTAAACGATTTGATAATTATTTTAAATAAAAATAGTTGGTTAAGTACATGAATTAGAGCATGATAAAATTAAAAACATATAAATTCTCTTGTGAAGTGACCATGTTGATAAAATGAAATTTTAATAAGATATGTGTGTCCAATATAACTTTTTGAACAATTTTATGTGATTAGAAACATGTTTTGGCTTGTATGAAAGGGGTGTGACCAAATAAAGGGTGTTTATATTAAAGAAAAATTTACAGCAGTTTCAAGGATTTAATTGATTTGTTTAATTTTTTATATTTTAGAAATTCAATCAATATTTAAATTCTCTCAAATAGATATAAATATGAAAGTCATGATTTGAGTCTCAAGACCCCTTTTTTATTTTTAAATTATTCAATATATTGTGGGGTGGTGACCGGTTACAAACATCAAAGAGTATGGTATGCTTGACTAGACCATTACCTGAATAATATAGAATTTAAGCATGGTAGTGTTAACCACAAATTTTGTATGAATATTTTAACAACTCATTTTTTCATATTTTAAATGTTTTTAAAAATGATCTGGTATTGATGGATAGAATTGATGCAAATTTAAATTTTTGGAATTTTGATCATATAAGGGGTTATTAACACAGTATTAGTTGTTTCAATAGAGGTTTTAGATTTAAAAATACATGGATAAAAGAACTATAATTGAATTTTAGGTAATTATTAATTAAAATGGTCTTTTAGACTGAATAAAGGAACCACTATAACCCTAGTGGAAACAAACTAGAGTTATAATGTATTGGGTAGGAGTGAAGTTCCCCTTTTACCACTATTACTTGCTCGGTGGTAGAATATTGGGATCCCAATAGACTTATTAAAAATTTCTTGTGTTCCAATATAATTATAGTGGGTATGGGGGTTGTTTATTATATATATAATTTCCATTTATTTTTTTACACCCACTTAGATAATTTTTAAATGTGATTACCAAGGAGACCCTTTCACATATTTATTCACACTCTATTCCCCTACATGGTTCCCCATCAATCATGAAATATTTTGGATATATTTATCATGGCGAAAGAGGTATTCAATTTTATTTATACCTATCATTTATATTCTCTTGTTTTTTATTTAATTATGGATGGTTATATTTCAGGATTTAAAGAAGTCATTTTCTAAATCATGTTGAAATCCATCTAATTTCAATAGAATTTTTCATGTGATGACAAAAGGATGTCATGGAAGTATCAACACCCTCTTATATATACCATTTTTATTAAAGGAAATTATTAGTTTTTTTATGTATTTCATCAATTTTTGGATTCAATAGAAAAACAATTAAGAGGAGAATCATGTTGATTCTTCCCATGGTAGGTCTGGAAGCATGAAATGTGTTATTAGTGTGTCTTTTCCCATGATTTTGGTTTATTGGCCTTAATATATGAGGTTTAATAAATTAAAACTTTTTAATTAATTAGTGATAATTAATTATCTGTATTCATATTTCACTAAATTAACAATTTTATCATGTCATAAAATCTATTAATCTCATAGATGATGAATTCCATATCAAGTGTAATTAGTCGAATATGAATAGAGGGATTAATTTCATTGGTGAGGTAGGTGGACCCTAAATTATCAAGCCATAAATTTGGTTTATTTTTATCCAAGTGATATGTGGGTCTGAGGGAATTTATTTAAAGTAACATATGTTGAGATTGAGAGGGTCAGTTATTGAAGAAAATTCGGAAGGGCCCCACATTGGTAGTAATAGATATTCCTTTTATAGAGAGTTTATTTTTAGATTACTCAGTGATTATTTCACTATTTACAATTATTGATAGTGAATGAAATGGAATCCTTAGTGGAGCTACTAGGGTGAGGTCAAATTTTACGATCCTTGATAGGTCTATATTAGTCATATATTGGGTGTTCTAATAGAATTTGTTGGGTAATGGATGAGTTTATTATGGGTTATCCATAATAGGTGTGTTCATATAAGGGTTATAGAATGTTCTAATAACCATATACATCACCTTGAGGTGAAGTAAAAGCATAGAATTGGTTGAATTATAAGTTTACTTCGGAAAACTAATGTGATTTTAGCGAATAATCCAATAGTTGGACTATATCATGACTTTACTGATTTGAATATTATATTAGGTGTAGACTATGAGTTTGATTCCCACAAAATGGTTCACATAAATGGTTCAAGATGAGTATTACTATAATGGAGGCCTATGGGATAAAATATCACATTTTTAGTGAATAGAGGATGAAACATGAACTATGTGTGTCCTTCATTAATGAGAGATATAACCTAACAATAGTGGGATAATATGGTTTTTAATTTGTATTATTTTTGATATTTAGTCATTGAATGTAAATGATAGGTTATATCATGTGGTATTGGTTATTATTTAATTTATAATCATTTAGTAGTATGAGTGGATCCTGGTATAGAAAAGTTTTTTGTATACGATTTCTTAATGAGAATATTATTAGTAAAGTGATAGTGTTTACATGTTTTATAATATAAGAGGTACTTTTTAGGATTTAGATATGTTCTCGATATGGGTGGCATGAGTCTGGGGTTTTTGTTTCTTATTCAGATGAGTGTTAGATTTTAGGGGATAAATGAGTTCTTTTAGTGCGTATCTGATGCTATTTTTGATGTCCAAAATAACTAGAAACCAAGATTTAACTTAGATTTGCAACTATTTCCTCATAACTAGACTAGTTTAAGTATATGATATAATTTTGGTGTCTCTTATATTCTTTCTAATAGATAAAATTTCTGATATCTATAAAACCGTATTGATTTTCTATTTTTAATACAATAGTTAGACCAACTCAATGACATAGGTAACATTGATACTAAATTGAATTTTAAACATGTGAGGATATTGGGGAACCATATTAGAATTAGTTTTTATTATTGATCTTGATTTAATAGAACTGACCTAAGAATATAGATTTGATCATCATGGGGACTCAATCAACACATAATTTCTTGACTCGTGTAATTGAATATCTAGTGTTATGACTTTTTTATTTCCATATAGATTCACTCAAACCTATGTATTTTGGTATATATTTTGGGGTATATTGGTGATTTACTACTTAGTTTCATAATCTCACCTTGCACGTTTACCTTAGTGGATGTACAACCTTTATATTTGAGTTTCTGTTATAGGAAATAGACTAATACAAAGGGACTATGTAGATAGTTCAGAAGGTGTGGATGTCTACTCTAAGGTAACATTGAGGAACATTTGGATACTGTGTTTCCTATTATTATTTTGATTATTCTAGTTTTTTATTATATATGACTAATACTAAAAGGAAAATCCTTCTTTGTATAAATAGTGTATATTTAATATGGGTTCAATTTTGATTTAGAATGGAATATTTTATTTTTATGGTTATATATTCATTATAACTCCATATTATATAGAGATGTAAGAATTATGTTTTTAGTTGTTTATTATGATTGGATGGTTATGTATTATAGGGTATTATATCCCTATTATATGGATAAAAAACTTGTCAGAAAATAATATCCTCAACCATATGGGGATGTGTTCCGAAGTTATAACAACATATCCAGATTTTTATTATAGTCATTGATTGAGATGAAGATGTTAGAAATGATATCCAAGGACGTTGTTAATTTTTTTTGTGGTTTTAAGGAATGGAAAATGGAATATTACAATTTATAACTTGGTATGTACACAAAACATGTTCCCCATAAAGACCTATATCATTTAAGTCCATGTTAATAGGGTTATGGGATTGTATTTATTTCTATATTCTATATAGTTGAGTCTTTATTTTAAAATTATAATTTTTCTCAATTTTTGTTATTTTGGTCCTAGATCAAGGTATAAATAGGCATGATTATAATAATCATACTTGACATGTTGGTTCACATGATATGTGGATGACTGTATCAAGATATAAAATGAGATTTAAGGAAAAGAATTTGGATAAAATTTTAGACAAGAATTTTTTTTATAAATGATTTAGAAAAAAAAGTGTTTCATTAATTAATGTTCAATAAAAAATTATTCAATTTTTCCATGAATAAATAATTTAAGGAATGTTATTTAAATGATCCATATGGTCATGTTTTCTATATGTTATTACTTGATAATGATGGTGTATATAAACATATGGTAAGATAGAAACCATTAAATGGATATGAAATGCATTATATACTATGGATATGGTTTGGTAGAATCTTGGTATGTATTAGGTTTGGATTTTCATTGGAAATTTAAACCTAGAATATTGATTAGTACAATTCTTGTGGAAATAGTGTATAGATAGACATGTGCATAGTTTTTTTCTAGATATATTCACATTTGTAGTCTAAGAGGGGTGAATTTACTATTATAATAAATGAATAAAATTTGAAAAAAATATAGAATACTTTGGGTTTTTATGTTTGTTTTGAAAAAAAATCATACTTTATCCTTAATTATTCCTTAAACTCCTCGAGAGGTGTAGATCACACAAGATATACATGACTATTAAAGGGGTGTTAAAAACCTAGATATAATTCATTTTCTAAAAATGTTTTGACCTAGTTTTTATAAATTTTAGTGTGGTAAAAGAATTCATTATAGATTTAGATTTTATTGAGGTATAATTAATTACACAATACAACATTGGGGGTCAGGGACCATAAAATAAAGTGTAAAAACTCAGAATCAAGTAACCCAAGACTCTTGTCACTTAATTATATTTATAAAAAATACAAGTGATCATATTGAACATGATCCAAAATTTTATTAGTATCAGGAGTCTTGATACCTGAATTATAAATACAGAGTGTTTGAAAATATGAAATAAATCATAAAAAATTAAGTGAAAATTTCATTATTCCTTCTATAATTTCTCTAGATCATTCTTATTACACATTTTGATTCCATAGAGAAGAAGAAAAAAATAAAATAGTGATAATAGATTCTCAATAAGGGATCACATAAAGTGGATGATAAAATAGAATAAAAATAAATAAATAATATGCTAGTAAGAAATAACAATCAAGTTATTACATATAAATAATAACATGAAAAATATTTTTTTCCATATAAAATATAAAAATAAAAATAAATAATTACATGGATCATAATAAATTATTTCATATAGACAGAATGTATTCAGATGTCATAAACATACTTCTAAGGCCTAGTTCCAACACATAATACATAAATGGGTAAGGTATAAAATAAATACTCAAATGAGTTTTCCTCATGAGACCTACAAATGAAATGAGGAGTTATATAACGTTTGGTCCTACCATTCACATAATAATTCCAATCCATTTATTTAAATGTTATAGTTTTTTGGAAGTGATAATTTAGGTCGAATCATAGACTAAATTAGTATGGGTGGACTTTATTGAGCTATTAGGGTTTTCTATGTAGGGTATAAAGTATGTTTTAAACTTGTATTTGGATTGGTTATGAAATTTTATTGAATTAAGAAGATAATGTCATGATATTTGGAGCATGGTATAGGAAGGGGGGCATCAGTCTATAACTCATGAAATCATAGTGTGGGCCGAAGGTATAGCCATGTCCTAGGGGTAAAAATTAGTAAATGGTTGATAATAACATTATATCCATGGGGAATCATGTCATAAATTCTATGAAATCCATGAATAGATAATGATTTGTTCATAAGCCTTTTTAGAATGTGTCAGATTTTAGAGTTTATAAAAAATTAGGTATGAAAGGGATGAGTGAAGTATTTAGCTAGTGGGTCATGTTAAAAATATTTATACAAAAAAGTCTCAAACATTGTTAAAGTTTAAGGATGAGGAAGAGACATCTTATGAACTAGGAATATCACACAATTATGTTATGTAATAATAATATGTAAGTGTTAGGGGTTATATAATATAATTTACATCGTAGAAAATCCAGTTCTAGTGGCATCATTCAATGATGTGGGCGTTTTCACCCAAATGGGGAAGTTGGGGTGATATTTGGGTCATGAAAGATTGTTTGTTCTAGGGTTTCATTCCATCAAGGGTTTGGTTACACCATGATTTTACCTTAGTGAATTCTAGGTTCTGTATGTGATTTAAATGTTACTGTGTTAGACCACGGTGAGAGAGACCACACCATTGGGGTGTTCTAGAAGGGGTTTCACATCATTTTCTTGGAGGTTCACACAATGACATAACATGTTCAGTTTAAATAAAATATATAATAAATTAATTTATTAAAATTATAATAAATTAAGGACTATTTTATTTTGGACAACAGCAGTAGTAAATACACATTAGTTTCTTCTCCCTTTCATTCCTTTGTGTTTTTTGAGATTTTATCACACATTATTATTAGTTATTTGTGTATTCTGTTACAGGGAGTGTCCATGGGAGAGTATAACTTCACTTCTATGATTAAAAATTTTCCCTTCTCTTTTATTTGATGTATCCTAAATCAAGTATTTCTACCAATTGCATATTGTATTACAATTGAAATCAGGTCATAAAAAGTTTCTCAATGAGGGGAGTAGACATAGTTAATATTTTCATTATTTTTCATGTGTTTTTAATGATTTAACCCCTTCCAATTAATCAATATGAACTTATTTTTAACATTTTTGTATTTTTAGGGGAATTTGGGATTAATTATGAAAATTAGTTAATTATATAAATTTAGCAGTTTTCTAGAGCTTCTGTACTTCAAGTATATCTTTTACAATTTTGATCCCCATCGAGTAATTCCTTCTTTAGGATTTCCTTACTCATGGGATTCAACTTTTTCTATTAGGATCATACCCAATTGGATACCAATGGCCTAGAAAAATCAATCAAGTGGAAAACATTTGCTGACCAATTGAATGGACCCCACTTCAGTTAATGAATAATATCTCAGCCTAAATAACTGCAAATGAAGTGATTCCATCTAGATTGTAAATAGGATTCTGATCCTCATTTTCATAGAAAATTTCATAAAGAAATATGGTCATTAAGGCATCAATTTACAGCTCTAAAGTGGAGAGAGTTGAGCGGTTTCCTCAGGTGGAAAATGTCTTCATCAGTAATTCAGTCATACCTTTGCTTAGCTTATCCAAATGTTATGTGATTTTATGGTTGAATGTGCAAGTGTGTGGGGAACAACATTTATGATGTAAACTACCCTATATTAGACCATATATAATGATCAATTGACTCAAACTTTTGGAGAAGTTAATCTTGATGGAAAATGTTCCACCCATCAGGCATATTTATATGAGTGTCCACTTCCATTAAAGGTTTTTGAAGAAGGTGAAATAGGGGTCATACTAGAGAATTGGAGTCTTTAAGTACTTTTGATTTTTTATTTTTCTCTTTTCTTAATTTCATTATTATATCTTCTTCCCCTTTCAACTCTATTACCCTTCACATAGAGGGGTAAAGACTTTTGGGGATTGGGGAAGGGGGAGTTTAAATTTTCTAATGTTGGAGTCTTTATAATTAATGTAAAACATTATTTTTCTATTGAATTATTAATGTTTGTAGTGTTTTTCAATTCTCTTAATGTGATCCTATGTTGGGTATTTTGTATACATTGTTTATAGCTTTGGTTGAAGAACTTGTAACTCCATCCGCCTAGTGTAATTTCTCTTGATTGAGCATATTTTTTTAGGTGTTGACTATCTAGAGATCGTCAACACGTGTGTGGAACTAGTGAATCATTTATATATTTATAAAGAACAACAATTCCCGATCAGGACTTGCCTTAGTTTTTTTGTAATTTTTTATGAACTAACTTGCATATATGAGTGAGTTATTTTACTTTCTTCGACCAATAGTGATTGATAACTCAATTTAAGAGTCTCTCATTTATTATTCAATAGGTAGATATGGTGTATCATTTTTATAATTATTATGTCATTTCAAAAGGTGATTTTACCCTAACCACATCACTCTCTTAATAAACTTATGTACAAACTTTATTTTCAATGGTTTGATTTCTTTTTAAACTCAAACAATTTAAAAAACAACCTCTTATGCTTTCTCACATTTAAGTGAAAAACATAATTGTTGTGAATTCCACTCTAGAGATAACCTAGGTTACCCAATTTATTGCATTTTAACATAGGTAATTTTTTTTTTGTCACACCACAAGACAGGCATGTTTCAAAACATAAAGATAGAAATACGAGATAATGATATGAATAAGAATACTAAAAAATACTAAAAAGTAAGAATACTATTACAGAATAAAAAAACTAAAAATCTTTAGAAAATGGACAGCAAAGGCTACCCCTAATTTTCCAACTCTTTGGAATGAACAAGGGAAACACTTTTATAGTGATAAGGGATGAAATATTTAGCTTCCAAATCTTCCTATGAATTTTCTATGTGGATGACCCATTAAATGACCAAATTTGGAAAGTGTGTCTTCATGAAATTCATTAAAATATCTCTCCGATTTACTCAAGCTATTTAATCTGTGCATTCTTACTGTTCATATTGCAATGCACTGAGTTCAAATACATTTATGGCCTTGAAAATGAATAATTATAGCACATAAAACTTAATTAAAGGTGTTTCTAATAATTTTATATTTATTAATGCGGATTTTTTTTTTTTTTTGATGTTTAGGAGATATCAGCCCAATAATAATGTTCTTCAGATATGTGCACAGATTTTGTGGCCCGCCTTGTGAGTTAGATTTGGGCCTTCAAATAGTAGATTGTGATTTTGGTTCCTAAGGATAAAATAAATCCCAGAGAACATAAAAAACTATAAAGGAATAATTTTTCAATTTGGATGAGTGAAAAATATTTATGGATGAAACATTGAAATAAATTAAAACTGTTTATATAAAAAATATTCAATTTTTGAAATTAAGATCAAAATACTTCATAAACTACAAAATTTGAACATTGCCCTTGAAATAACACTTTGGTGGGATTAAAACACTGAAATTCATAATAAAATAATACAAATTTCTTTCTCTATAAATTCCCCACACTTAAACATTTTTCTCCAGTTAAATCATTTTATACCTTGGTCAAAACAAAATTCCCAAATCTTAAATGACTACACAACTCAATTATCCTATTGAAGAGAATATCATTCCACTTAAATGGATGAAAATTCCATAAATCCTCAATAATTATAAGAATCCATTCAATTTCATGTTAACCCCTCATAAATTTCATACCTACCTCCACAGATAAATATTTCTCTCTTCACTCTAGGATATGTATGTGGAGTTTTTCTCTTTCAAAAAAACATGTGTGATTTTTATTGGCTTTCTATCCTCCTAGTATCTCCACTTCACAGAGTAATTTTTTTTTTAAATCATAAGGTCTTTTTCATGGGTTATTCTGACGATGAGGGTTATAAGGTTTTAAATGTAAAAATATTTGTGGCAGAATGAGGAGGGTTATGCCCTTATGTGAAGTAAATGCTTGAAAACTATTTTTCTCAATAGTTGTGTGCTCTTCAATCAGCTGAAAAACAAATCACCTACCAACACCTCTTTCATTGGGTCATTCACAATTATAATTTCAACATATATGAATTTAATCCCTCTTTCCCCCAATTATATAATTTATTTATTTTGAATTCAGATATGGATTTCTCTTCAGAATCAAATTTTTGGGGAAAAGAGAGGCGACTTTTGATCTTCAAAATTTGGTGAACAAACGACTGATCTTTTTAATGATATTTTGTGCCACCCATAAATATTTGTATCATTATATTTATTCTAACCAAGCAGAAATAAATATGGAAACACTTTCAATTAATCTCTAATAGATTCTTCAGGAAAGAAAAATAATCCCATTTTCTCCCTCCCCCACACTTGAGTTCAAAAATAATCATGAATTTAACTTCTAGAGAAGGTTGGAAAATGTTAAATGGACTGTATTGTGGCTTCCAAACATGGTATTTCATAGATACTAGGAGATTAATAAATATTAGATGAAAATGTAGGTGAAAATAAAATTTGAATGCAAAACGTTTTTTAACAGTGATGCCTCAATCATACTTGACACATTCCATGAACTCTAAAAACTTTGAAAAATAGAAAAACAACTAGTTATGGATCACAAAACATGTCTCAAGACTCTAAATAAAAATATAAATTTAAAAAGATTTCAAAAAGTTTTAGATTCCTCTCAGGTTGGGTATGATTTTGAATTTGGACAGTACTAGAGTACAAGAGTTTTATAATCAATCAATCTTCATCAAATGAAAATATTGGAAATCAAGAAACTAAATCCATTTAACAATAATTTAAATCCTCAAATATTAAAATCAAGAAATGTTCCTAAAAATACCATGATGGTTTTATGTTTCCAAAGTATTTTATTCATCTCAAGAATCCAAAAAACACACCAAATATGAAAAAGGAAAACATGAAAAATTTAGTAGAAAAAAAGACCTAAAAAAAATATAAGCACACTCAAAATTCCAATAAACATGATAAAATCACTCCCCACACTTATTCTATTTACTACCATATTTTTTTTGAAATAAGATCAAGATACATTTTTACAAAAAAATTAAATTGGGTAGTAAACAAAATAAATAAAAGGAAAGACACAACCTGATTTATTTTTCAGTGACAACCTTGAGTTATGCTCTTAGTTTCTACCACTTTAAACCTACAATAATGAAATGACAAGACATAAGAAAAATAAATAAAAATAAAATGAATGATAAAGGGGAAGTACTTGGTTTAGACCCCCATGTGGGTGCTAGGTTTTTACTTCCCCTAGTTAGGCAGTTTCAAAGAGTTATCCCCAATCTTAAGGTAGATGTGGTTTCTATAAGATGAATCACCACATGGGACTTTTCCCGATGTCCATTAATAAACACCAAGAATAGAGAAACCCAATGATGATAAAAAAATTTCCAACCCCAAAAACGAATACAGAGATAATTTGAGTTCAGGAGTGGGAGAGAATAGAATATATGGGGTGCTCCATGTGATCTTTTGTTCCCTCCACATCCACATGACATGAAAGTTGTTATAGAGTAGGTAGTTTCAAAACATTGTTGTCCAGACCTTCTTATTTTATCACTGAAACTTGTGTTGTATATTATTTAACATTCAAGGCCTTCTATATTTTTATTGTATTAGATATTTCAAAAAAAGGGAATTTAGAAAACAATTCAACTTGAATAAGATTAAAGTATGATGATTCAATTAATAAATATTCACTTTTAAGTAAGTCGTAATGGGAATTGATCTCATTGAGAAATACCATTGGAAACTCTATCTCATTAGTTTAATCTTCTTCATAATATTCCAAAGAAAGATAGAGGTCAAAAAGTGTTGATTTTTCAATATCAATGATGGGAAGATCATTTTTTAGGTTAACATCAACAAAGTGATTTATAGATTCTTCCAAAACTTTCTGATCTTCCATAAGTGCATCATGAGGCATGTGTACATTGGGGACCTCATAGAGAAATAGTGGAGTGAAGGATGATGTAATTAACTCCTTTAGTAGCTCCTTCTCACCCACCTCAGGTTATTTAACATAAAAAAGATCTTTGAAATTTCTTCTATGACACATTCGGGTTCAGGTTCTGGCTTATGATTCTCATGAAAAGAATGTACATATTTACCTGTCAACTTTATTTGTCTCTCCACCTTTCCACCACATCACTAATCCTTTGAAACATAGAATCAAGATCATTGTAAACACTTTATAACACATAAGATTCATTAGTAAATTCATAATATTTTGAATTGGAAGACATAATGAACAATTTTTTTAGTTTTTTTTAAATTTATGATTTTTTGTGTTTTTTTAATGAAAGGAAATTTATTTAGAAAATGTGAATAAAAATAGTTTGGGAAGAACACTTGGATCCCCGACAATGGTGCCATGTTTTGACACGTTCCTATCATGAGGTTTGACTAAAGAAAATATTACCTATGTTAAAACTTAGTAAATTGGGTAACCTAGGTTGTATCTAGAGAGGAATACACAACAATTATGTTTATCACATAAATGCGGGAAATCATAAGAATGTTTTTTTAATTTATTGAGTTTAAAAATGAAGTAAGTAATTAAAAATAACATTTGAACAAAATTGTATGAAGAGAGTAATGATGTTAGGGAATAATAACCTTTTTCAATTTCATCATCATTATAAAAATCATTCACCCTCTCTTTTGATTAAATAATAAATTAGAGACTCCTCAATCAAGTTATCAATCACCCTTGGTTGAAGAAAGAAAATGATCCCACTCTTATGTGCATGGATGTTTATAAAAAATTCATAAACACCTATGGAAACTATAAATCAAGAATATTTTATCCTTAGAAATATATAAATGATTCTCTAGTTCCACACATGTTCCAACTATCTCTAGACACTCACCACCTAACACAATATACTCGATCGAGATAAATTGCACTAGGCTAAGGGATTTAATGGTTATTCAATAAAATATATAAAAAATGAATACACCAAAACACAAAACATGATGAAATTAAGAGAATTAGAAAACACTAAAAATATAAGTAATTCAATTTAAAAAGATAGTTTTACATTAATGTTCAAGACTCAGACATTACAAAATCAAAACCCCCTTCTCCATTCACTCAAAGGTTTTACGCCTCAATGTGAAGGGTAATAGAGTTAAAAGCTGAAGAAGAGAGCATAATGAAACTATGAAAAGAGAAAATATAAAATCAAAAGAACATAAATAATAAAATCCTCTAGAAAAACCCCTCTTTCACCTCCTACAACAACCTGGAATGGAAGTAGACACTCATATAAATGAGCTTGAGGGGTGGAAAATTCTCCCTGTAGATTCACTTTTCCAAAATTCTAAGTAAAATTTTCATCAAAAATTTTAGATTATAGAATAGGTTACTTAATGAATGTTGTCACCCACCCTCTTTCTCGTGGACCAGAAACATATTAGAAGATTTGGACAAGCTTCAAAAATGGTATTACTAAATTACTGATGAAGGATTTTTCTGGATGAGGAGACTGCTAAACTTCCTCCAATTTGGAGTATTCAATGGATCCATTAATGAATTAATTTCCTTAATATATTTACTGTGAAGATGTGTCTTGAAGTATTATTTCCAAATCAGATCAACTCAGTTAAATTGAAATTCTATTGGCTGATATATTCTTCATTTACTATGGTAAGGTCCATTCTGTCAGCCTACAAACTATTTCCACTTGATTGATTTTTTTGGGACATTGGGGAAAAAATTGGATCTAACCTCAGATGGGAAATTTGAATCCCAAAATCAAATAAAATATAAAAAAAGAATCACTCAATTTGGATCAAAATTGTAGAAGATATATGAAAATAATTAAGATCTAGAAAACTGCTAGATTTTCATAATTAATCAATTTTCAGAATTAAGCCCAAAATCTAGTAAAAATACTAAAATAGTGAAAATAATATCAAATTGAATAATTGAAGTGTTTAAATCGTTAAAACACACATGAAAAATAATGAAAATGTTATCTCTATCAATTCTTCGACAGTTATCACTTGGACTCCTAGATAGGCAAGCATCAAATTCAAATCAATAAAAATTAAAAACACATGCTCGTGAGATCCACCATTTCCATACTAAGGAAAAAAGATATCACGTCTCATCCAAAACCATAATTAGAAGTTATATATTCATATAATTCAATATTTTCCCTCTTTATTTCTCCTCCCATGCACCGAAGACACCTACCTCACATGAGTTTTCTCTCATCTCACACATGGTAATTTTCAACAAAGTTTTTCTCATCCAAACTCATGAAAGTTTCACCATATTCTTGATACATTTTCAAAATTCCACCCAATATGATTCAATGAGATGTTTTTTCATTAGGATGTTATAGGGTTGTTTTTTGGATTTCGTTTTGTAGGTCTTTGATGTAAAAAAAATAAAATGTCTAATAATGGGGGTTTAACTCCTTTTGAAGCAAAATTGTAGGATTCTAATTTACACTCAATTATGGTATCATCATCATCCCCATTAGTAGAAAATAAGCTCCATAATTATGAAAACTCATGGAAAGTTCACAAAATTCAAAATTTCAGCAGTAAAAATTTCAATCTTCTCAAACATAATTTTTATTGAAATCTCCAGAAAAGGAACAAATTTCATCCTCCATTAGAAGATCGAGAAGACACAACTTCTTTTTTAATTAAAAGCTATAGAATGGGAACAAATTCCAACATATTTTTTTTGTAGAAAACATATCTATTAATGATTATATTTTCCACCCAAGGTATCCCTAAATGAGGTTGTAAAATAGGAGAAATATTCCCTCCACAATTAAGTTTAACTATATCATGAAATTTCACTTCAAGAGTCAGATTGATAGGGAAAATTGGCTTGTAATGTGGCTAATGTAACAAGATATTAATAGATTCTAGGGGCTACAAGGATTAAATATTCAAGTAATTCCATAATTAAAAGGATTATATTGAAAATTGAGCTTAAAAACCAAATAAATTCCTCAATCATTTGAAATGCAAGTATCTCAAACCCTCAAGTTCTGAAAGAAATAAGTCAAATTATGATTAAAGAAAGAATTGTTTAGTTCTCTCAAGAAATGAGGTGGATGAAACGAATATGATAATTTTTTTTCATAATCCTCATAGTAAAGTGATATCAATGATAAAGACAATGAGGTGTGGCATGGTATTCAAAATTCAGAGTACTTTTCATGAAATTACCAAAGATTTGAACTTGAAACAAAGTTATTTTTAGTATTCATTTAGGATCAGTTTAATAGAATAAATTTGTTCACTCATTGAAATGGATTTAAAAAATTCCAAAGATAATAATTTCAGCTCAAAATAATCAAAATCACACAAAAATTAAAGTCTAGGGGATAGATTTTATGGTCATTTTTCCCAATGTCATTTGGAAATTCTTATATCTTTCAAACAGTTGTTTATATTTCCAAATGGGTGGAAGAAAAAGCCACCAAGACTAATGATTCTAAAGTTGTTTTCGATTTTGTCAGGACTAACATATTTTTTTAGGTTTAGAGTTCCCAAATCCATCATCAGTGATCAAGGGACTCACTTTCGAAATAGGAGAATAGAGGATTGCTAAAGATGTATGGAGTGCATTATAAAACATAAAACCCTATCACCCACAAAAAAATGGTCAAGATGAAGTGTACAATAGGGAAATCAAATTAATTTTTTAGAAAATGTTAAACTGAATAGAAAGGATTAGAGACAAAGTTTGAAAGACACATTATGGGATTATAAGATAGCCTACAAAAGCATGAATAGAATGAGTCCATATAGGATGATTTATGTGAAAAGTTTTCACCTACCTGTGGAGTTGGAGAATAAGTAATAGGGCTCTGTTAAGAAGATAAATCAAGATCTTTCAAGTGCTAGGAAAGAGATAAGGTTGTTGTTACAGGATCTGGAGAGAATTAGAATGGAATATTTTAAAAATTATTGTATTTAGAAAGAATAAACAAGAGTGGATCATGATAAGCTGATCTAACAAAAAGAAAACCATACTTAAAAAAAAGTTTCGCTATCCAAATCAAGACTCAAGATAATTCTAGGTAATCCTTGTTATAGATGGGAGGGTCCATTTATGGATTCTCATGTATATACTTTCCGTGTTGTGAAGATTGTGAGGGATTGATAGTATGATCCATTCACTGTTAATGGACACAGGTTGATGAGATTCCATGAGACCATTCCATCATATCTAGTGGAGGAGTTCACACTACTTAAAACTATCTATCAATAAAATCCATCAAGTTGTAACTCTCATTTACACTTTCTTGTGGATGTAATTAATTTAAAAAAATTCTTTCATTTTAAATCCATTTTAATTAATTACATACAATACATAATTTAAGTATAGGGGAGTGAACCTATGTAGTTTATGGTTTTAATTTGTTGTTTTTTCCTGTTTTCAGGAAAAAAATGTGTCTTTATTCCAAATTTTTGCGTGTTTATTTTTCATTTTTTGTTTAATTTTGAAACTTTTTGGATGAAAATATTATCAGTACAATTTTTTAAATCTAGGTAAATGAGTGAACCAATTTATTCCATGAAAAAATTATTAAATGAATACTAAAAATGACTTTTTTTCAAGTACAAATCTTTAGGAATTTCAAGAAACATTATCTGATTATTGAATCACATACCACATATCACTATCTTTTTCTTTGACATCAATTTCCTATGAGGATTCTGAACCATTATTTTCATTTTATTTTCATTCAACTCACCTTTTGAGATAACCAAATTATGCTTTATTTAACCAAAATTTGGTTTATTTATTTCAAAACATGAGGGTTAAAGGTACATGTGTTTTAAATGATTAAGGCATTTAATGAGTTTTTAATCCCCATTTTCAACAGAATCCTTTCATTATAGACTTACATGTATATTTAATCCTTGTATGACTTAGAATGCATGAATATCATGTTAAGTTATCTACATTAGAATCCAATTTTCTATATCCATCCAAATCTTTAAGTGAAATTGAATTATCTATTTGAACCTATGTTGGGGGGGGGGGGTAGATTTAATATTTTCTGATACCTAATTCAGAGATAATTTGGGTAGAAAATAAAATACTAAAGAGATGCTTTTGTTTTTTAAAAACATTCTATTGAATTTTTTTCCGTTTAAGTATCTTTCTAGAAAAAAAGATGTTGTGCCTTTTTGGATCTTCTAATCGAGGAAGAAAGATGTGCCTTTTGTGGAGCTTTGAAGAAAAATTATATCTCATAATATTGACATTTTTTCAGTAAATATAGTCAATAATGTGAACTTTTATTTAGTTTTCATGATGATAGAGCTATTTTTCTATTAAGTGGAGTAAGGAGGGTACCGTACTTTTGTGGAAATTAGAATATATTAACGTTTATTCAAAAGGATCCCAACCCTACCCATTCAGCCTTATAATTTTGTACATCAAAATCATACCAATCAGAATCCCCCATACAACAAAAAAAACATCATGAAAAACACTTTTCCTTGACTCACATTGGGTGTTGATGTCGAAGTTTATCAAGACTATAGTGACCCTTACTTGTGTTTGGTTTAGAAAAACATTGTTGAACATTGAAATTTGTGAGATGAGAGAAAATTCTTGTGAGGTTGGTGTCTTGTGTGCATGATAGGAGAAATGAAGAGGGAAAGTACTGAATGATCTGAATAGAGAACTTGGATTGATGGATTTTGATGATTCATTATATCTTTTGTTTCTTAGTATGGAATTGGTGGATCTCATGAGCATGCATTTTGAATTTTAATTGATTTAATTTTGATGCTTACTTGTCTGGGAGTCCAATTGCTAAGTGTGGGGGAATTGCTATAGTTATTATTTTCATTAATTTTCATCTATTTTTTAATGATTTAACCCCTTCCAATTAATCAATTTGAGCTGAATTTCCTCATTTTAGTTTTTTTAATTGATTTTGGACTTAATTGTGAAAATTATATAATTCTAAAAATTTATCAATTTTCTAAAGCATCTATATATTTTGTATATCTTTAAAAATTTTGATCCAAATTTAGTTATTATTTTTTAGGTTTTCCTTAATCATGGGATTAAATATTTCCTTCTATAACAAGATCTAATTCGACACTCAATGACCTAGAAAAATCAATCAAATGGAATAAATTTTATAGCCGATCGAATGGACCCCACCTTAGTTAAAGAAGAATATCATGTCCTAAAAAACACCAGATTTAGTGATTATAGCTTGATGGGAAATAATACTCCTAGTCCCATCTTCATAATAACGTTCATAAAAAAATAGTTCATTAAAGAATCTATTTCATGTGCCAAATTGGAGTGAGTTGAGAAGTATCCCTAGGAATAAGAAGTCTTAATCACTAATTCAGTTATAACATATTTTACATGGGTCTAAATCTTATGAACTTATTTGGCTTCATGATAAAAATATAGGGGAACAAATTTTATGAATTAACCTACTTGAGATTTATCCATTTAAATTGCTAAATAGACTACAAATTTTGGAGAAGTGAATATAGAGGGAAAATTTTCCACCCCTCAAGCCTATCTATATGAGTGTCCACTTCCATTCAAGGTTTTTAAAGATAGTAAAAGAGGTGTTGTGGTGGAGGATTGGAGTATTGGAGTTCTTTATATTTTCTATTTTCTATTTTCTTAGTTTTATTATTCCATCTTATTCCCATTTCAAATCTATTACCCTCCAAATAGAGGGGTAAAACCTTTGAGTTATTGGGGAAGGGGGAGTTTCACTTTTCTAATGTAAGAGTACTGAACTTTAATATAAAACTCTAATGTTCTATTAAATTATTTCTATTTATAGTTTTTTCAAATTATCGTAATGTGATCTTGTTTTGGTTTTTTGTGTATTCATTGTTTATAGCTTTTGTTGAAGTACTTATAACTCCCTCCACCTAGTCTAATTTTTCTCAATCAATTATATTGTGTTAGGTGGTGAGTGTATAGAGATCGTTGGCACATGTGTGGAATTGGTGAATAATTTATTGATTTTTAAGGATTAAGAATTCTCGATTGCGACATTCCTTAGTTTTTTAGGAATTGTTTTTTAACTTCAATGCACATAGCAGTGGGTTCCTTTACTTTCATCAACTAAGGGTTATAGATAACTCGATAAAGAAATCTATCATTTATTAATCCATAGTAAGAGAGTTTTAATGATTTTTAGGATGATGATAACATTAAAAAATGTGATCCTACTCTAACCCCGTCACTATATTCATCCACTTGTGTTCAAACTTTATTTTCAATCGATTTCTTTATTTTTAAACTCAAAATTTTTTAAAAATAACCTGTTCTACTCTCTCAAATTTAAGTGACAAATGTAATTATTGTGCATTCATCTCTGGAGACAACCCATGTTACCCTCTTTACTTTATTTTAACTTATATAATATTTCTTTTCACACCCCACAATCAGAATGTGTCAAGAGCCTTAATACCATTTGTAAGTAGTTCTTAGTTATTCTTGTGTTATATGTGTGTTATTCGTAATGTGAGAAATCACCATGGGAGTTAAGCCAAAAATATAAATGGTATAGAAAAATATGTAGTTTCTTTTTTATATGAGATATATATAGGGTAGTCTAAGGTGGAAGATTTTGATTTCATCCTTATAAGGATTTTTAGGCTTTGTTGTGTGCATTCAATTCACAAAGTGAATCATGATGCATGACGTTTGAATTATTCTTTGGGATTAACCATTATATGTGTTTTATTGAAAATGTAATGGGTGTAACCTATGTGTAATTAGAAGATATTGATTACTAGTAATGGAGAAAAAGGACTTCTCTAGTGTGTTATAGATAGTTTTTACCACTATTGACGGTGTCGATGGTGTTGTTTTGAGTGTGGATGTAAGATATTATTTATTACACTCACCATGGGGTGTGAATTTTTTGAGGTTGTGTATTTTTAGTTCAAGTAACATGAGGTGGTTTAGTATACTCATTATGAGTGTAACCTCTATAGATTTAGCACTATATGAGGGTTATAATAACCATTGGTATGGAGGAGGATAAATAGTTTAGTTATACCTGGTTGTTGGTATTACAACTACTATATTAGAGTACAATATTCATTTTATATGTGGGAAATGTTGGAAATAATCATATGAATTGGGTAAAGGATGGGTTTCATAATGACTTGGGTTCATTGAGATATTTATCCAATAGTTTGAAAAGGGATTCAGAAAACAATAAGTGTTTTGATATATATATATATATTATGGATATTACTTTAGAGAATCATTATTGAATTATGATGGTTATATGCTTATAGTTTGAATGTGATTCCATATATGATTCAATTATTTTGATAGATATGGGAACATTAGGTTTTACTATTTTTGGACGCATTTTTCTACTCTATCGCAAAGTCTCACTCATTTCTAGGTTAGAATGGATGGTGAAGGTTCTAGGTTTTTTCATGGTTATTAATTAATTTTTTGATTCACTGGTATACATATAAATATTACCTAGGGAAACCATTAGTGGTGTCCTACAATGTTCATTCTGACACCCAAAATTATCCCTATAAGAAACCTGCAGACTTCATAGTTCTTGTAGGTAAGGGTAAAGGCTCTTTATTAAGATCATAAAAGAGATAATGGAAAAGATAAAGTGATCAGATGTATTTGTTTACAAGATGATTCAGATGGATCCTTAGTGCAAAGATGATGAAATTTTGTTTTAAAATTTAAGAATGTACACACCTGATCAGCCCAAGGGTGATGTTGTTTATTTTTGTACGATGTTATTAACCTTATAGACATTACTGAATTATTTTTTATATTATTATATCAATATCTATTATGATTATGCTTGTATTTATAGTTGATATATTATTTGTTTAATTATTTTTAGGGGGTATATTCACCCCACTATTACCCTTTAAACCCACATTGTAAATCAACATCAATTAGCATTTGGGTACTGTGTTTAAGGTCATGTGTCCCTATGGTCTAGTTACTGTGGTGTGAGTTATTCCTAGGACATTATAATGTTCTATAAAATATGTTTTGGATGAAATGAAATTGAGTAATCATTTTTTTTCTTATTTGGGAATGATATTTTTTTTTTGGTTTTGGATAGATGGGACATAAAGATGGGTCTTTGAGGGGATGTAGCTAATCCATGAAAATGGAACACCCAAGTTTCTTAGCTATAGCATTTTTTTGTGGTGTTTTGTTATTTTTGAGTTATTTGGTTAAGGTAAATTTTTATTTTATCTTATTAGTTTATCTACTAGAACTATTAGGCCATATGCTCCCAAATATTTTAAATATAATTTTTTAATAATTTTATTTCTTAAATTCTACGTGAAAATATTAATGCATTCTATTAATTTTTATTTTGAAGATATGAAAATGTATACTTTTCAACTATTTATCCATAAGTTATATTTCTTTTATGATTAAATTTATGTTAACCTTTAAAATATGAATTTATATATAAAATTAAACCATAATTAAATTGTATGGAAACCATAATAAAATTATCAATATTTGACTTAATTATAGAAAATTATAAGAAACTAATTACCCAAAATTATACATATATAATTTTGTTTCTAAATAATCATGTGTGGGTAATATTTAGGAATATATTATATCATAAAACATAAGAACTGTAAAATCAATAAACAAAAATAATTTATTTCAGTTATTTAGAACATTATATTTAGAGAATAAAAATACCTAATAAAACTAAATTTAATACAATGGGATAATAAAAAAAATAAAATCAAATAAATCAAATAATAAAAATTAGATTATTTTATTCCAATAGAAATATCAAACTATGAACAGTAATATAAAAAAAACATTAGTAATGAAATTATCATTTTTAAAATGAAGAATGTAGTACCTTGAGAAGAATTGAATTGAATGGTGAATGTAAGGGAAAAATATGGTATTTATAGGAAGTATAAGAGAAATATGATTTTTGGAATAATAAAATAACAATTAGGATTAATAACATGACTATTAAGAATAGTAACCAAAAAAATAAATTAGTAAAATGATATATAAATAATATTTACCAATAATAAATTAATTTAATATAAATATTATAGACTCTCATAATAAATATAAAAAAAATTATATGTGAATTTTTTATAAATTATATTAAAAATATTTAATAAATCAAAAAATGAATATTTTAAAAAAATACCTATGAGTCAATATTATTTTAATAAAATGAATTTTATTTTTCTAATAAAAAATCATAATTTTATAGGGTTTGATTTTTAGTAATTTTTAGTAATTTCTTTTTGGGAATTTTAAAAATACTATTTTTACATAAGAAATATATTTAAATTGCATTATTTAGGATATAATAATTACATAATCAATATTAAACCCAAGGATCTATCAAAAACATTTTAAAAAATAAAAAATATAAAAAATTAATGTTCCAAACCCAAAAAATTAATTTTCAAAGTATAAGAATAGAAAATATTCCATTAAAAGTAAATTTTTCATTTTTTTATATTCTTTAAAATAAAATTATAAATTAGATATATAATGGGTCTTAAATTCCTAAAATATATTTTTAATCAAATATTTTTCATAATTATAAAAATATCACTATTGAAATTACTAATTTTGAAATAATTATTTGATCAAAACATTATCCCAAAAATACTTATCCCCTTAGTTATAAATACCCATCTGCCTTCCTGTGGAAACAAAATTCCCATATAATTATCAAGTCCCAAAATCTAAAATATTTCCTCCTATTAAGTATCCATATAACCTTAGGTAAATTCTTCTTTCATCTAACTCCTAGGTTTCTATGATTTTTCAAAGAAGTACATCTTCATTAAAGAGGTAACCTCAAGATTTTCTCTGCCCATTATTTTTCATTCTTCTTGTTTCTACTCTCCCAAAATTTTTCATTCTTCATCCCTCTAAAAATATTTAATATATAAGTATATAACATATTAATTAAAATATTATAATGGTATAACTATTTTAATCTACTCATAGGATATATACCCTCTCCCTCCTCTTTTTATATGTCACATTAATGATTGGCTTCATCTATCTTTGGGGAAATTTTCAATAATTTAAATATCATAGCCAACATGGATGGGTTTTCTATATGGTGTACATAAAATTCATTTCAATGTATTAAAATATTTTTTAAAAAATTTACAAATAATAAAAATCATGTAATAAAAAAAGATTAGATAATTTAAAGAAAATGTGACGTTAAATGATTTCAACTTTACTAAAGAAGATTAATATTTATATAAATTCAATGTAATTGATTAAGAGTGACATAAATTAATTTAATTCACTTCTTGATTTGTGTTTTAATAAATATATGTTAATTATATGAGAAGAAAATAGGTTTTGACCATGGGATTTTATCCATTTATTTCACTTTATTAATAAAAATGAACGAGGACCATTATTTCCTTCAATACATATCTATCTAATAATTCATAGACAAATTATTCTTGAGAATATTCTCTGTAATTTAAACCCTATATTATTGGATAAATATAGATATTATATGTGAATAAGATACTAATATGACATTAGTGGAAAATTTCTTTTACATATAGAAGATCAACATCGCAAATTGATTTGTATAAATCATTATTATAAAGACAACATCACTATCTACGTACTCATCTTCAAGTTGAAACTATTGTAATATATTGAAAATTTCAATTATCTTAATCATCTCATTCTCCTTCTAAATAGGCGTATGATGAGATATCATGGAATATACATCTATTAAATTTTGTTTCATCTTTAGTTATTTTAAAATAATTGATAGGATGATGAAAAATATAACAAAGAATCCTAGATGTTCCTCCATTAGTCATATTTCTCACCCATTCTTTTTGCTAATTTGGCTAAATAGGTATAGGTGTCTCCGATTCATAGTATAAATTTTCAAGAAGTAGAGCTATGAATACCAAATTTTACTATTCTTGGAAAAATATATTGCTAAGGGAATGAAACATTTTTTTTAATAATTTCACTACTATCCATGTTTTTATTTCTATTTTATATTTTAATTACATTTTTTTAAATATTTTATTTTAATTATGAAAATTTTATGTAATAAGTTTTTCTATATAAGTCCCCACTTTTTCATTTGAAATTTGTTAGTGGATCTTGTTTAGACACATGAGTGTCAGCAGGGGGGGGGGGGTTAATTAAGAGTTTCCATTTAAAAAAAATACAATTTATTAAATAATTATTTACCCAAAAGGAATTCTTACCTCTTCTAATTGTTAGGATTCATGGGTTACTACATAGAAGAATTTTTTGGCCCAAAGTATATCTGTATTTTTTAGAGTAGGAATATGATCCTAATCTTGTTTTCCCCAATGATACATTCTAGATTGTCTTGTTCAGGTGACTGGGGCTTAAATATCAATCTTGGAAGTCACATGGTTCATGAAATGAGTATCTTTCATAGGAACCCTCCTAGGTGTCCGTATTCCAATCAATAGAATATGTTGATCACTATCTTGAGCATCCATAAGAATATGACAACTTTCCACACATGTATGTGATGGCATATAGATATGCATCCATTAGTGATCTCTATATGTTGTCAAAATATGTAAATGAACATATTGGGTGAGTAGATATATATTATTTAACTCTTTATGTTATGAAACAAAAATATTATGGAGTTTCTTCTATGAATAGGTAGAAACATGAACTCGAATGGATGTTTTTTTCATAAGTTTTTGTTGATCTCCTCTTATGGGAGAAGGGATATAATATTTCTCTTATAAAACCCTCAAAATGTGATGAAGATATCTTGTGTAATTGGTAGGGATATGTGCTTACCCTTATAATACAACTAGGGAGCATAGTAAAACTCAAGTTATAACTCGAATATGGGTTTGATCCTGATCTGCATCAATTATCTTGATATGTCATCTTTCCTGCTGAATGGGAATAAGAATATGAGTACTCTTCCAAGTTGTTGTTATATTATTTCAATGAGATACTTAAGTGACGGTGATATAAAAAAAATATTTGTCTACCCCTAGTGTATATCTTAATATGTCAATGGTCATTTTCATTTAGAACATGCATATTATAGAAACATTCTATGATTTGGGTATAGAAATAATCATACCATTCAGTTCCCTTTGATATCTACTGATAATTTTGTTTCAAGAATAGAGATATGAGCTAAATATTTATTTGGAATGAGAATAAGGGATGTAAATCCCTATGATTTTGTGAAATATTTTTAAAAAAAAAAATTAATTTCATTATTACTTTCATTATATGCAATATTGAGTTTATACAAAACATGACATTCGATTAAAATATTATTATTTAATATGATAGTGATCACCAAACTGTTATATTGTAAGGAATGAATCCAATTAAAAAATATATTAAAATATATGTTTTAAACATTTATATAAAATTAATTCTTTAGTTTCCAATTAATTATAAATGAAAATAAAAACTATTTGAAAATGAAAGAAATTTATCTCCAAAAAACCATTTTTCTGCACATAAATGTGTTTCATCTCAATAAACTAAATAAATAACTTTTTTAATTATTTTAATGAAATTTATATATTTTATATTCAATAAAATGTTTAAGATTCATCTTATTATTTTTCTAGGCATGATGTATGTATACTTCCAATATTACTATTAAAAACTATATTTTTTAAAAATAATTTTTGTCTTCTATTGCATAGTAATCTTAATATTAATTTGTTACATTTTTAGAAAATTTATTCTTAAAAATAAAATTAAATTTTTAAATTTAAATTTTGGAATTATTTTTGATTTATTTTTTTTAATTTTTTTGAAAATATTAATTTTTCAGAGATTCGTGAAAACACTATTTTTTATTAAAAGAAATATCTTTTCATTTAAATAATTTACAAAGTAACATATTGGATGAAAATATTTTAATAGTAGAATTAGATAATATATATTATAATTAATCCGATTTAGTTAATTTAAATAAATTTCAAATTAAAATTTTAAATTAAAACTTTTTACACCACTATTTGTTTTTTATTTGGAAAAAATATTTTTCCTCACATCAGTAGGTTTATTATATAATAAATTTTCCCCTTATATGAATGTAATGTTGGAAAATTCCATTAATATTTATAATTACAATAATTAAAATTATCTACTATGTTAATCATAATTTTTTACCATAATGGTTAGTTAAAATAATAAAATTATTTATCGCGATTATGGTTAAAACATGTTTACAATGGGTTAAACTAAAAAGATAATGGTAATATTATCCTAAAAACTTTTATAAATAATATTTAAGAGAAATATTTCAATATTGTACTTCCTAGGATAGAATATATAGCGATTTTAATGTTTTTTTTGTAATGAATTTATCATTTTGGATTCTTTTGGGAAATTTCTAAGAAGTTTCCAAGTAGATTCATTTGCTTATATATAAAATGACCACTCCTATCCTCTTATGTCCACACTCAATGATCTATTTGGTTCAAAAAAACCTTTCCAAACAACCTTCCATACTCAAATCCCCAAATCTTGGAGTCCTAATTTTTATTAGTAACCCCTCTTAAGAAGGCTTTAGGTATACACCCTAAGAGGTTCTTCAAAGAAGAAATAAATTTCCCAAACAAATGTTTTTATTTTATTTATTTTTAAAACTAATTAAAGTATGATTCACCCATTATGATTCAATAACATAATTATACCCATAAACTTATATTTTATTTTTTTATTTAACGATTGAATCTCTCTTCTCTTCAATCATGTGGGAAAGAAAACCATCAATCATATCTATCGCAGACTACTTTCTCCCAGACCAATGTATTACGTTTTCCATCACCACATCTCACGGGTATATATATTGATTTATTTAACATACTTAAAATGATATTTATGACATAATTATACATATTTAATTATAATATCACATATACCTTCTTACTTTACATTATGTGGGGATACGATAATATCACTCATGTATTTAAAAGGCTACCTCCTTGAGAAGTGATTTGATTAGTTCAAAATTTACATAAAAGGTAATAAGGATAGTTTTAATGAAAATATGTTAAATAAATGTCATTAAAATTATTTATTAATGGTAATATATTACTTAACTTTATTTTTTGTGTTAGTTGAGAAAATAGAAACAGTTTTCATGGGCACGAATGATCTACCTTCTCTATGAACTGTGAAATTCATTCTGTATCTCTAACATTAATGGATTTCCCTAACTAAATATATAATTAATATATAAAATAATTATGTAATTGTTAACATTTATGATATTATGGAACCATTATCAATGTGAAATCACAAAAAATACCAAACTGAATCATACGTAAAAAAAGCAGTTATTTCCTAAAACATGATTTTAAAAATGAATTGTTAATTAATGTGTTATAAAAGATCATGACTAAATAATATATGGATTAAAAAATAATAATATTATTATATAATAGATTTATAATGAAAATTTATCTATTATATAGTATTTATTAACATGCAAAAAGGAAACTGACACTTATGTTAAGGGAATTCTAGTCTCGATTGTATTAATGGGAGACATATACCAAATTCAGCACCGATCTTTTTTTGGTGTATACAATGCCATGATGAAATATTATATCATGAATCTATTTATTTTCATGATAATCAAATTTTATTTTATTTTTTCTTTATTGGCTATTGAGATTCAAAAAATTACAAAAGTAATATGGGGGTTTTTCTCAATTTTTATTCATTGATACATATGTTTTTTTATTCACCCATATTTTATTATGAGTTGTCTATACATAATATTTTACACGTTATATCATGAATATCCTTAAAATTATAGTATTTAATGTTTTTTTATTTTATTTTTTTAATTGGTCTTATGATTCAAAAGTTAACATAGTTATAGTGTTAGATGATGCAATCTCATTATTTATCATGATTGTTTATTATTATGCATAAATGATAAAATATTATGATCTATTTATCATGAGATTCATAAATATTATTCACATATGTTTATTTATTTTTAATACCTGTTTTTAATTAATTTTAAACTCTTTATACTCTAAAGATTAAAATATAATGTTTTTAATGAAAAATGACTTGATTTTTCTCTTTAGATGAGACCATTTTTTTCTTTCATGCCCATGTTTTCTAAAAATTATTTAAAGAAAGAATTAATTTTATTTATATATTTTTAATGTAATTTTTACCAATGATTACTTTTTTTAAGAATAAATAAAATGGATCTTCATGACATTTCATAAAAATTCTTGTTTTTCTTTTGAAAAAAATGTGAAAGTAATCTTTGTTTTAACATCTACAGAATGAATATAATTTTATTTCAGAATGACCACTCAGTGTTTTAAAGAATCCTTTATAGGATTATTAGTTCATTTTCATGGAAATGTATTTCCAAAATTATTTAAGAATTTTATGTTTTAAAAAGTTATTTTCAAAGTTGAAACGAGATTCTCTTCAAGAATTTTTTAAATGATATTTAAATCTTCATTTATCAATTTCTATGGTTATTTTCAATGAAAGGATTTTAAAAATGTTTTTGTTTTAAAAATTTGTTTTCAAAGTTGCAAGGATATTTTTCCTTAATAATTTTTTTTAATTGTCTTTAAATATTCTTTTATATGTTTCCATGGATATTTTCATTGAAAATAATATTCAAAAAGTATTATATTTAAAATAAATTATTGTTAAAAGGTTATTTTTCTCAAGAAAAATTTTAAGTAGCCTTTATGTCAAAATCATTTTCTCTATAAGAATATTTCCTTGGATGTTACTTATTTTCTACTAGGTATATGATTCAATGATACCATATTTATTCATTGTTTTTATAATTTATGTTTATGATGACATGATGTTTATAAAATTTGTTTCTTTCACATGGGTTATGCTTTGATGAAATGTTTTATGAAGTTTATTTCATTTTATTGGTTCTGATATGATTAGTATTTTATGATCTTTTGGAACACATATGTTTTATTTTCAATATTTTCCAAGTGGTAAATATATCTCTTTTAAATGAATTGGATAATAATTTATATCTCCTCAGATAAAAAAGTGAAAAAGTAAATAAGATTGATCTATAATGGGAAATAGGATAATAGAGTTGATCCATATTGGTAAATAGGCCAATGGGATTGATACATAATTGTAAATATGTGATGATTCGAAATTCATTATTTTTGATGGTCTTGGTAGTTAACATTGAAAAATGAAATTATTTATTTACCTATTATGGTGCCACACTATAATTTAATGATCTTATGGTTCATAAATGATAATGATTTCACAATCTTTTGAATCATGTTTTTTAGAATGATAATACTTTAGTCCATGATCCATTTTTATGATCTATGAAATATTGGGTGTGTACTTTGTATGTTATTTTCATGACTTTATATTAATATACTTGTATTATGATTTTATAAGATCAAATAATGATATATCCCATTCTCATCCTTTCTGGGTATATGTGATCACACTTTATTATGTTTCCATTTTCTAGGTTATAAAAAATATTTTTATTAAGGTATTCTTATAACGAGTATAAAAAGGGAATATATTTATGGATTATGTTAATGATATTTAATTAAATAAGAATATTGTGTACTTAGTCTCTAAAGAAACTATATTATTACAATCCTTATGATTTTATTTGGGAAATTTATTAAATATTTTTATAAAAATATGTGATATGTATTTATGAAATGTATGGGTCATTATATGGGCTCATTCTGTTTCTCTAGTTCCCATTAGAATTTAATAACTAGATTATTATATAGGGGAAAGGATATAGTCATTCTCCATATTTATTAGAATATGCTAAAAATTTTCTCCGAATTCTTGTCAATTATACTAGTAGGAAAGTTGGTTCAATATGAGTAGGTATATACTCGTAATCATCAGTGGAAATAATAATATTACAAGTGGACCCTTTTCTAGTAATGGGGATACTTGCCCATTTTCTAATTTTAATGGCCAGTTTCATCCAAATAAAACATCTTCCAGGATATCATATTGGAGTGTCTTGGGTTATGATATTTATGGTTGCATTTATAGAAGATTCATGATAAGTCGAGGTTGTATGATGTTGTTGGTGTCTTCAGTCAAATAAAAGACCTCATAGGAGGATCCTAGGCTAGGTAGAGGATATGGTTATATCATTTAGACATATTATTTATATTAGTTATTTATTCATTTTAATTCTCTTCAGAGAGCTTTCTGTATTAGATATAGGTTGTTGTTGGAGCTATGTGCTTCACCATAGCTTAATGTTGATAGGATGGTTTGTAGGGCTTCACCACCAAAATAATTTTATGATATTCCCCCAATGTTGATATGTGGAAATTAATATGGTACTCCCGAATCATTTCATTTGTCCCTAGTAATTAAAGGCACTTTATTGGTGATAATTTCCTTCTATTTGGACACTCCATAGTCTTTATGGTGGCTGAGGTGTATGTTTGACACATTAATAGTTCCATTTTTTGGATTGAAATGTTTTCTTAAAATTGTTTGTTAATCCTTTAAGAATCAAAAATATCAAATAAGAAAACATATCACTTTAGTATGGAAAGTAAAATAATTTTCAATTAATCAATTTAATGTGGAAAAGATTCATGTCATGTTTGATATATTATTTTATATGGAAACCCAGAAGAACATATTCCACTAACATTTTGAGTCATTATTGCCATAATTTGAAAATGTAATTGGTCACTGGAGAGTTTCCAGTGAATCATTGGGATTCATTTTGTTCAATATTATGGGAGGTTTTTATCACAACACTCTTTGGGGGTAATTATTACCTACATTGGGACTCTTTTATTGATTTAATATATTTTCTTGAATCATTCTAATATACTAGTGTGGTATTGGTTACCACTATTCAAGTTATTCAGTCAAGATCAGGAATTGATTTAAACATCTATATATGTCATGGGTTCTCTATATTAGTTTATATTAGTTTTTATGTTTTTTTAATCCACAAAGTTTGGAAAAAAACATTTTATTTCTTTTACAGGGTGGAAGGTGTTTATGTTTAATGATAGGTCCTTTGATAATGGATTTCTTCATATACATATGATGAGAATTAGCACTCACTGAGTTTAGTGACCCTTATTTAAGAAATACCATAGCTTTTATGATCATGAAACAAGGACCAATGTGGTACCTTTAAATGTATTAAATCCATGATTACATAAAAGTAGTTTAAATTCATTTGGTGTAAAATTTTATGTGAAATGTTTATAGTTATGGTTGTTGTGTGACTAATGAATGAGTAACCCATTGTGGTTGACCTAAAATGTTATATGGACCAATGAGTATGGGTTTGTTCTATAGAAAATATATTAGATTTATATATGTGGTTGGTTTAAATTTTTTAAATGTATATTACTCTGTTAGATATGATATCATAAAAAATATGGCCTATTGAGAGGAATATTTATAAAGGATATGTAAAAGTGAAATAACTTCTAGGAACATAGATAATTTTGTTTGGATATGAATTATTGATTTGATTTTATGATGAACATATCCCTAGGAATATGGGTTCACTAGGAATATGACCCTAGTGAAGGTGAAAAGGGTCTCATAGGTAATATAGACTAATGAGTGGATATTTCCAAGATCATAAGGAACATGAATAGAAGAGAAAGGGTTTATGTGGATATAAATTTGTGTTCGAATATTCTGGTGGTGTTATAGATATTTTGGTAGAACAAAAATAAAATCCCACATAGTTTGAGATAGAAATTTTAAAGTCACATGACTACATTGTACAATGTGTTTCAAATTATACGCTAAAGATAGTAGTATACAATTTTACATCATGGGGACAAGATATTGTTACGTAGTTTACCATCAGGTGAAAATGATGTTGTCATGTATTTTTATGAAATATAACTATATAATTAGTGTCATAAAGGAGAAAAAACACAGGATTGAATAAAAATTACACATGGGTTTACCTAATAATAAGTCATGTGGGAATATGGACCTTTTAGTAATACATACATTTTTTAAAGAGTTAGGGATTACGCTTATTGTGAGGAGTCCTTAAATTATTTCTAACCCCTTTTTGTTTATAGTTGTTCAAAATTATGACCAACCCTGTGAGGAATATATACCAACAGAATAAAGATTGGGTCTTATAAATGGGCTACCCTGGTATGTTTTTCCTTCGATCATTGATGTCTCCTAATGATGAAATCCACAATTTGACTATGGTTGGGGTATACACTGAGAAATGAGTCTCATTACCATATGAATCATTGATCAGACTAGTTTACAAAATATGAATCCTCGATTGTAGATATGAGAAACATTATATAAGAGAGACCACTCAAGTGTCATCATGGTAGATACCCTTGTAATCAAGGGGATACATGGTGCTGATCACTCTCAGGGTTTAACCTACCATGGATTAAAATTCTATAAAATCACATTATCATGTCAATATATGATGAAGGGTCTTCACAAAAATATAGAAATCTAGATTAATGAATTTGTTATTTTAGAAGGAGGCCTTGTTTTTCAGATTCTTTATTAGGAATCCCAAGTGTAAGGATTATATATCATTGAAATTATGGGGGACATGTCACAAAATTTTTGTAAAATGATAAATTGGTTCACACATGTGTACCTAATAAAATAGGTTCACCCAGGTATGGGGATAAGGCAAGGATTCACCCTAATAAGGTGTTCAATTAATGACTTCGTCGTAGTCAAGGATAAGTGATATTTTTACTCTAGTATGGGATGGTAGAAAAGGTTCTCACTTTTGAAGAAGTGTGAAGATTTTCCCCTTGGTTATGGATACCTAAAGTGGGTTTCCTCAGTTAAGGATGAACAAATTGGATTATCCTTATTGAGGTTGGGAGAATAGTTTCAACCTAGTTAATAAAAGGTGAAATGATTCACCCTATTTGAGGTTAAGTGAAGTTATTGTTCCTAGTTTTAGAGTAGGGAAACGGGTTCCTCTATTTTATGAAGGTCCTTTACGGGATTTTGGTTAAGCTTCAATTTAATGTAGGGATCATCAAAGGGTCTAGGTGTTGGGTGATCTAGTATTAGTGACCTTGGAGGTCTCTCACCCTAGTCTAAGAGAACTATGGGAAACATGTTTTTTCAAAAATTTTATAATTTCGGATGACTCAATTACCCTCATTTTATTAAATAAAACATATTTTAGGAATAAAAATACTATATAGATAGGGGAAAAGAATCATGGAAATAGGGAGATACGAGTGTCTCTTTAGATTTATAAGTTTTCAAAATATGAGCCTATGTGGACTATTTATTGGTAATAATTGAGTCCTAGATCCATGAGGTCTAGGAAACCATGGAATTTGGAATAGGTATACTTGGAATAAGAATTTAGGCATGTGTGGATTCACACATCCAAAACCAAAGTAACGAAACCTAGCCACACACAAACAGGCATGGGAGAAAATTCCCAAGTACATGGTTATGGAACTAGCTTATGTAATGGATTTTTTATTGAAGACACTTTTCCTTTTTAATTATAATCTTTTTTCACACAAAAGGATCACCAAAATATACCTTCCTATGGTGGTTTATCTTCTTCCACTTTGAATTCTTCATCCGCTTCTTAATCTTCCTTTTCTTCTTGGTATTAAATTTTTTAACCAAAAAAATCATTGTTATAATAAATAGGGAAAAACATTCCATATATAACTCTTCTAAAATATCGTAAATCTATAATTTATTTCATTCATATAAATTCAAATGGAGTATAAAAAAGATCAAACCAAAGGGAACCTGGATATATTTAATACTAATTAAAGTTTCTAGAAATGTGTATAGTCACATGAGAGAAGGGGTGTATCTAGGTGAATTTTTTTCCTAAAATATTTGACACATTTGAATTATTGAATTTATATATTTAATACACTATAATTAGTTTAGATAATATTTGGACCCTTATATTATTTTCCTATTTGAATTTATAATGCATTCATCCCAAAAAGAACGAATGTAAAAGACATGGTATTTTTATAAGGTTGTGACCAAATGTGGGTACCAACTCCATGTTGTTTTTTTCTTCTCTGACATAGATTTACTCTCATAAATATGATTGAGTAAAATTATAGTCTATCTATTTATGATTTTGGACATTAATGAATATAGTAAAGGGTTATCTCCCAAAAATCTACACTTACCTCATAAGAAGTTTTTTATATTGGCTCCCTCAAGAGTGATCAATGTCCCTTAAATATATTTTCATCTCATAATGGGTTCTTTATACTGACTCCTGCCATTCCTTCAAATGTTACTTCCAATAAAACCATGAATAGAACATAGATTACCTATAACATCTAGTTTATGGGCATTTCATCTTTATTATTCTTCAATTATATGAAGTTATACATTCTTCCAAAGTAGAATAAGGATCAATGTCTTTTCACAGAGTTATTCTCATAAATCCCAAAGGCATATTTTAGATTAGGGATTCCTTATCTCCTTTCATGATGCAAAGGTTATATTCTTCCTAGATGTAGTTATATTTTTCTCTCTTCTACCTAAAGTAGTCCTTTTATGTAGCATTATCAGTTATGTATTTTATATAACTCACATTATTCTTTCATATCCTTTTTTCACATAACTACATGAATAATAATTTTTCTATTTCAGTGTAGAAAATCCATTATTTCTAGAAGTGAGATCATCATATATCTATAATAGTCAGAAAAATCATATAGTTTAGTTTTTAATTTAACCACATTAAAATATTAATTGATATATCTATTTAAATCTTTTGTTGTGCTCATGAATTAATCTCTTCATGTGATATTAGATTTATAATAAAACATAAAATTTTGTAAAAAATTAATTCCCATTGAATCCATATTTGAATGAACGTATGCATGAATTGATCTTCATATTGTGGCACTTATTTTGTGGACCATTTGGTTATTAATTTTCATCGTAGTATTATTTAAAAATCTTCTCAAATTAATATCATAAAATTTACTTCTACTTCATGAAAAATATTCTTCTCATTTAAACATTTTTTTTCTTATTACTAAAATCTCATCCTTCTCATTTCTAAATACTATTCTTGAATTAAAATTCCATTTTTGATATTTGGTACATTAAAGAAAAACAAAAGCATCTATAATTATAAATTATTTAAAATTATTCATTTTATAATTCCTTGATATTTTGGATAAATCAATGAGTCTAAAAATTAATTTTAAGATTTATTATTTAAAAAAAACAATATTCTAATAATTTTATAAAATGTAATGACTCTAAAAAAAATCTCAGATAATTATTACATTTTTCATTGAGACCAGATAAGTCTTCTATTTTTTTTCAAGAGACTTATGAAAAATGAAATTCAAATGAAATATTCCAAATTCATGTAAAAAATAAAATATTCTTATGAAAAACCAAAGACTCTTATATTTTATATAGGATTATTATGTTGTTCACTAAAGTATTATGAAATGCATCAGATAAATCTTTAGTTCTCATACGATTTAAAATTTTCTTCTGTATGAAGATTAATTTTAAAACATCAAAATTATTATTAGAGTTTGATTACATTTAAAAAATTTCACATTAATATTCATTATTCCAAAATATATAATGTCATATATCACATATAATATATATAGAACTCATTGTATGATCACAAATCAACTCAGGCTATTATCAAACACTACAAATCAACTCAAAACATAATACAAAGAGTAAATTTCAACTGATATAATGGTCTACATTCTCAATGGTTTATATACGGATAATCCAATCATTCAACATTTTTTCTTTATTTAATAAAATATCTCAGGCTATTTTATCATCCAACTTCTCCATACTCAATTAGATTATAGAATATTCCCTCAAAATAGAAATTTTCTTGATTCTTAACAAACCATCTCAAAAATCATCACATAAAATAACTTATCCATTTAATATTTTCATCTATTCATTCTAAGCAGTATAAAAACATCCTTTTTTATCTATATAGAGATTGGTTCTGCATTTATTGTGTTCTTCCACATCACTTAATCATTCACTATATATTTTCATGATTCATTATAGACATACTGAAAATAAATAAAACTAACTCCTATCTTTATCATAATACAATTGTTATATTAAATGATATGTGGGATAAGATAAAGATCATGTTCAATTGGTTAATAGATTTGAAAATTATATTGACAAAATTATTGATATTCCACAACTCGAATGATTTTTTCCAATACATAGAGAATGAAATGGGTTTTAATATTAAATTACATGAGTTTCTAAAACATGAAGGGCACATGAAAAAGGATATCATGAAATTATGAAATTAAGATATAATAGAAAAAACATCAAGATAATATTAACATATATT
Organism: Viscum album; assembly: GCA_963277665.1. NCBI lineage: Eukaryota > Viridiplantae > Streptophyta > Magnoliopsida > Santalales > Viscaceae > Viscum > Viscum album. The sequence continues at coordinate 1,988,903,242 of OY728145.1, forward strand.
ATCAATATGTTCAACATGGTCCATATTAGAAATTATGGAGTATGTTCAATGGTTTTATCGCCAAAAAAAGATTTTTTTGCTTGAAAATATTTAGAGAATATTAATTGGATATACATCATTCATGGGAGTTAGGATGTTTAACTAACTTATTTGTCTAAGATCATATACAATTTTACTCAATTGACTATTAGACTAATATTGGTAGATTATAACAATTTAAAAATAGAATATATATATTTTCCCAATTATATTATACAAAATAAGTTATTTAACTTAATCAGAATGATTTTATGGATGGTCAGTATAATTTCCAATGAAAATGGGTGATAAAATTATGTATAAGTTTTTAAAAGGTTCATTTGTGAAATCATATATGTAATAAACCATACATTATAAATGAAATTTTTTCCCTAAATATATGTTAGTTATATTATAATATATAGTATTATAAACATAAAAAAAAGAAAAAAACGAAAATTCTTTATTTCATTATTGTAGGTCATCAAATTAGTTAATAATTAAATTAATGAAAAGTAAAAATATTACAATTTAATAAAAACTGAAAATAATAATAGTATAATTGTAATATTTGGATAATTAAAATCATCCAGTGTCATCGACCCCATCAACAACACTATGGAAGAGAAAAAATATATTAGTAAACCAATCTACATCTTAGAAAAAGGAATATATAGAAGATTAGGTGTAACTTTAGTGACTGTTGAATAAAGACATGAAATGGTATTTATAAGAGGTAATATGTATGTTTAATTAGTAATGTGATCACTGGAATAGTAACATGGACATTAAGAATAGTAACATGACCATTAAATAATAGTAACTTGACCATGTCATATAGTGACATAATAGTTAGAATAGTAATTTGATCTGAAAATGAAAAAATTGATATAAATTAAATTTATAATGAGTAATGTAATAATATATAAATATTATAGTTTCATAAGCTAGATGTTAAGACAAAAAACTAAAAGAAACAATAAAATTATTTTTAATAAATTGAATTTTAATATATTTAATAAATCATAATTTTTATGTTAAAAAATAGAAATGTTATAAAATTATTATAAAAAATAAATTTCATTTTTATAATAATCACAGAGAAATTTTTTATTGGTTATTTTTTTTGTAATTTTCTAAAATACTTCAATTTTTCAATGAATAGAAAAAATCCATTTTTCCATAACCAGTTTACTTTAAATTAAATAATTAATATTATAATAATGAACTAATAAAATCTAGATATGTTTTTTCAGGAAAAAATATATTTATGATATAAATGAGTAATTTAAATATTATAAATTTTTTTCCATTACTAAAAATTATTTTCCCAAGTCTAAAGTTTGAATTATTCCATTAAAATAACAGTTTGAAATTTATGTACCTTCAATTTTAATAAAATAATAAATTCTTTTTTTAATGGCTTAAATGTTCTAAAATAATTTTTTAGTTTTACTAAAAATTTCAATAATATCATTATTTCAAGTATTACCTTGGAAATGATATTTTATTCATTATTTATCCTAAAAATACCTTTTTCCTCAACCTTAAATACATCCTCTCCCTCCCCATTGAAAACTAGTTCACTTCCACATAAAAAATAAAAATATGTACCCACATACCCTCTATTAATACCCTTATCAATATTTTGGATATTTTTAATCACTCATATCCAATCATCTAAGGAGTTTAGAGATGTAGAAAGATGTATCATGGAGAAGATGGTATGTTTTTATCAACTCTTTCTCTCAATTTCCTATTCTATTAAAAAATTTCAACATCCCATTCAAACATAAATCTTGTAATAATAAAGGGTCAGTATGTTAATATTCTATTAAATATGTTAACCTTCTATAATTTTTATATTTACTATATATTTATGTGTTATACTTCTTCATCCATGTGTTTTGACAATGTCCCATCAATGATAGATTAACTTCTCATAAGGACGCTGCTAACTCTATAATTATTACACCCATTATATATTATTATAATAATTTTTTATAGTATATAAATATATAAATATATAAATTTCTATGATTTTGGAGTTAATCATAATAATTTATAAATATGAATAAAATAATATCACTAAATGCAAGAAAGAGAGTCTATTTTAAAAATAATTTGATTTTAAAATATTTTTACCATTAAAAAAATAAAATTAAGGAATATAATAAAATGATTTTAATTGACCAAGAGTGAGAAAATTATTATGATTCACCTTTATAAATATTTTAATATTCCTATGTTCATTATTCTGGAGATGTAAAAGTGATGAAATAAATCAGGGTTTAGGGTAAGTCTATTCTTCAGCCCAACTCCCCCATTTAGGATTTAATCTATTTCAAATTATTTTCATTTTGAAATTCAACTGATTTCTTTAATATAAAATTTCATAATTATATCCCTTTTATTTCTGTGAATATATTTGTTTCTACCTTATTGAAATATTTTTAGGAAAATTACAAATATTTTTCAAAAATGAATTTTTTTAAAAACATATCTTTGACTCCTCTTGAGTTTTTTATTATTCAAATTAAAATAAAAGTTTTTAACAAAAAATGATCACCAATATTAATTTGGGAACACCAAGGGTTATTCTTTAAAGTTTGATTTATGGAAAACTTATAAATCCCATTAATTTACATGGGTTTTTCCATGACAATCATTGTTATATTCTTCCATTCCACATGGCATGCATGATTATAAACATTTTCTAATGTAACGAATGGGACAAAAATTATATATCTTCAGTGAATTGGTTAATTTTATGTATCTCATGATATTATGTGTATTATTCATGGACACAGTGTGATATTTTTTCACAATTATAATTTTATGAATTATATACATATGTTATTCCTGACATGATTATAGCATTTTTCAAAACTATGCGTGGAATTTGACCACTATGATATGATGTTTAATTATTATAAATATTCCACAACCCATTCATTTATAAAATATTTCCATCAACATTATCATTATGATCCTATAGTTATGGTATAATGTTTTTGATAATTTTCATCCATGTACTATTGGTTCATGTACCTTATTCCTCCAATGTCATTCCTCCCCATACTAGGATTTTATATCACCCATTTCATTGATGTATATTATAGAGTGATTACATGTACTAAAGATAATGTGATATATTTTAGGAGGATAAATAAGAGTGATTTAAACAATATTTATGTTTTATTATGTATAAGTGATGTATGAGCATAATTTTTTCAACATTCAAAACCTTTAAACCATGGATTGTATCACTATATTATTTTTATCATAAAAATTATGTAGTAGTCATGTATGAAAATTTTTGGTCACTATAGTTGGAATTAGATCACAGTTTATTTAATTTAGGAATTAGGACTAGAAAATGACAATTAATTACTTAGGGATATGTCTATGCATAAGTAAACATAACATGTCTTGGTAAAGTACAAAAGTGTGTGGTTATTAAGAAATGAAATCCTTGTCTGGATACTATAAGTGTATGTTGATTTAGTATAGATGTATGTAGGGTAAAAACCATGAAAAGGGTGTATTATGTATTAACTTGATCATCACCTAGTGTGGGATAAAGAGGTCATACTACGCACGTGGTTTGATACTCTTAGGGGATATTCCTTGGTAAATCAAAAACTTTATACAATCCATTATGAGGGATTTATATCTAAAATATTTATTTATTTTAATGTTAAAAAATGATTAAAGTACATGATCCATGAATTACAATTTAATAAAAAGATAAAAAAATATCTTATAAGATATTAATTTAGACATAATTTTCACTTTAAAATAAAATAAATTATTCTTGATATATTGAAATATGTTTTATTCAAACCAATTATATTTTTTGAATTTATGGGAACCCAGGGAAAAAAGACCAACAACCTTTGGGAGAGAAAATGAAACAATAACCCAAATGAAAATCCCTATGCAATTGGATATGGAGATTAAAATATCATTGTGATTCTTACCCAGAAGTCTCACACTAAGAAGAATATACAAAAACATGTAGAACCTCCTCCTTCACCTAATATAGAGTAACTATCTATCAAATTATTTATTCAAAAATTACCATCAACATTTACTAGATATGAAAATACAATTATCATGGAAAGTGGGTTAACTCAATGAAAAATATCTTTTATTTTCTCCACTATTCTGTTTAGAAGAAGGTGACTCAAATTGTTTATTATTTTAGTGGAAAGGATGGTTAATATGGTCGTTGATAAAGAATGTGATGCTAAAAGATAAAATGGATGAAATTTAGGGGGACTTTGTTAAGAATATATTCATGAACAAGTATTTTCCTTGGAATCTTCTAAAAATTAAGAGAGATAATTCCTCAACTCAACTAAAAATGAGGTTGAATATGTCATTAATTATGAGGAAAATTTCACAAGTATTTTATAATACACCTCATGTTTTTAACAACAATGATAGAATAATTAATAGATTCATTTGTGGTTTAAAACCACACCAGCTGAAGGATATACCTATCTAAGACTTTAGGAGTTACAAATATATAGTTTTATACGATGTCAATGTAGAGATGGATTTTGGATAGTGGCCCCATGGACATAGAGACAAAAAGATTTGAATGGACATTAAAGATGATAGATAAAATGATAAAGGTGGAAAGAAGATCCAACCACCCACATGTCAAAAATGTGGGAGGAAGAATCATGGGAAATCCATAAACAGGTAAATGAAATGCTAAGTATGGGGTATAAGGCCACCGATATTAAAATTACCAAAGAGACATGAATAAGATGACAAAAATGTGGGCAGATAGGAATGAGAAACCAAATTCACCACCCATGGTTCGATGTTTCAACTGTATGGACTAAGGTCACAATGAAAGTTAGTGCACTAAAATATAGGTCATTATAAGGAATAAATGTCAGTAACCATCAAATCTGAGGGAGAAAGGTAATACTTATATCATCACTACCATTAATGTGGAAAATTAAAATGAATTCATAAAAGGTATACTTCTTAGTAACTCAATAATAAAAAAATATTTATTTTATTTTTTTTCTACACATTTTTTTATATCCTACATGTTTTCTAAAACTATTGAATAACAAAACAAATATCATGAAGTATAAATATCTATATAAACACCTAGTATTGTGATCAATACAACCCAATTTTAGGATAATTTTCATGCTAGTATATATGAAAACATTCTTCAATAAAATATCATAACCTTCACATTGGAGGAATTTAATGCTACACTTTATATATATTTTCTCCTCTTATATAAAGCTAGATGAGTTTTTGAGAAAAGAAAATTTGGTTCTATATTATATATCGTCTGATGAACCTATATAAATAAAATATATTTAATCAATATCCTTTGTAAAATCCTTCAATGGTGTGGGTGAGGATGTTGAGTAAAGAAGAACACCTTGTGCAAGTGGTTGAGTAAAAGGAAAGTATCTACCATGAAGAAATGCCCATTGTAAGGGATATACTTATGTATTTCATGAATAGTTACCCGACCATATTCTAGATCATGAGTTGGATTTCATTATAGATCTTATACCACGATCGACTCCCATATTTAAATTCTTTCTTAAGATTATCCTGATATAAATGGAGGAGTTAAATAATAATCTTATAGATCATTAAAAAAAGGGGTTTAGAAAACCTAGACCATCACCTTAGGGTGTAATGTTACTATTTGTTAAGAAAATAGATTGATCAATGCGGTAGAGCATCAATTATCGGGAGCTCAATCAGATCACCATAATGAAAAATTATCTAATTACAAGGATTGAAGACTTATTCGATCAACTTTCAGGGCACCAGTAATTCTCAAAGTTAGATCTTCATTTAATATATCATCTAATTCTGGTTAATAAGGAATATAATTAGAAGATATATTTTTTTACAATTTATGAGCACTATGGTTTCATAGTGATACCCTTCAGACTTACTAATTCCATAAATATCTTTATATATTTTTAGAATAGTGTTATTGGAAATAAAGTTGAATTTTTTTTGGTAGTATATATTGATAAAATTATCATTTACTACAATATAAAGTAGTGTTGTTAAGAGAATATAATGATTGTTCTGGATATATTATGAAACGATAAAATGTTTTCTAATTTTTTTAAGTGTTACTTCAGAATTTTCAAAGTCCCATTATTGGGGAATGTGATCAAAATGGGCTAAATTTCTTTTGACCCATAAAAAAAAGGAAATTAAGGAATATCCTAAACCCTAATGTTTCAAATAAATTCTTAGGTTTATTAGAATATATGGTTATAACTAATTATTTGTGAGAAATGTCTCATGATTATCTTTCACACTAATTAATTTATTATGTAAAGGGGTAATGTATGTCTGGATGGAAGAATGTTAGGAAAAATTATGTGATCTGAATAATGAGATAAAGTTTTTTCATTTAATCAAACTACCCTCAATTGGATAAGGGTTTTGGATATATAGTGATGCTTTGGATAAATTATAGGGTTGTGTACTCATTCAAAATGATAATGTGATAGCATATTCCTTATAACAGTTGAGGATCCAAGTGAAGAACTACCAGACTTATGACCTAGAGTAAGAATCTCTTATCATCACATTTAAATTTTTTTGGCAATACCTCTATAGTGAAAGTATAAAATATATAAAAATAACAATATTCTAAAGTATATATTCACATAGTAGGAGCTAATCACGTAAGAGTGATGATAGTTAGAGCCAATCAAGGTTTATAATTTCTCCATTCACTACCATCTTATATAAATAAGAATAATTTAGTTGATGATCTTTGTAGAAAAGAACCTATTATAGTATACATGGTGAAAATTTAAGAAGCCCATATATTCCAAGATATGAAAAGGAAAAATTGAGAAATTATAATGAAGTTGATATATAATCCCTTTACGAAATTATTTCCTTACCAGATATCCAAGAGAAAATCAAGGAGCTGAGAAGTGATTATTTTGAGGTTAAAAATAATATGAAAGTAGTAAAATAGGGAGGCCTCTATAATTCTACATAGATTAAGATTGAATCATTAAACATTGATTTAGAGTTTGTGTTCCCTTATTAAAAATAGATAAATAAATAGATATTCGATAATTCTCATAACTAATTTTTATCAATCCATCATGGAAGTACCACGATGTACCTTAATCTTTGAGATCACTTCTTGTGGTAAACTATGAAGAAGAAGAATTTTGACTGAATCCAAATATTATTGGTATGTCATAAAGTTAAATAAGAGTGACATAGGTCCATGTGGATGATGAAAAAATTTCACATTCTTACATGATAATTGTAAAACATTACCATAGAATATTTCATCAAACTTCTAAACTCTTCTAAAGTAAATAAGATGATATGGTTTTCTTGGATTGACACAACATGAATACCCACTTATTCTCTATTTTGAAATATATCTATCTTGAAAAACATAACAAAATATAAGTATAGGATGTGGATAAGATACATGGAGAACAAAATTCAATCATATAGAATCATGATCTATAGTCCACATCTAAATTATAGATAATTATTCTACATGATATTAATACTAAACTGTTTTTTCATATTCCGTATCACCCTCACACCAATTTCCATTATAGAAAGACCATTTATATACTTGATTATATTCTTATTGATTTTTAAATTTAACTTAAAGAATTATTGTAACAATATATCCTATTGGATGAGTTTTAATAACACAACAAATTTATATCTAGTTCTTAAATATACCCATATGAAACACTATATATGAAGTGGTGTAGAACTCCTATAACTTGGGATGAATATGGTGAATAAAGTTAAAAGGGACTTGATCTTATTCAATAAATGATAGTTAATTTTAAAGGGATAAAAAATCATATAAAATCTAAATAGAGTCAATAGAAGAGAAATACTGGAAACCTCCAAAGAGACTTGGAGTTTAAAGTTTAAGAAAAAAATTCTTTTGAATATCACAATGGAAGAGAGTCATGTGGTTTTTAAAGAATGTAATGATTATAGCTAGGTACATTATCACCTTTGATATCCTTGATTGAATAATAATAGTGACATATTGGATTACACTTCCACTTAAAATCGATCATTTTCATTATGTGTTCCACATATCCCTCATGAGGAATTACATAGTTGATCCATCACATGTACCAAATACAAAGGTGGTACAAATGAATCATAAACTATATTATGGAAAATATCCAGTGAAGAAATTTACTTTTAGAGACAATTTTATGTGCAACATTACAACTCAAATTGTAATGGATCTACGATGAAACCATAAATATGAATATTTGATATGGGAACTAGAGAAAAAATGAAATAAAAGTAACCTCATATATTCCCAATAGAGAATATGAGTTGAAATTTCATGGTTGAAATTTCAAAATGGGGGAAAAATGTAATAACCTATGATTTATAAATTATATTTTTTCCTAAAAATATATGTTTTATATTTTATTATATAGTATCATTTAAATAAAATAATTAGAAAAGTGAAAAACACTTTATTTTATTATTGTATATTGTTACATTAGTTAAAATATAAACCAATGAAAATTTAAAATATTACAATGTGAAAAAAAATAAAACATACAAAAAGTAGAAACATAAATTTTGGATCAATACAATCATGTAGATTCTTTCCCCCCATGGAAAAAACTATTGAATAGAAACAAAATATTAATAAACCAATCAAAAAATGTATAAATTAAGAATATAAAACATTGGGTGGAATTTCAATAAATGTGTAATGATGGAATAGAGTTTTATTTATAAGAGAGAATATGAACATTGTAAAAGTAATGTGTCCTTTATAATAGAAAAATAATCATCATAAATAGTAACATAAACATTGGGAATAGTAACTTGACTATTAGGAAAAGTAACTAGGCCATTGGAATAATAACTTGACTTCAAAATAAAAAAATTTAATATAAATAAAATTTATAATTAGTTTTTAAGAAAATATAAATATAATAATTTAATAAACTAAATATCATCATTAAAAACTCATAGAATCTATAAGAATATTTTTTATAAACTATATTTTAATGCATTTTATAAAAATCAACATTTTTTAATAATTAAAAAATGTAATTACCTATGTTAGAAAATTATGTAGATAAATTAAATGTCAATTTTTGAATCGACAAGTTGAAATTATATAAGGGTTATTTTTTGGTAATTTCTTAAAATACTTAAATTTTAAGGTGAATTGAAAAAATATAGTGTAACATCACATGATTAAAAAAAGAAATACTATGTTCGATAGTGTACAAGATATGCAACACCAAGTATAAACAAATAAAAAAATATTATTATTTAAATATGATATTTTTAACCTATATGTTAAATTGGAGGTTACGAAATGTATTAAAAAATTATGACATTTATATAAATGACCTACTTAATAAAAATTCACTGATTAAATCTAATGAAATATATACTCAATTGTTTGTTATTTTATGCTTCTAAAATAAATTTTCTTCAAAAAAGGATTTATTTTATTTTTTGTGTGAATATTATAATGACTTATTTGAACATCAATATATATTATTTTATTAAAATTTTATTTTTTAAATAAGAATAACAAAATTATCATAGTGTAATTTTTTTATATTTTTATGAAAGGATTGATTTTACATTCAATAGTGACAAATACAGATTATTATAGAATTTTTTTTTCAACCATTTGAAAAGTTACATTTTGTTTTAAAATGGATTAAAAAATTAGTTCTATTATATTATGGATAATAAAATTTGGATCATTGTAAAAAATATATTTATTTTTGTATAAAATCATTTTTTAAACATAAATTGGCATTTTGAAAACAAACATATTTTTTTTACAAAACGAGGGTTTCATCATGTTTTGCGTGTTTATTTTAAAATTAATTACTATCAGTTATTGTAATTTAATTTTATAAAATGAAATTTATTTTTGGATTCAAAAATACCAATTTATCCTTGGATGAGTTTTTATACATTTTTCTGAAGAAGTTATTATTTCTAGTGAATAGTAAAAAAATGTTTTTTTAGGAAATGCAATATCTTTTTTGATATATCTACGACATATAAATAATAAAAAAATTATAAAACCTAGGAAATATATGATTTATGATAAAAAATATAAATATCATTAAAAAACAAATTAGAACAATGATATTATAATTTATTCTATAATAAAAATAAAAATCAATTTTATTGTAGACGTTGATCTTGCATAGTACTGGAAAAGTAAAATTTTGTATCCTAAAAATAAAAATTGGGATGATATTAGTCCTTAGTAAATATGGAAATATAAATATCATTTATTATTGATTATTATTATGGTTATACATGAATTTTATAGTTATAAAATAAGTGTCTTATTCGAATGATTGTGTAATGCATGTGTATGAACAACAGAGTCAAAATAACACATTAAATGTGTTGTAATGATATATATGTGAGTTATAATAAATATTTAACGAATATAAATGTATATTTTTATTATTTTAAACATATTTCATGATATAAATTTATTTATGACCTTTTAGGGCCACTTGGATGAGATTATGACTTTTATAGTTTTTTATTTAACTAAATGTCAAACATGTCACACTCTTGTTTTTAGTAAGTGTAATATTTTTAAAATTGAGTCACAAAGATTATATATTTGACTATAAATATTTTTTTAAATATAATATATTTATCTTAATCATAGTAGTTTATATTTATTTTATTGAGAATAAATAATTACCTTAAATTCTTTTAAAACATTAATGTAGTAATTATTTGATTAATTAAAAAATGAAACAAATTATATTTGAAAAATTAAAATAAATATAATTTGATTTATTTAATATTATCTAAGAATTATATAATGGAAATGAAATTCTTAGGATATAATAACTTAGTTTTTATAATTTTAATTTCTTTCTTAATGATTTCCAAAGTCTATATAGTGAATAGTATTAAAATTGACAATAACGATATTTTATGGTATTAATATGTTATTAAATTATTTAAAAATAATAAAAAATTTAAATAAGAACTAGGGATATAATATATGGTAAAAATTTTCATTCCCTATTCATTTTTAGTCCATTTTGAAGCATTTGGATCAAGAATAGTCTTACTATATTTTAATATTTTGAGAAATTCCAAGAGTGAACCTACCCACCCTTATAAAAGAGAACCACTACTTCTAAATCATATGAACATATAAATCTATTTGGTTCAGCTAAGTCTTACCAAAATAATTTCCTAGAATCACTCCCCTAATTTTAGATGTCTTTTATAGGTAAAATACTAATCATAGAGGTCTTATAGTGTTAAGAAAAATCGATTTAATAAAGAATAAGTAGATAAATATTATATGAGATGTGTCAGACTCAAGGTAACAATTGTTTTTTAAAAAAATCCTCATTTAATGTTCCTATTTCATTTTTAAAATATTTGAAAATGTATTTTTATTAAATTATATGTAATGGGGGTATTTTACTTCTATCATGGTGTCTTAATGATTTGAAGCATCATTTATAAGTTTAAATTTATCTTTCAAAAGAAAATATTTTCCTTTGTATCATAACAGTATTTTAAAAAAATAAATGATTTAAAAATGAAAAGTTTATTTTCCTTAACAGTTTTTATATGATGAAATATTTTATAATTTATGTTTATGATATGGTTCTTGTTCATTGTTTATGATGATGGGTGGTTACATTATTAACAATGTATGGATGGTTAAGATATTCAAAAAAGTACATGAGGCTATGTTATTAACCAAGGATGGTTGGTGATGTTACAAACTCTAATGAAATCGGTACTTTGAAGATGTAAGTTTACTATATTGGTTCTTCTATTTGTTATAGTGATATAAAAAATTATTTCCCAAGTTACCTAATTAACATTAATGTACATCCTATTGAGTTTTGTTATAAATAATTTGATTTTTGAAAGTAAAGATAATGATATTTTTGAAAATATAGTTCCTTTTATCAGGTAAGAAGGTATTCTTTATGAAAATGTTTTTTTGTTTTTCCCAGTAATTTAAATTTTATTTCTTTTATGTCCCTTACTGAGATTTTGTTTATCATCCCATGTTTTAAATTTTTTTTCACATTGTTAGAGGGTGAGTAGGGTTAATGATGTATTTAAGAAAAAAATTGTGAATATATATCATTAAAAAAAATTATGATTTATTTTAAAAGTATTATATTATATAAAAAATTGATATTAAATTATTTTTTTCACTCATATTCTATGGGTTACTTTGTAAGAGTTTGTCCTAATTATCTTAAAATCTAAACTAAAATGATCATTGGGATTGTAAAAAAGATTATTCTAGTTCATAGACTGTAGAATGTGTAATTCATAAGTCCATGCCATTATTGATGGTATTAGAGGTTTGTTTTTAAAAAATGTACATTATGATTTTTTTAAGAGTTATGGATACCATTATGGGTTTATAAATTTAAATTTTATTATAAGTTTGATGTCTTATACACCCCTATTAAGTATTTATGTTATTAAATATTACGGTGACTAATGCTATTTTTTAGATATTTATTCTTGAGGTAATAAAGGGTTATTACAATTTGGGATTAAAAATGAATGGTATGAGATAACCTTTAAGTATAAAACATTTATTTAATGTTCAATATATTAAGGTTATTTTTTAGGATGTTTTCTATGTTTCTCTAATTTAATAAAGATTATATTAAATTGGTTTTAGAAAAAGGGAATCCTATAGGATGGGTGAAAACCCATCACATCTAGGAAGGTCATAGGGATTGAACCCACAAATGAATGGAAACAATGGTTTATCTCCTACCACTAGCCTATATTATTTCATATTTAGTATGAAATTGTTTTTATTTAAATGAATAAAATGTAAAAAGGTTAAATTGGTTTTTGGTACATATGTTTTATCTTGTATTTGACCATGGGATTGAATAGTTGTTTAGTGATTATGTTTTTAATGTTATTTTGGAAGAAATTCACAATTTTTGGAACCTTATGTGATTACGGTAAACATGACACTATGGGATTTTATTTTAGGAATAAATATTGAATTATATTTTGTAATAAAATATGATTTTATTATGGATTTATAATGAATAAGGTTATATTTATAAATAGTTTCCATATCTTTTATATTATTTGTTTTTTGTAATTGCAATTTTAGAATGTGATATTATGAGTGATTAATGATTTTTGGAGGTAAATTTTAAAGTTTATCATTGATGAATATGTTATAGAATCCTTCTAATTTCTGGTATTAAATATTAAACTAGAATATTTTTTTATCAATTTTAATTTTAGTTAATTCATGAATGATCTATATTGAACTTTAGGTATTACTATTGAATTTTGGATTCTGAAGTTGTTTTTTATTTTAAAGGTTTACAATTTTTGTGAAATTATTTTATCTTATCATAAAAATTTTAGTTTTTTTTAATAACTAAATATATGTGGAATTGATATTTATTCTTTTTTGTATTTTTTAATTCATTATTAGTTGATTTTCCTTCACGAGGCATGAAAATTTCACACACATCCTTTGGTAGAAAAGGTTCTTTTGTAGTATAAATTGATTAAAGGATAAAATTATACTTGTAAAGTAATTTTATTTCCCTATGTTATTATTATAAATGGTAAATTAATTCCTCATGTCTAGGAAGAAATAACATAAAAAAAGAACATTATCCATTTACTTTTCTTACCAATAAATCAATGACCTTTTATCCCATAACAGATTTAAAGTTTTGTAATTGTTAATCTTATCAGGATCATGTTCTCTATCATTCAATATCAGTTTTTGGGAGTTAGTTTTATATTACATATCCATTTATTCACTTACCACTTTTGTTCTGCTACTTGGAAACCTAGTATGAATTACTCTACAGGACATTAAAACTTCTATATTCTGTCTTATTATTTGGATTTGTTATTAATCCTTTTTATGATATGGAATTTCAACAAAGTTATTTTTAAAATTCAAACCCCTACTTTATGATACATAGCTCAAATTGAAATGATGAAATTTATTAAATGGGGGTGAATGTAACATCCTGAGATTTCTAAAAATTGAAATACTATGTTTGATAATGTACAATCTATGCAACACTGAGATTGATCAAAAAAATACTATTATTTAAATATGATTGTTATACCCTATATGTTAAATTGTTGAGTATGAATAGTGTTAACTAAATAATGAAATATATCTATAAATGAATTACTCAATAAAATTTAATATTTTAATTCTTATTAAATATAATTTTTTTTAGTTATTTTATGCTTTAAAAATACATTGTTCGGAAAAAAATACCTCAAGGAAGCATTGAAACATTTTTGGGTTGATTGTGCTTGTTGAAAAATCGGGGTTTTTATTAAAAAAGTGGGATTCCATGTTAAATTGTAGAGTTATAGAGATATTTTTTAAAACCTATGCTGAAAAAGATCCATGAAAAAGGAATGGACTATCTAGAGGTGGTGCAAGGAAGACATATATATGGTGGGGACATTTTCCAGTGTTTTCCAATTTTTTTGGGCCTTAAAAATAGGAATATAGATATATGTTATTTTTGAAAAAGGATTTTTGCACTAGATTTAATATGGATTAGAAACATATGTGCAAGGCATGTTTTGGGATTAGAAAGTTGAAAATGGAAAAGGAATGATGCATGCGAATGATTTGGAATTGTTCTCAAAAGACGAGGTCGCACGAAAGAAACTTGTGCGCCCAATAAAATATAAAATTAGGTTTTGTGCACATATAGGGGATCTTGTGCGACAAGTCGAATCTTCTGCACAGGGGTTAGAGATGCCTATAAATGTGACATGAACCCACTCATATGAAGAAGATCAATACGTAGAGATAATCTGAGAACCATATTATATATGAATTTCATGCAAATGCTATTTCATGAAAGAATTGAATTTTCACGCAAACTAAAAAAGTTGCACATAAGATTTGAGTTTCACATAAGATTGAATTTGTGTGCAAGAAGTGTTTCATGAAAAAATTAGAATATATCACTCAAGGAATTAATGTTATTTCCAAGATGGAGTAAGGGTTGTGCGAAATATTTTGAGTTGCCCAATACATCTGAGGTAAAGTGGTATTCATTAGTGGATGAAAGTCAGACATCAATAGGGAATCTACATAAAATAGAGGATGCATTCATTTAAGATAATAAATAAACCTACATGTCTATAAACTGTGAGTAGATCTTCTAAAGAAGCTGTGATCACAATTTAGTTGAGAGAGTAGTGAGTTTTAAAATTTTTTGGTTGTAAACTAGGTGGGACAACGAGTCTATTCCAAAAATTGTAAATATCAATGTAATTTTAGTGGATTTGGTAAATTGAAACATTGTCATTATATTCTCCTTGGATGTAGATGAGTGGGGGTGAAACAACTAAATTTTTTTGTGTCTCTTGTATGCTTTAATTTTAGTTCATTATTTGCCATGGGAAAGAGAGAGAATAGATTTTTGTTTAACAAAGAAACAAGATCCAAATGGGTAGTTGTTTTTATCTAGTATAACTTGATTTACCCTCCTTTTTATGTATTTTACCTAATGGAACTTACAATTGGTATCAGATGTAAAGGTTAATATTAGTGTTTCCCTCTTAATACAGGTCATCAATCTCAAAGGGATTCATATCTTCTATATAAACACTTTTAAGCTATGGAAGAGTTCAATGCAACACTACTTCCGATCATTGGAAATGGATGTGTTTATAGCATCGATGCATGGTATTTCAACCGATATTAATAGTGGTTCTTTACCAGAAGGTGAAATAATGGATTTGGATATAGATTACAATGGAATCAATTCATTAGTGGGAGCCATATACAATGATATCTATATGAAGGTGAGGTCATGAAAAACATCACATACTATTTGGGAAATGATATTGACTATTTATGAAGGTGATTCAAAGATCAGAAACACGACGCTACTGGTTCTATTGAACACGTATGAAGATATGAAAATGAACCCAAATGAGTCTGTTGATGCAATCTTTGATAGGGTTAATTTTGTATTGGAAGACATGTGAGGTCTTGGAGAGTTCATTGAAGATATAAAGATTTTGAATCGTATCTTGAGGAAACATCCACCTCGGTTCAATCCAAAAGTTTCAATATTGGAAGACAACACTCTGAATGTGTTGACACTGGATAAATTTCATTTTACCCTTATAACATATGAAAGGATAAATTATGATAACAATGCTATAGAAAAGGGGAAATCTAAATAGGTGGTTTTCAAGTCCATGATGATGCTAAATATTGAATATTCTTAGGAAGAAGAATAGATAGATGAGGTGATGTAATTCATTTCTTCAAATATAAAATGAGGAAAAGGGAATTTCAAGGGGAAAATTCCACTTTCTTGCTTTATATGTGGAATGGTTGGCCATCATGAATCACGGTTCCCCATGAATTTTCAAGAAGATGATGAGGATGAAGTTAAAATCCCTATGAAGAATTCTTCAACCTATATGATAGGAAATTTTTTTAAGAGAAATATCTTCAAGAAAAAGAATATTTTTCCACAATAATGTGAAAGTTTAGATGAATCAGAGGTTAAAAATGTTTAAATGATTAAGAAATATAAAGATGGTAGAGAAAACTCTTTGGTGGTGGTTTTTAGTATCACTCTAAAAATTGAAAAAACCAATGTTTATAAAGAATATGATGAAGGAATAGTTGATATGGAGGCTGAATTAGATGAATCTATTGAGGAGATAGATGTTTGGAGAGCCAAAATGAAGAAAGACAACAAAGTGGTTCGGGATGCCCAAATCTACATGTAAAAAAAAGATGGAATGAAGTCTGAGTTAATTGACGAAATTACGAATCTCAAGTCTTCATTGCTAGTGGACTTAGAAATAGTTAGTGAGTATAGAATCAAGGTTGAAGAACACATAAGTGAGATTGATTGTTTGAATATCACATTGAAATATCAAATAAAATGAATTAAGGAACTTGAAGAAGAATTCAGTGATCTGTGATAAAAATATAATGATCAAGAAAAAATATTGACCACCAATGTGACGTAGGTAAATTAGATCATTCAAAAGAAATAAAATTTATAAGTGGATTATATAGGTTCAACAGAATGAAACCAACAGTCAAATATTTTTGATAAGGCTAGTATTGGGCATGATAAAAAATAGAAACCATCCATGGTTGATGTTAGACCGCATGCACCCTCTTTGAGATTAAAAGTTTAATTGGGTACAAAGAAGAATCAAAAGATTCATTTAACCCAAGGTACAACCATTGGTATTGAAGTGACACGTAAGAATGTACCTCACTTAGGTGATATTGCTGTGGAAATATGGGGCACTCAAAAATTGTGTGTTCCAATGATAAGAGATATAGAAGGGCATAAGAACAACAATGGATGCTAGACATAGATTAGTAAAATAAAAAATCTTTTGAGGGACATTGTTTTTTGTGTGTAGGATTTTAGAACACGGCTAGATACTGTACATTGACCATGCAAAGGAATGTGCCAAAGAAGAATCAGGGTGGCCACATGCAGCAAATCAAAGAATCAACAGGTGAGATTTAAATTCAAAAATGATTTTCAGACCTGTAGGATGAATCTAGTCAATAATACTCTAAGTAAGATCCATATTTCCAATCTATGCTAAGTATAAAGATAGAAACAAGGACCAAGAAGAAGAGATCTGAGAAAGCAGCTGCAGAAAGTTTTTTTAAAGCATTATATCATTCTGGTTTCTGGATTGTTGATAGTGGTTTCATATCCCATATGAAAGGCAGTAAGGTTCTTGTTACATGAAACAAATATGACAAAGAAGGATTTTTCAAGTTTGGAAATGATGAAGGCCTGAGGATAATTGGCTCAGGAAAGGCTAGTTTTGGGGGAAAAGAAATGAGGTTGGTTGATGTATTAGTTGTAGAAGGCCTCTATCACAACTTACTCATTGTCTGTCAACTATGTGACTCAGGGAATTCTATAAGATTTAATAAGAATAAGTGTATTTTAAAAAGAATATATAGTGCATTTTTTCTATAAGGTAAAAGAAAAATGTGAAATATATACCTTATAAGTGGGGAAGAAAACATGTGATTCTTATCTAGAGAAGAAACAAATCTTACTGTGGCATAAATGAATTGGTCATAAAATTCAACCATCAAAAGAAGATTTGGTAAAGTGTGATGCATCTAGAGACCTCCCTAAGCTATCATGAGATTTTACTTGTACGTGCGATGCATGTCAATAAGGGAAGATCATCAAAAAATAATACAAGGAAAAGTAAAAGAAGTCAACAAGAGTGCTTGAATTAGTGCATGATGATGTTTTTGGACCTATCCCACCAATATCCATTATCGAGTAGTGATATTATGTTAATTCATTATTAACTATAGCAAAATTGAATGGGTATTTTTCATTTCCCGTAAGTCTGATGTGTTCAATTTTACAAAATAGTATCAGAGGGAATATAAAGGATTCTTGGGAAGAAAATTATAAAGATTCATACTAATAATGGTACCAAATTCTCAAATATTAAGGTGGAAGACTATCTCTAAAAACACAGGATAAGGAATCAAGTTTCTTTATTGAGAACTCCCCAGCAAAATGGAGTGGTTAAAAGGAGAAATCAAATAATCAACAACATGTCCATATCTATGCATATTTAAAAGGACCAATAAGAGATATTTTGTAAGGAAGCAGTATTGACATCAGTCTACATTTCTTACAGAGATCTATTGTGTCCTATTAAAGGAAAGACTTCATGTGAGATGTGGTATAGAAGAAACTGATAGTGAAATAATTTATAATCATTAGAAGTAAGTTATTTATTCTCAATAAAGAAAAACACAGGAAATTTGAGTCACGTAGAGATGAGGGAATATTCCTTAGCTACTCAGGAAAAATAAAATAATATAAATATTTTAATAATAAGCTGGGAAAAGTAGTTGAGATCAATGATCTCACTATAGTAGAAAATAAATATAATATTCATCACTATAGTGAAAAGTTTTATGAAGATTGTGATTATGTGGGAAGAAAGAAAGGAGGAGAATAAGTGGAAGATGTTGATTTATAAGAAGATACTAATGATGAATAAGATGAAGTTTGGTATATATCTATGAAGAAGCTAATGATTCGAGTAGAAAATTACAAAAAAATGTTGTTGGTGAACAAACAAAACCTGTTCAAACAAGATTAATGAAGTCATTTCAGCAAGAATATTTTCTATCTCATGTAGAGCCTAAATATTTTTATAATGCACTAGGAGATGAAAACTAGGTTCAAGAAATGAATGATGAGATAAAATATATTGAGAATAATCAAACATGAGAGATTGTTTTAAGGAAAATAGATAATAATTTCATTGGAACTAAATGGGTCTTTCACAATAAGATGAATGAAGATGGAACATTGATTAGAAACAAATAATGACTAGTGTGAAAAGGTTACTCCCAGATAGAGGGTATCTATGTTGATGAGACATTTGTTCCTATTTCAAGGATGGAAATAATCATATTATTCTTGGACATTGTAGTGAAATAGATATTTAATGTTTTAGAGATGGATATCATATCCACATTTTTGAATGGGGTTCTGGAAGAAGAAGTATATATTGATTAATAGGGTTGTTTTCTCATTCCTGAATATGAGAACCATGTTTATCTGATAAATAAGGGTTTATATGGTTTGAAGAAGGCACTAAGAGCGTGGTATTCAAGGATTGATCATTTTTTGAAGAAGCTTGGTTTTCAGTGTGGTGGAGTTGATTACAATGTATATGTGATCAATGATAGTAATCAAAGGATGATTGTTCTAGTATACATTGATGACATAATCTTCAATGGATCAAATGGAGCATAGTTCAGACAATTTTCTTGAATTTAGGAAGAGTGAATTTGAAATGTTAATGATTGGTGAAATGACATTTTCCTTGGTTTATAGGTGACACAAGGAAGGAATGCCACATTAATTTCTCAATCAAAATATTCCACAGAAAGTTTGAGAATGTTCAGAATGGAAAATTCTAAGGAGACAAAGACTCTGGCTGCTACCTGGAAAAAACTATCAAAAGATGATGATGACAAGGCAGTTAATATCATTGAATATAGGAAAATTATTGAAAGTTTACTGTACTTGACAAGGAAAAGACCAGATATTGTTTTTACCACTTGAAAATAAGTGATATATTAAAGAAATCCCAAGAAAATTCAAATAATTTAAGTAAAAATAATACTTTGGTACATCAAAGGCACTGTGTATTTTGGTCTGATGTATAATAAAAAATCTCAACCCATGCTTTTGGGATATATAGATGCAGATTTGGTCGATTTAGCAGATAACATGAAATCAATTTCAGGAGGTTCTTTCTATATTTGTAGATAATATATTTCTTGTCTATGAGGGAAGCAAGATTTAATTTCATTGAGTACCATAGAATCTAAGTATATTACAGCCACTCAAGCATGCACACAATTATCGTGGATGAAGCAGTAGCTTGAGGATATGTGAGTTGAATTGAAGTCTCTGATTAGAATCTATTTTGATAATTATAGTTCTATAAATATTAGAAAGAAATCCAATACATTATTCATGGACAACGAACATTGAAATAAAATATCATTTTTTCAAGGAGAAGGTGGAGCATGGGATTATCAAGTTAGAGTATGTGCCTAAATAACTACAAGTTGTAGAAATTATGACAAAGGCCTTCCCCAAAAAAGCAGTTGAGAGGCATCGAATAACTTTGGGAGTCCAGTAAACTCCCCACACTTGAAAAAGTTTGGATGTTGGTCCCCCTCCCCCTGGGGTATGGTCTATTTTCTCTAATGTACCGATCTATGTTCTTTACAATGTTGCAAAAAACAAAGGAGTAACCTTTGGGTTTGTTGACAAAGGGGGAGAAAAGTGTGGCACTTTAAAGGGGAGAAATTATGGCTAAGGAAGTGATAAAATGTGTTTAGTAAAGACATGAGGATACACTGACACATAGATCAGCAAGATAGGGGATTTAATCAATACAGGTGAAGAATCTGATATGGGAAGTAACATGATGATAATTTCTTGGTGTTATGAGGAAACAATCAGATCTTATCTTGTACAAATTTAAGCGTTCCAAAATATGAGAACCCATGAAATGAGATAAAAGGGTATTAAATCTAAGGATGCAGGAAGTGATCGATAAAAGGAGATATATCAAGACAACTGAGGTTTGTGATGAAAGAAGTTTATTGGTTTCAGTAATTGGGGTCAATAATAAAGTGTTTCATTGAATAAATTTTAATTATACTCTTGTTTCTCATGCGGATCATTACTCATGTGGGATTAGAGTATGTGTTGAGTAACACTTTGATCGTTATATGAATCACATGAATCGAATGGTGGTAGAATATTTATGGAACTATAAATAGGTATCTTTTTTTGAAAGAGTTTTTCAACAAAACCAAAGGGGGATATTGTTGGAAAAATTCCTCATGGAATTATTGAATCATTTTTGGGTTGATTGTGTTTGTTGACAAAGAGGGGTTTTTTGATGAAAATTATGGTTTCCATAGTGATTTTTAAAGTTCCATATATATTATTGACAACCTATGTTGATGAAGAACCACAAAAAAAAAAGATGATCTAGAGGTGGTACAAAAAAGAACAGATACAAGGTGGCGTTATTTTTGGAAAAGGAATTTTTGCACAATATTGAAGGTGGTTTGGAAACTTTCTTACAAGGCATGTTTCAAAATAAAAACATTGAAAAATGGAAAAGGAATGATGCGTGTGAAATATTTGGAAATGTGAATGAAAGATGAGGTTGTATGAAAGAACTTGTTCACCCAATACAATGTCAAATTGGGTTTTGAACACACATAGGGTATCCTGTGTGACATGTCGAATCTTCTGTGCAGGGGTCGATGATGCCTATAAATAAGTGGCGACCCCCTCATTCGAAGTGTCTCAACACTTAGAGATAATCTGAGATCCTGATCATGTAAAAATTTCATTAAAAGGGGGTTTTGCAAAATAATTGGAGTTGCACTCAGTCTAATAAAGTTGTGAGTAATATTTTAGTTGTGAGCAACATTGAATTTTCAAGAAATATGTGTTTTGTGAAAAAAGTGGACTCTTGTGCACAAGGCTTTAAAGTTTCACGCAAGATGTAGTAAGGGTTGCACAAAAATTTGGAGGTTCCTATTACATCTGAGGTAAAGTGGTATTCATTAGTGGATGAAATTTAAACATCAATATGAAATCTTCGTACAATGGAGGATCTATTCACTAAAGATAATGAAGGGACCTACATGTCTATAAACTATGAGTAGATCTTCAGAAACAATAGTGAGAACACTTCAGTTGAGAGAGAAATTAGCTTTCAAATTGTGTTTGGTTGTAAACCAAGAGGGACAATTAGACCATTCAAAACTTTTTAAACAACAATGCACATTTATTGGAATTGGTACATTGGAATTTTTCTATTTTATGCTCCTTGTATGTTGACCAGTGAGGGTGAACCAAGTAAAAATTGTCGTGTCTTGTGAATGCTTTAATTTATATTCAAACTTTGATACATGAAATCAAGATAAGAGTTTTTTGTTTAATAAAATAAAACAATATAAAAAAATAAGTTATTTTATCTTTTATACACTGATTCACCCCCTCTCAGGGTATTTTTCCACGTGGACATAACATCCATTTTCTTCAAAAATTGGTGTTGTTTCTTTTTACCAGTGAATATTATAATCAATTTTTAGACCATGTACAAATTTTATTTAGTAAAAATAATATTAATTTTTAAATAACCATACAAAAATTAACTTAGGTTAAATTTTTTAGATTTTTAGAAAAAGATTTATTTTCCAGTTGATAGAGAAAAATAACGGTTTTTATTCAAAATTGTATTTTTATTTCAACAATTTTCAATGTTACATATTATTATAAAACTATTCAAAGAAAAATTATTTATATTATATTATGAATAATTCAATCATGTTAATGGGAATAAATTTTATAATTCATTTTGGTACAAAATCATAATTTAATCATAAATACAAATTTTTAAGAAAAACTTTATTTTTTTATCAAAGCGTTTTTCAACATGTTTTGTGAACTTTTTTTAAAATTAATTTATATGAAATATAAGAATATAATTTCATAAAATGTAGTTTTTTTGATTAAAAATCAAATTTTATCCTAGTATTATTTTGTTTACATTTTTCTAGAGAATATAATTTTTAAATGAATAGTAAAAAAATATTTTTTTGAAATACAATTTATTTTATGATATCACTGAGGCATAGAAATAACATAAAAAATTATGAAACTTATGGAAATAATCATGAATGATAAAATAATATAAATTTAATTTTTAAATATTTAAAAACATAAAGATTACAATTTCTTCCATAATAAATATGAAAATCTTTTCCTATACTGACGTAGAGCCTGTGATGGAATGGAAAAGTAAAATTTTCTATCCTAAAAATATTAATTTGGATCATAGAATTACATGATATTTATTTATATTAAATATTATGTACTAAAGATTATTTTTATGGATATAAATGAATTTTAATATTATATAACAAGTGGATTATCCAAATGCTTCTATAAGGCCAAAAAAGTCAAAATAAGAAATTAAATGCATTGTAGTGATATAAATATGAATAAAAATAAATATTTAATGAAAATAAATATGGATATTTCGATAATAATAAATTAATTTTTAAAATATAATTTATGATATGACCTTTTGGGTCCACTTTGATGAGATTATGACGTTTATAGTATTTTATTTAATAAAATGTCAAACATGTAACAAACTTGATTTTTAATAAATGTAACATTTTTTATATTATGTTATCTACATGATATTTTAGATTCAAAATATTATTTCTTAATCTAAAATATTTATATTTATTATTGTAATTTTATTATTTTTAAGGAAGAAATATTTACCTTAAATTGTTTCACAACGCTGGTTCCGTAATTATTCTATAATATGAAAAATAAAATAAATGATATTAAAAATATTAAAATAAATATAATTTAATTTATTTAAGGTGATAAATTAATTATATATATGACCATGACTTTTTTATGAAATAATAAAATAGTTTTTTCAAATTTCAATTATTTTATTAGTTATTTTTTATATAAAAGTAATGAATAGCATCAAATTGACAATAATAAAATTTTATGGGATTATTATTTTATTAAATTATTTAAAAATAATAAATTTATTAAATAATAATTAGGGGAATAATATATGGTAAAAAATATCATCCCATATGAATTTAGAGGCCATATAGAGGAAATTGTCTTTCTAATAGTCTTATTATATTTTAATATTGTGAAATATTCCTAGAGTGTCAATCCCCTATCTTAAAGAAGGGAACCTATTATTCTTAATAATTCACATATATAAAACCCATTTGGGTTTGTAAAGACCTATAAAAATGCATTCCTATAATACCTACCCTCATTATTGGGGTATGGTTTAATAAGAATACTAATCATATAGGTCTTAAGGTGATAAGAAAAAGAGAATATCTAAAGAAGAGGAAGATAAACATCCTACATGACATGTCAAAATCAACATAAGGTAATTTATTTTTTAAAAAATATTCTTTTATTGTTACACATATTTTTTTTTTAAAAATTCAAAAATAATATTTTTCAACTTATATGGTATGAGAATATTTTACCACCATCATGAATCCTTAATGGTTTGAAGCATCCTTTAAAAGTTTACATAACTCTTTTCAAAGAAAGTATTTTACTTTTTATATGTGAAGTATTTCTAAATAATATGTGATTTTAAAATGAAAAGTTTATATTTCTTGATAACTTTTTTATAATTAAATCATTCATGTTTTATGTTTATGATATGGTTCTTGGGAATTGTTTATGATAATGGGTGGTAATGTTAATGACCAATGATGAATGGTTATGTCATTACCCAATGAAGAGTGGTAACATTATAGATAAGGGTGGGGTAAACATGAAATTTTTGAAGTTATATCATGAAAATAAATCATTTTTTATCTAAAAAGTTTTATTTTATAGAAAGAATATTGACAAAGTTTAAGTGTTCACTTGAAATTTATGGGTTATTATGAAATATTCTTTTATAATTATAAAAAATGTAAACTAAAAATATCTATAGGACTTAAAAGTTAATTATTTTTCAAATAATATAGAATATATGTCCTCATATAAAGTGATTTCAAAACTGGTGTATTTAAAATTACATCGATCATGATGAAATAATTAAATAATAAAATCTATAAATGTTGGTTAAAAAAAACATATTTAATGAGATAAATTATATATTTAAATACAATAAACATTTTTTCCAGTTATAAAAATTATTTTCAAAAATATAAATTATTCCATAAAATAATTAATTTTTTTTATTTTTCCTCTTTCCTTTTTAATAAAATAACGAATTAAGTTTTTTACATCCATAAAAGTCCGAAAATAATTTTATTTTATTAAAATATTATTTAATACTTCCAGAATATCACTATTAAAATGTTTCCCTTGTAAATTATTTTTTATTCATTATTTTATCCTCCAAAGATAACTCTCTTCAAGTATAAATACCCTCTCCATCCCCTTGGAAATCCACTTCACTTATAAATACCAGAACTAATTATCTAGAAAAATTACATATATTAATACCATTATCATCAATATTGATGTTATAGTGTCTCCCAACTCTAATCATTCAAGGATTTTAGATCCATATAAAAGAAGGAACACTGAGAAGAGGGTGAGTTTTCATTAACTCATTATCATATTTTACACTCCACTTACTCTTCTTCTTTATACCTTTAAACCCAAAATATTATAAGAATAATTGATTAGTATGATAACATTCTACAAATCATGATAACCTACTTTAATTATAATAATTATTACATATTTACATGTCATTATTATCATTCACCCTCATTTGAAAATGTCCCATCAATAGTCAGCTTTCCACCTAAAAGGACATTTCCCACTCTTTAATTACCACAACCATTATAGGTGATTATGATAAATTGTTCATTATATTTAAATATATGAAAATATATTTTCTTTGATTTTATAGTTAATATAAATAATTTATAATTATCAATAAAATAATATCATTAATTCGAAGAAAGATGAGATATTTTAATAGGAATGCGATATTGAAACGTTTCTTGTTTAAAAATGGAAATAAATAATATAATCCAATAATTATAAATAAAAAAGAGTGAAATTATGGGGGTATATTTCAATTTTTGTTCCATGGTTTATTAATCTTAAGTATATTATTTAAGGTGTTTAAAAGAAATGACAGAATGGGGGATTTATGGTAATGGTATTCTTGAACCCAACTCCCACTCTTCTAGGTTATCACCTCTTTCACATTATATTCATAAGAATATTTCATTAATTTTCTTAATATGTCCTTTATAAATTATTTCCCTTTTATTTTTGTGGATATGCATATTTTTACCATATCTAATGGATTTATAATCCAATTATATTGGTTTTAAAAAAAGGACTTTCTTTTTTCCAAATTTCTTTTGGTCTCCTCTTGAGTTATTTCTTCTTCAAATAAAAACTAAATTTTATGAGAAACCATAATCTAAATTATAAATATGGGAACCATAAAGGTCATTCATTAAATTATTACTTTTGAAATCTTTACAGAACCCATTCACTTATATGGGTTTATTTCATGACTACATTTGTTATATGTTTTCTTTCCTTTAAGTAATAATGATTATGATCATTTTATGATTTGATGAGTAGAACTAGAATAGTATATCCTTCTAATGAATTAAGTAATTTCATATACCTCATGTGTTTATGTGTATTATATATTAACATAATTATATATATTCTCAACACTATAATGTTAATATTTAGGAATAGATGTTATGCATAAACATAATGTTCACTTTGTTCAGAACTATGTGTGGTATTTTCCCACTATTCATGGATGTTTCATTATTATTAAAATGAAACATTCCATGACTATATCAAAATGTTTCCCTTTTGATTATGATGTTGATATTATTCTTATTATATTATGATCTTGACTATGCTAACCCATTAAATATTTATTCATTTCCCTTATTCCATCCATAATATACCTCCCCTTACTAGGATTTTTCCTCACCCCTTTATCTGATGTATATTCTTAGGTGATTATATGTACTATATTGAATGTTATATTTTTATGAGGATAATGAAGAAGGATTTAAATAAATTTTAAGGGTTTTTTATACATGTGATGTATGCACCAAATTTTCCTAAGATACTAAACCTTTAGATCATGTATTGTATCACTATTGTATTATTTATCATTAACATAATATAATATTCATATATGAAAAAGTTGGGTCACTATAGTGTATAAGCTAGATATATTTATTAATAACATAAAAGTAAAAATCTCTATACAAGTGCACTGTATAGGGGAACACCTAGTTGGGATGATTCAAATTTCATGGGATCCATTGTCTCAGAAAAACATTAATAATAATAATTAAATTTTTAGATAACTTAATCTGTAGAACCACCTTATAAAACTTGATGAAAAATTCATACTATAGTTCCCTCATTTTCATGAATAAATGAAAATAATTTT
This sequence comes from Viscum album, assembly GCA_963277665.1. Taxonomy (NCBI): domain Eukaryota; kingdom Viridiplantae; phylum Streptophyta; class Magnoliopsida; order Santalales; family Viscaceae; genus Viscum; species Viscum album. The sequence goes on from OY728145.1 coordinate 1,988,930,899, forward strand.
TTACTCTCATATACCTCAAGGAAAATGATTAATCAAGATGTATAATAAATAACATAATCTTATATAAGTATTTATCTCAAAGTTTTATTTGGATAGAAAGTTAGATAAGGTGAAGGAAATTCATTTAAAATAAAATAATTATTTACCTTTTGAGTTAGGTTTATTTTTTTATATTTTCTAAGAATTATGTTTCATATATAAATGATATTGTATAATGCCCAAATTAGAATTGGATATAACATGGAAGAAAATTAAAATAATTTTCTTAAATATGGTTTTTATTTAATAAAATTTGTAATTTTGTCAATGTTGTACATTAATATGGATATAAAATTTCACGTGTTTCCACATTTAACTGAAAGGAAATGTTGATTCTATACTTGAGGCCTCATATAATAACTATAGAAATTTCTGAGCATTAGGCCAAACCATCTTACAAGAAAGACGGATAATATGATAATATTATTATGAAATCACGAGAACCACCTAAAGATAAATCTAGGTAAGTGGTATAAATTATTAAAGAGGTTCAATATATAAATGTTTATTTAAATAGATAACAAAAAATAAAATTTTATGGCTATTAAGGTGAAAAAGAAGATATATTCAGAAGAAACATCTTCATATGATAAGAGATCCACTAAAAAAATATCAAAAGAAAGGTTAAATTTTCAAACATTTATTATTAATCAAAAAGTGTATATTATTAAGGATAATGAAAAATATGAGATAATATATGAATATCAAATTCCTAAAGAATTATTTTAACTCCCATCATATGTTTTATTAGGTTTATTTCCTATTACAAAAGCCATAATGATCACACCTCAACCAACATCCTAGAAAATACTATCTATAAAATAGATTAGAGACGTTTCACCCTCACTGGAAATTTTTTTTGAATAAATTATGGAGGAATTTTAATAAAATATTCTTGAGGAACTAGAAAATTTATTTTTATGTTCCAAATTAGCGAGTTTTAGAAACTTTAAAACTTGTAATTTTTGGGAAAATTAATTAATTTGAAAAAAAAGTCAAGAAAGGTGATATTGCTAAACTTATAAGGAAATTAGTCATTGAAAAAGATAATCCAATTATAGATAAATTACATAAATTTATCGAGACTACAAAGATATTTTATAACGAATTTAATGTTACTATAAAATTTATTGATAAATAATAATTTTATATTATTTATTTTCTTATTTTAAACTTCCTTATCAAAATGACTTATTGAATTAGTATTTTAAATTTTAATTGACTCACTCTTATGTTATTAAGATTCCAATTCATCAATTTTCTTTGATAGTTATAGAGTGACAGTGTTTTATTTTAATGTTTATATTTTGTAAAAAGTGTGAATGATTTATTATACATTATGTGTGCATTAATTTTTTTTTAGAGTTTTTAGTGTTTAACTATCATTGAAAATATTCTATGATAATTTTTATGATATTTATTTTATTATGTATTTAATATATTATAATTTATATGTTTTTCTATATTTAAAAGGTGATGATTGTTGGATTAATGATCCAATAAATTTTTATACTAGCATTAATAATAAAAATAAATTGCAACCCTGAGGTTAGTTGTTAGATTATTTTATAATGATGGATGATTATAATAGTGTTGTTTGTAATTATAATAATTGTTTAGAGAATATTTAAAGAGTATTAGCATGAAAATGAAACTTATAAAGGGTATTTTTAATTTTCCAATGTGGAATTGGAGTACGAGCATAAGAATAAAATACCATGTTAGAAAATATTAATGTCATTATCCTTACTATATAGAGGCACAATGTAGATGGTATAGAATGTTATGCCTATGGAATATTTGAGGTGATATAAATTATTTGAAGTCTGATGATTAATCTGTCTTATAATGATATTTAATGAGGTATAAATTTTATATTATTTCATAATGTAGTGATTAATTATATAGTAGTTTTCATGGTGAAATTTAGAGAAGGATAAAAGAGGTTTTATAATAGAGGAAAACACCATACCCGTTTTTTTGATTGTATATTTCATTATGGTGTAAACCACACTGAGAGTAAAGGGGTCAATGGGTATTTTAGATATTTATTTCATATGGTAAAAAATACAATTGAAATATTATGGGTATTTTACTACGTTGGATTTTTTTCTCATATTGTAAATGGTTATATGTAATTTTAATAGAAGATTTGATGTTATGATTCATTGAACTCTATTGAAGTAGTATAAATTGGATCTTGATATAGATAATGGGTGTAGTATAGATGTTGTACTATGAGGTTGAACTAAAACATAGAATTAGTTTTGGATATGGGTGTAGATAATTTCATTCTACCATTATAAAATAAATTTGGGAAATTTGATAATAGATTATGGAGGTTTCAAAAATGGCTTTAATGAATTTATGATAGAATGAAAAAAATGTAAATTAAACTAACCACACTATATAATGAAGTATTTCATATATTAGGATTCCCAAGTTTAACTGAAATTTGAAAACAAATGGTTTTAGAATTCATTTCACAAAGTGGTTTTATAAATAGGATTTTGTCAAATAAATTGGAAATGAGAATTTATAATGGAGAATTATATTTTATGATTAGTTTCACATAAATAAGGACCGTGTTGAGTTTTTAGAAATAAATTCTACCTGTCAAATCATTTTACCTTTATTTAGGTATTTATTAACCCTTTTTATCTAATGTTTAGGGATATATGTTTGATTGAATTAATGTATTTTTGGTATACATGTGTCAAAGGTATTACTGGGTGTTTGTTGGGATAGGGTTGACTTGGAGGAATTTTCATATTTTTTTCATAAACTGTTTATGTAATTTCTATAGGAATGATTCATGTTGGGAACATAATTCATGTTGTGAATCTATTTCTTAGCAGAAGTCATGAAACCATTTCATGGTGTGAATAATATTTACGTTTTGAATTGATTTCAAGATGTAAAATTCTTGGGATTGCAATATTTAACATGAGGTGACACATTTTTTGGTGTATATGCCACTAGGTATATTCACATCATGAATTTTGGATTCAAAACCTAAATTCCTCTTTCCTAATGAGTTTTTGTACACTGAATCTTGATACATTTTTCATTCTTTATGCAGCCTCTTCTGTCAAACCCTAGGGACAAAACATCTAATTTTTGGACGATTTATTCCCTTAATAATGCCTAAATTTGGCATTTGATCTATGGTGATTTTAATTTCTTTGGTTTTCACCTTATCCCTACTTACCTTCTAAGATATAGGTGATATATCATGATTTTTAATGGAATTATATTGTGATCTTGATGTCTTGTGATATATGATTTTTTTATCTCTTTCTCCTTCATTCTTCATTGATGTTTCCCCTAGCTAGTGTTGATTTGATCATTGATTAAAGGTAGGTGGCACCATATGTTTTTTACCAACAATTAAATCCTTAAATTTCATGAATAATTTGTAATGAGTTTTTAAATGATTTAAAAACATGAATTTGAGATTTCTGATGTTTTATTTTGAAAAGGGTATAGAAATTGTAAAAACTCTCTAATTTCTATGGATATAAAATTGTTGTGTTAATTTTAGAAAATTGATATATTGATTTGGAAATTTATTTGATGAAATGAGTTGATGCTGAAATTTGAGATAAATGGATTAAATAGAATGACGATTTTAAAAGTAAGAAATTGATGAAAAACTATGATTTGGTATTGAAATTATAAAGGCATGTTGAAAACTAAAATTTAAGAAATTGTATTTAAAAATGTTTTGAAATGATTGATTTGACCATTATTTATTGATTGATTGAATGAAGTACATGCGATCCTAGGTACTTAGTGGGTAATTAGGAAAATAAATCTAGGATCTAGCCTGCTTATAATGTATTGATGCTGAAAACGCTAACATAGACATACTAAGACATGGTTTCCTTGATTGGGAGTTGAGTTCTAATAACCCGAGCCAAGGGAGTTGTGCACAAATTGAGCTGAGATCAAAGATTGAGTCATGTGAGGACCCTTTTTCCAATAAATAACATAACATAGGGATTATGACATGGTTCAATGATATATTTTATTTTATGATTACATGCCATTTATTATTGAGCTATATAAGTTGTTCCAAGCATTTTATATAACAGTATTATATCTAAGGTTTATTTAATCATTTTTTAATAAATATGTACAATATTTTTTATGATGAAATCATGTTTTTAAAGTATATAAATTTCATTTCATTCCTTATTTAATTTAAATTAAAAAGCTAATTTTTTGGTTGTAGAATTGATTATGGAACACTTTTTTAGACTCTACAGGGATATTGAACCAAACCCTGCACCTTACTTAGGGTGTTTATATATTATCTTATTCTAGGTCTATGGTGAGGGAAATATTCTCTTGGAGGAACTAGGTGTTATTGATCCATCATAAATGGAGTGAAGAAGGTGAAAGGTGGAGATGTGGTCCTCCTATTACACGGGACATGTCTAAGCTTTTACCTTGGATGATGTATCCTTTTTTGATGATGTACTATCAGGAATTGTTTAAACTAATTTCAATGGTACTTTTTCTATTTGGAGTGTTGAGTATACTGACTTTTTTCTTTTGTATTCTTTTTTATGGAATAGAATATTCCTAATTTATTCATGAATGCTTCCAGGGGATAGTCACCAATCCATGGTACAAAGGAACCCCCTTCAGTCCTTTTCAAGACCAGATAAGGTATTAGGGTACCAAGGTATCTAAGATGGTTACTTATAATGTGGATTCAAAGATATAGGTTTCACATCTTCCCTTGATGTTGTTATGCATTTTTGGAAGTCTTGGTAGACAAGAGGTCAGATTGATGGAGTATAGAAAGTAGTTTTGAGAAAGTTCTTGGTTATCACTCATAGTAGAGAGCCTGAAATCACTATGGGTGTTTAGGAAAAGTGACTTTGAGGAAAAATTAGATTTTATTTCTTGAAATTTTCCTAATTTTTACTTGATTTTGTTGAAATACCAATCTTGAATTTTTATTTATGAAATTTATATACCTATATATCTAATTTTATTAATTGATCTGTGTAACCATGCTAATAAATTCATCATTTTTTATTGATGGTGTGTAGAATCTTGAATCCAATAACATGATTCATCAGGCCACAATACCAAGCTGATAGTAAACCATATAAAGTGAATCCTCTATTAGACCAAAATCTTATTGAAATAGTGGTGAATGATTTCTATGCTATGGGACATATACATGCACCCATTAACATTCAAGATCTGGTAGTGTAACCTCAAATGGATGAATCTAGAGATCATGATAAAAAATTTACTTATAATAATCCACAATATTCCAAGGTTTTACTAATCCTCAAGGGGATGAGGATTGGTAGGAAAATATTGAACACATTTTTGAGTTCATTAAAACACCAGAATCTATAGAGTTGAAATGTAATACCTTCAAGATTGAGAGGCCAAGAAGAAGATGGTGAGATTAGATGGTGATGGTGATGATTCATGAGTTTATAAAGTTAAAAGACTAGAGTTATTTTCACTTATTAGTTCTATTTAGAGTTTATAATCTTGGTGAAATCCATGGAGTACCTTAACCTCCAATTGGGTGAAAAGACCATGAAAAAAATATGAATAAATTACTAATAATATTAGTTGTATTTAACATTAGGTTGTATCCAATGAGAAGATAAAGGATCAATGGTCCAAGATGGGTCTCCAACTAGATATCTAATCATAGGTTTTCTTGTTGAAGTTTACTTATAAAGAAATGTTGGATATAGAAATAATGGTTGATTGCGGCCTAGCTGGTAAGTCAGGGTTGATGGGAGTTCCCTTTTATCTCAATGGATTTTTTTTGAGTTCCATTAATTTAAAGAGAATGTGTGATGATTATAATAATGGATCTTGAAAATAGTATTAATTTATACCTCCTATAGAGCCTATAAGGGTCCATTTTACATTATTCTAGTGTGGCAATGTTGGGATTTTGAAATAAGTTCATAATGAGGCACCAAACATATATTGTTCTTGTGGTTTCTCCAAACTTCTCTACATAATGGAATAGGCTCATCAACACCAAAATTTATTACAGTGAAATCAAATGCTTTAATATTTTAGGGGTTCAGTCCATATACATCTAATACAAAGATTATTTATACTGTGGAATATTCTCTAGAGGAATTTTATGTGGGTCTAGTTATGATAAGAGGCACCATTATAATATCTTAATTTTTAGTGAATTTTTATTTCATACTATATAATACCAATAATTAATATCAAATATTGTTTGGAACCTACAACACATTCCTATGAATATTATTTCTTGTGTGATGAATATAAATGCACCCCTCAGAATAGCGAGAGAGCAATGTTTTTAATATCCCTATTTTTTTCATCTGTTAGGGATTAATAACAACTTGATTTTTCTATTTAACAACATGAATTATATTTAAGTCAATTAATGGATGAAATAAATGATTTATCATAAAGAATTAATTGACTATTACCTTCAACAGGTCTCCTTTAATGTGCTCATTGGGGTGTTCATTCTGAGAGAATGGGACCTGGGGTCAAGAATATCCATACTACCATTTCCTGATTTGGGAAGGGTAATATTGTTGTTTTCATTCGATTTGGAATGAAAAATTTTTAGTAGTGATATCCCTCTAAATATTTTTGATTTTCCCAACGTATTTTCATATGAATTTTCTATATTCCACTAGTAAGGGAGGTATATTTTCCAATTGATTTAGTTACTGGTACTCATCCAATGTGTATTCCTTTTTACCTTTTGGAACCATTTAGATTAAATATTTTAATACTTAATTGGATTATTTGTTTTATAAAAATATATGAACGAGTGTGTCACCTTAGTAGGCACCTATTCTCTTTGTGATGAAAGATGATGGAACCCTTCTACTATGTGTCGATTTCAAAAAACTAACATGGGTTATGGTAAATAAACAATATTCATTACCACATATTTATGATCTGTTTTACCAAATGATAGGGGAAATGTGGTTCTCAAAGATTTATCATATATTTGGTTATCATCAATTGAGAATAAAATAGTCTTACATTCATAAGACCACCTTCTGGAGTAGGTATGGTCATTACAAGTATCTTTTCTAACCAATGCTCCAATATTTTTTTTAGATTTGATAAGAATGATATTTATTGAATACAATGACTTGTTTTTGGTGGTATTTTGGGATGATATCATAGTTTACTCCCAGACTAAGGAGGACTACGTTCCTCATTTGAGACTAGTCCTAGTTATCCTTAGAAATCAATTAATTTAATAGGTACTTTTGAAAAATAGTATTTGGATTCAGGAAGTTATGTTTTAAGACATGTATTCTCAAAACATGGTATCTTAGTTGATCCTGAGAAGTTTAAACTTTATATGATATGGAATACATCATGTAATGTCTTTGAGATGTGAAGATTATAGGTATTTTCAGGATATTATCAAATATTTGTTAAGGTTTTATTGAAGTTAGCCTCTCCGATAACTAATCTCACTCCATAAAGAGTAGATATTTTTTTGGATAAAAATTCCATAGTTATTTTTTATGTTGAAACATATTTTGACATTTTCACTGATGTTGAATCATCCATTTGTTGGGAAGGGACATGTAGTCTTTTGTGCTTCATTGGGTTTGGTATTCGATTGTTTCCTTATGTAGACCGATCACATGCTAGCATCTGGTTCTCGAAAACCTAGACCACATGAGAAAATTTATCCAACCCATGATTTAGAAATAACAACTATGATGCATTATCTTAAGAGTTTTCACCATTTTCTTTTTTTTGAAAGGTTTACAGATCATAAAGACAAAAATTATTAAGTTATATTGTCTCACAAAAATATTTGAACCACTGATAGTGTTTTTGTGTAGTGTTTTTTTAGTCCATTGATTGTGATATTTCATATACCATATCAAAGGGAATTCCCATTTTGATTCTTTAAGATGTAAAATTCTATCCTAGGTCATAGAAGATTCATAAAAAAAGTGGAATCTAATGTATCTCTATTCTCAGTTTCATTTAGGAGTTCAACATAATGATTCTGATGATGTTTTAGAGAGTGAGTAGTTGACCTCCTCTCTTCCTGACATGGTTCTTTGGTGGAATCAGTTTGTTGCTATTTGTTTTTGGAATTTAGGACACTAATTACAGTTTGGAGACTATTTTACTATTTTTTCTCTTCATAGAGTATTATATGTATTCAAAGATAGTATTTAGTATGTTCCCCTATGAGAAAGGTTATGATTGGAGGCTATCATAATTCATAGTTGTTGGTGCTCCCTAGAATCCTAAATATGTTTTATGTTATGGGATGGTGAATCTCCTGGCCAAGTATCATATGAGACATCATTACCATTTATTTCTCATTTTTATACTTTCTAAGAGGTTAAGTTCCAGCACTAGAGACCTTTAGATTTTCTTCATCGACTATCAGTTCCAACTTTAAAGTGGGATGACATTTCTATGGTTATTGTGGTTGGGTTTCCATACATCTCTCAAGAGAAGAATACAATATGGATTGTAATTGATAGGTTTACCAAATTGGATAAAGTTATACACATTTAATATTCGAAAAATATTAAAGAATTTTTAAGTCTCTACCTGTTAAAGATTATCAGATTTCAAGAAGTTTTATCAGTGATAGTCTCTAATAGGGATCCCTGTTTCACATCTCTTCTTGAGAGGCCTCTTTGAGTCCATGGGATCCCATGTGTGTTTAATCACAAAAAATTATTCATAGAAATATGTTTAGAAAAAGTGATCTATAAATATTCTTTAGAAAAAGCTATATAATTGTGTTCTTGAATGTGGTGGTTCTTGGGATGTCCATTAGAGGCTAGTTGATCTTTCCTTAAGAAAAGATAATAGTATTCTTATAGAGTGGATCCATATTAGGCCTTATATAATATGACTTTTATAAATCCATTTTTTTGTTTGGATATTGGATAAACATCATTGATTGGACCTATTTTTGTCCAAGATACAATGATAACGATTTAATTTATTCATTAGAAAATTTTTATGGTGTAGAGTCGTTATAAATCATATGATGATCTTAGTTAATGACTGTTGGAGTTTTGAATTGTTGATCAGGTGTTCAATAGAGTTTCACTTCAGTTTGTTCACCAATTCCTTGGAAAATAGGGAAATCTTATGCAGAGGATTGTGGGTGCTTTTAAGATTATTGTGAAAGTTGGGAAAGTGGCCTTCCATTTGGAACTTCCACCAGAGTTGATTTTTATCCACAATGTGCATCATGTATCATATCTTAAAAAGTACCTTTATGAAACTCCAAATGTTTTAGCCTGGTAATATCTTGATATTGAACCTGATTTATCCATTATTGACAATCCATTAAGAATTTTTGATTCTAATAGAAATATTCTGCATAGGAAAATGATACCTTTGTTCTGTGTTCTATAGAAGAATGTTTTTGTTTATCTTTGGATATGGGATCATAAGGAACTAACGACATAGCAATGACCTCATCTCTTTCATATTTAGTCTTCTTGAAATGATTTTTGGTAAAAATGTGTTTATCTTTTGGAGATTATAACATCCCATTACCTTATTTCAGGTATTTCTTAACCCTTATTTTAATCTAATATTTAGGGATGTATGTTTTTTTGAATTCATGGTGTTTGGTTATAAATGTTTGAAAGGTTTTAAAAGGTTTTTTTTGGGTCTATTTGGATTTGGTTGCCTTTCTAATTTTTTCTGTATAAACATGTTGTGTATTTCCCATAAAACAGATTCATTATGTGAATATATGGATCATTAGGAACTATGAAAGAATATCTCAAAGTGAATAATATTCATGATTTGAATTATGTTTACAACATGAAATTCTAATGATCAATATGTTTAACCCGAGTAGATGCCTTTTTCTGTGTATACACTACTCAAGATATTCGTGTTTTGAATAGAGGAGTACCAACATAAATTCCTAATGAATTGTGTATTTTTCAACATTGAATCATAAAATATTTTTCATTAATTTTTCAGCCTTTACCCTTAAATATTATGGTTACACTAATTGTTTTTAGAGATTTATTCCCTTTTGGATACCTCATTCATTAATTTTATCTCCAGTGAGTTTCATCGATTTGGTTTTTTCCTTCTCTCTAATTACACTCATTGAAAATAATGTGAACTCTTGAGGGTTGATTGAATCAGAGTTTGTTATTAATATTTTATAAATTAGGATATCTATTTTTCTTTATTTCACCTTCATTCTCCATTGGAATTTCCCATTTCATGTGATGATTTGATCACTAATTAATGTTAGGTGTTTCTATATGATTTTTACCAACAATTAAAACACTAAATTTCATGACTGATTAGAAATTTGATTTTAAATTACTTAAAAAAATTTATTTGAGATTATTTATGTTTGGTTTTGAAATGGTAATGAAAATTGTGTAAACCACCCAATTTCAATAGAATTGAAATTTTTGTGTGGATTTGAGATAATTGATGCGATGATTTGGAAATTGAATTGATGGAATGATTTAATATTGAACTTTTAAATAAATTTATTAAATAAAACTATTTTTTGAAAAGGAATGGATTTATTAAATCCTATAATTTTGTTTTGAATTGAGAAAGACATGTTGAAAACAAAATTTTTTAAAGTGTATTTTGAAATGATTTAAAATGATTGCATTTTTATGATGGATTGATTTAATGACTAAAGAAGATGTGTTCCTATGTAGATAGTGAATAATTAATATGAGAAAACCAAGATATAAACCCCAATAAAATGATCGATGATGACCATACTAGAAAAATCATATTGTTTCCTAATTTCCTTAATGGGGAGTTTCATCCAGATGTCTTGTGTTGAGGGATGTGTGAACACATTGAGTAAAGAACACTAATTGTGTAGTTTTAGGATACTATTTCTTAATACTAACATACTGCTGGGAATATTAAATAGTTTTATGATATGCTTCATTTTATAATTACATTCATTTTATTATTAAACTATTTTATATAAATATTTTATATAAATATTTTATATAAAGTGATTATTTAAGCCATTCTTAATATATATCTTCCATATTGATTAGTATAAATTAATGTTTTATTTAAAATATGTAAATTCCAAGTCATTCCATTTTTTATTTAAATTGAATGCATAATTGTTTTAATTTCATTGGAATTGATTATGGTACAATTGGCCAGACCCTGATGGGTTGTTTCCTCTCACTCTACACATGTCTTCGGGCATTTGTAGATTATATTATGCTAGGTCCAATCAAAGTAAAAGATTCACTTGGTGGTGGTATATGTTCTTGATCCATGGATCCGAGAGTGAAGAAGGTGACTAGTGTAGATATTATCCACCTATTAGAATGTATATGAAAGATATTTTACAATGGAATATGATGTTTCTTTTGATTGTGTACAATTGGGTATTGTTATACCTCCAAATTCTGGTACTTCTCCCTTTATACTGTTGAGTAGACTGACTTGTATATTTTTTTCATCCATATTTTTGTCAAAAAAAATATCTCAAATTGATTATTTTATTATTTTAGGTCCTAGTCTCCAACACATGGGGATTTGGAGGTCCCTTCGGTCCATGTTTGAATCAGATCAATTATCAAGGTACCAGGGTATCCAAGATTGTCTATGACATAATATTTGATTAAGGTGTGATTATATTTAAAATTTGAAATATGTAAAATATTATATATAAGGATATAAACATTTCATAGTACATAGAGCTTAGTTTTGATTAAAATAGAAAAACACCCATTATTTCAACTATACATGTCATGTTGGACCATTATCATGATAAATAAATAATTTCAATTTTAATTAAAATAAATGATAACTAGATCATATTTTGGATGATAAAATTGATCTTTTTAGTTGAATTTAATAATATCAAATCATTTATAACGCTTGAAATTATCTTGGAGTTATAAGATAATATGAATAAATCCAAATAATTGATTATAAAACTGATGTCTCGAAGATCCTATAGACATTATTTTTATTGAATTTTATAAATAAAGAGAATAAATGAAACATCTAGTTTATATAAAAGAAAAAAATGATATCTATAGAGATGGATCTATAAATATATCTTCATTAGAAGAAGAAATTTCATTGTTTAATTTTCATTAACATGTTTGGTTTTTTTATAACATTATAAATTTTTCCATAGATTATTCCAGTGAGGAATATATATTTATTTTTATGAGGGTTTCATTATTGTGTGGTTTGTATTTAAGACATAAATTTATCATACTCAACAATGAGTACATCTCATAATGTATTAGAAGAAATAATATAGTAAATTGATGTTGAATATAACATCTATTCTTGAGTTAAATATTAAATGTGATCTTTCATTTTGTACTGATCTTGAAGATATTATTATTTCAATAAGATAAAAATAATTTCCTAAATATATTTCATTAACCAAGAATAAGAGGAATTTCTCCTATTATGAGTACTGAGTAGGCCCAAAAATTTATAATAGTAGTGATCCTTGGAATGGAGTGATGATGACCAAAATTGTGTCCACTAAATTGGTTAGTAGATAATATATTAGGGTACACCAAAATATCATCATGTGTGTGATCCTTGAGTGATTACCCAAATATGAGTTAACCAAGTAAAAATATATACATGTTATATGATTTGAATTTCTATATTTTTATTTTCATTTATTATAATAAAGAAAATTGTGATAGAATGTTTTTATTCTAGTAAGGGAACAAGATTAGATGAAGAGATAAATAAAAATGTTAAATTTACATAACCCTAATTCACCCACCTCAGGTTCCTTGAGACTTTAATCATACTTTTTCTCTCATAATAATTTGTATTATTGAATATAGGTTCAAATTTGGAGTTTAATATTTAAATACATTTTCTAGATTTTGTACATATATGGATTTGCTGATGAGGACATTTATTTTTAATGACAGGATGTGTGATGGATGAAAATGGGAGAAGTATTGTTTCATATGTGATTGTTTTGATGATATAGTGAACTGCATACATACTGATATAGATATGGAAAATAATAATGAAGGAATTCATGATTCTAAAACTGAATGAGATCATGGTTGGATCAATTAATAGTGAGGTATACAAGAAAAACAATCATTGTTTGATAAAATTTATGATGTAAATATAAAAAGAAGACATATATTGGAGGTCCATGGGGATCAAGGATGTTTAGAAATCATCCTTAATTAAAATTTGTGATCAGGTATTGATGATATTTTGATTATCTAAGATGATGAAAACTATCATATACTAAAATGAAAGAATATGAGAAATAAAAATTATTCTTCTAAAAAAAGAAACATTTGTAATGGTATTTTGGAATAATTTTTGTGATAATTTATTAATAATATTTTTGTGAAATATTATTTTAAATCTTAAAATTTGGATTACACTAGTGGAAATGAATTATATGGTGATTCCTAGGAAGAAGTTATAACATCTCTTAGCCAGATACCATTTTCTTGTCTCTCATTTGGGGTCATCATGTGACCTCAAGCACACATCCCCATAAGATAGACACTCTTGAATGGATTTGATGTTATAAGGTATTACATGTGGGAGATAATACCCTCTTATTGTAGTAAAAAATAACATACATGACCAAATAATATTTACAAAAATAATCAAAGTACGTGAAATAAATAAATCAAATTCCAGCTATAATAAATGAAGTGTAGTTAGGAAAGTATACACCATTAATAATAACCTACTGGGATGATCAAATATGAAAGATAATAAAAAAATAAAATATATAAGATGTTCTAATTCCATCCCCTCACATAATCCCAATCTATAGTGTTTGAACAAGTTCTGTAAATTGATAATCTAATACAGGACCTCTACCCTTACTACACCTATGATCATTATTTATGCTTAGTTACTAAAGTGTCATTGATGTCTGATAAATGTATGAGTAAAAATTAAAATTCCACCACAAATGATATCCCTAAGAAAAACAGAAAAAATAGTGGATGTACTTGTGAAATGCCAAAAATAATTAATAAAATATAGAAGTATAAAAACATAATTCTCTATCCATCCTTAGGTTCTATGGTGACACTCAAAATTGACTATACCTATATCATCCCATTCTACATATCTCTAATAATGTGACGAAATCATTAAGGCGATACTTGTATTACCCTATAATCAGTAGACATAATGTAATCTAGTTGGGGAATATCATAACCCAAGAATAAATATAGTATATGATTAGGTAACTCAAGTGAAAACTCTCTCCCTATCGATAAACATATACCACATTATCCTAAAAATAGATAAAAACTCTTTTGACACTAAAATCTCATAACATATCATTAGTAACCCAAGTAAAAATCTCCCCAGAAGGAAACATATTATATCCTATGGAAACTCTTGGCCATATTCTCACGTCACCTCGAAGATCATCTCATTTAAATAGGAACTCTTGGGAATAACTCCTCACCTACGAGAAACATATCTCAAATCATGAAAAAACTCATCGGAATTCCCAATATCTACCGAAAAACATATCTCACATCCTCATGACACTTAGTATAATACTTGGTCCCCACATGCATGTATATTTTCTATCATCAAAACAGTCATGGGAATACCCTCTCTATTTCAGGAAAAATATCTCAAATCATTAGTAAACATAAGAAAATACACACTCCCTACTAGGAATCATATCTTGCATCATCCGGACACTCAAGGGAATAATCAGTCCCTACCTTGAAACATATCTTGTGTCATTTAGAAAATTAGGGACATAAACACTCCCTAACTGGATTCATATACCATTTAATCAATTACCCATGGGGATATCTACTCTCTAACTAGAATCATTTATCATATCATCATATACCCATGTGTATATTTTTACCTCCAGGAATCATATGTCATATCAATCATACACATTATCCCACACCCTCCCAATAGCGGTCACATAAAATACATAAAAAGGGAATCACATATTTTATATAAAGCCCACCATATCATCATCAAGGCTCAAATCACACATAAATATCCCCCTATATCATGGAATTCCATATATTCTATCTATCAACCGAATAAAATATCCTCAAGACTAACTCAGTTACAAAATCATGTCTAGTGTAATTGATCTACATCCTCATCTTACATGTATGGGAATCCACTAGGGACCTTTAGACTCATATCATTCCTGGATCATTGGAAAAAACCTATAACAACTAAAAAACAAATAACCTAGATCCAATTTCTATATTATTACATTGATATAGATACAAGGATTATTATCCCACTGTATCAATCAATATTTTAGTTTTGAGAATGAAATTCACACTTGATACCCATTTTACAATGTGAATAAAATATATACCTAAAAAAATAAAATGTTCATCATCCAAGAAAACATATTCAAATATTTATTCATCATGATCTTAAGAAAGGAAAAAAATATGGGTGAGATCAAATTCTTAGTAAGGGTTATATAAAGTGCATTATATAATGAGTAAATAAGTCATAATAAGTATGGAAAGGTAAATAAGTTTAAAAAATGTTATTTAATCAATAAATTGAACCCAAAATGCATCCACGGATAATATAAATGTATTAATATCATGAATAATAATAATAACTAAATTATCATATAAGGAAATTCATATTTTTAAAATTCATGATCTCCAACACCATGATATCTCTACATTCAAGAATATTGTCCAAGACAGTTTAAAACTTTGATTATAACTGAATTTAATTCAATATTACTTATTTTTCTCATGATAACTATCCATGAATCGATTGGTTATATAATTCCATGCCTCACCCATAAAAACGTTTCTACTGTATTTATCATATATCGAATGATTGAATTAATTCATGAATAATATTCCTTATAAACAAATATCTATTCTTAGTAAATATGAATTATCAATAATTCCATAGTCAATTACATAACTTTAAATGTGATAAACCTTATGTAAAAATGGCATATGATTTAGTAAATAATAATATACATGATAAAAATAATATAGATATTTATGTGAAATTTAATGTTCAATGATCACAAGAAATGTAATGTGTCAAAAGAATGTTCATAACCAAAAAAAGAAAACAACATGACATTTAATTTATCAGAAATACATGTTTTGAAATGAATTCAAGAAATGTCTAGAATGAAAGAAAAACTTCCTCAAAAAATCTATTTATAAAGATTGTAAAACATTTATGGAAGAAATGTCCATTAACATCATGTAAGTTAAAAAACATTTATTTTTTCTTTTTTTTATAAATAAGGTTAAAAATGACCCCTTCGAAGTTAAAATTTTAAAGATTCAATTAAAAATTGTAAAAAGTATTAGATAACTTATAATATAGTCTATAATTTTTTTTTAAAAAAAAGTATATTCATAAAACAACTTTTAAAAATGTGGATATGGATGAATAATAGACTCAATCAATAAGATAAATAAGATCAAATTTTCTTTTAAAAATTCATATTGAAAGTGTAGATTTAATTGAATCCTTAATCATCTTGAAAAAATATATAATAATGTAAAATAACTTAATGAGGAATTATATACACCACATAAATTTTAATAGGTGCATATTAACAAATATGTCTCAATGGTGTTGAAATTGAGATGAAATCCCTAGCCTTAAATTTGACTTGCCTCATTGGTTAACTATCATCTAATATAAAATTGTTAATTTGTTATAATTAAAAATGAAAACAATATTTATATTTATTATATCATATATAATACATTTATAATGTTTTATCACCCATTTTTAACAATAAATTTTTAGTATTAGTAATTCCTGTGTCAA
The DNA here is from genome assembly GCA_963277665.1 of Viscum album. Lineage (NCBI taxonomy): Eukaryota > Viridiplantae > Streptophyta > Magnoliopsida > Santalales > Viscaceae > Viscum > Viscum album. The sequence goes on from OY728145.1 coordinate 1,988,947,750, forward strand.
ATGCTTTATTTTTCAGATTTGTTTTGACTTTATAGTCTTGGTCCTTTCATATTTCCCATGGTCACATCATATATATAATTTTATTCAAGATATTAATATAATTTATATTCAATAAACAGACATATATATAATAATACATAAAAGATAGAGATAGAAAAATTAATTACACCCTTCATGGATATGGTAGGTCATATGTACGCATGAATGTTTTTTTTTCACATTTTGAATGATAGAATAAAATAAATTTAAATAATAATTAATCATAAAAATAGTTATTATATCATATATATCATATATATAGTAAATAAATATATCTTTATTACCATCCAAGTAAATTATAATTGAGAAATGGATCACATTGCTTCCTTGAGGTGGTGGTCCACACATATACAAGAGGGACATTATCATTTTCTTATAGATTTAATGTTAAGAAGTCATATTTTATATAATAGTTATAGAATAATATTTAATTCATAAATATAATATATAATCATTATATATTTCGTTATAAACATCTATGTAAAGTGGTCATGAAAAAATAATTACACAAATGTGTGGAGATGGTAAGCCATATGTATACACGAGTGATTTTTTTACTTTTTATATGATGGAAAAGAGATGGAGTATGGTTTTCCAAAAATCACAATAATATCAAATAATATATATAATAATGTATTTATTTTCATTGTATTATTACAATACTTTAATAGGAATTATAATAAGGAATAAACTTTAAAGGCTCGGTAAATATGATTACCCCTTCTTTGTTAGACTTCCTTTAAATATCTTCTTACGGTTCCTAAGTTATGTATTTTAGAAACATAAGAATATATATAACTTGTATAATTATTTTTATAAGAATAATTAGTAGGGTTTATTCAAGATATATTTCTCAATGTGTTCTCATGAAGATAAAGTAGTGGTGTCCATTATAATTTGGGGGGGGGGGTCATGGAATTCAATAAAGAATTAAATATATATCATTTATATTTCAGTTCCAAATGAAACAAATTTATACAATTAGAATCTAAGATGACGATAAGTCTAAATAATCTCATTAATTAAAAATTGGTCATGTTTTTGGTATATTTCACTCTTATCATTTAGTTTTAACCCCCTGCTAATCCTTTTGACAATTATCATAATATTAATGTTTTAGGCCCATTAAGGGTTATTAATGTTACTAAAAAATGAATAATGACCAAAAATGGATCATGGAGGATTTTGAAAACAATATAACATTAATTTAGATGAATCCAAAATTTTTATGAATTTTAAATAATTTTAAAAAATATTATTTGTTATAAAATACCAAAAATATATTTTTCGACATTATTCCTTAAATATGAAATTAAATTCTTCATGAAAAAGGCGGAGTTCAAAAATAATTTTCTCACACTTATATAAAATTTCATATAGATATATTAAATTCTTGGGATAATTTATTTCATTAAAAATATATAAGTATTAGTTTTTTTAAAATAATATTTTTTTTAATTTTTTATTAATTAGTTAAATGTTGTGTCGGTGTTATGCATGAATTTAATGTAATTATGTCATCACTAAAAATTATAAATTAATTTACATGATAAAAAATCCTTTATATTTCAAACTAAAATTTTAAACTAAACCTAGCCTCTATTTATCCTTATGTAACAAATATAAAGATATTAAAATAAAGAATAAGACATTTTTTACATTTCATTAAAAAATAATATAAAGATCAAAATCATGTACAAATGGATTAAAAATGAACTATATTTCTGTTTAATATGATTACAGATGATATATAATCGTAAAATAACTTTCATACAAGTGTTAGGGTCATTTTTGGGTCCTTATCATTTTATTTTTAACCTTAATTACTAGCTTTTCGCTTTACCGTTGTAACATAATTTATAAAGGTTACTATTCACAACATCCAAAAATAAAAGGGACCTATATACCAAATTTAGATCCACTGATTTCAAATATGGAATCGATTTTTTGAATTCAATTAAAATAAGAGGTATAATTCAATATAATATTAAAACAAAAACATTTTTTTAGAAAAATTTATTTTTATGTTATAAAATGTTATTATACAAAAATTAATTCATTAAATTGCTCTAAATAAGCTTAATTGGGTTAATAATAATAATAATATATATATAATTTTACTTTTAAAAAATTTTAAAACAAAATTTAACTCTACACATTTCTAAAACTAAAATATAGTTTTCAATAAAAATTAGTATTTTTCACTCTTCACTAGAAAATATTTCTTTTTAGAAAAATCCAAAAATTAACCCCAAGATAATTTTGATATAATGATTTAAAAAAATGAATTTGCTTCTATCAATTATCTTTTATAAAAGTGTACATTTTTTAATTATATTATTTTATCAAAAAACATAATAAAATTTATTTTGATGAAAATGTTTTTTTGAAGAATAACATGACTACTGAAATTTGAATGTTTACTTTCTAAGAATTAATAAATAAATTTTCATTGAGTATGAACATCAAATATATTTCAAAATTCTATTAATACTACTCATACCAACCAATATAATTGCTAGGTTATAATTGTAATATTTAAGTAATAATATTTGGTGGTTCATTTAAGCTCGGTGATGTGTATATTGTACGCTAGTGAACATTGTTTTATTTTAGAATATCAGTGTTGTTACATTCAACTCATTAAATAAATTAAGTTCGTTAAATTTTAACTTGTTCTTGGTAATAAGGGTTTGAAATTTAAAAACTCATTTTTGGGAAACCCACATCGTTAAAAGTGTTAATAAAACATCATCTTAAAAAGTGGGAAAGTGAAGTATAAATTTCATCACAAAACTAGGTTTCAAAAGAGTAGGGAGTTAGTGGGAAATGAAAATATGGACATGGAAGAAAAAAATAACACCTATGGATTAATAGAGACTGATATAAAATATGGTGATGAGAATGTTAACCACCACAAAACCATAAATATTTGAGCATTTAAAGTACTATTTCTTCATCATAAATGAAGGTAAATGGATAAAGTTTTTATTTCAAATTTATTTTCCTAAATTTGAGGGATTATATTAATGTCAAAATAAATCACTCAATAAAATAAAAATAATTTACTTTATTCATGTGATAGAAATAATCACATCCTTTGATTATGCTTCTATAGTGACTGAGGCTTAAAAGGCATGGATATTACATTAATTTAGATGAATATTCATCAAATTACATTAAGTACTTGCCTAAGAACCATATTATTGTATTATATTTTAAAACTATTAACACATCATTTTTATTTTTTAAAATATATTAAAAATATCCAATAAAGATATTCTCATTTAGTACTCCAACTTAAAACATTTCTCCATAACCTAGGAAAGGGAACATAAGAAAGGGTGAGCTTAGATGCTTTATAAGAGTAAAAATATTAGATATATATAATAATAACATGGACATAAGGATATTATAACATGAGTATAGAATTTTAAGATCATATCTTTCATATAAAATATCATAATCCTATGTCATGGCATAAATATTTTTAGATCATAAGACATGAATCATGTGGAAATCAAAGAACGTGAGTCATGAGATCACAACAGTAACATAATACATAGAACTATAGCATACACACGAGCATATTAAATCATTCACTATAATTAAAGTTTCATTTTTAAAACATATAATGTCACTTCATGGGGGTGGAACCTACTTGGAGGTACACACAACCATCCCCAGTCGCAACCCTTTACTTATAGTGGATTTGGTTACACCTTCTTCCCATAGTGGGTTATGATCTTTGACTTTTTCCCCATATTATTTGTCATGGTTAACTACCAATGACATATTATTAGTCATGGTTCACTCCCAATACCATATTAGTAGTCAAGGTTCACTCCCAATTCCATTTTAGTATCCAAGGATCACTCCCAAGACCTTCTTAGTGGACAAATTCCCTTACTGAACTGGGGTCACTCCCCATTTTAGTCATGTCTATCCAATGTGATATAAATCATTACCCAATTCATTGGTGGGAGATATAGGTCCCACACATCAAATAATAAAATCATACATACTTGTTTCTTATTATTATAAGAAATCATCATATCATAACCCATGAAATGAAATGGGTATCATAAACATGCCATCATATTATATTCCCTCAAAAAGTGAAAGGTTTCATACTCATTCTATAAGATTTCAATCATGGTATAAAACATGGAAGAAAAACCAGTGTCATAAATATCCAGACATTAAAACATAAACCATATAGAGAAAGAATAAGAGTGGTATCCTTGGATCATAACCCCACTAAAGAATAAACTATATCAAGGGATTTCATCTTAGATGGAGATGGATTCGAAAAGATCACATGAATTTTTTCTTAAGGTAAACAAAATTTCTTTTAAAATAATATTCCAAAATACAATAAAAATTTTTAAAATCATTTTCCTCGGAACCCACTTTGAAAATATATAATGTAATATTTAAAAATAATTTAAAATAGTTCTTGGTTAAAATATCCTTTCCTCTTTGACAATGATTTTTTAAATCATTAAACATTTAGAAAAAAATTCTTTCAAAATTGCTCTAAAAGATTATAAAGTAATATTTTATATCTTTGAAAAAAATTTCTTTTAAAATAACAATTCAAAAAATATTAATAATGTTTTAAAAATCATTTAAACCTGTTTTTAAACAAAAAACATTATTGAAAAATGTTTCTTTTAAAAATGTTTTTAAAATGTATAAAGGAAGATTTTAAACCCATTTTAAACAATTTTTAAAACATAAAAAATATTGAATTATTTTTCCTTGAAAATGAGATTAAAATAAAATTTAATTTTTTTAAAAAACAATTATATAAAATATGGGTTTTGAAAAAAAAACTTCCAACCGTATAGATAAATAAGGTTTGGTTTTATTAAAAACATTTTATTATTTATATTATGAACCAAATATTAGAAAAATGGTAATATACATTAAATATATCATTAATAACTAGAGAATAATAAATTTTAGGAGAGTTATTTAGGGATGTATCTTAATGTTTCACTAACATAAGCATAATCGTAAACAATCTTGATAAACAATGAGATTGTAGCAATAGACTCTTACCACATTGGTAACTTTCAATCATAATACCCATGAGATAATATCATTAAATGATGAATAAAATATCATTAAAATAAGTATATTAATGATAAAACATTTTATAGGTCATTATATACATCTCATGAAATAATATTAATCCATAACATAATATGTTTCTCAAAGAAGAAAAATTGAGGCCAAATTACCTTACCAACTTGGTAAATTTTAAACTGTTTACCCCATGAAAGGGATATAATAAAATGGGTATGTGAATAACCATAAATTTAATTATAATAACCATATAATAAATTCATGGGTATTATATAAACCATACAATATAAACTTGTGGTGAATATGGCATAAGTCTCGTAGAAATAAAAGTGAGATAATAAATCCCATAATTACTTGAATAACTTATGAATCACGAGATCTGTGAAATAATAAGACAAAATGAAACATTTAATATTATTAAATTATGTAAATTGATAATATAACATTTTATATTTCAGTATATACCCCACAAAACCAGAGGAATCGGTGATTATAACATATATCTCATAGAAATAAAAGTGAGACGAGAAAACCCTTATATTAAGACTTGAATCTCGTCGTACTTGTTCAAAAATAATGTATAATAAAAATAATATAATTTTAAATCTATCAAATATTCATAAAAATATATTTATAATATAATATATTATTTACTTATGACTTTATATCACACATTTATTGACAATCCAGGTTATGTTTAGGTATTAGGTAATAACTTATTTGTTTTTCGTACATGTTTTTTCTTGTTATTATTGATCCAGTTGAATAGATCATTATTTAATTATTTCAATAATTAATAAAATAATATAAATTTTACATATATTAATTATATATTTATTTATAATAATCTATAAAAGATAGAAATATGAAATAAAATTCACTGTTCAAGGAGATAGTAGGTCGTACCTACGCATGGACATTGTTTCCATTTTCTTATCGTATTGAAATAAGTAAAGGTAAATGATATATATATATATATATATTATAATTAATTTATAGTTATTATTTAATATATATTTCATATTTTTAATAAACATATTTTTAATAAACTCCTTGTAATGTTTGAACGATTCACATCTCTTTGAGGAGGCGGTAGTCCATACGTCTACCAACGACGTTATCATATTCAAAAAAATTGAAAGAAAAAATTTATGTGTTATATAATAATTAAATAAGAATAAAAACATAATAAAAATCATATATATCATATAAAATTTTAATTTCATCGTTATTCCCAATCTTGAGAGGTGGTAATGGAAGAATGAACAACATCATTTCGTAAGACGACAATCTGCCGTACACATGAATAATGAATGTGTATCCCATTTGATGGAAGTGTGTTGTAGTGTAGGCCATAAACATGAAATAAATTAAAATATAAATTTATTACAATTAGGTTATTATATAATATGTATATAATAATAATTTTAGGGGTGGATAATGAAATAAAACAAAAGTTCTTATTGAAGAACGTTACCTCTTCTTCATGTAACTCCTTTTGGTTTGCACCAAAATACTTCCTTTATTGGATTTATTCACAACAATAGGCCGATAGAATTAAGGTAGTTATTTTTGATCTTAATTGTTTATGTTTTGGATCATCCAAATGGATTTATAGGTGTAAATAAGTGAGGAGGGGTGAGTGCCCTTTTATAGTGGAGGAGGAGTGACATTCTTGTAAATACAAAAAGGTAAACACTATTGAGAGATATTCCTTACACCATCTACCTCAAATAATGAAATTTGTTTTATACAAGAGGTTATATGGTGTAATATGGCTAGAAATAGGGTTTTTGAAAAGCTTCTAGGTCATTTGGATTCTTATCATTAAACATTACTCGGTAAGTAAATTCATTTTAACCTTAATAGTTATAATAAATCTTAATTTTCTTCACTAATATTATTTGTCAAAAATATTTGTTGAAATTTATATAGATTATAAATTATTTTTATTCCAAATATTTAATAATTTTTTTTAAAATACAAATCACAAAATTTGAAGAAATTAATTACACATTAATCTCGCATAAGAGATGAGACAACAAGGTTTTAAAGTAAAATTGAAGAAATATTTGATATGTTTTTATATCCGATTTCAATGTTAAATTGACTCCAATTACACAAATTGGATTAATAAATTCATAAAGTATCTAAATATACATTAAAAAATATAAAAATAATATATATATAAATAAATTAATCAAAAAATCATTTTTAGTTAAATTTCAGTATTTTTCACTATTTATCTAGAAATGAAACTTCCCATAAAAATAAAAAAATAACCAAAAGTAAATTTTTATATTATGATATAAAAAATTAAGTTTATTTTTTCAAATAAAAATTATAAAGGTTTCAGAATTTTTTTTAATACAAGTCTTTCATTAAAAGGTAGCAAAACAATCTTTCAGAATAATACATCTTTTATCCCCAAAACTGGATTTGTTCTTATTTTATGCCGATAAAACATATTGGATGAATATAAAAATATTTGGTTCAATTTATAATATATAAATTTCATTAATACATCTCACTAACAGTAACTTATTCAATTTACTATGATAATTTTTTTGTGGGCATAGAAATAGTTTAAAAAAAACTCATCCTTTATATTCAATTGGATATTATTTTAATTTATAATTAATAGGTACCCAAATAATTTATTTTATGAACATGATTAATACATAGTCTTATAAGTTAGTTAATATTATTCATATCTATAATTACAACATCTAGGTTATGAATGCAACAATATTTTAATAATAATATTAATAGTATACTATAGTTTGGTAAAACTCTGTCTTGTGTGTGACGTAAGATATCGAAGGAACACTACATTGTGTGTAACACATTTCAATCATAGGTTTTCTTATACCACATGATAATATAATTATTCTATTTAGTGAATGATTAACTTTTTGCGTGGTATAAATGAAGCATAACTTGGTGTAGCATGCAATGTAGGCCATTAATAAAATTTAATTTATTCAAAAAAATCATAAAAAATTTGGGGGTTAATTTATTCCCCCCTTAAAATTAATTTACTATGTGAAAATTTTACAGGGAATTAATGGTTTAATACATTAAAGTTCCATTTATAAGAAACCCACATTATAAAAAAATTAATTCTAAAACATGCTTTAAAAAGGGAAATTGGGAATATAATGTTTACCCAATGTAACTAATACCGAGGATTCCCCATAAGATAACATAGGTGAAAATTGAATATATATATATATACATATATATATATATATATGGAAGAGAAATATAACAATAATTTTATTATGTAGAGTGACATATAAGATGGTCATAATAGTAGTAATGATCACAAATCTATAAACTAAAGAGGCTTGAAAGAGGTCATTAATATCATCAGAAATGGAGATAAGGGGACAATTGTTTTTCAAGACCCTTTTACTAAAGATGAAGATGTTTGATGAGAAGATACACTTACTTGATTCCATTAAATTTAATAACCATTATCTCACCCTTTGGTTGAGACTTGATTAATTTCCACTCTATCTCTTACTCTATGAAATGAAGGTGAATTTGTTATCCCTGAACAACTAATGAATCATTAGACCCATAGATATACCAATAAGTTATTCCATTTATCTTAAGGAATAATCAAAACAAAAATGGTTATTATAGGTTATTCAGTATTCATATATATTCAAATGGTGAATTTATATACTAATCTATAAAACCTAACCAAAAGTTAAACTCAAACAATGTAATAAATGGCTATCCTTATAAAAGTTCTGAAATATAAAAGTTCAAAGAATATGAAATAATGTTACTAAATTTCTCAAAATCAACTTAACAATGTTCCTTGATAGATCATAGAGTAGAAAATAGTTTTCACAAACAAATCATGGGAATAACTTCATCATTTATTCTCTTGAAACATGGTAATAACCTGAATTATCATAAAACCATATTGAAAACATAGATGATTCTTAATTCCTTATATAGAATAATTATTATTGGATATATTATTTAAGAACAAAAATTGTGTAAACTTCATTAATGATAACATATACCTCTTAGTCAAAAAATCCGTTTTCATTTCTAAGGTTATAAACACAATTCAATTTACTTTATCCATATCTAACATATATTTTTTCAAATTAATCACTATTTTCTCAACATTAAGAACATATTAATTATTACCTTCTCATAATAAAGTTTTTATTTAATAAAATATATCCCTATCAATAAATCAATTTTCTTGGTCATCATTACCATTCAATATAATTTTAAAAATTTATAATGAAAACTTATACTTCATGATTCATATAAAACAATTCTTGAATTCCAATACATGTTCACTTAAATTATCCCACTGCTTTCTCAAACCATTATCTAGGCTACATATTCTTTTTCATTAGTTCACTATTATTAAAATAAGAAATGTGAATCATGTATTAATATTCATCAAACTACATTAAATAATTCTTATGAAAAATACTATTAGAAAAACACACAATTTTCATGTATCATTATTTATTTCTTCATTATCAAAAATAAAAACATTCTTATTTCATTCATGAAAATTCCCATTAATAAATTTATTTTTAAAATTTCCATACTTTCCAGACATAAAACATTAAACAATTGATAATACCTCAGGGACACTGATATTCCCATCCATTTAGTTAAATGAACACTTTTCATTTTCCCTTTATAATTACTTGATTTATTTCCTTCTTTTACACAACAAAATAATTTTTCTATTCCCATAATACATTCACTTTTATTATCTAAAGAGGTATATAATTTTTTTTGGAAACCACTCTCTCAATCATTTACCAAAATTCTGGGATATTTTTCTAATATTTTGATAATACTTTTATTAATCCTTAGAAACATCCCTAAACATATCCATAGAAATATTCCTATAGATATCACTAATGTTTTCTCATCCTAGCTTATAAAGGTTCACTATGTGTTCCTTCGATACAAACTATAACAACCCAGACTTAACCTACATGTATATTACATCATTTTAGATGAATATTCAGCACATTGGAAAAGTAAATTCTCAAGGATGGTAATATTTTAGTGTATTTGGAAATGTTTAACACATTTAACTAATTTTATGAAGGATATTAAACATATCTAATAAAGATAATCTCCTTTAGTCTCCTACTTAAAACAATTCTTTATCACCTAGGGAAATGAAATAGAAGAAAGGGTGAGATCACATGCTCAATGAGGGTCAAAATAAAATAGATACATAAGTATAACATGGATATAATGGTTTGATAACCTGAGAATAACATTTTAAGACCATACCATGAATATCAAAGATTATAATCACGATTCATGTAAAAAATATTGGTAGTTCATAAGAAATAAATCATAAGGAAATCAAAGAACACGAGTCTTGAGAGTATAACATTGACATAACACATATTCTTGTGGAAGAAACATGAGCATATAAATTCACTCCCCAAAATTCAATTCTCATTTAAAAAACATACCAGGGTAATTAATGGGGGTTAAACCAAATTTTAAAGAAACAACAATATCCCATGTTTCTTCCCTTTCATTATAGTGGATCAGGATACACCTTTTTCCCATAGTGGGTCAAGCTCGTCAACTTTTTTCCAATATTATTTGTCAAGGCTCACCACAAAACCATCATAGTAGTTAAGTTTCACTCTTAAGACCATATTTTTAGTAAAGGTTCACTACCAAGACCATCTTAGTTTTAATTTTCCACTACCAATACTTTCATAGTGGAAAAATTCCCTTACCGAAGTGGGTTTACTCCCCATTTTAGCCATGTTTATCTCAAAATATATAATTTTTTACTCAATTCCTTGAAGGGAGATATAGGTCCCACCTGTCACTTAATAAAAGCATACATATGTGTGTCACAATACCTTTAAAACTAATCATGTAATTACTGATTAAATGAAGTGGGTGTCATAAATATTTCATCATATCATAAGTTGTCTAAAATAGATCTCTTTATTAATAATTTCAATAAATAATAACTAATGAAAAAAGTAGGTTCCATAATTTTTCAATCATGGTATAACTCGTTGAAGATAAATAGGTGTCATAAAAGTTAGGATATCAAATAATAAACCATTCATATAAAAAATAATAATTTCGTCCATGGATCATAAGCATAATAAAAAATTATATCAAAGGATGACATCATAGATGGAGAAGGATTTGGAAATATTGTGTGGATCATTTCATGAGGGAAACAACATTTCTTTGAGAATAATTTTTAATGACATAAAACATTTTCAAAATCCATTTCTTTAAAAATCTATTTTAAGACTTTCTGATGTAATATTTATAAATCATTTAAAAAATTTCTTGAAGAAAACATACTTTATGATTTGAAAAATAATTTTATAATCTTTAAACATTTTGGAAACATTTTTTATTGATTTTTTTTGAAAAATTGTATAGGATGATTTGAAATCATTGAAATAAATTTCTTTGAAAATAACATTTGAAAACATATAAACAAAATTTTGAGAATAATTTAATTTTTTTTAAACATAAACAAAATTTTAAACCATTTTCTTTTGAAAGTATTCATTAAGATATATAAAAGAGGATTCAAAAATAATTTTAAATAATTTAGAAAAAAAACAATTTAGAAAATCATTTACTGGAAAATTAATTTAAAATATAATTTAAAATTTTTCTTGAAATAATTCATATAAAAAATGGTTTCTGAAACGAAACAGATTTCTGATTGAAGAGATATATAAGGACGGATTTTCATAAAAACACTTTCTTAACTATATTAAGTAATGAATAGTGTGAAAATGGTTCCATTATATGAATATAAAATGAATGAGAATGTCTAAATAACATTCATGACAATTATTAAGATATGGATCATAAGATTTCATTAATGTAAGCATAATCGCAAACAATCCCACTAAACAATGACATTGTACCGATATACGCTTACCACTTTGGTGACATTGAATAATAATACCCATGAGATAATAAAATTAACAGAATTTTAAGATATAATTAAAAGAAGTATATTCATGATAAAACATTTAAAATTTTAGTATATAAATCTCTTGAAATAGTATACGTGCATAACATGACTTGTGTCTCAAATAAGGAAAATTGAGGAAAATTTACCTTACTCATTTGGTATCTTTTTAACCATAATCCCCATTAAAGTGATATCATAAAATAGATATTTAAATACCTATAAATGTTATTATAATTATCATATAATGCATTTATATTAATAATATACACCACAAAAAATAAACAAGTGGTGAATATGGCATAAGTCTCATAGAAATAAAAGTGAGACCCCTTATTACATAAGTAACTTTTAAATCATGAGATAAATAAAATAATAACATCAAATGAGAAATTAAATTTCATAAAATATAATAAATTAATCATATAAAATGTTATAGGGTAGTATATACGTCACTCAACTAGAATTAGTGTTGAATATAGGATATATCTTAATGAAATAAAAGTTATACGAGAAAAACCTTGTCTCAAGTCTTGACTCTCATCATAATTGTTCAAACCTCTAGTTTTTTAAGTATAACTTTATTATAAATATATAAAATTAAAAATAATAATATATATAATACCATATATGATTTATTATGACTTTATATTACCCATTTACTAATAATTCCATGTTAAAGTTATGTTTTAGGTAATAACCGCTTTGTTTTAAATACATGTTCTAATTTATTATTTTGACCCTATTACTTAGATCATGATTTCATTAATTAAAGAATGTAAAACATGATATAAATATCATATATATTCATTTTATATGTATTGGTAATAATTTATAGGATATATAAATAGTAAATGAAATACACCGTTTATGGAGACTGTAGGCCGTACGTACGTATGAACGCTATTTCAATTTTTTAATATTAAAAAAATGTAAATCATATATATATATATGTATATATTTTATCATTAAAATTTCTTTTTTATTTCAAATATAAAAAATATTTTAAATAAATTCAACCTTAATACATTCCATGCAAAGCGTGTACAAATCACATCTCTTTGAGGATGCGGTAGTCTACATGTCCACAATCAATGTTATCGTATTATCACAAAATGAAAATAATGAAGGTATGTGTTAGATAATAATGATATAAGTATAATAAAATTATAAATATCAAATATATTTTTTATAAAATATGTTTTTACATCACTCTTCCCAAATTTCTAGAGGTGGTAATAGAAGAATGAACGACATCGGTTCACGAGGCAGTAGTCTACCGTACACATGAATAATGATTGTGTATCCTATTTAATGGATGTGTGTGAGGGTGTAGGTAATTACATTTATATAAAAAATATCATTATATTTATTATTATGAGGTTATTATATAATATTTATATAATAATAATTTAAGGGGTGTAGAGAGAAATAAAACAAAATTGATTGTCGAAAAATGTTGCCTCATCTTCAGGTAACTTATTTTAGTTTTCACCAAAGTTATTCCTTGGATTTTATTCTACCCAAAGGGAGGATTATATAATGAATTTATGGGGGATATTAAATTATTTTTTTTATTTTTAATGGTCCTAAGGGCTTCAATGTTGTGAATAATTTAAGAGGGGCGAGTGTCCTTTTATAGTGGAAGAGTGTCATTCTTATAAATTAGAAAAGGTAAACTGTATGGAGATGTCTCTCTTACTAATTTTCCTTAAATAATGAAAATTATTTTGTGAAATAGGTTATATGGTCTAAATATTCCAATAAAATGGGTTTTGGAAAACTTTCTAGGTCATTTGGCCCCTTAAGAATAATGTTTACCCACTATGTAAACTCGTTTTTACATTAATCATTTTATTTTTTTATTCCTTTCAATAATATTTTGTGTCAAAAACTAAGTTTACCTTTCAATAAATGATATATTATTTTGAATAAAAAATTCAATCCATTTTTACAAATTACAATCACATATGTGGAGGAAATTAATTTTAAATTAATCCCACACATGGGACGAGAAAACAACTTTTTAATGTGAAAATGTCAAAGTATGAAATGCTTTATATCTAATTTTAATGTGAAATTGACTCTAATGTATAAAATAATATATATATATATATATAATTTATTCAATTACATTATAAAAAGAAAGAAAAATATAAATTGTCTATATAAATAAAATAAATGAAAAATAAGTTTTGAATTAAAATTTAGTAATTTTCACTATTATTCCAAAAATGAAACTTCTCATAAAAATACTGAAAATTAACCAAAATAAATGTTGATATTATTATTTAAAAAAACCAACTTTATATTTTAAATTATAAAATATATCATTTTTGAAAATTAGTTATAAATCAGGTCTTCCATAAAAGGATGCAAAACTACCTTTTAGAATAATAGAGCTTTTTATGCCCAAAACTGGATTTTTTCTTATTTAATGCCTATCAAATGTGTTGTAAGAAATTAAAAAACATTTGGTTGAATATATAATATATAATATACATTAATATATCTCAATAATATTTATTAATCTTATTTATATAGATAAAATTATATTTTGGACAAAAAATTGTTTTTTGAGAAAAGGATATCCTTTATATTCAATTGGTTTTTATTTTCATTTATAATTGATTGATGAACAATGAATTAATTTTATAGACATGTTTACACCATAATTTTATAATTAATTTAATCTTATTCATATCATCCATTCAAATGGATAGGTGATAACTCTTACAATATTTTTATTATGGTATTTATAGTATACTGTAGTTTGGTAAAACTCTGTCTTTCGCATGACGTATTCTATCCAAGGAACATAGAATTTTTTGAAACAAAATTCAAAAAACGTTTTAAGTAAACCACAAGATAATATAAGCATCTCATGTATTGTAATATTAACTTTATTTTTCATATAATTCAATAAAAACTTGTTGTAGCGTGCAATACAATCCATAAAAAAATTAATTTATTCGGAAAAATCAATTTATAAAAACATAGGGTCTTTCAACTTTGTTAAATTTACACTTCATATATAATGATAATAATTTGATATTTGATATTATTTTTTCATACTTAATTTAATTTTAATGAATCATAAGATCCATAAGTCATTACTTCACCCTATAAATATTTACTAGAACCAAAATGGTTAACACATGTTATCCAATATGATAAATCAAACTTTAATAAATAATAATAAAATCCAAATTAAGGAATCATAAGATCCATAAGTCATTACTTCACCCTATAAATATTTACTAGAACCAAAATGGTTAACACATGTTATCCAATATGATAAATCAAACTTTAATAAATAATAATAAAATCCAAATTTAAATTTATTCCATTCCATAACTAGTTATCCTTAATAAACTTCTGAAAAATGTCCATCCCAAATTAAAAACCCAAAAGTTTAAAATATTTATTCAAATAATTATCCATAGATCACATAAAATGTCTCATAATGTTGACTGAAAAACATGTTAATAACTTGATCACTAATTCTCATTGAAAATAATAATATCTTATATCACCATAAAACCTCATTGAAAATATACAAATTCCAAAAATTAACATTATCCTTATTTATGATATAAAAACACAAATTATCATATATATTTTATAAATAAAAAAATATTGTAAAATCCATCATAAATTTATTTTATATAAAATTACATATTATTTTCAAGGTTACCAATACTATACTATTTACTTCATCAGTTTTGATCATCTCTTTATCCCATATAAACATTATTACTTTAACATTAGGCACATATTAATTTTTATCTTTCCCACAATCATCTATTTTCTATAAAATAACAACTTATCATTCAAAAATATTTCAAGATTATTAGTACCATTCAATATATTATTTCAAATCATTGAAAGAAACTAATATATCAAAACTCTTATATGTTTCATGATTCTTATAACCAAAATATCATTGATAAAATATTTCTACATAATTATTAAATCAAAATACTCAAGTACATTTTTCACTCAACTTTGGTTATGTTAATAACATATGCTTGGACTTCCCCTTATTTTTATATGATAATTTGTCTTGATTTCTGGAAAATTGGTTTCAATGATATCCCCTATATTTATAGTTTAAATAATTAACATTAGTGGTTTCTTTATTACCCTTAAATTCATGTTCATGATGGAATTTCTTTCCACACATGAATAATACTCCTATTCCTTTCATAAAATTTATAGGGTCTTTCTTTCCACAATTATCATATGTGGGTAGTCCCATCCTTCTCATATTTTCATTCACAACATTTATTTTTTCCTTGGGAATCATTCATCGCGTTCTTCTCTTAATTTCCTTTGAAAACATATGAAATTCAGAATTATTTCTCCATCTTGAGGGAACCTATTACCAATTCATCATAAGGTGAAAACGTCTAAGAAACTAGTTCCCTTCACAAACTCAGTAAAATACCATAAACACAATGGATAATATTACTTTTCAGAAAACATATGTAATCTAAATAATGTACGATTAATATTATAAATTTATCCACAAACTCTAACTCAATTTTTTCCCTTCTCTTTTATGTGAGGGACTTCCTCTCCATTATAGTACATTGTTCAATATAGAATTATATCTTAAATAAAATCAATTTAATATTTTTTTGTTCTAGTATTTATATTTAATTATCCACTTTAGTGTTCTGGATCAATTTCCACCACTTATCTACATCACCTTTAGAAAAATAAAATTATAAAATAATTTTTTTAATTTTATCACAACTAAAATAATTGATTTTTTAATCTAATAATGAATACATTTTCTCATCTAATTATGGGTTCAATAAAAATATGGAGAGTTTTTTCATATAAAGAAAACAATCTTATTTGAATAACATTTTGGAATAACAATTTGTTTCGTACATGTATTTTTATTTTTTATAACCATAGTATGATTCCCAAATATGGTAATGATTTTCTTAATTTCAATGCCAACTATCATGTTTTTTATCAATAGGTAAATCTTGACATTGTTTATGGGTGTTCATTCTATTTCTTCTATTAGGAGACATCAATTAATAGTGACACACATTGAGTTATCTAATTATAATCAAGAATATTAATACATAATGTTAAATATTTATAATGTTATAATTTATCCTATACTACAATGGATTATTATAATTATCATGTTAGTTATGTCCATTTAAAATCTAGTTCTCAAGGTTTCAAAAAATATTTCCCCAATACCAACTATTACAACCTTAAATCCATTAACCCATAATTGGTGTATTATTTATTACATTATCATAGATGTAAGGAGTCTAATCGAAATGGTTTTCTCAATTAAGTAGTCTTTGAGAACCATTTATCTATATAATACCCATTTTACATTTGGAATAAAAATTTAAACACAACAAAACTAAACATTCTTAATTAATGTAAACTCATTCAAATATTTATTCTTTATAACACCGGGAAAGAAAAATAATAATTTTGATACCAAATTCGTAGTAAGGGTTACATATAGTATTAGATATCTTGATTAAATATGGTATAATCGATGGAAAAGTGAATAACTAAAATCACATTATATTAAGTCATTAATTTGAAAAAAATGAATCCATGGACAATATCAATGAATTCCTACCATGGATAATAATAAAAACTAAAATTTCAAAGTATTAAATTCATACTATTTGAAGTCAAGATCACATACATCATGATGTATCTACCATCAAGACCCCATACCATGATTTTTTTAAACTATGGGTAAAGAAACTTTAATGATATAATAATGATTTTTCTCATGAGATCTATCGATGAATTAAGGGTATACATAATTACAGGACCCTCC
The DNA here is from genome assembly GCA_963277665.1 of Viscum album. Classification (NCBI taxonomy): domain Eukaryota; kingdom Viridiplantae; phylum Streptophyta; class Magnoliopsida; order Santalales; family Viscaceae; genus Viscum; species Viscum album. Next base: position 1,988,965,701 of record OY728145.1, read on the forward strand.
TATAACTACATTTATAATGAATTTCTCATATATTGAATGATCATTTTAATTCTAGAAAAAAATTTACATATCAACAAATATCTGTACTGTGTAAAGAATAAGAAAAATTAATAAATATGTGGTTAATTATATAACATTATATGTAATAATCCATATTTAAAAATGATTTTTGGTTTTGGAAAAAATAATATAAATGATACAAAAAGATTTATATTTAACGTAAATGTAATATTCTATTTTCATAAAAACGTAAATGTTTCGAGATAAATTTAATAACCAAAAAATTGAAAAAATGACCTTAAACTTATCAAAAATAAATATTTTCAGATAAATTTATGTAATTTAGATAATAAAATAAAAACATTCTAAAATGAGTTTTCTTTTTAATACTTTGGAAATAATTTATGAGAATCTAGAGTATAAAATTGTTATGGGGGAAGAAATGTTCATTAACATTGTATAAAATAAAAAACATTCCATAGGATTTTATATAAAGAAGTTTAAAAATGATCCCTTACAAAAAAATAGAAATATTCCCTTAATACCATTTAAAAATTCAAGGATAACATGAAATATCATTTATATATATATTTTTAAAATAAAATTGTTCTTGTAAAATAATTTTTAAAAATATGGACATTGGAGAAAAATATACCCTATCAAAAAGAGAAATAAGATTATATTTTATTTTAAACAATCCCCATGTAAGAGTAACATTAATTGAATCATTAATAAACATGATTAAATAAAAGTTCGTTTTAAATTAATATATGGTGATGTATATACCCCACATAAATGAAAATAGGTTCATATTACTAAATTTGTTTCAATGGAGTGGAAATTGAGGCAAAATCTCTTAATTAATGTTCAGATTTCCGTGTATATTCTCTGACATCATGTATAATATATTTAAAAATATTACAATAACTTTAAAAACCCATATTAATATATATTATATAATATATTATCCATTTATAAATTTTTTTCATCCCTTTTTAACAATATTTTATATTATCCTTATTTCAGGTGTTCACTACTTTCTTTTTCAAGTATGTTTTCATTCAGTAGTCTCGGTCCATTAATCTTTATCTTGGATCCAAAATAAATATTATTTTATTCAAGATATAAATATCATATATATTCAATATATAGATATTTATAATCCTCTATGAAAGATATATATATATATATATGAATTACATTGTTCGTGGAGATGGTATGACGTATGTACACTTGAAGGTTGTTTTCACTTTTTAACGGATGGAACAAAAGAAAGGTGATTAACCATTAATATTTTAATAATATTTATTATATAATATATATCATATATATTCATTAAATCTATCGTTACTATCATCCATGTAGTGTGTAAATGAAAAATAGATAACATCGCATCATGGAGGTGGTAGTCTATATGCACGCACAAGCAACATTATCATTTTTCAATAGATTAGAAGCTTAAAAGGTGTATATAATATTATTGTTCTATAAGAATAATTAACTCATAAATACCATATATTATAATTATTTCCATCTTTATAACCATCCAAGTAATGTGGTGATGAAAAATGAATTACACCGCTATGTGGAGGTAGTAAGTTGTACGTACACACGAGCGATATTTTTCACTTTTGGTAGGATAGAAAAGAGATGAAATATGGTTGTACCATGATTATAATAACATATCATAATAATTTTTTATACTTTATTTTTTATATTAGGATGGATAAAACACTTTAATAGAAATTATAAGAAGAAATTAACTTAAAGGACATGGTAAAGACGATTACTACTTCTTCAGTAGACATCTTTTAGATCACTTATTAATAGTCCAAGGGTTGGTATTTTGAATGGAACAAAACCAATATAACATGGATAAGTATTATTGAAGATAAATGGTTACATTTTTTTCAATATAGATGGATTAAATTGTTTTAAATAATATAAAGTAGAGTAATCCTTTTTATAACATAGGAGAAGGGCATTCATGGAATTTATTAAAGTATTAAATTAGTATAAAATTATTTTCATTCCCAAAAGGATAAAAATTGATTTATTTATAATAAAATTTGAGGTTAAATAAAATTCCTCTGATTTAAAATAATTATACATTTTGGGTATGTTATTTATCCTTATATTTTAGTTTTAACCCCGTGTTTAGCCTTTTTACAATTATCATAATATTAATGTTTTTTTCCATTAGGGTTTAATAATGTTAAAATAAATTAAAAAGAAACCATATATGGACCATGTTTGGTTTTTATTTTCCTATCATTTTCATTTCTATGAATATAATTTTTTTATGAATTTGAAATCATTTAATAAAATATTATTTATTATAAAATATCATTCATGTCATTGTTTAAACAATAAATTTAATATGGCACTAAATGTATTAAAAAAAGGTGAATCCGAATATAATACTTTAATACTCCTTTAAAATTTCACATAGATATATAAATTAGCAGGACACATTAATAAAATAAAATTATATTATTTTTAATATTTTAAAAATTATATATTTTAATTTATAATTAATTAAATAAATTCCTTTTTCGGTGTTGCCCATGAATTTTAGGTAATTATTCCATCAATATAAATTATAAATTAATTCTAACAATAAAAAATAATTTATCTTCAAAATGAATATTTATAAAAAACCTATCCATAATTTATCATTATTAAAAAAATTAAATGTAATATAACATAGAGAATTTCATTTTTTACTTTTATTTAAGTAAAATAATATAAAGATCAGAATCACCGAAAAATGGAAAAGGAAAATTTATTTTACTTTTTGATGATTATGGATTATATACACTCATAAAATTAAATTAATAAAATTTGTAGGTTAATTTATATGTCATTATTATTTTATTTTTATCCTTAATTACTCGATTTACCGATTTCCATTGTAATAAAAATTTCTAAGGTTACTATTTATAATGTCCAAAAATAAATGATAACTATTTAAAAAAATTACCCAATGATTCAAAATATTGATTCCATTTTCAAAATTTAGTTCAAGGAACTGGCGTAAATTAATTTAATATTAAAGAAAAAAATACAATGAAAGGCTATTTTAAAAAAAAAATTATTTTTTAAGAGTAAAAATGTTCTTATAGTAAATTTCATTATAAAATTGTTCCCAATGAACTTAATTGGGTTATTTTTAACAAATTTTATCTAATTTTACTTTGAAACCATTTTAATAAAAATTGGAACTTGTACATGTTTGAAACAAAAATATATATATTTCAATAAAAAAACATTATTTGACAGTATTCAATGGATGGTCAATCTTTTTAGAGAAATAACACAAAGTCACCCTATAATAATTTTTATATGATGACTTAAATAAGGATTTTAATTTAAAAAAAATCTACTAGTGGGAAATATTATGTATATTATTTTCTCACAAAATATAATAAATCCATTTTTGAAGATAATGTATTTTTGAATATTAAAATGAATTTACAAAAAATTTAGTGCTTATTTAAAAATCAATAATAAATTAATTTTTATTTATTTTAGACATCATATATATTTCATAATTTGATTATTACTATTCATACCATCTATTTCAATCGTTAGGTTATAATGGTCATATTTAAATAGTAATATTTGGTGGTTAATTTAAACTAAGTGTTGCATACCTTTTACGACATCAGACATATTGTTATTTTAAAATATTAGGGTGTTGAACAAGAAGTATCAAATAATTCCTCGATTTTTTATTATCCCACAGTCCCAAAGGGACCACATCTTCAAGATTTTAGTCCAATACCTCATGATAATCTTTCATCACAACCCATTACTTCTTACTAGGGACCATCCTAAGCAATCTCATACTAACTACGTTGGTGATCCAATTCTAAGTCAACAATTCATTATCATAATAATTTTTCAGATCTCATTCCATATCTTCCTTAAAATATATCTTAGCAAAAAACCTATAGGGAAACTCCCTTTATAATTAATTTATCCCCAAAGGGCTCATATCATTATTTTCACTGGCCAAGAGATTAATCCACCATTATAAGATAATTCCCCATCATAGATGAGACATATGACCATCCCGACTATCATCATAATACCTAGGACTCTTGTTCCTACCCTAAAATTTTGAAGGAAATTTGCCAATGTAAAGATCATTTTATCTTATCACCGATACATACCTTAGGCCTCTTGTATCTCAACCTAATACCTTGCCCCATGGAGAGCTAGTTGTTATGAGATTTCATTTCCATAACATCATAGGAGAATTTTATATGAAACACTATGGATCACAGACACCATTTCATTAGGTCCATTGTGTATCATTCATTTTAATTCATTTATACCCCTCAGGGTATATACATCTCAATGAAAAAATTTATAATCGATCCCCCAACCATTAGTGGCCAAGGCATCAAGAAATTTTTCAAGGGTACATCATTTCCTTAAACACTTTTTTTTATTTCATGAAAATTTAAAAAAATTAATTTATATTTAAGATCAATTACACACTAATGGGTAGATCATATATCAAATTATACATAAATATGATGTATAATATTGAGTAATTACTCAAGTAAAACTTCAAATAGAGGTATTCAATTAAATAATTTCACTACCACCATAAATTAAGATCATTCAAGCCTCATGTCTTCTCCCAAGCTCATATATCAAGGAAAAATTCCCAAAAAAATTATTTAAATCATTTAGTAATTTTTTATAAAATATGTATCAAATTGTAGTTATTGCCTAAAAACTCATTTGTTTATCCAACCACACATATACCACAAAAAATATGAACACAAAAGGTCTAAAATATACTCTTTAAACCATACCATGAAACATAACTATCAACCAACATGCATCCATCTAGTAATATCATCCAATTAAATCAAATTCCATTGAAAAAAAGGAAAGGGTGAAACACTTCGAGTGAAACAAAAAAGAAACAATGTGAAATCACCCTAATGGGATAATCTCTAGTTATTCTAAGAAAAATCCCCATCATCCTCGCCGATTCACCAATAACCTAGTTGAATCATTCCCAAAACCTTCTTGTAAAATAACACTAAACCATAGTTTAATGAATGGAAAGAAAATTACAGGAACAAATAGGGTAACACACACATATTTTTAATAGAAAAATCCCCAAAACCTACCCATTTACAAAGGGGATTGAAAAGAGGAATTAATAGTGGAGTAAAATCTTGAGTGGTTCTATACTAACATGCATCTCATGAAAAATACCAAAATGGGGTTGGTTTTTAACACCCTGATATTTTGTATGTATTTCTTCTAAAATAAACATGAGTTATTCGATAACTTGCTTTACATTTAACCTCAAGTCTAAATGAACCATTATATATTAATCCTTTATAAACTGGACATTAAATTGGAAGGTATGAATAATAACCAAAAAATTAGGAATAAAATATATAAGGATTGAATATAATGTAAATTTATCATCTAATTCATCATAAAAAAGCACTCATTTTTTTGTAAAGTCATCTTATGCTTCAAAAATATGATTTCATTAAGAATTTTTTTTATTTTAATTTTTTCATGAACATAATATTTAATTAATTACATATTTAGAAATTTTATTCGATAAAATGATTTTATTTTTTTAAATTAAAATTTTTATATTTTGATAGGGTTAAATTTTAGGTTTTTTTCTAAAGAGATTAATTTTTTATAGAATAGTGAAAATACAAATTTTTCAAAAACTATCATTCATTTCATTAAATCGTGTTATTTAAAAGTTTCCATTATGTTTATAATTTTATATTTATGGAATATTCATAATTTAATTATAAAATTTCTAATTAAATTTATATAAATAATAATTATGCTTCATTTTTGTATAAGATTATTTCTTAGCTTAAAACATATTTTTTAAACAATAATATTTATACGCACAATTTATTTATATCACGATTAATAAAATTAATCATGATATATTAATGGTTTTAGTGAAATTTATATAGTATCATTTCAATTAGATATTTTAACATTCATTTTATTATTTTTACAAGGCATGAAATGGAAGTAAATGCGGTTTTATGCTTAAAATTCATTTTTCTAAAAAGAAGCTCTCATTACATATTGTGCTCTTATTTAAAATTAAATTTTAATAATTATAAAAATTTAATATATTAATAATGATTAATTTTTTTTTCATCATAATTAATATAATTTAATATAGTAAACTTAAATTTTTCTCATAATTAATTTTAAAAATATTAAAATGTTGCTACCACAATTATAGTTAAAACGAGTTTACCAAGGGTTAAACTAAGAGATAAGGGTAGAAATGTAACCTAAACTTGTATAATTATTATTATTTGAATATATTTCAAACTAATATTTTATTAACTTTAAATTTATATCCATTTGAGCCACTATTAAATTAAAATTACCTTATATTATTTAAATAAATTAAGTAATAACATTTGTGTCCCTCCCATCGCATGTAAAAGGGATCCTCATTTCATACCATATTATTACAATTTTATCCTTCTAGATCATTCCATAATAGATAACAAAATTTATGTCCCTTCTCATCTTCCTAGAGATTCATTAATTGTCTTAAGGAAAATATTTCAATGCTAAATGTGTAAGACAAATGAGCTCTCCAAAAGGTGAGGTAAAAATCTTAAACAAGATATTTCAATTTTATTTCATATTTTTCCTCCTATAATCCTATTTTATAAATCATAACATGATGAATAAAGTATAAAAGATATAAATATATGATATAATGATTATGTGGAATCTTTTTCCCACTTATTACCCATCAAACAGGAGATGAAAGTATCCCTTATATGTACGTATGGACTACCACCTCCTCATAAAGATACAATTCTTGTTCTATCACCATATTTCATGGGTTTTTATTACTCTATATTTAATTTCTATATATTATATTAATAATTTATTAATTATTCTATTATGGTCAATTATTTTTTCCTTTATTTTATTCCATCCAGTCAAAAATGGAAACAACACTACTTCATACTTTCGGAGTACTATCTCCACATATGGATACAATTCATTTTTTATCACTGATTTATATGAATGGTAATAAATATGGATAAAATTAATATATATGATATTTATATTCTAATTAAATTTATGTATATTTATTAACCATGATCAAATTTAAAGAATCATAACTATTGAACCAAACCAAAATGAAAAATTAAGTAGTCCACACCCAAAATAATAATGACAAGGAAATACTATTAATTAGTGGGTGATGAAATATTATAAGTAAAGACGTGTGTTATTATATGTATTAATATTTTTTTATATAATCATAAAAAATTTAAATTTATTATACAGTAGGTTGGGGTTTTTATGAAGAAGCAAAGACCAAATGTGTGTAGTTTATATTACAATTTCATTTTTACCAGGATTGTTTATTATTAAATTTATAATAATAGAATTATATGATATATCTCTCCAAAAATATATTTAGTGTCATATCTTATATTTATTTCTTTAGATTACATGTTTTCCTTTTTTTCCTTTTTAAAGTACTCAATATTCCAAAATAACATTTTAATGTAAAACTAGGTTTATTTCTCACTTTAATAGGGAACATTTCTATTTCATATCCTTAAATTTTTAAAAAATATTTTCAAAAATGTTTTTACCATTACTTAATGATTTTATAAATTCATGTATACCCATTTTTAATTATATAAGATATTTAAAAATTACTCTTATTTTCTTTTCCTAAGTGAGGTATTTCTATAATTTTATTTAAAATATAGAAGGAATTTTCGTTTTAACATAAATCACATGAAACAAATTTCATCCTATTATTAATACTCTAGTTTGAATATTACATTATAATTTTATATGGTTATTTTCAAATAAAATTTTTTCCTTACTGATTTTTTGAATATTTATATTTTAAATAAGTGATATCAAAATAAATTTTTATTTTTCTGAAGACATTTTCTAATTATCTTTTAAAGAAATTTTCATATATTAAAACAACCATTGATGTATCTTATTATTTATTTGGAATTTGATCCAATTTTACTATATTTATTCTTTATTTACATGGTTTATGATTATTGTTATGAGATGTTGATGAAACCCATTTTATTTTCCTTCGTTTAACCTTTGACAAAATGTAAATTTTTTTATGATCTTGTGGAATACATAAGAATTGATTTTAATTATGTGATGGGGGGGTCTATTATATACCTCTAATATATTTGGTAAACATTTATTTCTTATGAGCTCAAAGGCTATATGGTAGGTTATACCAATCCCAAAATAGGGTATACCAGAGTTTATCCATAGACTAAAAGAGGTTAAATCGTGGGGTTTCCCAAGTCATAGAGACAGTTTGCAAGAAGTTTTCCCAAGGTCGTACCAAGTACACTAGTGGTTATCCCAATCCTAACATGTGATAAATTTAATCTTGGATAGCCTTTAAATAACATTTCAATGATTATTGTTGTGAAACATTTTTTCCACTCATTTAGGAAATGATACCATGCCAATGTTAGGCTCTCATGAATCATGTTATTTGATTCTTTTATTATTCACATATTATGAACTTTCAAGCTTTGTATAATGAATCAAGTTTATAAGAATTTTTGGGCATGAATTTTATATTTTATGATCATTTCCTCATTCCCTAATGTGCATAATATTCTTACATATTATCATTGTCTGATATCTCCCTTCTCTACCCTTACAGATCATTTGATCTCACCCTTTATTATGTTTCCTTATCCTTAGGATATGAAGAATTAATTTAAGTATGATATTTATAGTAAGGTTATAGTTCTGAAGAAATAACTTGGATGTTGTCTGGATATATTATGTTCCATTTTTTATGTATACATGTTTCTAGAGACACTAAAACTTTATTATTATGGTGTGGATTTTAACTACATAGTATGGATATTCAACTAAAATGATGAAATATTTATTCATGTGAATTTGGATAACTATAGTTGGTATCATAGACTGTTTTATTTATATTTGGGAATGTGGATAAGAAAAATTTAGTGATAACCCTTAAGATCATCATATGTATTGGAGAAAATATTATATTTTGGTAAAAAAGGTGTCTAGTTTTCCTAGAAAATACATCCCTATTTGGATACTTGTTAATAGATGTGGTAGTGGAATAGATGCACCTAGGGGTAACACCCTAGGTTAGAGTATATATTTCACAACTTGACCCAATGAGTCTCTTCTAGTTGGTGATGAACATAGTGTGACAAACTATAAGGCCCCAGCCTTAAACCTTACTTAATCTTGAGTTATTACAAGATTACGCATTGATGATCTTTTTGGGTTTAGAGTTTTATAGAATTAGATCATAAAACTTGCATTACATCCCACATATAAACAATGTGGTTACATAAAGATAGTATTCTTCATTCTCATCAATGGAAACATATTTAAAATAAAACATGGATTCTTTCTTGACACTTCCTTGACACTATCATCATATCATGTACCTTTCCCTTGACCTGTGAAAAACATTTCAAAAAAACTTGGGATGAGCATAAAAAGCTCAGTATGGGTTATAAAAACATGGAAAGGAAATAAGGGTAAATAAGGGTACATATATACATAAGAATGAAATCATACTTTACCCATAAAACATAAGCACTTTAACATACCTCATCAAATCATGAATAAATCATAGAAATCATAAGACATAAATGTAACTTGAGGCATTCATAACATTCTTACGTAGGGAGTAACCCTCTTGGTTACGTTTGGAATACCCATCACAGTATATTCCCTAAAATCTCTTCGGATAAACTTTAACGTTTCACTCCTTCGCGTTACCCAATGCATTGGAGAGCTATATCGGGCTCACCCGCCCTTAGTCTATCACGGAACCACCCGTCTTCATAATAATGCCCAAGAACCTCAACATAATCGTATCACATAAAACATGTATAAAAGAAACATAACATTTCCACCTTTCAATCACAAGATATCAATACAACACATTGATATAAAAACATTATGAAAACTATTTTCAATACCAAAATAAAATAAAAGTAAAACTTGGTATTTATTTTTCTTTTAAAAAAAAGTATGGCTTGTAGAGGAAGCCGAAACTCAAATAATGGTCACTGCGGCGGAGAAGTCATTGTCGCCGCATACGTACGACAAAAACATTCCCTTTTTTCATTTAGTAAATGCTTCGTATAAAAAATATTCCTTTTGAATAAACGTAAAAGTCAAAGGGGTTTATACACCGTATAAAAGAAGGTTGTGTATAAAACAAAATATGCCTCAATGAAAGGAGATTGAGACGAAGTCCCATACCTCGTATCCGACTTGACCCGACCGTTCTTTAATCTCCTGAATAATAAACTTGAGTTAATCTCTACTTTCTTAAGAACCTTTTTCAAGTTCATTATTCCTTTTATACCATGTTATGAACATCATGTTATCATTTAAGTTAATAATGTTCATTTTTTCGGTATTTGGTTCTTAAGTCAAAAATAGACCTCTTACACTTACATGTTGTTAATTTGGTCAAAGGTTCATTATATCCAGAATGATATTAATGATTTGGATAACATATATATCATATATATTCATCATATACATGTATTTATTATATTACATCACATTCAGAGGTAAGAAATGAAATGCACCGTTCATGGAGACGGTAAGCCGTACGTACGCATGAACGCTACTTCCATTTCTATTTCATATTTATGGAATGGAATCATAATTATATAAGATTATATTATAATTCCCGTATAATAACATATATAATATCATTAACTTTATCCTTTACACATCCCACATATGGTATTAACGAATCAAATCACTTTCAGGGGGCGGTAGTCCGCACTTCCTAAAATGAAGATATCGTGTTTACCCATAATGGAAACAATAATGGTATGCCATAAATGAAAAATACAGATGCTTAAGGAAAGAATAAACATATTTTATATCATATATAAAAATAGTGACATCATAATGGCCACCTTTGAAGGTGTTAAATGAGTATTGAACAATCATTGTTTCGGGAGGCAGAATTTCGCCATCCACGGAAACCATATGTTATTTAACCATTTGATGTAGTTGTGTGAGAGTTTAGCTCGAATAAATATTATAACAACATCCTAGTATATTTAAGATACTGGTGTTGTTACAAAAGAAGTAAATAAAAATAGTTTAGGGGGTTGGAGAAGCAAAATAAAACAAATGAACATGAGAGAAAGAATTACCTTTAAAAGTGTAACTCTTTTTGATTTGAGCCTAAAGGCTTCCTTTGAAAGGATTCTGCCCAAAGGGAATCCTCTAGGATGAGTAGAGGGATGTGGAGAGACTATATGGGCAGGGGTTGGCCGAGCCAAAGGCTTGAGGAGTGTGTGAAATGAGGTAGAGGTTGGGGCCTTTTATAAGAGGAGAGGAGGGGCACTTTTGGAAATTATGAAACTATTATATTATTTTCAAAAGTGTTTCGAATTTATAAGGTCCCAAATTGATATATTTCGAAGATAAGATGATAATTCTTTGAAATCTACCCAACCAATAGGTTTTGGACATGTGTAGGTTTTAGATATTACATTATCTTTCCATTTTATTTAAATCGTTAAATAATGAGGTCATCGCTGCATCATCATGATTTCATAAATAATTTAATTTATTTAAATTCTAAAAATTATAAAAAAATACTATGATGTAGGAAATCGTTTTAGATTTCCAATGAATATTTATAGTCAAAATTATGATTAGTATAACCCCTTCTAAAAATTGTTTTAGTAAAACAATTTATGTTAGTGTCATTTTCACCTTTATTTAAAAAAAAGTATTAAAGTCATTATCTCACCCAAGTGGCTCCATGGGGTCCCCTAAATCGACCCATGGGTTGTCTTGGTCGTACATGACTCACCCAATAGGTGTAGGACAAGTGTCATGGTGTTTTCACATTTTTATAATATCATTTTTACCTTAAATTACACTAATTACCTCTAATCGCGATTAATGAAAAAAAGCTACTATTTACCAAAAAATTATTTTCATCCCATTGAACCACATTTTACATACTAATGACAACCATGTATGTCGAATTTTCAAAATTCAATACACATTAGTGGTAAACATTGATTTAACTGAAAAATCAGTTTGCTTGATTACCACTTAGTGGTTTCACTGTTCATCAAAAATTGGAGTTTTTCAGAAAATTTCCAAAAATTCACCCTAAGATATATTTGATATTCCGAATTCAAAAATGAAGTCTATTTTACAAAAGTCAAAACATATAAGTCACATTAATTAATTTAATAATTAATTCCCGCTGTCAGAGCAAATAGCGTGTTTTTATAAAACAATAAGTATCAAAAGATTGACACCAGTTTAAGTCTAATTTCAAAGTGAAATTGATTCCAATGAACACCATTGGATTAAATGGTAAAAATATATTCAGATTACACATTAATACCGATTCAAAAGATAATATAATCATATAAAAAAATTAGATTAAAAAGCAGTTTTGATGTAAAATGCAGTATTTTTCACTATTCATTAAAAAAATGAACATTGTCAGAAAAATACCAAAAATTTATCCAATGTAAAATTCAATGTCCCAATAATAAAGAATAAGTTTATTTTGACAAACACATCTTATAAAATTGTCAAAAGATAGATTCAAAAATGGTTTGCCATCAAAAGGCAGTAAAACAATCTTTTAAAAATATTAGTGTATTCCATGCTTAAGATTGGATTTATTTTCATTTTAAGCCTCTAAAACACTATCTAATTATTAATAGACATATATAAAAATATATATTATTCATTACTTACTTGGGATGTTACATCCTTCCCCCCTTTAGAAAATTTCTTCCCCGTAATTTATTTACTTATTAAATAAATGGGGGTACTTATCCCTCATTGCATTTTCAGATTCCCATGTTGCCTCTTCAACCATATGGTTTTTCCATAAAACCTTTACCTGATGAATCGCCTTATTCCGCAACACCTGCTCCCTGTGATCAAGAATCTGAACCGGTTATTCCTCGTAAGATAGATTCTCTTCCAACTGAACTACCTCTGGACTCAAAACATGAGATGGATCTGGCATATACTTTCTCAACATCGAAACATGAAAAACATTGTGTACCTGAGATAAACTCGGAGGTAAAGCCACCCGGTATGCAACTGATCCAACTCTCTCCAGAATTTCATATGGTCCAATAAACCTTGGACTCAGCTTTCCTTTCTTACCAAATCGTATCACACTTTTCCATGGTGATACTTTGAGAAAAACATGATCACCTACCTCAAAAGAGAGATCCTTCCTCCTGTTGTCTGCATAACTCTTCTACCTACTCTGAGCTATTCTCATGTGATTCTGAATCAGCTGAACTTGTTCTGCCATCTCTTCTACCAATTCTGGTCCCATCAACTTCCTTTCACCCACTTCATCCCAGAAAGCTGGAGTTCGACACCGCTTGCCATATAATGCCTGAAATGGTGCCATCTGTATACTGGAATGAAAACTGTTATTATATGAAAATTCAACCAAAGAAAGATGTTGGTCCCAACTTCCCTGATAATCCATCGAACAAGCTCGTAGCATATCCTCCAAGGTCTGAATTGTTCGTTCTGACTGCCCATCTGATTGAGGATGAAATGCTGTACTAAAATTTAATTCAGTACCCAACGACTTCTGAAGGCCTTTCCAAAAGTTAGAAGTGAACCTGGGATCACGATCAGATACAATGGAGAGGGGAACTCCATGTAACCTGGCTATCTCTTTAAGATACAAACGGGAAAGTTGATCTAGGGAAAAAGTATCTCTTATAGAAAGGAAATGAGAAGATTTAGTCAAGTGATCAACAATTACACATATTGCATTATTACCTCGAGATATCTTCGGTAATCCCACAACAAAGTCCATGGATACATTCTCCCATTTCCACTCTGGCACTGGTAAAGGATGAAGCATCCCTTTCGGTAACTTCCGCTCTGCTTTAACCTGTTGACATGTCAAACACTTCACAGTAAAATCAGCAATATCTCTTTTCATTCCATCCCACCAGTAATACTCCCGCAGATCTCTATACATCTTAGTACTGCGAGGATGAACTGAAAACGAAGAACTATGAGCTTCATATAACAAATCTCTCTTCAACTGTGAATCACAAGGCACAGACAATCTCTTCCCAAATCTCAAAACGCAATCATTATCAATGTTGAATTCAGGAAACTTACCTTTCTGAACCAGCTCTACCTTTTTCTGCAACTCACTGTCTTGCTTCTATGCTTGCTTGATTCTATCTGATAGAGTTGATCTTACTGATACCTGAAACAAAACAGAATAACTTCCTGCACCAACAACTTCTATGCCAAAGTTCATCAAATCCTTAACCAAAGGATCACGTTCCAAACACAACATTTCTAATGAAGCATTACTTTTTCGACTCAAAGCATCATCCACTTTATTTGATTTTCCCGGATGGTAATGAATTGTACAATCATAATCCTTGATTAATTCTAACCATATCCTTTGTCTCATGTTCAATTCTTTCTGAGTGAATATATACTTTAAACTTTTGTGATCGGTATATATTTCACACTTTACTCCATACAAATGATGCCTCCAAATTTTTAAAGCAAAAACAACAACAGCTAATTCCAAATCATATGTAGGGTAATTTACCTCATGAGTTTTCAACTGTCGTGAAGCATAAGCAATTACCTGATCATTCTGCATTAGGACGCAACCAAGTCCTTTTAATGAAGCATCACTGTATATAACAAACTCACCATTCCTGGAAGGTAGTGCCAAAACTGGATCATTCACCAATATTCTTTTCAACTCCTGATACTACTTAATTCGATGGCCCAACATCTGCTAAAGTAGTTGAAAAGGATTTCACCACCCCTTTCTACTTGTAGTCTAACTGCTTCCCATCACTCAAGCTCTTTGTCGGACACTCGTTTGCATAGTGACCCATCTCATTGCACTTAAAACATTTCACTAACTATAAATCAAATTTGGTCTTACCTTCACCTTGATTCTTTTCAGTGCAATCACGAGCCTTATGTCTCATCTTACCACATCGGTAGCACTTTCCAAAATTCAGAAGACATTCCCCAGCATGCCTTTTTCCACATTTATCACAAACTGGAAACTTAGTTTTCTTATCATTAGACTTTTTTGAAGAATTCTTACCTTTCTCCTACCACCTCGGTCTCTTCTTCTGCTGGTTGTTATAGAACACTTGGTCATCGGAAAACTCCATTTCCACCTTCTCAGCACATCAAACAAGCTTTTCATAACTTTTAAACTCACAAGAAGCTAATGCCCTTAGATATTTTGGCTTTAATCCTGAGTAAAAGAGATTGATTTTACTATCAAGGTCTCGGATAAAATTTGGAGCATACCTTGCCAATCGAGTGAACCTTTCTTCATAGGCATCCACTGAGTCTTCCTCTTGCCTCAATTCCAAGAATTGATTTTCCATCCTAAGTCGAACAGCCTTAGGAAAATACTTCTCAAGAAACATACCTTTTAATTCATCCCAGTCGAGAGCATCAATCTCATCAGTGTCCCTGATATTTTTAACCATTGACCACCACTGATCTGCTTCACCCTCCAAACGATAAATATCAAGACTAACCTTTTGATTGTCTGAACACCCCATGACATCGAAAATCTTCTCCAGTGCTTTAATCCACCCTTCATCTAACACAGGGTCAGATGATCCTCTGAATGATGGGGGATGTTGCCTCATGAAATGTTCCACCACTGACATGTTCCTCTACGGTTGATCTGGCTGATCTCGTGCATGGATACCACCACCATTTATAGCCTGAGTCAACTGTGCCATCACTACAACAAACTGTTCTGTTCCAATTCCGACCATTTCTGGATGCTGATTCGGAAGGTTATTTCCTTCTGTATGCCTTCCTAGAACTGCTTCCCTATTTCCTCTGTGGAAAACCATTCTGAACAAACATGTCTTAGATGAAGCAACATGGTAATCTTCAAATGCTATATCACTTCAATTTGACCAAAAAAAATATTTTTGGATAATCATTTAATAGAATTCTAACTCCTAAAGTTATCTAAACCGACCTCTGATACCAACTATAAGGCCCCAGCCTTAAACCTTACTTAATCTTGAGTTATTACAAGATTACACATTGATGATCTTTTTGGGTTTAGAGTTTTAGAGAATTAGATCATAAAACTTGCATTACATCCCACATATAAACAAATTGGTTACATAAAGATAGTATTCTTCATTCCCATCAATGGAAAAATATTTAAAATAAAACATGGATTCTTTCTTGACACTTCCTTGACACTATCATCATATCATGTACCTTTCCCTTGACCTGTGAAAAACATTTCAAAAGAACTTGGGATGAGCATAAAAAGCTCAGTATGGGTTATAAAAACATGGAAAGGAAATAAGGGTAAATAAGGGTACATATATACATAAGAATGAAATCATAATTTACCCATAAAACATAAGCACTTTAACATACCTCATCAAATCATGAATAAATCATAGAAATCATAAGACATAAAGGTAACTTGAGGCATTCATAACATTCTTACGTAGGGAGTAACCCTCTTGGTTACGTTTGGAATACCCATCACAGTATATTCCCTAAAATCTCTTCGGAGAAACCTTAACGTTTCACTCCTTCGCGTTACCCAATTCATTGGAGAGCTATATCGGGCTCACCCGCCCTTATTCTATCACAGAACCACCCGTCTTCATAATAATGCCCAAGAACCTCAACATAATCGTATCACATAAAACATGTATAAAGGAAACATAACATTTTCACCTTTCAATCACAAGATATCAATACAACACATTGATATAAAAACATTATGAAAATCATTTTCAATACCAAAATAAAAGAAAAGTAAAACTTGGTATTTATTTTTCTTTTAAAAAAAAAGTATGGCTTGTAGAGGAAGTCGAAACTCAAATAATGGTCACGGCGGGGGAAAAGTCGTTGTCGCCGCACACGTACGACAAAAAAATTCCCTTTTGTCATTTATTAAACGCTTCGTATAAAAAAGATTCCTTTTGAATAAACGTAAAAGTCAAAGAGTTTATAAACCGTATAAAAGAAGGTTGTGTATAAACCAAAATATGCCTCAATGAAAGGAGATTGAGACGAAGTCCCATACCTCGTATCCGACTTGACCCGACCGTTCTTTAATCTCCTGAATAATAAACTTGAGTTAATCTATACTTGATTAAGAACCTTTTTCAAGTTCATTATTCCTTTTATACCATGTTATGAACATCATGTAATCATTTAAGTTAATAATGTTCATTTTGTCGGTATTTGGTTCTTAAGTCAAAAATAGACCTCTTACACTTACATGTTGTTAATTTGGTCAAAGGTTCGTTATATCCAGAATGATATTAATGATTTGGATAACATATATATAATATATATTCATCATATACATGTATTTATGATATTACATCACATTCAGAGGTAAGAAATGAAATGCACCGTTCATGGAGACGGTAAGCCGTACGTACGCATGAACGCTACTTCCATTTCTATTTCATATTTCTGGAATGGAATCATAATTATATAAGAGTATATTATAATTCCAGTATAATAAAATATATAATATCATTAACTTTATCCTTTACACATCCCACATATGGTATTAACGAATCAAATCACTTTCAGGGGGCGGTAGTCCGCACTTCCTAAAATGAAGATATCGTGTTTACCCATAATGAAAACAATAATGGTATGCCATAAATGAAAAATACATAAGATTAAGGAAATAATAAACATATTATATATCATATATAAAAATAGTGACATCATAATGGCCACCTTTTAAGGTGTTAAATGAGTATTGAACAATCATCCTTTCGGGAGGCAGAATTTCTCCATCCACGGAAACCGTATGTTATTTAACCATTTGATGTAGTTGTGTGAGAGTGTAGATTGAATAAATCTTATAACAACATCCTAGTATATTGAAGATACTGGTGTTGTTACAAAATAAGTAAATAAAAAGAGTTTAGGGGGTTGGAGAAGCAAAATAAAACAAATGAACATGAGAGAAATAATTACCTTTAAAAGTGTAACTCCTTTTGATTTGAGCCTAAAGGCTTCCTTTGAAAGGATTATTCCCAAAGTAAATCCTCTAGGATGAGGAGAGGTATGTGGAGAGACAAAATGGGCAGGGTTTGGCCGAGCCAAAGGCTCGAGAAGTGTGTGAAATGAGGTAGAGGTGGGGGCCTTTTATAAGAGGAGAGGAGGGGCACTTTTGGAAATCATGAAACTATTATATTATTTTCAAAAGTGTTTCGAATTTCAAAGGTCCCACATTGATATATTTTGAATATAAGATTATAAGGATTATAAATCTACCCAAACAATAGGTTTTGGACATGTGTAGGTTTTAGATATTACATTATCTTTCCATTTTATTTAAATCGTTAAATAATGAGGTCATCGCTGCATCATCATGATGTCATAAATAATTTAATTTATTTAAAGTCTAAAAATTATAAAAAAAATACTATGATGTAGGAAATCTTTTTATCTTTCCAATGAATATTTATAGTAAAAATTATGATTAGTAAAACCCCTTCTAAAAATTGTTTTAGTAAAACAATTTATGTTAGTGTCATTTTCACCTTTATTTAAAAAAAAGCATTAAAGTCATTATCTCACCCAAGTGGCTCCATGGGGTCCCCTAAATCGACCCATGGGTTGTATTGGTCGTCCATGACTCACCCAATAGGTGTAGGACAAGTGTAATGGTGTTTTCATATTTTTATAATATCATTTTTACCTTAAATTACACTAATTACCTCTAATCGCGATTAATGAAAAAAAGCTACTATTCACCAAAAAATTATTTTCATCCCATTGAACCACATTTTACATACTAATGACAACCATGTATGTCGGATTTTCAAAATTCAATACACATTAGTGGTAAACTTTCATTTAACTGAAAAATCAGTTTGCTTGATTACCACTTAGTGGTTTCACTATTCATCAAAAATTGGAGTTTTTCAGAAAATTACCAAAAATTCACCCTAAGCTATATTTAATATTCCGAATTCAAAAATGAAGTCTATTTTACAAAATTCAAAACATATAAGTCACATTAATTAATTTAATAATTAATTCCCGCTGTCAGAGCAAATAGCGTGTTTTTATAAAATAATAAGTATCAAAAGATTGACACCATTTTAAGTCTAATTTCAAAGTGAAATTGATTCCAATGACCACCATTGGATTAAATGGTAAAAATATATTCAGATTACACATTAAGACCAATTCAAAATATAGTATAATCATATAAATAAATTAGATTAAAAAGCAGTTTTGATGTACAATGCAGTATTTTTCACTATTCATTAAAAAATGAACATTGTCAGAAAAATACCCAAAATTTATCCAATGTAAAATTCAATGTCCGAATCATAAAGAATAAGTTTATTTTGACAAACATAGATTATAAAATTTTCAAAAGATAGATTCAAAAATGGTTTGCCATCAAAAGGCAGTAAAACAATCTTTTAAAAATATTAGTGTATTCCATGCTTAAGATTGGATTTATTTTCATTTTAAGCCTCTAAAACACTATCTAATTCATTAATAGACATATATAAAAATACCTATTATTCATTACTTACTTGGGATGTTACACAAACCAATCCAAACTTTAATAGTCTAGGGGCTGGTGACAAACGTAAAGTAGCAAAATCCCAAAAATGGTAGGTCATAGCCTAAGGAACCTATATAGAAGCTCAAATATCCAAATTCTGATACAATTATAAAAGATAAATATAGCTGATTCTAATTAATGCATACATATAAATCCAAAATTAAATTATAATAATAATACAAGAAATCATAAAGGGACAAGTACAACCATATGAAAAACTGTAAAGAAGTCCAACCTTCTAAAATGAGGGGTCTCTAGTGAAATGGGATACATGGTACAAATTATAGTCTATCTTGACCAGCTATTTCGAGACTTCTCCCATTCCTCCATGGTCTCCAACAAATTTTGTGTGGTCTGTATAAGACATGAAATATGTGTATATCCCATGTAGGGGTGAGTATAATAATACCTAGTAGGAAACCCTGGAAACACTAAACATAATGAATCAAGATAGTTAAAACTCATCATAAGGGAATGTCAATAAGAATATGAGACATACTATAACAATATCCAGATATACTCATGAATGACACTAAGTATCCGAGTAAGGTCACAACCACAAAACCATCCAAGTATTTATACTTGAGATCCAAGATAACACTCATCTGAGAGGACTCAATCCACGATCCAGGTAACATTGATAGTGCTAATTTGAGATTTCCTATCCATTTCATCTCTCTATGAATATTTATAAACTATAAGTCATAATAAATGGATACATAGATAGGGTATCATACCCAAGGCCATGGGGGATACCGAAAACCATATCTAGATTACCCCACTAAGTAGGAGATCAATACCCTTGTATGTTGGTCATAATGATACCTTGAACACCACCCGGGGTGTAATATATGATATAAGATCCCATCCAAGACATCATTGATGATTCTTAAAACTCAATATGAGAGTAACCCCATAGACGGTATCACATACTATACTCAGGAAATGATTCCCCACTTTACTTACACATGGGATGAACCAAGAGAACACAGAAAAAAACTATTCTATACTGAAGAGATAAAGGATCTCAAGACATCCTGGAGAAGGTACAAGGCATGTAAAGGTAGTACTTAATGTTTATTTACTACCCAATTCATCTAATGTTCTTCATTCCATTCCTGTGTACCCCAGGAAAAACTTGTGTACTTTGGTCATGCCTGTGCACCATGTAGTGTTTGGATACCTAGTTGTGTCTCGGTACCATGTTTTTACCATTTACTATGGGTTTACACATTCACCAGGATGTATTCATTCTCATTAACCCCTAGGGTATATTTTGAGTCAACAAGTTGAGTCACATGGTGTGTGATACTTTATTTTGTGTATAAATCCTAGTTTCTATATATTGGTCTACATAGTGTGTGGGATTACGTTACACTTCATATAATGTGTGATTTTATAGAACCTGTAGGTCTTTAAAGGTTATCCAATCATAACACTAATTCCATTTTTGTTTCCACCTAATCTTTCAATAACCACTAATCTAAGGTTTTTAAGGACTACCATCTTAGGTTGGCTGAATTCTTTCCACCTGAATCTATTCTAAAAACAATAGCATCCACATTGTACCATAACCACATGTCAAACCAGGAATGAGAATGCTGATCCAAACCTAATACTTCATCATACCCATTTCACATTTTAATATCAAACCAAAACTAGTTGTATCAATCTATTATACCAAATAAGAGTTTTTAAATGATTGATTATGAGGTATTTTTTAAACCATCGGATAAAATGAATATTGAAGATGTTCACATGAAGAACGTGGAGAGAATATGATAAAATAGAATACGAGGATCAAATCTAAACTATTTTTTAGTTTTCCACCAATTAATATATTTATGGATAAAAAATGAATATTCAATAATCACATAATAATTAAATTCATATTTCTAGGAATAAAATGCAATAATCATCACCAAATATCGATTCGTGGATTAATTTTTTATTGGATTAATTCATTTTCTAAATATGCTAAAACAAGAATGGAAGAAATCCATAGAAATAAACATTCTAACTTGAGTTTTGATCGGCTGTTGGTGATAAATTCTTATATGCTATCATCATTAGTGAGATTCACAGACTTCTTAAGATCTCTGATCACCAAATCATGGTCCAATATCAATCACCAACTAATTCTACTCAAATAGATCCTCTCTCAATCATTAGGGGTATGAAACTAACCCTAATGATTTATTATAAACATGTAATTATATAATAGTAAATTATGTTAGGCATTATTAAAAATAATTAAATAAATATACCAATTTATTTAATAATTTCTCCCATGATGGAGCCTAAGAAAAACACCCAATGAATACAATGATTATGTTTTTCATAGGGCAAGAGCCATATTTCAAACTTAACGAAGGTCTAAGATTTCCCATTTGATTCCCCATCTAGGATTTATTGCTCTATTTCCAGAAGAATTTGTGCACATGATAATAATATATTCAATATTTCAATTATAGAAACACCTTTCCCATTGGGCATCAAAATCCCAGGTTTTATCAATACCTGGCTCTAAAAACATTATTATGGATATTCAAAACATTTACATGGTAATGATAGATAAGTTGAATTCTCCCCACCTCAGGGATTTTTATTCTATGTACTGAAAAAATGACCACTCAAAGTGATGTGGGTATTGATCTCACATCTAGATATCCCACCCCCAAGTGCTCTCCAAAAGATTCCCATGACAACACAGGACACACACTAAGATGATATCTCACCCATAGAGGATCGTTTTCTTCTACTCCTTAACCTTAATCAGGTACTTTCAAAAAATTACTCTATACTAGATGTTTAACTTTTCCTAATTGATTAAATGTGATGTGTTATGCATGTACCTACTCAATAGTGACACATAGAAGTCGTCACAAACCCATTTTGACTATGGTAGTAGATCTAAGTAGTGTTCCACCTTAATGACTTTGCATGGTATCTGGAATGGGACAATGAATCTTGTAGATAGCTTGTCAGCCCAACCAAACCACTTCAATACATGTTGAGGTGAGACCAATAGGGAAACATGATATCCCTCCATGAACTCCAAAGGACTCTATTGTTTTTCTATATAAGACATCTTATAGGTCTGATCTATCTTCATCCACTAATTGATGAATTGCACCTTCTCAATTATAGCATGCTCCATATCTGGGCCCGTGAGTGCTAACGATCTTAGATCAGTTCAACATAGTAGTGACCATAAACATCTCCCATACAATGATTTGAATTGTGCCATACCCGTGGTTGAATTTAAGTTATTGTTGTATGAAAAACCCTCTATGGGTTTGTGATCCTCCAAAAAATGGCCAAAGTCTAACATGAAATTTCAATACATTTCCTCTAGAACCTGAATAGTTAGTTCAGTCTAGGGGTGAAACACAATGCTCAAATGAAACTATATATCAAAGGAATTCTATAATACTTTCTATAAATGTTACTTGAAGTAGGTGTCATGGTTTGAAAATATTTTCTAGGAAACTTCATGAAGCTGAACTATCTCGAACACAAAAATTCATCCCAAGTTATATACTGAAATCTACTCTCAGGTAGCTATGAAGTGGGATAACCTGTTGAGTAGGCATACGATCACCTAGATGTAATTCTATTATCTATACATTTGTGGTATACCTATAATGAATTCGATATATATACCCTCCCACTAACACTCTAGAAACACAATGGGTTGAGCTAAACCTATTGCAACCTTTTTCCCAGCCTTCAACTACTAGCAAGTGAGACATCAAGAGACAAAATCCATCACACACTTCATTATTCCTGGCACCAAAACTGATTTCAAAGTTCTTAGTACATCTTTTACACACCAAGATGTACTACCAAGGGGATGTATAAAACTCCCCCAACACCTCCAAACATAATGTCACGAGTAACATCATTTGTCCTATGAAATGGAAAACATGCTCCCCATATTCAAAAAATTCACCATGAGCACATCTAGGGGATATCTGAGAAAATAAAATCTCTCCATATGTATCTCTATATTGATCCTCCCTAACAAAATATAAAATTGGTGGGGGTAACTACCATTGAATGTAGATACGCTTCACCACCCTTATTCACTAATGAAAATTGCAGTGAGGTTAACTAATATAAAGCCTTATTCAACAACTGTGAACAAGATCTCTTGATAAGAGCATATGAAACTATGTTTCCTTTCCCATGAGTATTGAAAATCACGAATTCATAATCATATTGGAACTATAGTCATTATATATCAGGTTAAGATCCTTTTGAGCGAATATATAATTGACAATCTTATGGTCAAAATATATGATAAATGGATCTCCTATAATGTAGTGTCTCAATATCTTAAGGGTAAAGACTACCACTTATAGATCCAAATAACAGTTCAAATTGTTCTTCTGATGAGATATCAACTCTTGTTCCCCATAATAAATCACTACCTACCTCTACACTAGAACTCAACCAAGTTCATCCCATGAGGCATCACCGAACACTACATATTTGACACCCTTTTAAATATTAAGATGGGATCACTTTATAAACTCTACTGAAACTCCAAAAAATCATGATGTAACCTTTCCATATACATTAAAGGATTACCCTTATATGTTAAAAGTTGTCTAGGGTTCCAATATCCTAGTGAAATTGGAAAAGAATAACCAATAGTATCCAACCAGCCTAATGAATATTCTCACCTCTATCATTCTCTTAGGTGGATTCCAGTCTAACATTACCTCAACCATCATGGAATCCACTAATACACCCAATTATGAGATGACATATACTATACCATGGACCTCATAAATATAAAACTAGAACGTTGATATATTTGTTTAAATATGGTGCTCTCAGAGTATGTATAGGACCATCCTCAAGCATCTTGCAATCTTCTTATTTCCACAACAAGTACACTATAATTTCATCATTGAAAACCACAAAAAATTGGTCAAATAATGATTGAAATATATATTTCATGTGTCCCATGAAAACTGAAGGTGTGTTTTCATGCCAAATGGAATCCCCAAGTACTCAAAAAATTGTTGCCTTACTGGAATGGAATCCTTGATATATCCACATCTCATACCGTAAGTTAGTGATAACCTAATATAAGATCTATTTTCAACCATATCACCTCAATAAACTAATCAAAGAGGTAAAATACCCTAACTATTGGATACTTAATCTTCACGTTCATCTGGTTTTGACCCCAATAATACACACAAATCCATAGGTTCACATCCTTCTTCATGGTG
Organism: Viscum album; assembly: GCA_963277665.1. Taxonomy (NCBI): domain Eukaryota; kingdom Viridiplantae; phylum Streptophyta; class Magnoliopsida; order Santalales; family Viscaceae; genus Viscum; species Viscum album. Next base: position 1,988,990,649 of record OY728145.1, read on the forward strand.
AACAATACTATGGCTTCCCATTGGGAAACACCGGTTCAAACAATGCCCTTCCTCAGGAGGCCATCCAACTACACCCTCATCTAAAAAAGCTATTAGGGAGATATTCAATATGTTGGATCATATATCAGGGTCATACATATGTTTAATTCGATAAAAAATTCTATATCTCAATGAGGAGGTAATCCAAAAACATGATCAAGAATTTTTTATCAAAATCCACCACCATTGTAGGAAAATTACAGGTTATAACATCTACTACTACATGGGTAATACTAGAAAATAGTGATTAATCATTTGTATCATCCTAAGAATGATCACATCATACTGTGAATGGTTTTTATTCTCACCCATCAAGGAGAACTTCATTATATCGATATGGATACACCACATCCTCTTCTTGAAGCCTTCAATATGCCCGTTAAGTGTGGATAGTTATTCCATACCCAATATGAATTCATAAGGATTTATACTTTCTATAATGATATCACACATAAATTTATCTCCTCTAAGAGTCATGTCAAACCTTCTATAGTTGTTTGTGATCATTCAATCAGCTTCGATCAATGTTTCCAATCATAAAGGTTGATCTAAATCATTGTACCAAATCTCTAGGTCTCAAACTAAGATGTAGAAAGAAAAGTGTGGATCATTACTATGTTTATTAGTAATATATGTAAGGTAAAAAATACACAAATAATACCAATAATCATCCCAAGAGACTCTGGGTTTTAGGCCTCCACTACCATTATTAGTCCTCTCCCATGTCCAATAGCTCACTAAGCCTAGAAGGGACCACCTAGGTGTTGTAGTGGTAACAGGTCAAACCAACTTCTGGATCCAGTTGTTCTCCATGCCCCTTTACCATGTTTTCTATCATACGGACATCCCCAATTCTATTTCTAACTCTATATATGTATTCCATCCACTAAATCTATATCAATTACATGATGGGTTATACAATCTCATACAAGATATTTCTAACCATCACATAGTAGGATTGTCTCTCCTTAGTTTGATAAGAACTATTTTATGAGTCTTGAACTATAGACCTTATGTTCTGAGATAACCTCCTTAAATGTATCACAGATCTAGATCCCAACATATTCTGTCAACTAACCACTACTGAAGCCTCTAGTCCTGTTTACCCACAAGTGGAACCCACTTTTAGCATCATCTTGGAAAAAAATCTCTCTACTACTAAATCATTATGAAATACACCGCTATTGGTTAGAATGAAAAGGGGTATCATTCTATCCTAGATATATAAGCATATCCCTAACTATAAATTTCATTCCTAGAAGAAAATATTTTGAAATGTATTGAACGAGTATCATGAGAGTTTAGGGAACCACTATGAATACTCAGCCACAGTCGAGATATCATGCTAAAGCTGCAGAAGAACCTTGATGTGCAATGCCTACAACATAGATGGATAGAATCCAATATTATTATTATCTTAATATATATAAATGAATGATTAATATCATAATTTGATAGAGTATCTTTTCCCAACTATCTCCATATGAATCCATTATAAAGGCCCATCATTAGGACCACCATCTGGTTTGCATATGTACAAATGGGGTGACTGATTCACATAACTCCCTCGAGACAATCCACAGCTTCTTGGGGGTATGGATCACCCAAAATATGAGGGGTCACTTTTGATAGGACTCATGAAGTGTTCTCAGCCTGAGAAACTCATCCACCAATACTGCTGATGAAATTTGCTACTCGATAGGTGGAGGTATGTCTTGCACACCACCTAGAGGTAACACCTCTTAAGTAAGTCCCAATATTGAATCCTCTTCATTAAGTGGATCATCATCTTGATCCATACATGGAATCATAAATGGAAAAATTCATGGAGGAATACTTAAATGGACAATATATAAAACTATCATAATTATATTTGGAGAAATCACTCAAGAAGAACATTGGAACAACATTCCCTTCCCATATGGTGAAATACCAATTTTTAATCCCCAACTAGTTTCTATATGTTCTGTGACGACAAACAGGTTTCCAGAGTCCTTTTGAATCGATTTTTTGAATGATGGACAAACAGTTGATTTCCTAGACTAAGGGATAAAATTGAAAAACTTTAACACCATTTCCATAAATATAAAACCAAACCTCACTACAAGATAATATCTAAAGTCAGGTCCTAAGACAAAACTACTCTGATAACACTCTTTAATGACACAACCCACTAGGGAATTGTTGGTCAACGATGTGCTGAGTGTGACACACCAAACCCATATCCAGTATTACAGAGGATGAAAACATGTTCTGAGTAGGAATATCACACATATAGAAGCCCTTATCCTAAGGTACTCATGCACAAAAACATCTCAAAATTCTGATACGATAATGAAAGATAAATAAAAATGACACCAATGCCTGTATATATCTAAATCCCATAATCAAGTTATGAAATTAATGATATAGAATATAAAATGACACATACAAGCCCCCAAAAACTATAAATAATTCTAGTCTACTAGAATTATGGGACTATATTCAAATGTGACCCAAGGTGTGAACGATGGTCTGTTTATCCATGTTATACCCAATCTTCTACTGATCATACAAGGACTCCGTCAAATGGCATGTCATCATCATAAGACATTCCATGGGTGGGAAAATACAATACATGGGTGAGTATTAAAATACTTAGTTGGATATCCCAAAAACACTAATCATAAATCATCGAGATAGTATTATGATAAACACAGGGACCTATCAATTAGAATATGAGGAATACGATAAAAACATCTAGATATACTCATGATAGACACTAAGTCCCATGGTAAGGTGACAACCCCCAAACCATTAATCAGGGAAACATCACTCTATGAGCCTGGTAACACTAATGGTGCTCATACACATGGCTTTGATCATTTGTTTTTGACCAAAATAAGTATTTGTGGGATGTTAAAAGATATTGATACATAGATAGGGGATCACACTCAAGGCCTTATGATACATCTCAAACCATAAATGTATTAACCTACTAAGAATAAGATCAACACCCATATATGTTGGTCACATAGATTCTTTTAACCCTACCTCAGGTAGAAAATATTTGAGGGAATCCACCCAGGGAATACTGGGTTATTTCTATAACTCTGTCAAAGACTAACCCATAGAGGGGATCAAATTTTTTTCTCGGGATATGATTCCTTGCTATACTCTCATGGGGTATGAACCATGGAAATGGTCTATCTGGAAAATAGTATATACTAAAGAGATAAAGGGTTTGAATCATTCTCGAGGAATGTATAGAACATTTACTAGTAGTACATGGCATGTCATTCTTGCCTAGGGTATTAACATGTTCTCTAGATCATTCTCATGTACCCTAGACCATTCCCATGTACTTTGGTCAATCTCATGTACCAATCCATGTTTGATTACATAGATTTTTTGAGTACCTAGTTGATCCCATGCACTCAGGTAATTTCTGTGTACCTGGTCATGTCACTACCTGCATACCCCATGGGTATATACTAAGTCACCAAGTCATGTCACAATTCCCCGGGCATGTGTTACATGGTGTGTGATAATTTATTTCATCGTTAAACCCTATCTTCTGTAGCTTGAAAAACGTGGAGTGCGTTCTTCTATTTATTATTGTGTAATGTGGGATAATTTAGTACCCTTAAATCTTCATACATCAACTTCAAATGACACCTCCATCTCAACTTATAATACATATCCTATTAATAACCATTGATCTTGGGTCTTTGAGACGTGTTGTCGCATATTTTCACATTTCCTTACACCCAAATCCATTCCCAAACAAATAGTTGTTGAATCATATTGTCACTTCAAGTATGACTAGGAAGATGAAAAAATATGATCCTAATCCATCATCGTACATGTCACATCTCAACAAAACCATCTATCTCAAATCCAAACCCATAGTATCAATTTGTTTCACTAAGGAATGGTTGTATAATGATTAATTACCAGGTTTTTTTCAAACCACCAACTTAACCAAATACTAATGGTGATCACATGGAAAAAAATTAGACAAACATAAAACACAAGACAAGGAATGATCCTTGGTCAATGTTTGGGTTGGACATGATTCATTGTTGTTATAACACCAAACAAATATTGAATAATCATGTAATAATAATATTCACATTTATTGGTTGATAATGAAATACATGTGTCCAATGATCAATCTATAAATTTATTTGTTAAGAGATTATTTCATGTTCAACATAGGAAAAATAAGAAATGGATAAATCCACACAAGTAAAATTTCTTAACTCAAGTATGGATCGATCATTGGTGGGTAATATTTTCATACCATCATCTTTGGAAAGATTCATAAACTCCATTGTCACTTCAAAGACCAAACCATGATCTGATATCGATAACCCATGAATGTTCATCCAACACCCCCTATCTAAAACCTAGGTTTAGGAAAAATACCCTAGGTATTTTTCATAAATAAATACATATATATGTGTTAATTAGTTTTTTATTTAATTAAAATAATTAAATAAGTAAAATATTTTATTTAATTACTTCTCCCAATGTGGTACCCAAGAGAAATACCCGATGTATACAAGGAATATTCTAGGCCTAGGGTAAAGCCGACATTACAGAGTCAATGGAACTCTAGGATTTCCCTATGAGTACCTGTTTTTGATTAATTCAAGTATTTTTTGAAAACTGTGCGCACATGATATTGTTATATTTGATATTTTAATTATATCAACATCAGGCTCACCAGGCCTCAAAATCTTGTGTTGTCCCAACAACTTGATCCAAAAATATTATTATAAATATTCCAAAGATTCATATGGAAGAAAAAATGATATCAAAATATTGAGTATTAACTTAGTCATCACTAGTTCATGATGGATAGATAACCCTAGGTGACGTGCTTAGGTTAATTAATTATTTTTATTATCTAGTATTAAGTACTTGAATAGATAATGACCATGAATAGACTAGGATAAACCTAAGGTTCCATTGATTGAAAAGATGGTGTCATCATTTAGAAATCATATGAATTATTTCCATGAGTATATGATTGGTCACTATGATTAATTATGTTTTATAGTGACAAAAACACCTTTATATTTATTCGTGGAATGAAGATGAAATAAATAAGCTGAGTTGGTGGAATATATACTCCAATATTGAAATATCTTATTTGATAATTTCCATGTGAATTACATTATATCATGACAAGTCTCTAGGAAAATAAATTTAAATCCTCAATAATTAGATTATGAATTATTAGTGAAGATCTTAACAGCATGATGATTACATATAAAGTCTATTTTGTTCTCCAATTCATGTTTTTGGGAAATAGATTCTTCTGAATATAATTATTCTCCCTCTAGTTAAATTTTATGTTATTTGGATAATGGATTGGATTAATTTATTTAAATATCATATCAATTTATGAGGAATGAAAATAACATTTGATATTTAAACCAAAATCTTATTTTTTATTGTTGTGTGGATAATTATAAAAACTCAACGTAAATTACCTTCAGTTTATAGTGTTTAATTCTAATTCAAAATACTATTTATCTTAGATGGTTTGGAAAAAACTAAATATTAGAGATATTCTAATTTTATATGAGTTTTTTGATGTATTTCATGAAGATTCTCCTAGTAATCCTCTGAATTATGAATTTAGTCTTCAATAGGACTCATACACACTTAAATTGATATTTCAAATACTCCATGTATAATGGTCCTGATTGAGTTGTAGTAATTAAAGAAGAAACCCTAGGATAATATCAATAAGGGATTCATTTGACGATGTGAATCACCTTGTGGTACTTATATTATTTTTGTTAAGAAGAAAGATAGATCAATGGAACTATGTATTAATTATTAGGAACATAATAATATTCTAATCATGAATATGTATCCTCTACCCTATGTTGGTGATTTGTTCAATAAATTATGAGGTACACAATATTTTTCCAATATTGATCTTCAATCTAGTTACTACCAGTTATGTTTCAATACTAAGGACATACCCAACATTTCATTATATTCAAGATATGTACACTCTAAATTTATAGTGATTCTATTTTTTCTATTTAACACCCCCACCGTATTCAAGGATTTAAGGAATATAGACTTTAGCTATTATGTTGATTAGTTTTTGGTAGCCTTTTTAGATGATATACATATTTGTTTTAAGGGAAATAAAAAAGTATTAAGATCACTTGAGTATTGTAATAAAGTCCCAAAACCAAGAGAATTTATAAGAAAAATTTACAATGATTTTATTTTTTCTAACAAAGGTTCATTTTTTGGTTATATAATATAAAAAGTGGGTATATCATTGGATACATCAAAGATAAAAGTTATTAAGAATTGAACCATATTAACCATGATGAATGAGATCCATATTTATGTTGGATTGGTAGGATATTATTAATGACATGTGAATAAATTCTCATTTATATTTAATACACTCACAATTTTAACATTAAATGGAGTCAATTTCTTTAAGACTGGTGAATGTGAAAAAAATTTCAGGGAACTAAAGACAATGTGGTTTAGTGAACATGTGATCACAAAAAACTACAATGGAGAAGGGCTTGTGATTTAAAGTGATACATAAAATATTTTGATGTAATTTTCTATTATAAATAATTATAATGTGATAGCTTATTCCCCAATCCAATTGATGGTCCTTGTTAAAAATTATCGAACACATGATTTTGAGTTAGTAGTGGTAATACTTGAATTAAATATATCGATGTATTCACTTTATGGATAAATGTGTAAAATTTATACTGATAATAAAAGTATAAAGGTATATATTCACTAGGAAATAGTTGAATATGTTCCTAAGAAGATAGTTGTAGTTTATTAAAGATTATCAGTAATCAATACATTACTACACTAGGATAGTGAATAAGGTGGTTGATGATTTGAGTCAAAAGGGTCATGAAATATTTTTTATGTAGAGGATCATAAAATATCCTATATTTATTGATTTTAAATAGATTTAGCTTAATGTCTTGATGAGAGGGTGTAATTCTAATTTTTCTAAAATAAGTCTACACTGATCTATCCATGTGAATATTAAAGAGGTACATAAGGATAACGTAGATCATGAAAAAAATATTAGAATGTTCATGAAATAAACCTTGATTTTAAGGGAATTAAAAGGCTTAAGAACTGAGTATGTATCATGTAAACACTAGAAGTTATAAAAGAGCTACTAGAAGAAACTTAAAGCACATCATTCTCAATTCATCATTGAATCGTGAAGATGTATAGTGATCTAAAATTGTCTTTATGGTAGGAAAACATAAAGGGATATATTATGGAGTATGTATATCAAGGATTGGTATGTCAAAAGGTTTATGATGAGAGAAAAAAGTATACGGGTACGTTACAACCATTACCCATACCATAATGTAAGTGGATCACATCCCTAAAGATTTTATCATTAGAATACAGAAAATATCTATAGGCCAAATGATATTTTGGTTGTAGAGAATATCTTTAAAAATTCAAATCACTTCATTTCAATTAGATAAAAGTTCTCTGTTGATAATATTTTAGCATATTTATTAAGTAATTGTTATGTTTTCATGGAGTATCACATTCTATTGTATGTAATCAATATCAAAGGTTTACCTTGAATTTTTAGTGAAGTCTTCAACAATATATTAATACAGTGTTGTGTTTCGAAACTTCCTATCATAGAAAATAAGATGGTCAGATTGTGAGGACCATTAAAACCCTAGAGGATATTTTGAGATCCTATTTATATATCTTAAAGGTGTTTGGTATCAACACCTTCCTCTAGTCAAGTTTTCTTACATCGATAAATTTTACTCGATCATTTAGATGGATCCTTATAAACCCTCTATAGAAATAAGTTTATAACTCTAACATGTTAAGATGAAGATTGATAAAGAAAGATATTGGGACCTTAGATATCTATTTAAATGAAAAATATGATTAGAGACATTCCACAACATATCAAGGTAGTATAGATTCGACATTAGTGGTATTCTTAGAATCATCTGAGATATATAGAACTCGAAGTTGGTGAGAAGTTATTGATGTTAATTTATTAATTGAATAAGGCTATGAGATTTAGAAATATGGGAAAGATGAGACCAAGTATTTTTGGTCCCTTGTATATTATTTATCGATTAGGTATAGTAGAATATCACATGGACCTTCCACCTAACCTCTCTCAAGTTAATGGCATGTTTTGTGTTTCTCTTTTGAATATGTAAAAACTTGATCCATCAAGTGTACTAAACTTAGAGGCTTCACCATTTGATAATTATCTTTCATATGAATAAAACCCAATAAAAATATTCATTCATATAGATAATGTTTCATGGAACAAGACTACTCACCTGGTAGATGATTTTTTGGAGGAATCATAAATTCTAGGAAGTAACCTGGGAACCTGAGGATGTGATAAAACATGGATATCATTATTTATTTATATCAAAATTATGGAAATTAGGGGTAGAAATCAATTTTAATGGGTATTTAATGAAAACCCTCATGATTTTATATTTATTTTATTTTAAATGATCATGATTTATTTAATATCAAATCTTATAAGCACCCCTCAAGTATAAATGAACCCCAACATAATAATCTATTATAATCTAGTTGTTAAATTGGAAGGAATGAGAAATAATAAATACATTATAAAATATATATAAATTTTATAAATAATTTGAATTTACTGATTAATTCATAATAAATAAATAATATATTTTTAGTAAATTCATTTTTCTCCCAAAATATATGTTCTTAAAAACTAGTTTTTATATAATTTTTAAGGAAAAAATTATATGTAATTTATACCATTTTAAAAAATTTTATTTTAGAAAATTAATATCATTTTTTAAAATTCCAATATCAATATTATCTTTTGGTCAATTTTCAATATTTTTCAAGAAATATTTATTTTGAAGTGAATAGTTATACTACCGAATTCTCTTAAATAGTCATTTATTTTTAGTAAATCAAGTAATTATCAAATTATAATTATGTTTTGAATTTTATGTTGAATTAAAATAATTTTACATTAATTATAAACAATTTACATAATTACCTAGGAATCAACATTATACTTTATATTGGTTTAAGATCGTATTTAGACATAAAAATAGATTTTTCAAAAAAGTTCTTTTATGCATGAAATGTGTTTTTATCTTGATAAATTAAATTATTTAATATATATATATATATATTAAGAGTTTAAATAAAATTTATATTTTATATAATCAATAATAAATTTTAAAATTCAATTTACGTTCTTTAAAATATATGGAATGGAAGTAAATCTTGTTTTATTCTTAAGATGTATTTGTCTCAAAATAGACTTCTATTTCATTTTGTACACTTATTTAAAATTAAATTATAAAAATTATATAAAATAAAAATGCTAAAATTTATTCCATATTTTTAATCAAAATAATTAATATAGTTTCTTAGGTTTAAGTTAATTTTTTGTTATAATTAATAGAAAAAGCAGTAAAATTTGGTTTTAACAGTTATGGTTAAATTGAGGTTATCAGAGGTTAAACTAAGATATAATATTAGTAATTCCTATTAAACATGTGTAATATTTATTTTATGAATATATTTAAAAAATTTCATATATTAAAATATAATTAATATTCGTTTGGATCCACTTGAATATGAAATTGGCTATATATTATTGGAATCATTAAAGAGATTCTATGTGTGTCCCTCCCCTCACTTATAAAATGGCACCCCATCTCCTACTATATTAAAAAAATTTGATCCTTATATCATAGAAAATCCTTATTAAAAAACCTTAGTTTATCTAATTTATTCATCCTATAGGTTATTTTCTATTCCTGAGATGAATATTTTAATTCTTAGTTTGTAATCCAAAGGAGGTCTCTCAAAGAAGAGGTATAAATATAACTGATCCCCATCAATTTTATTTATTATTCTAGTTACTCTAAAATTATTGTATCAATCGTAAAATTAAGAATAATTTATTATAAATTTTTTTAGGTTTTATTATTATTATATCATAACCATTTTCCATATCTTCTCTGTTAAATGGAAGATGAAAGTATCGCTCGTACATACGAGTGGACTACCACCACCACGTAGCGATATGATTCATTTTCCATCACCATATTTCATGGTGGGTTATTATTATATATTTGATATATATATATATATATGTAAAATTAATGATAAAATAGTGAAAATATAAAATTTAATTATTATTTACCTTTTATTCGTTCCATCCATTGAAAAATAGAAACATCACTCATGCGTACGTATGGACTATCATTTCCACGTAGTAATGTAAATAATTTTTAATCACTATATTATATAAATAAAAATAAATATTTATATTGAATATATATGATATTTATAACATTATGAGAATTATTTAGATAAAGTAAACATGATCCAAGTTTATCTACCATAACATTTACCCAAAAAAATACATGAAAAATGAAGTAGTTAACAACCGAAATAATGATGATAATGAATTATTGCTAATAAATGGGTGATAAAATGTTATAATTGAGCCATGTATGGTATTATAGATATTAATATTTTTATGGTATGTAATTATAATAAATTTAATTTATTTATAATGGTGGTTATATTCATTATGAATCAAGACATAATTGAGGTAAGGGATTTATGTTACAATCTCATTTTTACCCAAATTATTAATGATTAAATTTTAAATGATGAAATTAAATGATTTATCTATCAAAAATATTATGCATTTTGTTATACTATATTTTTTATATTTCATTTTTCTTATAATTTTAAACTCATTAATTTCTCATGATTCATAAATAATTGTTTTAACAAAAATTGACATTATTTCTCTCTTTGATCATGAATTGTTTTATTCCATATACATATTTTACTAAAAATTATTAAGAGAATTCTTATTTCAATAATTTAATATTTTATAAATTAATTTTTACCCATTTATTTAATTTCTAAAAAAATTTATAAAATGAATCATCTTATCATTTTCCGAATGAGATGATTTTGACATTTTATCAAAAATATGTAAGGACATTTTTTTAACACACATTGAATAATTGGATTTTCAATCCATCATAAATGTTATTTGATTTAAATATTACTTAAAATATTTTAATGGTTCTTTTCCACAAAAATAATTCCTTAATATGTTATATTTTTTATAATTTAAATATATGATTCCAAAATGAAATTGTTATTTTTATCAAGAAATGTTCTAATGATCATTTAAATTTATTTTCATATATAATAAAATCATTTGATGTTTCTTATTATTTACAGGGAATATGATCCAATGTAACCATATTTATTATTTTTCTATAAGTTTATAATTACAATGATCATATATTGATGAACCTAATTTTTTTTCATGAGTTACAATTTGATTTAATGATAAATGTTTTTTTGATCTAGTGCCATAAATATGAATTGATTTTGATTATATGATTTGTGGATATGTTATTACCCTTTAATTCATTGGGTAATGATTAATTATTTATGATCTCAAAGGGTACATGAGAGGTTATCCCAATCTCCAAAGGGGGTATATGGGAGGTTATCCCAATCCCAAAAGATGGTAAAATGGAGTTTATCCTCGGCCTAAGAGAGGTTACATGAGAGTTTATCCCAATACATAAGAAAATAAATGGGTAGTCAGACCAATATTAACATGTGACAAATGTCTTGGTGGGTAGCCTTAACATAATATTTTTCTGATTATGATTATGAAACATTTTTTGACAGTATTTTATAAAATATTATTATGCTAATGATATGATTTAATGAATCATATCCTTTTATTTATTTATTATTGTTGTCTTACGAACTACCAATATTTGTTCCATGACTCGTAATTATTTGAATTTTTGGGATCACATTTAAAATATGAATATCATTTTCATATACTATTATGATCATGATATGATTTAAAATGATCATTGATTTATATCATTGTATTTTACCCTTAATGATCATCTAAGATTACTCCTTCTTATGTTACCTTTTCCCCAAGATATGGTGATTTTTTTAAGTATGATATGTCTAATATGGGTTTCAGTTTTGTAGAACTAAGTTGTAGATTACATAGATGTTTTATGTATTAGTTTCTTATGTATCATGGTTTCCAAAGAAACTAAAACATTTAGGATCTAGTTTATATTGTAAATATGTAATGAATATTCATCTAAAAATTTATAGTATTTATCTATGTGATGTTTGGTTCACAATAGGATTTAAAAATAATGGTCATCCCCTCTTAAAAAACAATGAGGCAAGTCATCCATAGAACAACAATGAAGGTCATAATATGATACACATTTTCCAATCCCAATTACAGTATAAAACCTTTAGTGTAATGGTAAGACCACCCCATATAGAGGGTTGGAAACCCTACCTTATTTGTCCTATCACACCTCTATTTTTCATGTTGTGATGAGTCTTTTCCATGTGAGGCCAAAGCACTCACTACACGGACTACCTTTGCCTCATGACTTAGTACCTCTCACTCTAAGTCATGATTCCTTTTGCAGTAGGCCATCAATGTAAAACCTATGGTTCATACCATGTCATAAAACCATCTATTAAAAAATAGGTAAAAACCATTAAAATAATTCACAGATATTTTAAAATAAAACTATGTTTCACTATTGGGAAGTTCGGATTTACGGATTCTTTTATACCAACGGTTCAACAGAACCATTGGTATATGGGTCCTTTACCAATGGTTTGAATAAACTATTGGTAAAGGTTGATTTAGTGAAGGATTTCACAACGGTTTGAAGAAAATATTAGGAAATCTACAAAATTTTCTCCCTTTACCAACACTTTGTACAAACCATTGGTAAAGTCCATGATTTTCCAAAATATTTTAAAAACCATTGGGAAAAGTCCCCCCCCCCCCCAAATGTATCAAATCCACCCCCCGTTTACACAAGAAGCAGATAAATCTAAATTTACACTGATTTCCAAAAGCCCCCATGCAGGTGAACCCTAACCTGAGGTCTTCCATCTGATCAGCTGTAACTCCCCCATCCAGGTTAGACTCCTTCAACCACTTCCCAAATACAGGCATAGAAGACCTCATTGAGGTAATTGACATGGTTGGTGTGTGGTCTACCAAACTGTGTGGGCTAACATGGTGAGTTGAGGTATCTTATCCATTTCTAGTGTTGTTTATCCCAACTATGAGATAGTTATAAGGATGTCCTTCTATTCTCAACCTTTCTCTATTTATTTCACTATCTATAAATATCATGTCATTATTCCCTATTTCTAGGGATTTGGATAAATGTTATGATTCACACTATTTGATATTGAATCAATCACTAATACTTGATTGGTAGATGTCTATGAGTATATAGAAGATGGTTTATAAACTATACTTAAAAGTATCATTGTTCTAGGTTCTTTATGACGTGTAGTATCATTGGAATACTTTATTATTAATCTCAAATTTAAAAATAAATGTTTTTGTCTATACTTTAGGAAATTAAACCTTTTTATGATCCATGAACATCCTATTAGTGTATAATCTTAAAATTTATCCACCCATGGGGTGCGCTTGAGTTGGGGAACTAATTGGGTAATGAAAGGTATGACCATAGGGGTGACAAGAATGAGTTATTGAACATGGATGAATGATTTGGGATGCCTATAACACATAATGGAACCTAAGGCATGTGCCTCTTATATGAGACTTATTGAAAATAAATATAAATAAATTTTAATTTAATTTTTGAGTACTTGTTCTTTGATTAATGATTTAGAATTCCTTGAAGAAACCAACCAAGTATTCTTGTTAAAAACATAGCTTTTAATTCCATTTGGAAACCCCCTTGGATTCATGATGATTTGGTTTAGACTACCTTGGGGAAATCTACCTTGGATTCATAGTGATTATGATTTAGGAAGCCTTGGGGAAGTCCCCCTTGGATTCTAAACTAGAGGCCTCTATCTTTACATAGGCTGTGAACTCCTTCCTCACTATAAATCCATCTTAAGTTAATCAATTTTTTTAGTTCTACACTCCAAATATGTAAGGCTTATATTAGTTTTAATGTTTTTTATCTATTATTCTTTGTTTCTATTTTGATTTGACCTAAACCAGGTGGTGACGTGTGTGGAATGACATACCCAATTAGTGTAGATTGATTTTTTTTTATATTTTCGTTTTACAATTCAAGTGTCATGATTATATGAATCTACATGATTTTAAGTCTTCATAGCCACTCCTTTTATGTAGATAGTGAATCATATCGACTAATGGAGGTGCTAGTGATATGTATCCCTAATCAAATATGGTAAATGGTTTGTTTAGTCATATTTGATCGAGGTGGGTAATGGATATAATCATGATCCATGTGAAGGGATTGGGGACGGTTGGGGTAGTAGGGTAGGTGGTTTTCCTTTTTTTAGTGGGGTGATATTGAATTTTTGTGGGATTTAGTTTGGGTGTTATGAAATGTACAAACTTTTCACAATATATCCATTTTTTAGCATCAATAACTTATTTAAAAAAGTCTGTTTACATATTCTGCATCTTTCATGAAAAGAATTCACTTTGTAATATCTTGAACAATGTTCTATCAGGTCTATGGTGTCTTCTTGTATGTGATAAATGAAAAAAATTACAAAACACATCTCACCAAAAATTTAGGCACACATAATAGAGTTATTATATCTTTACATTGTTTTAATAGTTCTCTAAATCAACTAGAAACCCCTTCCTTTATCGTTTACCTAAATATATTTTCTATTAAACTTCAATATTATTGATTTTCTTATGAATAAATGATTTATAAAAATTCTTTTTACAGAATGGATAGAAGTTATATGTATGAAATTGATTATATCTCAAGCAATTTTCAAAACAATTTGGATAGCTTTTTAAATTTTTCATTTCATAATGCTTTAGATAGTGGCCGCATACACTACCCATGTTCCAATTGTGTTTTTAGACCTTAGTTGAGTCGTGAAGAAGTCATCTACCACATAACCAAATATAGTTTTCAAGAAAACTACTATGTGTGGTATCATAATGGAGAGAAAATGAAATATCAAATTGCTAATAATCGAAATGAAAGGACTAGACTTGAGAATTTATTAGATGATCGGTTTTGGTTTATTCTTAATCATGAAAAAGAAAGGATTTTGACTCAATAAGACTTCGATATGAGGATAGATGATGCATCTAATGAAAATGATGATATTTTCCGGGTGAAAAAATTGATTGATGCTACCACGACTCCAGTATATCGATAATGCGATAACATGAAAAAGATGGAACTTTTAATCTGAATTTTTATGGGAAAACTATGTATGGGATTTGTAACGCAGTAATCGATTATATTCTTACCTTATTTAAGGATTTACTTCCAGATGATGTAGATATTCCCTCAAACCACTATATGGCATGGAATTTTGTTGAGGAACTTGGATTTTCAAGAAAAAAAATTCATGCTTACCCGAAAGATTGTAGTTTATTATGGGAGGAAAACACTGAATGAAATAATTTTATAAAATGTGGCACATCCCATTGGAAGTCAAAATCTGATGGACCACCATCCCGCTTGCCACAAAAAGTAATGTGGTGCTTTCCATTGATCCCCAGACTTTAGAATCTTTTTATGTATGATGAAATATCAATAATAATGAGATGGAATGATACCGAAAGAAATAAGACAAATGATGTGTTGGTTCACCCTACAGATGGATTTTCATGGCAAATATTTGATGCTTGATATCCTGATTTTTCCGCTGACGTGCGTAATGTGAGGATGGGTATTTCATGCGATGATTTTAATCTGTTTAGCCAGATCCTTACTTCGCACAACACATGACCAATTTTTATACGCATTTATAATATTCCCCCATGGTTTTGAATGAAAAAACCTTTCACTTTCATGAGTATACTCATATATGGCCCTTCTGATCCTGGCATTGATATTCATGTATACATGAAACCTTTAATAAAATAGTTGAAACTTCTTTGGGACGTGGGTGTGCGCACATACGATGCATATTCAAAAGACACATTTCAGATGCGTGCTGCACTTATGTGGACGATCGATGATTTTCCAGCTTATGAAATGATGTCTGGATGGAGCACGAAGGGAAAAATTCCATGTATTGTATATATGAACAATACACGATCCAGAAGACTGAAACATCGCTATAGTTTCAGTTTTATGGGACATCGATTAATCTTTCCAATGGACCATCCATATAGAAATAATCGTCATAGATTTGATAATACCATAAAGACTGATGATTCAACTCAGCGTATGTCTAGAACTGATGTTCTTAATGAATTGAAAGATTTCAATTTTTCATTCGGGAAGGCACAAATGAAATCTAGAAAGAGAAATAATGTTTCCACTGAAACCTATTACAATTGGAGAAAGAAGAGTATCTTTTTTGATTTTCCTTATTGTTCAACCAATTTGTTACGTCATTTATTAGTCATAATGCACATTGAAAATAATATATGTGAAATGTTTCTTTTCATACTTCTAAATGTTAAGGGAAAGACAAAAGATGATTTATGGTCTCAGCGTGACTTGGTGGATTGGGGCATTAGACCCGAATTTCATCCTATGCATATCAGTGAAAAAAAATGGCAAGTTCTATGTGTTTCGTATGTGATGAAACCTACGAAAAAAACAATTTCTGTTAGTATTAGAGACTAGTAGACTTTCTAAAGGATATTCAAGCAACATATCTAAACGGGTCAATAGAAGAGAGTTGATGCTCAAATCTTTGAAGACTCATGATTATCATGTTCTTCTGCCTGAGTTGATTCCAATAGAAATCCATCATATTTTTTCCAATAATGTAAGGGTGAATGTTATTCGGTTGTTCCATTTATTTAGAGATATTTGTGCTAAGAAGTTTTCAAATACTTTTTTGTAAAATTTTTTGACAGATTCCCCATTAATTTGGTGTGAGTTGGTGAAAATATTTCCTCCATAATTTTTCACATGCATGCTGCATCCGACTTTCCATATTCCCACTAAAATACTTCTTGTATGACCTGTTTCTTTTCATTGGATGTATCCAACTGAAAGAAATATGCATACATTAAAGACTTATGTTTGAAACAAGAATCATCACAAAGGTTCTATTGTGAATGGTTACTTGGCTCAAGAATGTACGGATTTCTGCTCAATGTATTTCTCTGATCTTATTACAAGAATGAACAAACCAATGAGAAATTAAGAATACCCATATGAGAAAATTGATCCCAGTTTTCCATCACTTCCTCAAATATGAGGAATTCCGAGATCGTATACATTGAAGACATTAATCCTTGAAGAACGGGAGATGACACATCACACTATTTTTTTCAACTATGATTTGTTCGATGACTATATCAGGTAACTAAATTTAATATGTATATATTACATATATATCTGTTAAACTATTAATATTTTTTTATCTACAGGGAACATAAAACAATGATAAATATAATGCATCGTTCTTTATCTTTATGAAGGAGGGAGACTTTTCATAGTAAAGAGTTTTCTTCTTGGTTAACATTGAAGGTAAAAATATTACTATTTAAAATAATGAAATCTATATTTAATTAAATTTAATAATCATTTATATTGCAGGTATTGAGTTTTACTACTGACTCTGTCTCTGAAAAAATAAGAGCTTTGGCTTTTGGTCCTAATACTATGGTTCGTGACTGTAAATCAATTGTTATCAATGGGTACACATTTATTTTCACTGAATGAGAAAAGAACAAGAGAACACAAAATGATGGTGTTATGATTTCTGCCACAACAAATTTTTATGCCAGTGCATCAGATAGTAGACCATGACTTGAAAATGTGGGTTATTATGGAGTCATTGAAAACATAATAATATTGGATTATTACTCTCATGGACAAGTCATGATGATGAAATTCCATTGGTTTAATTCTATGAAGAGATAGGGCACATTTATTGATGATTTTAGATTTCGAGTAATTAATATGGCTCACACTCTTGCTAATGAAGAACCATATGTATTGGCATCAATGGATAAACAAGTTTTTTATGTCAAAGACCAACTTCGTCCTGAATTTAGTGTCATTGTTGAAGTAATTCCAAGAAATATTTTTGATTATGGTGATGATGGAATTGAAACTTTCCCTATTTCCATTGGAACCAATCCATTTATTTCTTTTTATGACTCTAATATCTTAATTTTCAGAGGTGATTTTGAACCTGAAGTTGTGGTGGAAAATATATAGAATCACCCATCCATATTCTCAATTATTTTGGTTTACATTGTATTGGGTTTCTAAGGTTGGTACTATTAAAATTGATTTAATATTGATTACAAATAGGTTTTATCTGACTTGACCGTTATGTGAATTCTCAATGTTTATTGGTTGGAATTTTTATTTGAATTTCATTTTCTAATTTGGAATTGAACTGTATTTAAACCTACAAAACCAACATTTCTACCTTGGTGAACATTTCAATGATTCAAATGTGATTTGTATAAAATTTTTATGACTCTGAGACCACTCTTTAACATTTTACCAGGTAATGAACATGATGGTTTGTATTCTTATACAAAACATGTATTGAAACCTACATCATCTACTTGAGTTAAAGAAATTAAATTTTTCCTTAATTTTGACAACTGATTTACCACTTATGAATCTAGTAGAATCAATGTTCCACAATTTTAATAGACTGATGACACTTAGTAAATAATCATCCTACTAAAAATTAAATTTCATTATTACATCTTGTACGATTTATTGACTTCATTATATATTTTTTCAAGCTCACCTAAAACAATGGTTAGTTAAATTATCCATGAATCCCCTATTCCCTCTCATTTTTTTGGGTTACACATTAGTTATCAATTTTAATTTACTTCTATATTTTTTTTCAAATGCAGGAAATGAAACAAATTGAAGAGAGGCGAGAAAAATAGATTATAGAAAAAAATTGTCACATGACTGAGCTGGGAATTCTTCCACTAGTTCCTACAGTGAGTATTTTATTTCAAATATATTTATTTAAATAATATATAATGTCATGTGATTAAATTTTTTTAAACAATTTTTCCGGATCCATCTATTAGGCAACAGTTATTTAATGAGCAATCTAGTAGTGGTCCTAGTACTCGGGGTGTTCATAAGGGGGGGGGGGGTGGTATGGGAGCTAGATAATCTAGTCGGCATACCTGATTAAAGTAAACCCTACCCCTCCCACTGACATACCATACATCCCACATTCTGATCCCGATGAGCCATTAGGGACACACGAGATATTTAGGCCTCCCATGTTTTCACCACCCTTTACATCTGAGCCTCCTCACCCATCTGTACCTTATCCGATGATGATTCCCACTCTCCATCCAGCATTTGGCCATCCATACCTGTCATCTTCTTTACCTTCCACTTCCTTCTCTCCAGGATGTTATATTAAATCTTCTTCGACTCCTACTTTTCTAGAGTCTGTCCCTGTGGAGCATACATTGGGACCCACTCCATCTGTACAGGGTGTTCTTTCAGTTTCTATGGATCCAGTGGCGCCCATTGATCAGAATACCACAGGTATACTTATACAACCCTAACAAATTGTTACACCATTATTTATTTTCATAATAACATGTATTGATAAAATATTTGTATTTATTTCATAAAAGAAACATCTACTGATAGGAGGCAGGTTCAGGGGTGTACATGCATCTGTACGGTGTGGAACCACCGCACGCAGTTGACGGTGGACTACAATGAAGATTATAAGCTGATTGAAAAATTAGGGCATCCATGTCGAAGTTTTTTGACGATGCTTTCCAAATACTCCGACATCAATCCTGTCAGCTTGCTCTCATGGAGGCAGCTACCAAATTAAGTCAAGGATAAAGCCTGAGTAGATATATGGGTAAAAAAATCTTTTGTATTTAATGAAATATATTAATTTTTGTATTTATATGAATTAATATTTTGGGGTCAGTTTTGGTTTAATTTCCATGATGGTTAGGGTGCATGGCCAACACGTCTAAAGGATTTAGGCAAGCTTTAGAGAGCTAATAATCTTGAGTTGTACATTTTCTGGTGTGCTAGAGTGGGCATAGAGTTAGAGGCGGTCTCTATCGTGGATGATTGTCTATTATAACAGTACTGACAGATGATTACTCATTGGACGACTAGCCAATTTACGGTATTAATCAAATTAGAGATATTTAAATAAAAATTTTCATGTTTTTCATTAATATTAAATATTGAATTTCATTTAGGTTGCATCTGGAAGAAATAAAAAAAAACATTTATGCTCAGAAATACGTCCACACATTGGAAATTACTACGATTCCAGATCATGAGAGACAATAGGTATGACAGTTTATAATCTCTCTTTATGACTTGCACTTTCTATTTCTTCCTCCATAATTTATTCTATTTCTAAAGTTCTTATATATTGTTAGTTATGCAATTACTATTTTTTGGTATCCTATTTTTAATTATGATTTTCGACATTCAATGTCATTTTAGAGGCATAAATTTAATATAGAAGGATGTGTTCTTCGAGCAAAACTGTTATGCTCGAGTAGAAATAAGAAAGATGGAAGTGCGGTTAATGAACTGACTCACCAGCAGATTGTAATTTTTACTTTGTAGATTTAAAATTTTAATCTCTATTGTGTAACTTAATAATCTATTTATATTTTCAATAGGCTACTTTAGAGGCCCTTGATGCCCAGGAACATGACAATTTTGGGCCAAATGATCACTTATATCAGGTGTTGGGAGATGACCACCCTGGTAGAGTACGCTGCCGACCTGGTAAGTGTATAGTTCCGACGTGGTATTGGCCCTCCTCAGGTACGAGTTGTAGTGCCACTAATTTGAAACAGGTTAAGGCACATGTAGAACAAGCTGAAAAAGGGCCCTAGAGATGGTAGAATAGTCTAATAGGAAAAACCCAAGATTTATGAAACTGATAGAAGTTTTATGTCCAACACTTCCACCAGAGGCCATCACTACTTGTGATGAATATATATTATCGATGAATTCAATATATTGTTTACCCAATGGCAGTTCTAGTGGTGGTTAAGATGATTTTAAAGACCTGTAAATTTCAAGGAAATTTTTTTCTTAAATACTTTGGAATTCTATGAGTCGGCGGTTTCTAACGGCACTTGATTCCGGGGCCCGTGTGCCCAGAATCAATTTTTGAAGTTTTGTTCGGGTACTTCAAATAAATGTAAGTGCGGGGTTTTCTATCTTTTGAACTGGTGATCGGAATTGAAATCTAAGGGCATAGATGAACTTGCAGCGCTGGTATTCACCTAAGGGGACCTTTACTGCAGTTGCGTTTTTTGCGGGTTGAGAGTTAATATTTGGGGATTTAGAATAAAATAAATAAAAGTTGTTGTGTACAAATTTTATTTAGGGAGGTTGGTTACTTCCTCCCAAGGGGAGTTAGAGGTGGGGCCCAAACCCACATAACCTCCCATGAGAGGATATTTGTGAGGTGGGGCCCACAAGAGCCAAATCCCTTCACCTCCCCTTAAACCTCCCCATTAACTACTCTTCATTTAATTGAACAACCCCTCACTTTTGAATTTTAAAATAACCCTTCACCTTCTTCTCTCTCCAATTAATTTTTCCAACCCATGGTAATTTAATTATGTGATTCACTTAAATTAATTAAAGTGGTTTGAATTTTTGAATTAAATGTGTTAATAAAATAATATTCTTAGCTATTATTTTATTTTGGGCACTTGTTGTGATGAGAGATTATTGGGAGAGCTCTAGAGAAAAGTGTTCCTCTCTTTAACAAAGAACTCCTCCGACGAAGAACGGATTTATTCCTCGATGAAGAAAACTCTACGATTCGAAGAATGCGAATTTTCCAACGATACTTCTTCTCCGGGTGCACTCCGACGTCGAAGGAATTGACACCGTTCTTTTGCGACGACTAACTGCCGCGATGCTTGTCTTTCGTGACTCGATGACGTGCGATGTATTTTTGAGGTAGGGGAATTATGTTCAATTTTAATTGATTTAAATTGTTCTTATTCTTTGTTGAGAAACAAGGTTTGATTTTGGCCAATTTCTACCACCTTACGCGGAGGGTGTGGGCCGAACACACATTGCCCGACGACCCTCCGTAGTCTCTTTGTTTGCGTTTAAGGCACGTTGGAAGAGGCGACGGCTGTGCGCCGACTGCATGCTGAAGAACCGTGGCCCCCCAACTACGGGACACTCGGCCGAAGGAGAACCGGACGGCCGAATCCGGATGGGCATAAGGAAGACTATGAAGCAACAAGGGGCGCCGCGCTTTGGAGGACCACGACCCGCATTCCGCGGGCCGCTTTGGCGGCGAACCGGCCGGCTCATCGGTCGGCCGGGTGAAGAAGACGCGACACCCGAAGGTGCCACGCAGCTGAACTATGGCCCGCCCGAGCGGGCCACTTGCTCCAGTAAGGCGGTCCATCTTCGGCCGACCGATTGGGAGGGTGGCGCCACTTGGGGCCACCGGTTCGGGAAAGCGGGGGGCCGTGCCCCCCCTCGGACCGCTCGGCCAGCCGGCCGAGCCGTGGCCAGCTGAGCTGCGCCGTGCTGGGCCGCACCATGCCGGGCCGAGCCGCACCCCGCCAGGCTAGGCCGTGCCTCTCCGGCTGGACCGCGCGATCCACCAGGTAGGACCCGCCAAAACCGGGTTGACCCGACCCGTCGGCTCACTGGGCTTAATGGACCGGGCCCGTTTCCACTTAAAGGAGAATATCTTAAAGACCGTGGATCCAATCGATGTGCTGCCTATGGCACTGGGATCCTTGATACGAAGAGGTCCTTTTGCAATGCTATAGGTGAGTTTGGGATGACTCTAGAAAACGACCAGGTTTGGAAAGAGCATATCTCCAACCGGGCCGCTGGAACGAAAAAGCCAATATCTTTCAGACCGGGCGTCCGATTGACACGTTGTCTGTCGTGTCAGGTTCCTTTTGATGAGATGGAACTTCAGGATACATCAAATATAGACTTCATGATAGTTTATGTATCGACCATTTGGCTCGAGGAGCAGACCCTCCAGGAATTGAGCGTGCTATGTGCGGGAACCCTAGAGCTTCCTGCGACTGCAACAACTACTGTACTGGAATCCTTTGTGGGTTCAGTGACGATGACTACCGTACTGGAATCTTCTCTGGGTTCAGAGATGGCGACTATTGTACTAGAATCGTCCGTGGGTTCGACGATGATGATTACTGTTATTTTATCCTACGTGGGTCCAACAGTTATGACTACCATACTGGAATCCTCCATGGGTTCGACGATTACGACTATCATACTGGAATAGTCCGTGGGTTCAACGACGATGATTACTGTTCTTTTATCCTACGTGGGTCTGAGAGTTTGACTTCTGTTCTAGTATCCTACGTGGGTCCGATAGAGTAGATGGTCTAGTTTCCTATGTGGGTCCGACAGAGTAGCTGGTCTAGTATCCTACATGGGTCCGACAACTTAGCTGGACTAGTATACTACGTGGGTCTTCTAGTTTAGATGAATCAATGACTGCATCTGATCATCTTTATCACTTTATGAAAGATATATACTTGTGGGAGATGAGTCTTGACTTTCAATCATTACCATCGGTGTGATTGACTTATTTCCTATGTAGACTGGGATGTACTTGGGCTCGAGAGTTGGATCTGAACTGGAATTGATGACTTAGGTATATGTATGGGAATATACCTAAGTAGAGTTGGACGATACTTCGTGATTGTATCTTTTCTTTGTGGTTTATCCTTCGTGGATTCTGGGAGACCTTTGGGGGTCTCAGGGTCCCTACTGAGTACTGTTATAGTCACCCCTACCCGGGCTATGCCCGTACTATGTTGTGTTGGATGCAGATGACGGACAACACTGATCGTGGTAGAGACTTGTGGAGATGGAAGGTACCCAGAGGTGGACCACTTGGCAGGACATACATGGAGCGGACGAATGGGCCCAAGGTACCGAGGAGACTATATGTACCAACCCTTCAGGTGGGATTCCCAGAGGATGAATTAGTGGTTGCTGTTTTACTTTTCAACTTTCATACTAGACTTCAATTGTACTATACTTTTTAGTTGGGTTTGTATTCTGGCCCATTTACCTTTCAGCACTTACTTTTTTATACAATATTACTTTGTGCTTACTTCTGATTCTGTACTCTTTTGTGTTTGTTTATTTTCATAAAGGAAATTCCTTCCCTTTTTTTTTTCGGGATTTACACCTTTGGTGCTAGTCGCCAGCCCCTGACCTATGGAAGGTGGGCTTGGGGTAGTCACGGCACAGGCCCCGAGGACGGGTCGTGACAAATTGATATCAGAGGAGTCAGTTCTACCGTAGAACTCAGGACTCTGATCATTCTTTTCTATAAAGCAATAGTGTTAAGAGTATTGAGTGTGGTTTTCAATCCAGGGAGTCCAATGTTGGTGCGGCGGCTGATGTATCGATACACCAGGACCCAGACCCCTGATTTCCAACTCAGTGCATGAAAACATTGATTGCATGTGTGTTTTAAAAGTTTTCTTTATGATTACTTTATGTCAGCTTACCAGGTATACTGTTAGACCGTGGAACACCTGTTTCTTTTCAGGATGGCCCCACAAAGGCAGCCATCTAGGGTTCTAAGTCCCGCATGAGATGGTAACCCATCGAGCGATGAGGCCTTGGTGTAGGGCCCCTTCACAGCAGAGGCACCAGTGATACCAATACCCGCTGATCCACCCATACTACCATCCACAGTAGCAGAGAGTGCACGCCGCCTAACTGTGTTGCATGAGTTTCAGCCACAGAGGCCGCCCAGGTTCCGTGGAGAGACGGACCCTTAGGCAACCGAGGATGGGATGGAGGCTATCGTCAGAGTCTTCAGATTGGTAGGGACACGATCTGACCTTATGGTGATCCTTGCCACAAGTCTCCTACATGCAGTAATAGGTAGATGGTGGATCTTGATGCTCCAGGTGCACGATGAGGCATCTCTACTTTGGAAAGACTTCTAGAATCTCTTCCGCTAGAAGTTTGTTCTCACCACCCTCCATGCGGTGTGGATTCCGGAGTTACTTCACCTATGGAAGGGAAACATGACAGTATCTCATTACTCAGCAAGGTTTAATGATCTCTCACGCTACTCCACAGGCATGGTACGAGACCCATTCTTCAATGACCAGACCTTTGAGTAGGGACTGAGGCACGAGATCAGGGCCTCTATGATCTCCCTCAGCATTACAATGCAGGCGGGAGTGCTGGAGCGAGCCCTTCTTGTGGAGAGCTTTTTCACTGAGCCAACACCAGCAGCGAGACCCACCGTAGGGCGACACATAGCAGAGTCTTATATAGCTGGCAGTATACAATTGGCATAGGGGTCCAAGAAGACTAGACCATCATGTGGGCGACCTCAGGATTCAGGTTTGGTTGTGCGGGACACACAAAGCCGAGTCAACTATATGGGGATTAGACAATGCTATGCATGCGGCGGGCAGGGTCACATGGCTCGAGACTGCCCGACCTGCTATACAGATGAGTAGCAGAAAGTGGAGGGACCTCCCATGCAGAGGCATAGGTTCGACCATGGAGGTCTGTAGGGAGAAGGCAGACAAAGCAGAGGAGCTGGCCAAGCAACGGGTGGTGGACGACGTTTTGAGGCTCTACCACCACCACCACTAGGAGGTCCGCCCCGACCATAGGGAGCAGGCAGAAAGAGACAGGCTCAGCTCTAGGAATTGGAGGCTTATGACCAAGATGCACCTAAGATGATTCGAGGTAATATCTGTGTCTAATCCACCCTTTCTGAAGTACTTATAGACACAGGTGCGAGTCATTATTTTATTGTCACAACCCTTATTCGGAACTCGGAGATTCCAACGGAGCCTTTGGATCAATCATTATGGTTAGAGACTCCTACGGGAGAAGACTCAATGATTACACACTGGTGTTCGCAGTGTGAGCTTACTCTAGGAGGCAAGATCTTTAGCTGGGATCTTCTTGTATCACTGTCGAGGCCTTACAGCGTCATCTTGGGTATAGACTGGTTATCTACAATCCATGCTCAGATTGACTGTATTAGGAAAAAAGTGAGGTGTGTCCACACATATGGGAGTAGTTTCACCTTCACCGGTGAGAATGGAGCCTTTGTAGCACATGATTGACTTACGCAAAGGAGAGGGAAGCCGATCACACATCAGTTGACTAGTCTCATTCTCAGAGTAGTTGCTATGTGGAGTCTGAGTTTTCCTATTATGGTGGATCAGTATGTGGACGTTTTTCCTGACGACATTCCAGGACTACCTCCTCACTGAGAGGTAGACTTATACATTTACCTGTACTGAGGTACAACACCGATATCTACTCCAGCATATCGGATGGATCCCGCCAAACGTCGTAAGATGCGGGTACAACTGGAGGACTTGCAAGGGAAAGGATTTATCCGACCCAGTGTTTCACCCTGGGCTTCTCCGATTTTGTTCCCCAAGAAGTCAGATGGGAGCTTGAGACTATGTGCCGACTACCGCCGCCTGAATCAGGTGACCGTGAAGAATAAGTACCCACTCTTGAGGATTGACGACGTCTTTGATCAGCTCAAGGGAGCACGATGCTTCTCTAAGATAGACCTGAGGTCAGGATATCATCAGCTCAGAGTTCGAGATGGGGATGTGCAAAAGACGAACTTCAGGTGTCGGTATGACCACTACGAGTTCTTGGTTATGCCCTTCGGCGTAACCAACAAACCAGTAGTGTTCATGAGTCTCACGAACAGGATCTTCCAGCCTTACCTTGATCGTTTTGTTGTAGTCTTCATCACTGAAATACGAATTTACTCGACTACTGAGGAGGAGAAATCCTACCACTTGCAGGTTGTACTGGACACATTCTAAGAGCACCAACTTTATGGTAATCTCTCAAAGTTCCAGTTTTGGATTCGAGAAGTTAACTTTCTCGGAAAAGTCATCTTAAAGGAGGGAGTAGCAGTGGATCCAGCGAAGATTGAGGTAATACTTCCTTGGGAGCCACCCAGAAGCGTGACAGAGGTGCAGAGCTTCCTGGGTCTGGCTGGATACTATCAGAGATTTTTTCCAGACTTCTCCAGAGTTGCAGCACCGCTTTCAGCCTTGATGAAGAAGGGTAAACCCTTCCTATGGTCAGATAGATGTCAGCAGAGCTTTCAGGAGATAAGGCAGTGGTTGACCAGTGCACCCATCTTGAGGTTTCTGGAGGAGGGCGTTGGGTACGTAGTTTACTGCGACACATTAGAGACTAGACTTGGGTGTGTCCTGATACCATTGTGAATAGTGATCACTTATGGTTCATGACAGTTGAGGTAGCATGAGCAGAACTATTCTACCCATGATCTGGAGTTAGCAGTAGTGGTTTTCGTCTTAAAGATGTGGCGACACTATCTAATGGGTGAGCGCTTTACAGTCTACTCTGACCACCAATGTCTTAGGTACATCTTCTCGCATAAGGACATGAACCTGATATAGTGGAGATGGATCGAGTTCCTCCAGGATTATGACTTTGAGATAGTCCATACTCCTAGGAAGGGGAACGTTGTAGCTGATTCTCTCAGCAGAAGATCGGGCATACAACTACTTGGATAGGCGATAGAGCAGCTAGCCGCATTGCAGATATCCTTTGTGGATTGAGATGGAGCATCATTTCTACAGTCACTCACAGTCACTCCTCCACTCCTTCAATGATTTAGAGAGGCACAACGTGGGGACATTGACTGTGAGACATGATGTGCTCAGATATCCATAGGGCAGGCACCTGATGGATTTTCTGAAGGATGAGAGCAAGAAATCCTCTTCAGGGGACGTACCATGGTACCAGTTGCACCACAGGAGGAAGTGATGAGGGAGTTTCACACTTCCCCTCTAGTAGTGAATCCAGGAGTGGAAAAGATGTACCGGGACCTCAGACGACAGCACTGGTGGCTACGTACGAAGAAGGTTGTAGAAGAGTTCATTTCACGATGTCTCACTTGTCAGCAAGTGAAGGCGGAGCACCAGGTACCAGTAGGCTTGGTATATCCCTTAGAGGTCCTAGAGTGGAAGTGGGATGGTATATCCATGGATTTTGTGATGGGTCTTCCACGTACATCCAGAGGGCATGACTCTATCTGGGTGATCATAGACCGACTCACCAAGTCAGCCCATTTTCTTCCAATCAGAGAGCAGGGCTCAATAGAGAGATTGGGACGCCCCTACATTTAGGATATCATACGACTTCATGGTGTTCCATCTTCTATCGTTTCTGATCAAGATTCTCGATTCACTTCCCGGCAATGGAAGGGGTTACAGGAGGCTTTTGGGATGCAGCTACATCTGAGCATATCCTTCTATCCTCAGACGGATGACCAGACTGAGAGGACCATTTAGAATCTTAAGGACATGCTCTGTGCATGTGTACTTGACTTTGGTTGTAATTGGGAGGATCACCTACCCTTGGTGGAGTTTTCATACAACAATAGCTACCATTCCACCATCGAGATGGCACTATATGAGGCACTGTACGACTGACCTTACAAAAAACCTCTGTGCTAGACTGACCCTAGGGATTCAGTACTCGTAGGACTAGAGATTGTTCAGGCTACGACGGAGAAGGTACAGATCATCCAGGAGAAGATGAAGACTGCACATAGAAGATAGAAGTCCTATGTTGATAGGAGGTGGAGACCACTGGAGTTCGAGGATGGTGACCACGTCTTCTTACGGGTCTCACTCGACGGGGTCTACGGAGATATGGCTGGGGTGGCAAGTTAACTCCGCGTTTCATCGGACCTTTACAGGTCCTCAGCAGAGTATGTGAGGTGGATTACTGCCTGGCCCTTCCACCTCAATTTCACCGAGTGCAAGACTTCTTCCACGTATCACAGCTGAGGAGATACGTGCACAACCCAACCCACATCATCGATAACGGGGAGCTAGACATCGATGATGGGGTGACATTTGTGGAGGTCCTGGTGGAGATCGAGGATCAATAAGAGTGGGTCCTACGTGGATGGTCGATTCCTCTAGTGCGCATTTGGTGGAAGCACGGGAACCTCCAGGAGAGCACTTGTGAGCGGGAGGCTCAGATGTGATCTCAGTACCCCTATTTTTTTCTTAGTGTGTGTTGTAGCATTACGGTGACGTAAATACCTAAGGTGGGATTAATGTAAAGACCTAGAAATTTCAGGGAAATTTTTTTCTTAAATACTTTGGAATTTTATGAGTTTGTGGTTTCTAACGACACTTGATTCCGAGACCTAGTGCGCCTGGAATAAATTTCTGAAGTTATTTTCGGGTAAGTTCAGTAAACATACATACGAGTTTCTCTAGCTTTTTAACCGGTGCTTGGAATTGAAATCTGAGGGCACCGATGAACTCACAGTTCTAGTATTCGCCTAAGGGGACCTTTACTGCATCTGCATTTTGTGTGGGTTGAGAGGTAATATTTAGGGATTTAGAATAAAATAAATAAAATTTGTTGTGTAAAAATTTTATTTAGGGAGGTTGGTTATTTACTCACAAGGGGAGTTAGAGGTGGGGACCACACCCACATAACCTCCCATGAGAGGATATTTGTGAGGTGGGGCCCACACGAGCCTAATACCTTCACCCCCTTAAACCTCCCCATTAACTCCTCTTCATTTAATTGAACAGTCCCTAACTTTTGAATTTTAAAATAACCCTTCACCTTCTTCTCTCTCTAATTAATTTTTACAACCCATGGTAAATTAATTAGGCGATTCACTTAAATTAATTAAAGTGGTTTGAATTTTTGAATTAGATGTGTTAATAAAATAATATCCTCAGCTATTATTTTATTTTGTGAACTTGTTATGTTGAGAGATTATTGGGAGAGCTCATGAGGAATGTGTTCCTCTCTTCAAAAAATAACACCTCCGATGAAGAATGGCTTTCTTCCTCGATGAAGAATGCTCTACGATTCGAAGAACGTAAAGTCGCCAACAACACTTCTTCTTTGGGTGCACTCCGACATCGAAGGAATCGACACTGTTCTTCCATGATGCCCGACTACCATGACGCTTGTATTCCGCGACTTGATGACGTGTGACATCTTTTCGAGGTAGTGAAATTATGTTCAATTTTAATTGATTAAAACTGTTCTTGTTCTTTGTTGAGAAACAAGGTTTAACTTTGGCCAATTGCTATCGCCTAACGCGGAGGGTGCATGCTGAACGCACACGGCCCGACGACCCTCTATAGTATCTTTCTTTGCGATTAAGGCGCGTTGGAAGAGGGGGTGACGGAAGAAGCGGCGACCGTGTGCCAGCCATGTGCAGAAGAACCACGGCCCGCAACCACGGTCCGCTCGACCAAAGGAGAATCGGCCGGCCGAAGCCGTCCGGGCCGAAGGAAGACCGTGGCGCCACAAGGGGCACCGCACTGTAGAGGAATGCGGCCCGTATTCTGCGGGACGCTTTGGCAGAGAATCGGCCAGCTCGTCGGCTGGCCGGGTGAAGAAGCCGCGGCACCCGAAGGTACCACACAGTTGGACCGTGGCCCACCAAAGCAGGACGCTTGTGCCAGGAAGGCCGACCGGCTTCGGCCAGCCGATTGGGAGGGCGACATCACTTGGCGCTGTCTGTTCTGGAAAGAGGGGGGCCACACCAGCCTCGGACTGCTCCACCAGCCGGCCGAGCCGCGGCCAGCCGTTCCGTTCCCTGCCGGGCCGGCCCACGCCACATCGCATCGGGATGGGCCGCTTCGGGCCTGGTCGCGCCGTGCTGGGCCAGCACATGCCCCTTCAGGCCGGGTCGGTCCCCTCGGGCCAGACCACGCGATTCATCGGGCCGGTCTGACCCTCTGCCAGGTCGGACCCACCAAAACGGGGTTGACCCGACCCGTCGGCTCAGTAGGCTTAACGGGTCATGCCTGTTTCCACTTAAAGGATAATATATTAAG
Source organism: Viscum album (assembly GCA_963277665.1). Classification (NCBI taxonomy): domain Eukaryota; kingdom Viridiplantae; phylum Streptophyta; class Magnoliopsida; order Santalales; family Viscaceae; genus Viscum; species Viscum album. The sequence continues at coordinate 1,989,021,592 of OY728145.1, forward strand.
GACCATGCATCCTATCGACGCACCGTTTGCGGCACTGTGATCCTTGCGATGAGGTCGTCATTTTTTGATACTCTAAGTGAGTTTTGGACGACTCTGGAAAATGGCCGGGTTTGGAACGAGCATATTTTCAACCAGGCCCCTAGAACAGAAAAGCCAAAATCTTTAAGACCAGGCTTCTGATTGATGTGCTGTCTGTCCTATCAGGTTCCTTTTGATGAGACATAACTTTGGGATACATCAACTCTGGACTTTGTGATTGTTGATGTATCGACCTCTTGGCTTGAGGAGCAAACCCTCTCGAAATCAAGCATGCTGTGTGCGGAAACCCTAGAGCTGTCTGTGACTGCAACGACTACCGTATTGGAATCCTTCGTGGGTTCGGCGATGATGACTAACATATTGGAATCCTCCATGGGTTCGACAATGACAAATACTGTACTGGAATCCTCCGTGGGTTCAACGATAATGATTACTGTTCTTGTATCCTACGTGGGTCCGATAGCTTGACTTCTGTTCTAGTATCCTACATGGGTCCGACAGAGTATCTGGTCTAGTTTCCTACATGGGTCGGACATCTTAGATGGACTAGTATCTTACTTGGGTCTTCCGGCTTAGATGAATCAGTGAATGCATCTGATCATCTTTATCACTTTAAAAAAGATGTATACCTGTGTGAGATGAGTCTTGACTTTCAATCATTATCATCGGTGTGATTGACTTCTTTCTTGTGTGGAATGGGATATACTTGGGCTCGAGAGTTAGAGCCGAACTGGAATTGATGACTTAGGTATATGTATGGGCACATACATAAGTAGATTTGGATGATACTTCGTGATTGTATCTTATCTTTGTGGTTTATCCTTCGTGGATTCTAGGAGACCTTCGGGGGTCTCAGGGTCCCTACTGAGTATTGTTATACTCACCCCTGCAAGGGCTATGCCTGCACTACGTTGTGTTGGATGAAGACGACAGACAACACTGATCGTGGTAGAGACTTGTGGAGCTGGAAGTTACCCGGATGTGGACCACTTGGCGAGACATACACGGAGCAGATAGATGGACCCGAGGTACCGAGGAGACCATCTATACCCACCCTTCAGGTGGGATTCATAGAGGACAACTTAGTGGTTGCTGTTTGACTTTTCTGCTGTTGTACTAGACTTCAGTTGTACTATAATTTTCAGTTGGGTTTGTATTCTGGCCCATTTACCTTTGAACACTTACTTTTGTATACAATATTACTTTGTGATTACTTCAACTTGCGTAATCTATTGTATTTGTTTACTTTCATAGAGGAAATGCCTTCCTTTTTTTTGGGATTTACGCCTTTGGTGCTAATCGCCAGCCCCTGGCCTATGGAAGGCGGGTTTGGGGTAGTCACGGCACGGGCCCCAAGGACAGGTCGTGACAATGATGGTGAGGAGGAGGCCAAAGCAGAGGAGGAGGAGGCCTAGGAGGAGGCCGAGGGAGAGGAGGAGGGTGATGAGGAGGCCGAGGCTAAGTACGAGGGAGAGGAGGAGGGTAGTGACGATGATGGGGATGGCGATGGGGGTAAGGGTGAGGGAGATGATGATGGTGATGATAGTGATGGTGATGAGGGACAGATTGATCCGTTACATTTTTGACTGATATTACCGACCTTTGATGTTTATTTATTTTTTGTTCCTGAATATATATGTGATTAGGCAGGTCACATTATATTTATTTTTTTATCTATAAATAATAAAACTTTACATGATGATTTTATGTGACTGATTCACCCCTCACCTAGAAATCCCCCACCCCTGGACACCCCCACCCCCTGGTCAACCCGTACCCCCTTAGACAGCCCCGCCACCCCCGTGGACAACCTTCCCACCCCCTAGACATACCCCCACCCTCTGTTCATGATTTTTCCAGTTGTGGATCTTGATTTTAACATTGATAAAACATCGGTGGTTCCATAATATTTTTCTCCATAAATGAATCCTTAAATTTAATGATTGATAGAAACTGAGATTATAAATGATTTATATGATTATTTATATATTATGAATGTTTTATTATAAAAAAGTATGGATGTTGTGAAATCCCCCTATTTTAATAAAATTGTAAATTTTAATGGAATTTAGAAACTTTTGGTCTGATTAGAAGTTAATATAATAAAATTATTTTTTTTAACATTGAAAAAAGTTTCATAGAAAATATGTAAATACCACCCGATGAACCCGGGACAGCCACCCAGACAACCCCTCGGATAGCCCCCCACCCTCCTCCCTAGACCCCTGATATCCCCCCTAACAGCCCCTTAGATAGCCCCCAGACAACCCCCCACCCTCCATCCTGGACCCCAGATAGCAACCCGGACAGCTTCCCCACCCTCTTTCTTGGACCTTAGACAACCCCCTGGACAACCCCTAGATATCCCCCAGATAACCCCCCACCCTCGTCCCTGGACCCCAGACAGCCCCCCAGACATCCTCCCTACCCTCCTTCTTGGACCCCGGACATCCCCCCGGATAGTCCCCAGTATAGCCCCCCGGATAGCCCCCCGGACAGCTCCCCACCCTCCTCCCCGGGCCCCATACAACCCCCCAGACATCCCCCAGATATCCCCCTAGACAACCCCCCAGACAGCCCCCACCCTCCTCCCTGGACCCCGGAAAACCCTCTGGACAGCCCCCCAGACAACTCCTTGGACCGCCTCCCAACCCTCCTACCTGAACCCCGGACATCCCTCCAGAAAGCCCCCCAGACAGCCCCACGAACAACCCCACATACATCCCCCCACCATCCTCCCCGAACCCCCAAAATCCCCCCACCTTCCTCCATGGACCCCGGAAAACCCCCGTGACAACCTCCCCACCCTTTTTCTAGACCCCGAACAACCCCCCCCGGACAGACCCCCAGACAGCCCACTGGACAGCTCCCTAGATAGCCCCCACCTTCCTACCTAGACCCTAGAGAGCCCCCCTCCTTCTTGGACCCTGGATATCCCCCAACCTCCTCCCTAGACCCCGAACAACCCCCTCCCCTCTCTCTGGACATACATGTTTTTGTGCTATTAAAGGTTTTTTTGTGGTGTTTGAAGTATGTTTTTATATGTTTTTTGTGTTATTTTTTATGATGGTGTATGTAGTAAGGTGTATGCAGTGTATTATGCAGTGTGTTATGCAGTGTGTTATGCAGTGTGTCTATTTTTTGTTCTCTTTTTTATGTGTGTTTTTTATGCAGGTGTATACAGTGTATTATCCAAGCTAGGATGTTTTAATGTGTCTCTTTTTTATTAAAGGCTATTTTTATGTGTCTATTTTTTATGCAGTTGTATCTTTAGGATGTTTGCAGAGTTTTGTGTGTTTGGGAACTCCTTGGACAACCCCCCTCCTTCCTAGACCCTAGAAATCCCCCACCCCTCCTCCCTGGAACCTGGACAGCCCCCCACCCTCCTTACTGGACCTCAGATAGCCCCCCAGAAAGCCCCATCACCCACATCCCTTGACCCAGGGCAGCCCCCTGACCTGACACCCCAACACTGGTTAAGAGAATTTTTTTCATATATAAAACATCACGACAATTCACGAAAGGCTAAGGAACACCTACCTTGATTCCAGAGACAATCACACTCTTAATTCGACATCTCAGATCCCAATCTAAGGTCTCTTCAAGATTCACCCTCAATCCCAAAATAAAAGAGGGGTTTAGAGATTCATAATAATATGAGATAAGAGTGAAAACCCTAATCCAAAAGTGGAAGCAAGGAGGGGATTCGACTTACCCGGATCTTCAATCCGTACTTGAAGACACTTAAAATGCCCAAGGATAGAAGGAGATCCTCCCTTAAGAGATCTTGAGAGCTTTGTATTGTGTTGATACTTTAACACAAGGATCCATGAATCATTTGTGATGTGTAAGAGTCAACCCTGCCTCAATCCGAGGCACAGTGTGGCCGGTACCACTCGAAGTGTCTCACTTTTATTTGAAATGGACAACATTTTAAGTGAAAACAACAACTAGCATACAGAAAACTGACCAAACGCATTCGGATTCTGTTTATACTTTAGGAAAACAATTCAAGGGTCATTTTGAGACATGTACAAGTAAACTCTACCTAAATCCAGGGCACGGTGTGGCCGGTACCACTCAAACTATCTCACTTTTATTTGAAATGGACATGATTTTAAGTGAAAACAACGACTTGCATATGGAAAACTAACCAAATGCTTTCTGATTGTATTGATACTTCATGAAAACAATCCATGGGTCATTTTTGAAATGTACGAGTCAACCCCACCTCAATTTGAGGTATAGTGTGGCTAACATCACTCAGAGTGTCCCTATTTTGTTTAAAATGGACATTGTTTTAAGTAAAAACAACAGACATACAAAAAACTGACCAAACCTACTTTGATTGTGTTGATACTTTGGCACAATGATCCATGGGTTATTTTTGACATGTACTAGTCAACCCCATGTCAATCCGAGGCATGGTGAGGCCGGTACCACTTTAAAGTGTCTCACCTTTATTTGAAATGGACAACATTTTAAGTGAAAACAACAACTGGCATACTAAAAACTAACCAAACACATTTGGATTGTGTTGATACTTTAGGAAATTGATCTATAGGACATATGTGACATGTATGATTCAAACCTGCCTCAATATGAGGCATGGTGTGGCCGGTGTCACTTGAAGTGTCTTTCTTTTGTTTAAAATGGACACCGTTTTAAGTAAAAACAAGTGGCATATAGAAAACCGACCAAACGTATTTGGATTGTGTTTTTAATTTAGTACAAGGATCAATGGTTCATTTTTTATTTGTATGAGTCAACAACGCCTCAATCTGAGGCACAGTGTGGCTGGTACCACTCAATGTGTCTCACTTTTATTTGAAATGGACAATATTTTAAGTGAAAACCACAACTGGCATATAGAAAACCGACCAACTGCATTCAAATTCTATGTATACTTTAGGAAAAAAATCCATGGTTCATTTTTGAAATTTATGAGTCAACTCCTCCTTAATCCGAGGCATGGTGTGGCCGGTACCACTCAAAATGTCTCATTTTTATTTGAAATGGACATGATTTTAGGTGAAAACAACAACTTGCATATGGAAAACTGACCAAACGCTTTCTGATTGTATTCATACTTTGGGAAAACAATCCATGGGTCATTTTTGACGTATATGATTCAACCCCGCCTCAATCCGAGGCACGGTGTGGTAGGTATCACTCAAAGTGTCTCTCATTTGTTTAAAATGGATACTATTTTAAGTAAAAACAATAGACATATGATAAATGAACCAAATTTATTTGGATTGGGTTGATAATTTTTCACAACGATCCATGGGTCATTTGTGACATTTACGAGTCAACCTCGCCTCAATATGAGGCATGGTGTGGCCGATACCACTCAATGTGTCGCACCTTTATTAGAAATGGACAACATTTTAAGTGAAAACAACAACTGACATACAAAAAACCAACCAAACACATTCTTATTGTGTTGATACTTTAGGAAAACGATCCATGGGTCATATTTGACGTGTAAAAGTAAACCCCACCTCAATTCGAGGCACGGTGTGGCCAGTATTACTCAAAGTTTATTTCTTTTGTTTAAAATGGACACCCTTTTAAGTAAAAAAACCGTCATATGGAAAACCAACCAAACATATTCAGATTGTGTTGATACATTATAACAAGAATCTTTGGGTCATTTTTAAAGTGTACGAGTCAAATCTGCCTCAATCCGAGGCATAGTGTGGCTGGTACTACTCAAAGTGTCTCACTTTTATTTGAAATGGACAACATTTTAAGTGAAAAAAACAACTGGAATACAGAAAACCAACCAAATGCATTCAAATTCTATTGATACTTTAGGAAAACGATACATGGGTCATTTGTGACGTGTACGAGTCAACTCCGCCTCAATTAAAATCACAGTGTGGCCTATACCACTCAAACTGTCTCACTTTTATTTGAAATGGATTGGATTTTAAGTGAAAACAACAACTTGCATACAGAAAGACAAAAAAATTCTTTATGATTGTATTGATACTTCAGTAAAATGATCCATGGATCATTTTTAATGTCTAAGAGTCAATCCTTCTTCAATCCAAGGCACAATGTGGCCAGTATCACTCAATGTGTGTCTCTTTTGTTTAAAATGGACTCTGTTTTATGTAAAAAAAATAGACATAAGGAAAACAAACCAAAAATATTCGGATTGCATTGATACTTTAGAACAATGATCCATGGGTCATTTGTGATGTGTAATAGGAAGCCCCACCTCAATCCGAGACTTGGTGTGGCTGGTACCACTCAACGTGTTTCACCTTTATTTGAAATGGACAACATTTTTAGTGAAAAAAAACTAGCATACAGAAAATCGACCAAACACATTTTTACCATGTTGATATTTTAGGAAAACAATCAATGGGTTATATGTGATGTGTACGAGTCAACCCTACCTTTATCCGAGGCACGGTGTGGCTAGTATCACTCGAGGTATCTTTCTTTTGTTTAAAATGGACACCGTTTTAAGTAAAAACAACTGGCATACGGAAAACCGACCAAAGGTATTCATATTGTTTTGATACTTTATCACATATATCCATGTGTCATTTTTGATGTGTACGAGTCAACCCTGCCTCAATCCGAGGCAAGGTTTGGCTGATACCACTGAAAGTATGACACTTTTATTCGAAATGGACAACATTTAAACTGAAAACAACAACTGACATACGGAAAACTGAAAAAACACATTCTGATTCTATTGATACTTTAGGAAAATGATCCATGGGTCAGTTTTGACATGTAAGAGTCAACTCCGCCTCAATCCGAAGCACATTATGGATGGTACCACTCAAAATGTCTCACTTTTATTTTAAATGGATAAAAGTTTATGTGAAAACAACAACTTGCATATGGAAAACTGACCAAGTGATTTCTGATTATATTCACACTATAGGAAAATGATCCATGGGTCATTTGTGACATGTAAGAGTCAACCTCACCTCAATACGAGGTACGGTGTGGCTGGTACCACTCAATGTGTCTCTATTTTATTTAAAATGGACAATGTTTTATGTAAAAATAATAGACAAATGAAAAACTAACCAAGCATATTCGGATTGTGTTGATACTTTATCATAATAATACATGAATCATTTTTGGCATGTACGTGTCAACCCCCCCTCAATCAGAGGCGCGGTGAGGTCGGTACCACTCAAAGTCTCTCACATTTATTTGAAATGGACAACAGTTTAAGTGAAAACAACAACTGGCATATGGAAAACCAACCAAACGCATTCGTATTTTGTTGATACTTTAGGAGAATGACCCATGGGTCATATGTGATGTGTACGAGTCAACCTTGCCTCAATACAAGGCACGATGTGGCTAGTATCACTCGATGTGCCTTTCTTTTGTTTAAAATGGACACCCTTTTAAGTAAAAACAACTGGCATACGGAAAACTGACCAAACCTATTCAGATTGTGTTCATACTTTAGGACATGGATCCGTGGTTCATTTTTGATGTGTACGAGTCAACCCTGCATCAATGCGAGACATAGTGTGGCTGATAGTACTCAAAGTGTCTCACTTTTATTTGAAATGGACAACATTTTAAGTGAAAACAACATCTGACATATGGAAAACCAACCAAACACATTTGGATTCTGTTGATACTTTATGACTCCGATCCATGGGTAATTTTTTATGTTTACAAGTCAACCCCGCCTCAATCCGAGGCACGGTGTGGCTGATATCACTTGAGTTGTATTTCTTTTGTTTAAAACGAACACTCTTTAAAGTAAAAACAACTGGCACACAGAAAACTGACCAAACATATTACGACTATGTTGATACTTTAGAAAAAGGATCAATGGTTCATTTTTTGACGTGTATGAGTCAACCCCGCCTCAATTTGAGGCACGATGTGGCTGGTATAACTCAAGGTGTCTGTCTTTTGTTTAAATTGGACAACATTTTATGTAAAAACAACTGGCATATAGAAAACAAGCCAAATGTATTCGGATTGTATTGATATTTTAGCACAAGGATCAATGGTTCATTTTTGACATGTATGAGTCAACCCCACCTCAATATAAGTCATGGTGTGGCTGATACCACTCAAAGTGTCTCACTTTTATTTGAAATGGACATCATTTTAAGTGAAAACAATAACTGTCATATGGAAAACCAACCAAACACATTCAGATTTTGTTGATACTTTAGTACAACTATCTATGGGTCATATTTGACGTGTAAGAGTCAACTCCACCTCAATCCAAGGAATGGTGTAGGCTATGTCACTAGAAGTGTCTTTCTTTTCTTTAAAATGGACACCCTTTCAAGTAAAAACAACTGACATATAGAAAACTGACCAATTGTATTCGGATTGTGTTGATACTTTAGTACACGGATCCATGGGTAATTTGTGACCTGTAAGAGTCAGCCCCGCCTCAATCCGAGGCATGGTGTGGCTGGTACCACTAAAAGTGTCTCACTTTTATTTGAAATGGACAACATTTTAAGTGAAAACAACAACTGACATATGAAAAACTAACCAAACACATTTGAATTCTGTTGATACTTTAGGACAACGATCCATGGGTCATTTGTGATGTGTACGAGTCAATTCCGCCTCAATATAAGGTACAGTGTGGTAAGTACCACTCAAACTGTCTCACTTTGATTTGAAATGTACAAGATTTTAAGTGAAAACAACAACTTGCGTAAGGAAAACCGACCAAACGCTTTTAGATTGTATTTATACTTCAGGACAATGATCCATGAGTCATTTTTGATGTGTAAGAGTCAACCCCATATCAATTAATGGCACGGTGTAGCCGTTATTACTCTAAGTGTCTTTCTTTTGTTTAAAATGTACATCATTTTATGTAAAAACAACTAGAATACGGAAAACTGACCAAATGTATTTGGATTTTGTTGATACTTTAGCACAATGATCCATGTGCCATTTGTGACATGTACGAGTCAACCCCACCTCAATTTGAGGCACGATGTGGCCTTTACCAGTCAAAGTGTCTCACTTTTATTTTAAATGGATAACATTTTAAGTGAACACAAAAACTGGCATATGAAAAACTGAAAAAACAAATTCAGATTGTATTTATACTTGACGACAACGATCCATGAGTCATATGTGATGTGTACAAGTCAACCCCGCCTCAATCCGAGTCATAGTGTGGCTGATATCACTCGAAGTGTCTATCTTTTTTTTTAAATGGACATCATTTTTTGTAAAAACAACTAGCATATGGAAAACCGACCAAACGTATTCAAATTTTATTGATACTTTAGCACAAGGATACATGGTCTAGCCTCACATAATCCACTTCTCATGTGAGGAAATCCTTCCCCTATTCTAAAACACATTACATTTAATACACCAAGGACAACTACATTCCTTAAGTCACACAAGCACATTGATACACACTCATTATCATCATCACTAAGTTCAAAGAGACCCGCCCCAAACCATGGGACATTATATTTGTGTTTTGTTGAATTAATTTGTCCATTTCTTTATTTTGGGGTTATTAGCTTCTAATTTCAGAATTTAATCGTGTATGTGTTATACAAAATGAAATTTTGTTTGTATTATTAATTCTGTATAACACAAATCATTACTTGTTTAATTTTTTATGTATTTTATTCATAATTGATAATTAAATTATGTATGTATTCAATTCAGTATTTAATTATGAATTGAATTACAGATTTTATATGTAATTATCATCTCAATTCTGAATTGAATTCTAAATCAATTATGTATGTTTATAATTACCTTATGAATTATGTTCTATTTTTGTATGAATATAGTTGCATGGTGTATTATTTGTTAAATATATATGAATTAATTGTGTATATGTATGTGTTATAGTTGGTTATAGCTGGTAATTGGAGTTGGGGAAGCTGGAAATGTAGAAAGGGAAGCCTACTAATGAAAATCAAAGAGCAGCAGGCTGCTGCCAGAATTGCACAACAAAGCCTATGCCATGGTTTACAACCCCATGCATAGGGTTTTGAATGTGTTTTATACCAACAGTTCTAAGAGAACCACTGGAAAAAACACTTTCCCAATGGTTTAAAACCATTGGGATATATGTGAAATGTTTAGATATACCAACGCTTTGTGTAAACCGTTGGTAAAAAATTTACTAAACTATATTCTAACAGTTTTAAACCATTGTAATAATATGATTACCAATGGTTTTAAACCGTTGGTGAAAAGTTATACCAATGGTTTGACATAATCGTTGGTATAATGTAGATTTCCTAACATATACCAATGGTTTTCCAGAAATCGTTGGCATTTATTTTTTTCTAAGGATTACTTCCCTACGGTTTAGATAACCATTGGTATATATTATACCAATGGTTATACATACTTTAACAACGATTTTTAACCATTGATAAAGGGTTCATTTCCAGTAGTGCTTGATTGCGTATACAACATGGAAATCTGAGATTAAGCGATCTATAAAATATTAATTTTTTATGACCATTATAACATGGTAGATTGAATTAGGGAGTATGAATAGGATTAAAAAATTAATAAATATATATAAAGAAACGACATGATAGAAATTTATTTATTTATTCTTAGTAAATAATCATTCAATTTTAAATAAAGTCATTTTATTCTTCAAAAATTCATTTTCTTCAAAAATGGTATTTGTTTTTGTTTTTGTGAGAATGTAATATAATTAAAATTTTAAAAATATATAAAATGTGCATAAAAATTAAAATCATTTTAGAATGAAAAATTTAACATTATATTGTAGTGAAATTTAGATAATTTTCTAAAAACTATAATTTTTTAATGAATAGTGAAAAATATTAATTTTTATTAAAAATTGTATATTTGATTCAAGCGTTTAAAAAGTGCCATTTTTTGAAAATATGGTTTAAAATTTAAATATGTTCTATTATATTATTAATAATCCAACAAATTTTATTTTATTCAATTTTATTTTTGGATTTTTTTTAAAAAATTATACTTAAGAAGGTATTTTTTGAAGAAAAAAATATTAGTTGCATTTTGTATGTTTATCTAAAATTAGTTTATGAAACTTAGCTAATTTGAATCCTAGAAAATGGATTACATGTTTTTAATTAGGAATATATTTCTTTGTACATATTTACTTTTTATAGGTTAATATTAATAGTAACCATAGTAATAATTATTTTTCTTGGTATGGGTAAAATGTGTAAAATAGGGTTAAAACATTAGGATATGTCTTTAAAATTTTTCCATCACTTTCCTTTATAATATTAAATTGTAAGAGATATTACACGTAAATAAAATTGTTAAATATATGGCCACTTGGTGAAATTTTTTTTTCATTATGGACTATATATTAATTTAATAAAAGAATAAATGCAAAATGTCACCCATAACTTTAAAATACATAATATTTTACCAAAAGGATAAAAAGATGTTATGTTAGGTTATAAAATATTATTTTAAATATAAATAAATTTTATATATCATGGTAATTTTTTTATAAAAAATTAGTTATTGAATAATTACCCCAAATTCTTACACGACACTAATATAGTATTTATTCAATTAATAGAAAAAGAAAAATACATGATTTTACATATGTTAAAATTAATTCATTTTGGTTGAGTTTTTGAGTTATATTAATTGTTTAAATAAATATGAAATATTAGGGATATTCAAAAGGATTATATTTGAGTTCCATCTTTTTATTGTTATTTCAAAGTAAAATTAAAAGAATATTGTAAAAAATAAAAATATTGATATTTTATGAAAATGATATTTTATGAAAATGATATTTTATAAAAAAAACTATTTTATTAAGTTATTTAAAAATAAAAAAAATATTGAAATAGGAATATGTGGAAAATATATGGTCTAAAATTTTAACCCTATTACATTCATGAGACAATTTTCATAATATAAGTTAAATTGTAACCCTTTAAGATTAAAATTTTTTTTATTTTGGTTAAGGTTAATATATGTTAACTAAGGGGTTAAACAAAAAGATAAGGTTTAAAAAAAAACTAAAATCTATAATAATTTGATTTTTTTATGAGATTTTAAACAAAATACCTACATTATCTTTTAATATATATCCATTTGTAAGCATTTGTCAATAGAATGACTTTATTATATTTTAATATTTTTTGAAATTCCTAGAGTACCCCTCCCCTCACATATAATTGGGATCCCATCCTTTATCCTATTTAAACAACTTTGAGACTTATAGATCTACAAAACCCTACCAAATTATATTATATAATTACTTATACACAAATTATAGGTTCTTGTATTCTTAAAATACGACTACAAGGGTCCTTAAGAAATGATCTAAAGTATGACTATTAAATAATATGTATTCATCTTACCCATACTCTTTCAATTTGTTTATTTTTATACTCCCTATAAATATATGATATTATTCATAAAATAAAAATACAGTATCCTAAATATTCTAAAATTTTACTATGATTATGAAAACAACATTATTTACCCTATTTTTCATCAAATGTGAAGTGAAATTATTTCTCAAGCATACGTATGGATACCATCTCCATATAGTGATACACAACATTTTCCATCACCATATTTCAAGTATGGTTATTATAAGGGTTTTTTAATTTATATAAAATACTTTTTGAATATTTTTTATTTTTTAATTATAATATCATATATAACTTCTTACCTTATAATCCATTTGAAAATGATAATGCTGCCAGTGTGTTTGTGTGGACTACCACCTCCTTGAAGCAATGTTTTTTTCATTTCCTATTTACATTGATGTAATAAGGATAGATTTAATGAATATATGGGTTATATATGATATAATAATAATTTTTAAAGTTTAATTACTCTTTACCTCTATTTCATTCCCTTGTTTGAAAAGTGAAATCGATGTTCATGCGCACATAAGGAAAACTATCTTCTTGAAGGGTGTAATTCATTATTCTATCTCAATATTTTACAGATTACACTGTATATATATATATTATATATATATGATATTTATATAAATTTTAAAATTATACATAATATGGAACCATGATCAAGTTATAAGTACTAGATATTCCAAACCAAAATTCTCATTATAACTTAAATAGTTAACACCTAGAAATTATAGTTTTAAAAAGGAATTATTAATAAATGGGTGTTAAAATTTTATAAATGTGGTAATATATAATATTATAATTATGTATATTATTATTTTATAGGATTATAATAAATTTAAATTTATTATTCTGGAGTTTTGAGAACCTTCAAAGAAAGTGGAACTTTTGGGAAGTGTTTTTTCATCTCAAATATTTTTCTTTGGGACCTAAGTTATATTATGAATATATATTTTTTACGAGGTGTATAAAAAACCATTCATCATATTAGATAAAAATTAATATTATTTTCATTATATTTAATTTTTCATTTAATTTTATTATTTCATGGGTCTCATGATTTTAAAGTTACCAATGTTGTGAGGATTTTATGTTAAAATCTCATTATTTGTCAAGATTATCTGTGATTAAGTTCTGATGATGAAATATTTTTTTATTCCTCTAAAAAAACTCATTAAATTTTTATCCTATGTTTATTTCTTGAAATTACATGTTTTACTTTCATTTTAATCTCTTTAGGTTCTGAATATATTAAAATAACATTTTCTTAGAAAAAATGATTTATTTCTTTCTATGATAGAAAAACCATTTTCTTCCATATCCATGATTTCTAAAAATGTTTTCAAGAATGTTTTTAATATTAACCATTTATTTTATAAAGAATTTTTACCCATTATTTAATTTTTCAGAAATGGTTTAAAACTAATATTGTGGTCATTATCAGAATAAGTTAATTTTTAACTTATTTACAAGTGTGAAAGGGATTTTTTCTTTTAACTTAAAACAGGAAAAAAATTTCCCACTATCATGAATTATCAATGATTGTCGGCTTCCTTTACTATTTTCAATGATTATTTTAAAATAAAAAAATCTCTTTAATACTTAGTAAAATTTTATATTTTAAAAAAATGATTTTAAATGTAAAAGAGTAGTTTCCTGATCAAACATTTGATGTGATCATTTAAAATATTTTTCATCTATGATAAAATATTTTTATGTTACATATTATAGAAAATAGATATGAAAAAATGATACCATACTTATTCTTTATCTATATGGTTTGTGATTATGATGATAATAGTTTTATGAAAATGACTCCATTTTCATGGGTTATACTATGGTGAATTGATGAAATGATTATGAAACATTTTCATCTTCCTTGTGTTATTCTATGATTAAATTTTTATGAAACCAATTTATTTTTAATGTGTTAATATATGATGAATATTTTATGATTTTGTGAACAAATCTATATGATTCTCATTATATTATGAGTGGACCTAAAATTATATATCTCTCTAATTTATTGAGTGAAGATGTATATCTCATGAGATAAACCAGACTAAAATGGTGTGTTATACAAGTTCAATAAGGGACTCTATACACTATGATAGTCTTGGGAGTTAACAGTGACTAATATGATATATTGAGGAGTGAAACCAATCCAATATGATAGTGTTCACTGTGATCCTTTACTACTAAGGAAATAATTTTCTGTGCTTATGTTTATACCACAAATCTGTGTCTTCTTTAAATGCTAAGATTTCATGAATCCTGTTATTTGATTCATTTTTATTAATGTCATATAAAATGTAATGATTTTTACTATTAATTAATATTATAATCTATGATATGAAGGATATGGTTTTAAAATGTTAATATCATGTTCTCATACATTTTTTTTCATGTTATTATTATTATAGCATTAACATCTCTATTATTGAAATTTACTAAGAATTTGAGCACACCCTTTCTTATATTTACCTTCCATGTGATAAGAACAATGTTTTAATGTATGATATGTATAATAGGGGTTCATATTGTGAATAATTATGTAGGAAACTATTTATATATTATATGAAAAATTTTATTAAGTATTCAATTTTCCAAGGAACTGGATCTATTTTATTCTTGTGAGGATTGTTATATCATTTAATGAATATTCATCTAATAAGATGTAATATCTATGTATGAAATGTATGAGTCATTATAGATGGTATCAGAGAATGTTATATTTAATATCTGGAGATTATAAGTAGATAAATTAGGTTAAAACTCTGTGTATAATCATAAGTACATGAAAACATCCTAATGTTTTTGGTAAGGAATAGATGATATGTATTTTCTTAAAACACGTCCCTGTCTTCAAAAAATAAAGGGATGTGGTTTCGGCTGAGATGCATATAGGGGTAATAACCCTAATAAGGTTTGGATATGTATATATTGACCATTATTCTAGTGTAAAATGAGTGTTTACTTAATGTGAACCAATTTTGACACTCCGGTGGGGGTATTCTTGGTTTTATTCACATTTTATTTATAAAATATTACAAAGGATTTGAATATATGATGATGGTGGATGTCAATTTTTAAACCTAAGGTTTCATATATTGAAAATAAATAATCATGATTCAAAAATATTATAGGTTATTATTCTTGATTATATTGTTTCTAACTATGATTATTATATCACACACTATGGTTTTTACTATTAAATAATGGTATGATATCCGATGAACTGTGTTAACACTAAATGCGATGAACAGTGGAATGCGTGTGAGTAACCAAGTGTAACAGGAGATAAAATAAGATTTTTTTGTTTATTAAAAATTATATATCTTATTATATGATTAATAATATCAAAATTGGTGAGTTCACATGCACAAATAATAAGATAAAAATTGTGTTTCATGATGATCATGTTGGGAGGAAGCTTAAATTTCTTATATGTCAATTATACTATTAGAAGCACACATGGAAATGTCTCAAAGGAATGGAAAGATGTTTTTGGTGTGGAAAATGATTATATAGAGTAAGTAAATTATGTGGAAAAAATAAAAATTTTGGTTAATATAATGGATGATATTAATGGTTTCCATAATGTACCATTTAAGTTTTAATGTTTTAAATATGGAAAATATGGGTATCACAAAAAACAATGTCCTGAGGGGAAATCTTGATAAGTGTATAAGTTAGGTTTTATGACTACAATTTTTGTTTTTTTTTATGAAGATACTATGAATTACATGTGAATGGAATGATGTATTAAGGAATAATATAATGAAGCATAGTTATTGGTTTAAGGAGGAATTAGAATGATTGTAGTGTTTATGTATTGGAATTCGATAATTATGTTGTAGACATATTTTCTATCAATGGTATTTTGGTTATAAGAATCAAGAAACATTTAATTATTATTATGATGTAATTTTTTTAAGCATTATCAACAATTTATTGAATTATACAGATGACCTAATAATTCTATTTAATGGTAATGTAATATTTTATAGAAAAACATATGGATTATTAGAAATCAAAACCTTAATATATATTCCCAATGTTTAAATTCTAAAGTTTATTTGAGATAATGAGATTATTGATAAAGTAAATGAGATTATATTGATGGCATTGTAACTGATTATTAATTCTACAACAAAGTGGGTTAAATTATATTTTAGGTGGTTTACATAATTTTAGTATTTATAGAATATATTTGTTAAACTGGGATTTTATTTAAGGAATGAGTTGGGATGTAATTTTTGGATGTCAGATTTCATTTCATTTTTAAAATAATTCATGTTATTACCATGTTTTAATAGAATATATGATCAAGGAATTCACATATTTGGTATGTGAAATTTCTATCTACTATATATTTTTTGGGGTATTAATTTTAAGTTTATTTTTGAAATTTAGTAACCATATTTGTAAATTTTTGGACATTGAATTTTTTCAAACATATTTTTGATATTTTTAAATGATACCTATTTATGGAATGGATTATGTTGATCTTTGGGTATTATTTCTTGTGGTTAAATTATGATTAATCATATTGAATTACCCATGATAATAATTCTATTTTTAGTAAATATTTTGAGAGAGGGGTAATGGATTATCATTATTTTATGGATCATATAATCTGATAATTTTTTTTAGTGATTTGGGTATACAAAATTCTACTTCAATATTCTTTTCTTGGAGTAAGAGATGATGTTGATACTGATCGAAGCGTAAACAATGGATGAAATTGTTCTTTTGATATAGAAATAAATAAAGTATAATTTCTCATGATATATGTATTGATACTAAAAGAATACATAATCTTTAAGAAAAGTATCTTGATATAATGAATCAATAGAATTTTAAACTATCATATATTTATAGTTTTGTGTTCATTACAATTATCTTGAACATGTAATCTATCACTATATATTATTACTTGGTATTTAGTTTTCATATACATGTATTTATTTTTAATTCTTAGTAATATTCAATTATTTGGAAACCTAGTTATGTTTTATTCCAAATAACCTTCATATTTTCCATTCAATATTTTTAAGAATAAATTTTATTAATCCATTTTTATGATGTGTGTTTTCAAAAAAGGAATTTTATATCATCAATCTCTTGATTTTTAGGAGAAATTAAAAATATAAAGAAAAAAATTTATTAAAGGGGGGAGAATTTATCACCGTGGTATTTAAAAAAACACTATGTTTGATGTCGTATACAACACGCACCACCATGATTAAAAAACCAACAAAACATTATTATTTTATGACCACTATAACATGAACTATAGGATTGGAATTTATGAATAGGATTTACCACAATATTAAATATTTAAAAATAAACTATGAAATAAAAATTTATTGATTAATTTATATTGAATAAGAACTTAAAGTTTAATAATATCATTTTACTCTAAAAAAGTCTTCTATAATTAGTTTTATTGATTTTTATAGGAAAATAATATAAATAATTTTTTTTTTCATTTTTTATAAATTTAATTGAAAAAATTAACTTCATTTTTAAAATCTCAATGTCAAATTATCTTAGAGTGCAATTTTAAAAATTTCAAAAAGTATTATTTTTCAATGAATAGTGTAAAATACTGATTTTTATTGAAAATTGAATTTTGGATTTGCAAATTGAAAATGTACAATTTTATTTTTAATTGGTTTGAAAGAATAAGTAGTTTAATAATGTTATTAATAATATAATTATGTTTATTTACATTAATTTTATGGTTGTATTTAGTATAAAATATTATTATACTTAAATTATTTTTTTTTAAAATACAATTCTTCAGTGCCTTCTAAGTTTTTATCTAAAATTAATTTATTCTTATTATCTAAATTTAATAATGAAAAATATCTTTAATATTTTTATTCAGGAGGGTAAAATATGGTAAACAAGATAATTTTATTTTGGGTCAATATGATTAGTAACTATAATAAATTTTCATCACCCTAGTAAGGGAAAAAGAGGTAAAATAGTGTAAAAATATTGGGATAATGCTTTAAAATTTATATAAAAAATTACATTATCACCTTTCAGTCTGTTAGAAAACAATAACATTGCTCATGAGTATGTGTGATCTACCACCTCCACGAAGCGATGATATTAATTAGTCATTTTTTATTTTCATGGATGGTAATAAGTGAAATTATCACTCATTTATAAGTACATCCTATAGTCTCCATATAGTGATACAATTAATTTTACATCACTATATTTAATATATGGTTATTATAACGGGGTTTTTCATATATTATATATATTAACTATTTTTTATTCTGGAATTATAAGTTCATTTCTACATTCTCACCTTTCAGTCTGTTAGAAAACAATAACATTGCTCATGAGTATGTGTGATCTACCACCTCCACGAAGCGATGATATTAATTAGTCATTTTTTATTTTCATGGATGGTAATAATAATGGATTTAATGAATATATATGTTTTATACTATATTATAAATTTTCAACAATTTTGAATTAATATTTACAAATCTTGTATTCCTTTCGTCAAAAAGTGATGTTGGCATTCGTTCGTACATATGGCCTACTGTCTCCATGCACAGTGTAATTCATTTTTCTTATCTATATTTTATAGATGAATCTATTTATATAATATATATACATGACATTTATATCATTATTAAAATTATAAATATTATAGAACTGTGATCAAATTATAAGGACCTAAAATACCAAACCAAAATTCTCATGAAAAATGAAACATTTGACACTCAAAAAGATGGTTTTACTAAAGAATTATTAAAAAATGGGTGTTAAAATGTTATATGTTGAAAAAATATGATATTATAAGTGTTTTAATTGTTTTTATATATGATTATAATAATTTTAATTTACTATACAGAAGGTAAGATCACATTCAAAGCATATCGTACTTAAGGTAAGGTTTTTTCTGGTCAAATTATTTTCTTCAAAAGATATGTAATGTTATGAACCTATATTATTTTATGATATGTATATACAGATCTATTAAAATATTATATCATAAATCCAGTTATTTTCATTATACATAAATTTTTCATTAGACTTAATTATTTCATGGGGCCTACAATTCAAAAGTTACCAAAGTAGTGAGTATTTTATTTTAAAATCACATTGTTTATTAGAATTATTTATCATTAAGTTATGATGATGAAATAGTATTTTCATATACTCAATAAAATTATTAATTTTATAATAACATTGTTATTTATGTAAATTTTACGATTTAATTTCATTTTACTCTCTTTAAGTACTCAAAATATCGAAAGAATGTTTTTTTAGGAAAACCAAATTTTTTTCTCCCTACGATCAAAAATGATTTTTCTTCAATTTCCATATTATTTAAATATGTTTTATAGAATATTTTTAATTTTATAATAACATTTTTATATATTTATGACAATTGTGGGTGATTATCCTAATTTCCATTTCACACTTTATAAGACTGATCATCTTTGCCTGACACTCCAACTTCATAGTGCATTCCATTTAATAATATTCATTCCCTTATAAGCAATATCCAAAATACCCATCATGATATGAATCCCTTGGTCATAGTGAAACCATATATCCACTTAGTGATTAACATTGAAAAACCTTCACCCATTATAGCATGATGATATTTTTTATATCCAAACCAACAAGGGGTGATCCTGAACCAACTCCAATAGTCATCTGACCACTCAAAACCCTTATTAGGGCTCCACCCACATCCAAAAACATTTTATAATGATGTTCCAACCCTAACAATTTCAATATAAATCATAATTTTCAAAATTTCACCTATTATAGGACTAAAAAACTAAAATTCACTTTAAAATTTTACATTCAATAAAGATGCGAGTATTTACAAAGTTCATATCATAATGATGGTTTTTCTTGATAAGACTTAATGGTACTCCATACATCAATCCCAACATACCATCAGAAAAAAATCATTGACTACTCATTGTATCCTATCTCTGTATAATGAATGATCTTCTGTAAACCAATTCGAAATTCAAGAATAAATATTCATCAAAAATCGATTTACAAATCTTCAACATTCCCAACCTCAAGAGAGTGCTCAACCAGAACCATTATGAAAAGAACCAAAGTAAACAAAAAGAAACAATACATTGATACTGTAATTTAATTATTACATCCACCAATTAGTTATAGAACCCAATAGCCTAAGGGTTTACTATCTTAAGGACTAAAAACACACAAAAAAATTATTTCCCATATTGTGAACGTCTCTCCATAATCTAAATCCAATCTTATATATTCCATGAGACATAATACACTTCAAATCCTAGGTAATAGAAAACATAATAAATGGTGAGATCAAACACTCAGTATGGAATAACATAACAAGGGATACAATGTTTAAATCATAAACAAATGTAAAATAATTAATATGGAAAAATATACAATTTAAAAGAACATAAATACAGAATTTTTAACTATAATAATTAAATATAGTCATAACATCTAAAATGATAACAATTTCACTATTGCATGGGAAAATAAAACATGAACAATATCACCTGATACATGGGATGTGGGAAAGAAAATAAAACAATCATAAATATAAGATTTATCATCTCTTTTAACATGGATACCTTTGAACCTACTCACACTTAAAATTTTTATTAGATCTAAACACTATAACTGTCACTATTTTTTACCTAGAAACTAACTAATAGATTCACATAATATTTCTATCTCATGAGATATAAACCTTTACCCAATGTATTTGAGGGAGATATGGCTCTAATCCATCACACATTCAATAAAATTTTGGTACAATTGAAAAAATAATTATATCATAAGATAACCAATAAAAATATAAAGGGTTTCACGATATTTTTATATCATTGTATAAAGAGACCTGGAATATAAAATGGGTTTGATAACATTTCAAAATAGTATAAAAACATGAAATAAATCAACTACCACATAAAACATGTTCAACAAAAAAATCATATGATAAAAGGAAATATATGGTAAAACATGAAACATAACTCCATTAGAGTTAGATCATTTTAAGATAATATAAACCAAATCAAGATAATAGATCTATTAAAACCTATTTTATTCGTCATTATAAATTTCATGGCTAAAATGTTTCCTTTATTTTGAAAAGAAAACATTTCATGAAAATTTATTTCTGTAAAAACATTCCTTCACTAGAAATAAAATAGAATATCATTTTTAATTGAATAACTTTGAAAAATGATTATTTAAATAAGAAATTATAAATGTAATGAGTTTTTTGTTACCAATTCCCTTACCTTTACCCAAGATTTATATAGAAGTGATTTACATTATGTACTATAAACATAATCATATAAATTACATATTTTATAACTGTATTTTTATAGGTGTTAATATTATTTTTTATCACAAATATTATATATTAAGTACCATTAAAGGTTATATAATTTATTCTTTATGAGTATTTATAATTTATAGTACCATTTAATTGTATTTTTAGTCTTTTTTCTCAAAAATAAAAATGTGGATGAACCAGTTTTGGGGTATTTTCCAATATAAAGAGATTATCTTATAATAATATTTAATTTTTTTTAATTAAAATTGAACCATATTAAATATAAATATATATATATAATAAATATCATATACAATAATCAAATATAAACTAAAACAATCCATTTTTGAATGTGAAGGAAAATGAAACACGTTTATTTGTGGAGGCGGTAATCCACAGAATGCTCAATTTATATTTATATGTTTCTTAATAGAAAAGATGAGGGTGTTTAATGCTTATATAATCATTATAATAACATAATAGTATAATGATTGTACTAATGTTACAATTTTATGATGGTGAAATGTAATTTTTGAGGAAGAATAAAAGAACATAAATTATTACAAAAATAGTGGTTAAAAAACATATTACTCACTCCAAGGATTATCTTCTTTGTAATGGGGATTAACATTTTAGATATGATATTTTGAGGTGATGAGAACTTTCTAAGGTGTATATGATATTTTTGGGTAGATAATTGGATAATTTTAAGAGTTTTTGTTGTCATGGTAAGTGAGGAGAGGAGTGCTCATTTTATAATTGGAAAGTAGTGGAATTTTTAAAAATACCCAAAAATTTTCAATAAAAGGTAGTTAATGTGAGGAAATGTGGCTTAAAAATTGATAAATAATCGATTTAATGATATATAAGGTTGATGAAAATTCCCACCATTCAAAACGAAACATTTTTTTAATATGTTAGGCCTTTTACCTCTAAGGTTACTTACTTTTATGATTTTTATTTTCTCCATGGTAATAAGTTTTTACCTATATAATTTCTCAATTAAGAAAAAAATTAAAATATTATTCAATATATAATTTGTAAATAATTATTCCAAATTATAAATATATTTTGTTTGATTAATTTTTTAAAATTGATAAAAAATTTAAAAATACTAAATGCATAATCTATTAAAACCCATATTTTAAAAAATAATAATGTAAATTATAAAATTGAAAAATATGGGTTTTAGAAATAAAATAATTTTTTTAAATTATAAATTAACTTATAGAATACATATTTGAACCCAGAACAATTCTTCAAAAATTTCAATTTCATATTTATACACTAATAATTTCAATAATCTTTTTTATTTTTAAAAATTGTATATTTCACTATTCACCTAAAAAGAAATTTTTCAGAAAAGTGTCAAAAACTCATATAAATATAATATGATCATGGTAGATTGAAATTGATTTTAATTTTTTTCAATTATATTCAAAAAATTGATCAATTTATCTATAAAATAAAATTATAAAATATCATAAAAATGTTTTTATAGGAAATCATTTTTTGGTATAGTAAATATTATTCTAAAATTATTGTTAATCATAAATATATAAAAATTATAAAAATATCCATTTTATAAAATAAAATTTAATTTTAAAAAATATATTCTTTATTTTTCATAACTGTAGTAATAACGTCAATATTCAATGATAATTTTCTTTTGATTTATATATATATATACATTTACTTATTTATATTTCATTATTCTATTACCACTTTTTTACAAAATAATATTTCTAATATTTTATAATAGTCAATATTCATTTGGTTTGGGTGTTGTGTGTGGTGCAAGACATCAAACACTATTTATTTAAGAAGGGAAAATTCTGATTGTTAATTTCTTCCCCTTTAAAATAATTTCTTCATCAAATTTTCATTAAATTGATGGAAATAAGTGAGGGTAATTTTCTCCCATCAAATCATTATGTTCTCATATATCCTACTCAAATTTATTATTTCTCCATATATCATTGTCCTGATGATGGGTATTTTTCTATAACACCTTATCTCAATGATCCATGATATCTGTAACATCCTAAAAATTTATATGTGGTTAATAAATGAATTCCCATTTAAATAAATAATGTTATGATATATATTTTATAAAACTATAAGATTTTATTTAATCAAAGTAATGTTTTTTTACTTTTTATTATTTTTTAAAAATATCACCTTTATTAAATGTGATGTAATATTAATTTGTTTAATGTTTCTTTTATGAAAAATATACTTTTAAAATGTTATAATAAATTATTAATTTCAAGTAATAAGATTTGATTTTAATTTAGTAATTATAATTGTAAACAAATACGATTTATAGTAACATTGAATCATTTTGAACTATGAAGTTATTAAATATAATTATATTGAAGTACATAATATATTAAAATAAATAAAAATATGTTTTAATAAAATCATTTTTGAAATTATTTTTATGAATAAATTCTTAGTGTTGTTTATAAATGACATATAATTATTATAAAATGATATTTTATTAAATTAATGTATATGAAATTATATTTTTTTAATATAAATATAATTTTAATGAAAATAAATAAAAATTATTAAAGGTAATTTTTTATAAAATTTTGAATGTGTATATATATATATATGAATATTAAATAAATAACATTATTTTAAAACATTAAAAACAATATATTTCATTATAAATGTAACTAATACAAATCTATAATGTTTTGAATCAAGAATATAATAAAATATTAAATTATTGTAATATAAGCATTATTTTTTTTTGTAAAATCTTGATTAGGAATTTTTTTCAAAAATTATAAGAATTATAAAAATTATGATAATTATAATATAATTATAATATATATACATGAATTATTTTTAATTCTAAAATTTGAAAATCCTATTATTATTAACATTTTATATCTACAATTGTTATATATATATATTGTTTTAATTAATTTTTAAAACAATATTTTTTTTAATATATGAATATTAACGGAAATATAAAGCATTGTTTATAAACAATTAAAAAATAAAATTATTTAAATAAAGAAACAAAGATAAGAAGAATCGAGATAAGGGTAAATGGGGTGAGGTTTTCCTATAAGAGTGGGGTTCGTCTTCAATTATTGGGAGACCAAATAGATGGTAGAGTTGAGATCTCCATGAGGCATAATGAAGCCTCAGGTAGAAAACCATGCATTATAGTGAAATATTTTGACTGCCAAATGATGTGGTCGAGTGTAGTTGGAGGGATCAAGTGCAGATCTCCCGCTGGAGTGCGGAATCGACTGTGGTTGAGGGCTTCGATTCGGTAGATTCAGGTGAGTTGGAGTAGAATATCACAATAATAGAGGGCTTCAATTTGAGTTGGTATCAAATAAATATGGGAGTCAAATGTCAGATTTGTTTTAAGTAGGTGTTTGCGATTTTATTTAGGTGTATGAATCTATCGTATTGAACACCTGTTGTCATATTTTTGAATTTTTCATAGATTTTTTCTACCTTTCTTCATACACTATCCTATAGTCATTGATTTCTAGTATATTATTTTTTCAATGTATTTTTTTTAATAATTCTAGTTTTCCTGATCATGATTTTTTCCTCAGTCAATTTTGAGGTCGTTGTTCTTCGAATCTATCAATTATGTCTCTGTTGAAACACTATAGATTATAATGCTTAAAATATTTTCAATCACTTGTTAACAATTTTTATAGTCTTATATAATTTTTTAAAAATTATAAGGCCAATTTTAATCAAAATAATATATATATATATATATATATAAATTGGTAATCTGTTTCAAATATTGCACCACAAGTATAGGAAACTCAATCATCCCTTCATCGTTTTATACTTTAATACCATTCAATAATCATCAAACGAAACACACATATATATTTCTATCTCTGGTTGAATATTTTTGGATAAAATAAATATTAAATTACTCATAATTTTGAGTGTATATATATGTGTGAGAGGTGATCTTGGAGAGGTAGTGTGAAGAAATAATGTGGTAAGGCAGTTTTAGAGGAAACATTTGAGCTCCCTTTTCTTTTTTTTATGTAATTTACCATTAATAGAAAACCCACATTGGGTTAGATAAATTAGATAGTGATTCTAAAGGAATACACTAAGAAAAATTAGAAGAATAAAGGTCATCTACAAATTAATGGTAAGTTAATGATAAATTATCAATTATTTATTAATTCAAATTTATATTTTCTTAATTAATATATTCCAAATATTTATTTTGAAATTCTAATTTTTATTTTTGGTTTAGAATTAGGGGAAAAATTATTTATTGTAAATATTCATTTACTTTGAAATTTTATAATTTTAAGGGATGAAATTTTTTAATAAAAATTACATTATGATTTTATGGTTTTATTGTAAGGGAAACATCTCTTTTCAAATATTTATTTTATTAATGTAAGAGAAATATTTATTTTGTTCATATAAATATATATGTATGATAATGTTTTCATGTTATTTATATTTATAAAGAAATTATGTTTTAATGAAAATTATTCCATGGTTTCAAATAAACTGTTATATTTTCAATGTGGTATGAGGAATTTCTATTTTTTGAACTAAGGCATAAACCAATTACAATAATTTTCTTATCATTTAATTATAAAGGATATTTTTTTTAAATCTATGTTTTAATGTTTTTATTTAATAAAATATATTATTCCATTTTATGATTATAAATCACAGCATGTTTTAATAATAAAAATCTACCTTTTTGTGTGCAAAGTTTATAAATGACATCTCTGATATAAGATATGACCATCATCTATAACATATGATATATCCTGAATTTATAATACATGGACTAGTTTTTATTATTTTCATATGTATGTGTACTGAATAAACCATATCTTTGTTGGAAGTATATTCAAAAAATGATTTGTATATGAATGAATTTCATGGATGAAAATTATTCTTTTATTAATATACCTTCCAATGTAAAATTATAATTAGATTGTTTGTTCCAAATATAATAGATGTTTTTTATGGATGTATATATATATATAAGTGTATTTATATATATTTACATGTTTATTTATAAATAATAACTCCTGTGAAAATTTGATATATGTGTAATGTAGGCTTAAAGTATTTTTATAAATTTTGGCTCTTGAACTTTGTAAACTTGATAGGGAAATGGGGAGTGAACAAATCCCTTAGATATTTTGTGACCTAGAGATTCTTATAAGTTTCAAGTGGCCCCATGGTTTTTTTTCAAAAGTATTCTTAATATTTTATGATGAATCACTGAATTATTTTATTAATAAAATTATTTTCCAAATCGATAGTATTTGTAACATATGTATTTGTTGAAAAGGATTCCCAAAATACTTAGTATTACTTAATTTATTTTAATATTATTATATATATAAATATATAAAATATTGATATTTAATATAAAGTGTTTCAAAATAGTTTTTAAAATAAATATTTATTAAAGTGTTTGAAACTTTTTTAAAAACCCTTACTGGAAAGTTTAATACTTATTCAACATTTTAAAAATATTTTCACATGTATCATAATAGTTATAAGATGGAAGACTTCTCTTTCGAAGTTAAAACACATGGAAAGATATAGTTATTTTTTAAAAAAACTATGATAAACTTTATATTTTTTATAATTCACTAGAACCTAGAGTATAAAATCTCTTGGAATGTAAAATTTTCTTTGTATATTCTGGAGTTATAGTTTATAAAAAAATATCCAAATCATTTTTATGTACTGAATCCCGATGTCCAGATTCAGGGTCATTACAATATCTATAATTTTTTCTTTATTGGATAGGTCATGTTCCTATTTCATAGCTTCTAGGATTAGTACATGTGTGGTATATGGTATGTAATTCCTCAAAAAACGATATATAGAAGTCATCATACACTTGGGAGCGGTGAGTAGTCAGATCAATGTAATAATATATGACATGGAAATGATCAAATTTCTTAAAAGGAAAGATGTATCTATATAAGATCTTCTCTTTCATTAAAAATCTCAAACCCTTTTCCATGATGATATTTAGAGAAACACCTTATCACTAATAGAAAATTCTATACCTCTTCAATGATAGTCAATATTGATCTTCTATTGATTTTGTGTCATTTTAATATTTCACAGAATAGATTAGAGAATCTCTATAATTTCATGGATAAGGTCAGTACCTATCATATTTGTTTCTCTAGTTTTATCTCAGTATATTTAATCCATGCATCTCTTCCCATATAGATTATTATATGGTTCTATTTGGATGTTAGAATAGAAATAACAACAGTAGAGAGAGATATTAATCCTAATATCCTTGGAAAATCATTGTAAAAGATATCCACATATAATTTAGAGTTTAATTTATTATCTCAGATAGAAAATCTATATTAGGGTGTAACGCATTTATAAAATTCATCTTATTCACCAAAACATGTTGTAGAATTTTCCAAAATCATTATGAAAAAACTTGGATCTCAATCAGATACAATTAATAATGGTATTCTATGAATCCTGGCCACCTCATTAATGTATATCTTGTGAAGATGATACAGTGATAAATATTATCTTATGGTAGTAAAATATTCTATGATTTTAAGAATATGGAATAAAAACTATATCTAATTGTGACCATTAGATGCCCTGGGGAGCCCTATAATGAAATATATAGTGATATTGTTCCATTTACACATATTTATTGGTAATTGATACATAATCCCATTAGGATTATATCTCTATATCTTGGAATTATAACATACAAATAATTATGGTATATACATCACAATTTTCTATATTTATATTATCCTACTGTAACTTTTTCGTCATATCTTTTTACATCTTTGTTCCCCTTGGATGGATTCATAAAGATTAGATATATGAAATATCTAAAATCTAATTATTAAGTTCCAATAAATATAGGACACATATTTATTTTCCATACCATACACCACCTTATTTATCAATGTTGAAATCTAGAATATTCTATATATTCTTATACAACTCCACATTATTCTTCTAGGACTTATTGATCCTTACATGAATACAAGGTTGAGAAGAAACATGGGAAAGGTAAAATTTGTCCACATCCCTTATGACATCGGGAATATTCCTACATATATTCATGAGTATTTGGTATTTTTTAATCCTTATCATGTATAATATATAATTATATTTTCTACTCATAGTATCAACCACCTTGTTTTCTTTTCTAGGGTGATAATTTATTGAGAAGTCATAATCATTGATTATTAATAACCACTTTCTTTAGAGAATATTTAACTCTATATATGTGAAGATATATTTCAATATCCTAAGATCAATATATATATATATATCATACCTCTATCCATAAGAATAATGCTACCAAATTTTCAATGCAAAGATAATCACCACTAATTCCAAATCTTGTTTCAGATAATCTTTCTCATGATTCTTCAATTTTCAAGTCGCATAAGAAATTACCTTATCATTTTTCATGAGAAAAAAATCCTTATCCTTTTAATGATGAAATAATATAAATTTAAAACCCATCACAACTATAGGGTAATATATGAACTAGTGTAGTTACCAAAATTTTCTTAATCACCTTGAATTTGTTTCTTCACTTTCATCAATCTATAGTAATGTGAGACATTTCTGTGTATATTTTGTTAATGTATTTGATGGTTGTAAGAAATTTTTCATAAAGAATCAATAATATCCAGATAACCCAATAATACTATAGATTTAAGTAATAATGGTTGGTCAAGGCCAATACTTGGTAAACTCAGTCTTTGACGGACCTAAATATATACCCTTTCTAGTGATGAAATAACCCATGAACAAAACTGTTTATAGCTAGAATTAAAATTTATTGTGTTTAGTGTAAAATATATCCTTCCTCGGGGTCTTCAATAAAATACTGGGTGATCTTCATGATATTAATTTCTTTTGGAATATATATGGATATATTATGTAAATAAAACCCAAAATTGATCCAGGTAATCTCTAAAAACTATATTCACAAGACCCATAAAGATAGAAGGAGAAATGGAAAATCCCAATGAAAACACTATAAACTTATAATGGCCATAACTTGTTTGGAAATATATATATTTTATATTCTACCTTATTTTCCTTAGTTAGGGGTATCTTAACTATAGGTTATATTTGATAATAATTGTGTTCCTTTGAGTAGATTGAATAGGTCATCAATATGGGGATGAGGGTTCATTTTTTTCCATTATTTTTAGATCTCATTATAATTAATTCAAAGATGCATTGATCCATCATTATTTTTTAAAAATTGGATTGGTGTACCACTTGGGGTATCAATGTATTAGATAAAACCCTTTTCAAGGTTATCTTATAATTTCTTCTCTAATTCCTCTAATTAAACAGAATCATTTCTTTAGGGATTCTTTGAGATCTGAAATGATCCATGGACGAGTTCAATTGAGTATTCAAACTCATTTTCTAGGGGAAGATGGATAAATTTATCTAGAAATACATTAAAATATACACTCAGGATAGGTATGTTTCCAATGATATCTTTCTATATAATAACTTCCATCTTGTAACCCCTTGTTGTCAAGACCCATATTATAGAATTCACTTTTGAAGAAGGATTGTGATTATCCTTGTATTGATACTTGATAACCAGTGATAAGAGGATATTTCACTTTTCCAACAATTGATATGATATTTATATAAGTAAAGTAACTCCATAGCTATAATTATGTGATATATAACTTTGGGGAGATTAACCATACTTTCTAGAAGTACTCCCCATAAATCTAGAATGGAGATAATTTTCATACATTAATTTCATATATCATGCCAGTAAGTGTTTTAATTCATAACTAGATATTCAATGTTTTAGGTGGTGAATCCATGTTCTCATAAAACATATAAGATATAAAAAAATGATATTAATCAGAGTAAAATAATTCATTTTTAATTATATATTGGACAATTAGTGTACTATACAACACTTTATTATTATAGTCCACCTCTACAATAGTTATATTATATTCCCTATTTTCTCCCTTGGTTTAAGAGGTTTACAATGCCTATTACTTTAATTAAATCTTATGTTAGTGAATTTATTTTCCAAATACCTATACCCCTATAATTTGAAGCATTGACTAGTTTTTGGAGCATCATTTGGGAACTTTTTCCCCATAGTGGTATTATTCTTCCTCATTCCTTTAATTTGGTTGTGATGAGATAGGTGGCCTTATTGACCACACATGTAACACTTCCCATAACTTCTTAGGTAATTACATGGATTCTTCCTCCTCCTACTTTTAAATTTTGGGAGTTTACATTTTTTTACCCCAATGAGACTATTCTATGTGGAATCCATGATTCTATATATATATTTTCATTTCTCCAGAATCACATTTGTCTTCATCTTCCATATTGGCCTTAAGCACACATCAGAGAACTTAATCATAGAATACAAATTCTAAAACTGATAATCTATTTTTTAGGATATATTTTAAGAGAAAAAATAATAGGTCAATACTATTTTCAAGCCTATAGATAAAATCAAAGGTCTACCTTTTAATTATTGTGAATTTATCCATGTAAGATCTAACATACTCATCTTTAATTTTTTAAATTATATAAATAACCCTTCTATTTTATTATGAAGAGTTTGAGGGAAATATTTAGTAAATTATATTCCCATTAAATCCTCCCACTTAATAGAATCTAATTACTCTGCTTTCTATGTATTCCTAATGAGATTCAAAAATTTTCTAGCATCACCTTCCAGCAGATAGATAAAAAATTTTCTTATTATTCTCTTAGAATTAGAGGAAAGATAATATCATTTCCATCGCATTAATCCATTTCTAAAAAATCAATGGGTTTGGAAGGCCATCAAAGGATAGTTTATTTTGAAACATAAAGGATTTAATATAAAGCGACTCCCTTTTTAGTATATTTTAGATCTCCACATTATTCATGTTATAAGCCATTGCATAATATATTTGGGGGAGCATTACCCTGAGATTTTAAACTCTAGTTTCCATCTCATTTGAAAAATCACCAAATTGTACATTCCTTGCATCATTAGATCGGTTAATTATTATTATAAACATATTTTTTATGACAACTCTATTCTTTATTACACACTAATTCATGATTTATTACCTAAACTTCATTTGTTACAACATAGAAGATCGAGAGGTCTAGTGTCTTTGGGGATTAGGATCACTACATAATAACTTAAAAAATTAAATACAACATCTTTATTGAAAACTTCATTTACATGACCACTACAATCCCTCGTGCTTAGCATTTCATGGGATAACCTGAGGACATACATAAAAAAGGGCGAGCTATAAAGCCTAGTAAAGGAATAAATAAAGAATAACATGAGGAATATAATACATGTTATATAAAATTATATTAATGGATTAAAAGAGAAACACGAACATAAAGGAATGATAAAGCATGATAATCATAACATGGAAATGTGGCAACAACACTTAACATGGAATTAGCATGAGCCAAGGCTCATTTCTCATAGAGCATGAGTAAACCCTCATTGCACATGAAGCACGAGTAAAACCTAATTGAATTTGAATTAGCATGAGTAAACACTCATTGCACATGATGTATCATGATACAATACATCACCCAATGCATTGGAGAACTATCAAGGCACACCCTTCTTAAACATTTCATTTAATGCATAAGTGTGCCACATGGATCATATATCATGGAATCAATCAACAATATAAGTTATTACAAAATTAATTACTGTGTAATAAATACATAAAATTACCCTTAAATAGGTATATATGCAAAAAGGAGAATACCCTTGATAGAGACACGGGTATGGTATTCACTACACAATGATCTTGGATTGAAAAAATGCGGTGCAATTTCAGCAGCATAACGGCGTGACATAAGGATTCATGAAAAATAGGTTATGAGATAGAAAGGTGTGTCTCATCATATTTACATGAAATGGACTATAAGGGGGTCATATATATATATCTCCCAACAAACATAATGGATTTGATATGCATAATACAAAAGAATTACTTGGATGTAAAAGAGGAGAGAGAAATCCCTCAAC
Organism: Viscum album; assembly: GCA_963277665.1. Lineage (NCBI taxonomy): Eukaryota > Viridiplantae > Streptophyta > Magnoliopsida > Santalales > Viscaceae > Viscum > Viscum album. The sequence continues at coordinate 1,989,054,398 of OY728145.1, forward strand.
GAATTTCGACATGGTAACAGGTGTACATGGGACCCATTAATGATAGAGGAAGGGGTCTAAAAAAATAAAAACATAAATAGGGAAGTATGGGGGAGGTGATAAATCATACCTCAATATTTTTAATGGAAAAAAGGGCATAACAACTTAAAGAAAATTTGACAAAAAATGAGAAAAGAAGAAATCCCTTACTTAGAAGTGTGATACCAAAGGCTTGAGAGAGGATTGAGAGAGGATTATTAGGAGATTGAGGCACCTTGGTAGGATTATAGATAGAGGAGGGAAGATTTTGGACTAAATACAAAGGCTTTTAGTGAATATGAAGTGAGATCTTGGGTGGGTTTATATAGGAAAAGAGAGGGAGTTCTTTATTATTTAGGTTTGGGTCACCATACATTAAGCTATTCAATACCACAAACCAGACCATGGTTTTTGACCATGATTTTTTCAAAATTTGAGTGGAAGATAATATTTTATAAGTATAATGTCCTAAAAACTTAAAATAATAGGGTTTCTTATGTGGAGGTGAGTCACACTTTCGAGGAAAACAATTTAAAAAGACAAAATGTTTTACAAGCCTTGAGGGGTCCACCAAAGCATTGTAAAATAAATCAAACAATCCCAAAATCAGATTATATTAATGGTAAAACATATATTGTACGAAGATAATGTTTATAGTATTTTATTACATCACTATTGGGTCATTAAGATGTCATAAAACACGTTATACATTTAAACAATATTTAATTTTTACCCAAAAATTCGAGTGTCTCAGAAAATTATGAAAAATTCACCATTGGATAATTTCAACATACTGATTCCAAAAATAATATTCATTTTATCTAAATAATTTTCAAAATATTTTAATTATTAATTTTAAAATAAAAACTGATATTTATCGAATATTCATGGGTTTTGAGAAAAATAGCTTTCAAACCTTAATAAAAATTAAAATTGTATTCATAAAATTATACAATAATTTATATTTAATAAAAAGTAATATAATAATAATAATATTTCATTAAAATATTATTTAATTAAAAAATCCATTAATTCATCAAAATATATTTTTTAGTTTAATATTAATTAAAAATACTATTTATATTTTAAAAACTATTTATAATGTAAATATAATAAAATGAATGCACATACATTATAAAAAAATGAACATAATCATAGTGCTAAGGTCTTGTTTTATAACCAATTCTAAAACCCTCATAAGACTGAAGGGTAAGGTGTGCGATATTGATAGACTCTCAGGGTGGCTTGGATAAAATCGCTCCTCTGGTAATCTCTATTAACTTCCACTTATCCCATAGTCGGTTCCACTCAAGAATAAAGTGTTCAAGATCGGCTTGGGCTTGGTCAAAAGTGAAGCCCAATGATGAAACCTCCTTTACAAGCTCAGAAAAATGGGCTACATACAGAGAATGTCTACTGGATGAGGCCATCACTTCCTTTGTCTGAGTACATTGGATTTTTCAAGCCCTATATTTATACTAATCAGATGATCACTGTTCAACGACTATATTAGCATTGGTCATAATTCTTAAAGGTATTTTAAAATCCAAAAACATAAAACCAATGAATTTTACATTTATATAATCAATTTACAAAACTAAACATTTTATCAGATCAAGAGGAATTTTTATTAATGAATGTTTTGGTTGTTACATATTTAATAGAGGAAATTTTAAGGTAAGGATATTTAAATAACCAATGGAAATATATTGGGTTTCAAGAAACTTAAATATCACCATTTAAAGAACCCACAAAAATAAAATGGTTTTCCTAACATTTAAAATTGTATAATAACATAAAATAAATAGATAAACATCTAAAACTTTATCACACAAAAATAATTATGAAACAAAAATAAATATGGTTTGAAACATGAATCCAAACTCTATTAGAGATAGATAGTTTTAAGGTAATGTAAACCAAATCATGAAAATATTTTTTTTTTGAAATTCTGTATTCATAATTATAAATTACATGGTTAAATAGTATCCTTTATTTTGAAAGTAAAAGCATTCCTAAAAATATATTATGTTAAAAAATATTTTCCCCTAGAAATAAAATAGAACATAATCTAAAATTTAAAATTTATAACAATTTAGTTCAATAACAAATTTAATAACTCAAAGAAATGATGTAAAGTTACCAAGTCCCTTATCATTACTATTTATTTATAGGGAACCTCATTAACCTTATATACCATAAATATAAACATATTAATTAAATATTTAAGAACCATTTTAATTTATATATTTCTACTTTTACTCTCAATTAATAAAAATTCTCTCCAAGTATTTCATTTTTCTATCATTTTTTCAAGATCCGATGTTTATATTCGTTTCCAATTGGAACTATGTTTATAAAAGAAGTGTTGATATTCCTTTTTCACACAAATATCATAACTTATAAACCGTAAAATTTTATGTAATTAATTTTTTATGAGAAATTATTTTTTTAAAATTCCATTACATTTTCTTTTTAGTCATGTTTTCTGAAAATAAAAATGGTTATAAACCAATTTTGGGTTATTTATAGATATCGATGGATTATCTTATAAAAATAATTAAATATTGTTTTTTTAAAAACCTTATTAATGAAACATATTTATTATGAATATTATATATATTTATCAAATATAAGCTAAAACATCTATTTTTAATGTGAATGAAAAGAAAACTAGTTTATTTAATGAGGCAGTATTCCACGTGATGCATGATTTATATTTTCATTTTTCTCAACGGAAATGGTTAGGAGGTTAATGATTATACCTTTATTATAATAATATAAACCTATAGTGATTATAATTATGTAATCATTTTATGGTGGTGAAATAAAATTTGAGTAACAAGAATAGTTCATAGAGAAATAGAAAAAACAAAGAGGTGAAGAACTTATACCTCACTCCTTAGATGTTTCTATTAGAAAGGGAATTAAAACATTATGGGATTGTCTTTTGAGATGACCAGAACCTAATTAAGGTGAATAAGATTATATATTAGAGATTTTAGGTTATATTTTCTCAAACATGATATTTTTTTTGTGTGAGGGGAAGTGAGGAAAGGAGTGGCCCTTTTATAAGTGAAGAGGAGTGTCATTTATGTAAATAACCAAATATTTTCAATAATGAGATGTCACTATCAATGAATGTATCTCTAAAATTGATAAATAATGGATTATATTGAGGGTAAGGTAAATAAACACCTCAAAAGTTCAAAGATAAAAATGTTTTAAACATGTTAGGCCCATTACCTACAAGGGTACTCACGTTTACTATTTCAGTTTTTACCATGGTAACGAGTTTTTACCTAGTTAATTAATCATTTAAGACCAGATATAAAATAGAACTTATTATATAATTCCAATCTAACAACCTCAAATTTTTAATCCATTCAATTTAATTAATTTTTTAAAAGTGATAATGATTAACTTTAAAATAGTAAATGTATAATGTACAAAAAACATTTTCCTAAAATATAACTTAAATGTTAAAATATCAATTATGGGTTTATAAATTAAATCTTGAAATTTTAAAATGATAAATTAACTTATAAAATTGTTTTTTATAAAATTGATTAATAAATTTCCAATTCATACTTATATACTAATAATTTTTTAAAGTTATATTATTTTTAAAAAATGGTATTTTTCAATATTCAACTAAAAATGAAACTTTTGGTAAAAAAAATAAAAAATTCAAATAATATTAATATGGACATGGTAAATAAAAATATGATTTTTTTAAATCATATCCTAAAATTGATAAATTTTTCTTTTAAATAAAATCAAAAAATATCATGGAAAATAGATTATTATAGAAAATCATTTTTTGGTATATATATTATTCTTCTAGATTTAGTGTTAATCGTAAATATATAATACATGGAAAATAACCATTTTATAGAATAAATTTTCTTAATAATATGATATTTTATTAGTTCCTTAGATATTATAATTGAGTTTATGTTTAATTATTTTTTTTTTATTCTTGTATATATATATATATATCATAATTTGATTACAAATTTTAATACCAATTAATTATAAAAATAACTTACAATAGTATATATTTATTTGGATTCTTGGTTATCTATGGATAAATCCATCAAACTTGGTAATTATTAAATGAAAAAACCCATGTTGTTTCATGTCTACCCTAACACACCATGGTGTCTATAATCACATCATCCCTAGATTATGGTTCTTTCCACCATTGAAATCAACTCAAAAAGGCTGACTTCAAGTAATAATACTCCCCAATATAGGAATAGAATACTTAATGGAATTTATAGTAGTCCCCCAACATACTTGATGTGATTTCTACCTAATTTCACCTAATTCATGTAAAATAACTGTCCAATACTCTACTAAAGATCTCTCCTGAAAAAACAATGATTGACTCACACCAATGATCTATCATAACACCCAACAATCATACCTAATTTACCAATGAAATTCCAGGATCATCTAAAAACACACACCAAAGTATAATCCTGACACTTAATGTAATTCCCTGGTTGTATCATTGACCAACCAAAACTATCATCATACTCCACCACAATCTTCGACATTCCTCTGATTTGAATTTCTCTTAGATTATATAAAATCTATATTGATCATTATACCAATATAAGGACTCCATATACTACTATTTATGAATATTTTTTCTAGTTTTAACTAAGGAACAATATAAAACTAGATCAACATGCACACCAACATCCTAATGCCATATTTATTGTTTACCAAATGATCTATATGTATCTACATCTCTTCTAGAATGAGGATTGTATATTTTTTACTGATAAGATACTTCCCACCAATTTATTTATAACCCCTTAGGATTTCATAATATGTTATCTCTTTAATGTAATTCAATATTTCTCGTCACACGCAACACCGAGTTCAAGCACACCACGAATTACCAAACAAGAAATTTAGAAAGTGGTAATAAATAGTATTAACCAATTTTAAAGTTAATATAATACATATAATATTCACATCCATATTATGTGTTTTTAGACATAATATTAGAACAAATCCAATTTTTCAGATAAATGAAGAGTTTTAAAAAAAATGATATTTTACCGCCTTTTAATGGAGAACCCTTTTCAAATCCAATATTTGAAACTTTTATATATTTAATTTGAAAAAATGAACATTTTATTTAGAAGAGGGACATAAAAATTTAGTCTGGATAATTTTTTTTTGTTTTTCTGATAACTTTCATATTTTGATGAATAGTGAAAAGTACTAAATTTTAATTAAAAACAAATTTTTTAATCAAAATAATTAATATTATTAAATTATAAATTTTCATGTTTTTGAAGTATAATTAGAGTTTATTTTTATTATTTAATTTTTTTCATTGGAATTAATTTTACATTTATATTGGACATAAACACATATCAATATTTTAATAGTTTTTATTTCTCAGAAACCCGCTTTCCGGTTTTAACAATTATAATTAATTTTAAATTAATTAATGAAAATTATATGTTTTGAATTTTTTAAAATAGAAATCATTTTTGAATTTGGAATATCAAAATTAGCTTAGGGTGAATTTTTGGAATCTTTTGGAAAACATTCATTTTTTGATGAATAGTAAAAAATACAACATAGTACATAAAAACCGACTTCTTAATTTAAATAATTATTTTTAATTAAAAATTTATCTTAAAATATATATTTAATGCATATATTTGTAAAATTTATTTCATTGGAGTCATTTTATAATAATATAAGGTATATAAAATTTTATTGAACCATTTTAACGTCTTTTTCCCACCTTCTAGGTACATTTACCCACCTTCTATGCACATTTTCAAATTTGCATAAAACATAATTTTACCTCTTTTTTAAATTGAATTTAAATAATAATATAGACATGGTTGATACTATTAAGTAAAATTTGGTTCAATAGGATGAAAATAAATATTGGTGAATAGTAACTTCTGAATTTTATTTAACATAGTTAAAAGTAGATAAGGAAATTAAAGGTAAAAATAATATTCATATTAACCCAAAACATGTCCTAATTATATTTGATATTTTCTTACTACAAAAATAAGCATTATTAATAAAATATAATTCTTTGGGTCCACTTGGATTAGATTAGGATATTTATTATTATTTTATTTAGAGAAGAGTTAAAAGTGTTAAATTCAATGTTTAATAACTAAACCTATCTTAATATAGGGTTATAGATAATATAAATTAAACTATTAATATTAATTATAAATCTAATGAGAATTATTATATCATGGTATTTTATTTATAATTTTTAGACATTAAATAATTAAATTTATTTATGACACAATGACGATGCAATAATTACCATATTAATGAATGATTAAAATAATTTATATTATAGATACCAAAATAAATTTAAATTGAGACTTTTGATGCATTAAAATAATTTTATAGGTTAATATGACATTTTAGGGTTGATTTAATTTATTGTTTTATATGTAATCATGTTTCTTTTGACTTTCACCTAAACCAAATACTAAATAGTGTCATAATTGACAGAAACGAGTTTTAAAAAAATACATCATTATTAAATGATATAATATTCATAAAAATATAAGGATTGCACAAAGAACTTATATAATTATATATATGTAATTAATGAACCACTTTAGGTTATCTTGGAAATTTATAGTATGTTTATTAACTATGTTATATAAAAATACAAGAAGACATTGTAAAAGTTACACTATTTAACAAAGAGTTAAATATAAAAGATAAGGTTAATGTGGTGACTTGAAATTTTCTAAAACCTATTGTTTTAGAGGATTTATAACCACATCTTAATGTCATTTTTATCATAAATCCAATCTTTAAATCCTTTAATTATAATATTAAATTGGCGGCCTGTTGAAAAGGTATAGTTTTTAACTGGGAATTTTGTATTTGTTTCATCTCCAACCTCTTAAAAATCTTATTAAATCATTATAATATAATATAATTGTTATATATAGTATACATATATTTATTATTCTAATTCAATAACCTATATCCATATCTGGTTTCATCAAAGTAGAAACAAAACCATTGTTTTTATATACGATATACTACTACCTCACAAACCAATGTAATTCGTTTTCCATAATCACCTCTCAAAGAAATTTATTATGATAGATTTAATGTATTTATTTATATGATATTAATGAAATATTTATCATTATTTAATATTATTAAATCATATATATTTTTACATTTACTTTCATCGAAAAATAATAACATCATTCTTGAGTATTTGTTAATTACTGACTAAAAATTATATTTTTATTTGATTTTCAAAACATCCTATTTAAGGATTAGTGGTAACCGGTGGGATCCAAAAAAAATGATGCCACAATTTAAAAATTTGAAAAAAAACCCAAATATCCACAATACCCTAGACGATCATGATCTAGGGTGCCTCAACCAAAGTATTATTATGTCGAACCATCATCATTGAACCCACCATCGATGTCGCCATCATTACCACCATTGAGGTCTCCATCCATCGCATAGTTTCTAGAGCCTAAAAGATACCCTCTAAGTCACTTAACAACACCAACATTAACCACACTCACATTATCACTGACTAAAAACCACTGTCATTATCACCGTTTGAACAAATACAAGTACGCTAGAGACCGTCAAAGACCACTGAACCTCTTGGAACCAACAACACTATGTCACCGACTTCAAATAAAATAGAAAACCTTAAAAAATAATTTGAAAACAATACCATATGATAAAAATTCATGCACAAACAACAAACCATCTCCATCTTTTGTAACATGAGCATCATCTATGTTGTCTTCATCTAAGAAGAAAAAAACATAACAACATACCACAATGAAACCGAACCACAAACCACAACAAAAAGATTCCAAGTACATCAAAAGAATCAAAAAAGGAAACCACATGAACTATGAGATGTCACCAGAAAGAAACACCAGAGATGTCGAATAAGATTAAAGGAACTAAAGACATAAGAAAACCAACACTGACCTAGAAAAGCCTGAGAGCACCGCCATCCCCCCTCCATTTACATCCAAAGAAGTCCGAAACCCCACATAGAGCCCGAATAAGATGGGTTAGAGCCTTATGGGTTGAACAATAAGGGCCAAGGAGAGGAAGAAAAATTAATATCCCCACCATCTCCAACCTAAACATCTTGAAGTGCCCACACATTGTCCCAATATGGAAGTCTCCTACGCAGGGGATGACTGAAAGAGGGGTGAGAGAGGTCTATGTAGATTATTTTTCATAACCATATTTCATGGTTTGTTTTAAAATTATAATTTGTGTATAAAAATTAATATTATTTTATTATTAAGAATTTTTATATGGTGAGATAACGACCACTTTAACTGTGTTCTACACATCGATGCCATTTTAAAATAATGAACAGATCATTATAAAAACACCCGATGTAAACATAACTAATTAAGTATTTAAATATGTAATTAAAATATATAAAGTAAATGGTTTATGTATAAAGCATTAAACTTTGAAAATTTTATTAATAAACAAAAAATTGATATAATTTTATAATGTAGTTGATAAAATACATACTAGAAAATTATGGGCTCGTGGTAAGGGTTTTTATCTTAAAACTTCTTTCTTTGAGACACATTTTCTTTTATGCACCAAATTTATTTTAAAAGGTGTATATACTAAAAGATAAATATTTTAAAACTTGAATTATTATTATTCACTTTATTTTAAATTTAAATTCTATCTATCTATATTTTAATTGATTTTTTATCAAGGAGTTTCTTAAACTAAAAGGACCTTCATCTCAATTTCTATTTGTTAAGGAATATTTTAATATTTTTCACACATTTCTTTTATATATGTTATAAACATACCATTTTACATGTAATGTCATTAATCCTCCATAATTAATTTTATTATATGTTTCAATTTTAATTATTTCATCCATGTTGATTTGATGTGAACATTACTTAGTGGTAAGGAATTTCATAACTCAATTTATTTTTATTTGGTTATATTACTTTTTATTATCCTTGATATTATAAGTTATGTGCGTAATGTATTTTTATTGTTTTATGTTCTATTTCCACTTGTTTTTTTGGATTTAATTTGAAACAAATAATCAATTCATTGATTAATACCCACTTCAAAAGCATCCCCATTGTAATATATTTCATCTCAATTTACACTCTATTGAGACATATTTGGTATTATGAACCTATTTATTTTTATGATGTGTATCTACTCCCCATTTTGTATTTTAGATCATGAATTTTTTTATATTCATGGAATTTAATGTTTTAATTTGTGTTATTTCTTTCTTGGGGGTTATGATTTGAAAGATAGAAAAGTTGTAAGGGTTTTTACATCAATCTCATTTTAATCGAGATTGTTTATGCCTGAATTTACATTGATGAAAATTATTTTATTATTGTGTATAAAAACATATAATTTTCTTATCCTATGGTCATTCAATATTTTTTCAATTAAAAATACAATTTTATTCTCTTTGGTTCTTAAAATTATAGTGAAAATATTTTTAATAAAAGGAAACATTATTTCTCTCTTCGGCCAAAAATTATTTTTATTCCATATAAATATTTTTCATAAAATGTTTTAAAGAATATTATTTTGTATTATGAAATTATTTTTTTAAATATATTTTTATCCACGTTTGATTTTTTAATAATGGTCTAACCATTTTCCAAATAAGGTGCTTTTTTAATTTTTACAAAAGTTTGAAATGAATGTTTTCTCTTAAATTTTACGGCATGAATAGAATTTAATGCCCTAATGACTAGTCAATACTTGGAAATTTAACTTAAAATTTTATATGGTTATTTTCAAAAAAATATATTTCTCCAATATTTTGTAATGTTTAATATTTTAATGGATTGATTTCAAAGTGTAATGGGTGTTTTCATTAAGAAATATTCTATGTGATCAATTAAAGGAAGTTCCTCCAACGATGAAAACCAATAATATTTTACAATGATTATAAATTATTATATATATATAAATCTTCAATATATACCTCATTTAATCTCCCTTAATTTTACGGGATAATACATTTATTAAGTTCATTTATCAAATTCCATCTTCATGAAATCTCTTTTTCTTATAATATGAGATAATATTTTGAAACTCATTTTATTTCCATGCATAATTATTATGTTTATGCATTATGATAAATTTTCCTTATATTGGAATGAATAAATCATGAATGGTGTGCCTAGATAATTCACCTAAGTATTGGGTAAATATTTTTGTATCATGAGACGTTATGTATGGGATTAAGGAGTAAACCAAATTCATTATGTGGAATTTTCAACCATGTTATATTGTGTAGAAATATAAACTTGACTAATATTTATGTCTTTTTTTATGATGATGCCCATTTACTGTGTTACCATGATATTATGATACCATGTTCATTATGTTATTCTTCTATTTTTTTTAACAATGAGCACTATCCTTTAGGATATCTTATTATACCTTAGACTCACATGTTATTTATCCATATTATATTTATTCCCTTACAAGGTTTTTTAGTTCACCTTAATCTTTAATGAATTCACTAGGTTATCATATATAGTATTTTAATTTCAAATAGATTTAGGATATCATTATGGGGAATAAAATCAGTATGTCATGTTTTAATTTTCTTTTGATGTATTATGATACTAGTCTTCCAAAAACACTAGTCTTCACATTTTTTGGGTTGTACTTATGGGATGATAATTATGAAAATAATATAATAATATGTGTAAAAGAATTGGAAACTACAGTTGTTAAGAGGGAAAGTTATAGTTATATTTTGGGATTAACTAGTGTAATTTAGTGAGAACCCTATAACTAATTATAATATTAAAAATAATAATATATTGAAATATCCTTGAATTTTGGAAAATTATAGAGAGAGTGGGTTCCAAGAAATTTCTTGCTTATCTGGATAATAAAAGTTGATATTATAGATTAGTTTTACCTAGGGGTAATAACTCCAAAAATACCACATCGATATTTGACTCGATCATCACCTAGTGCATAATGATGGGTCTTACTACACATCTAGTTTGAATCTCCTTGGGGTTATGTTTTTTAAATTCACAAACTATTTAAAAACAATCACGAAAGAATGTAATTGATAATAATCATGGATAAAATTAGTTAAACATTAAGTTTGTTTGTTGATATGTCTAAGCTTGAACATAAGTTAAAAGTAAAAAATACCCCTTTGAGGTTTTAAATTATGGAATTATTATATTATTAAGCTTATTTTGGGAGAAATTTATAGTAAAATAACCCTTTAGTTTAGTTTGGGTTTCAGTAATTAAAAATTTATTTCAGAAGGAATTCATATATATTTAGTAGACATATATTTAATGGTCTTGGTAACCTTTAGGGTTCTTCCTATAATTGATTTTTAGGTAATAATATTTAATTATTTTTATTTTATTTTTTTTGTGAAAAATAAGAAGTATAAAAAACCCTAGTGGTTACAAATTTATTTGATGATTAATGTTATTATGAGTATGTTCACCATATTTTTGGAAACTTTATAGGAATTATATTTATATATTTTTATAAGTACAACTAATATTTCAAAAAAAAAATCATCATATCCCGAAAGGTTATAGGGATTGAACCCACAATTGAAGGTTGATAGGGGTGTAGTAGTTACCACTGGTCTATGTGATGTCCTAGTTAATATAAAATTATTTTTTACTAAACAATTTTGTGGTTACATATTAGGTTGAATTTTTAAATCAAATTATAGGATGAGATGTTTTTTGACTTGTAGTATTTTCATATGACTAATGATATTTATGGAAATTATTAATTGAATTGAGGTATATATAAACTTTGAGACTAACATGTGATTTAACATGAATGATTAATTGGAACGACCATAATTAATTTTTTATGTTGAATTTATTAGAGATTTAGTGTAATTTATTTCAAAAATAATACATATTGATTCTTTGGTTGAAATTTTGAATTTAAATGTATTACTTATTCATTTTAATATTTTTAATTTTTTTTATCTTACCGTATGACAACCATTTCAGATTTGGATATATTTAAAGAAACAAGGAATATATTATTATTAATTTATGAATATTATGATCACTTAATAGTTGTTTTTAGTGCTACAACCATAAAAAACTCTTATTGTATATTCATTCCTTAGAGTAAGAGGTAATGTTTAAATTGATCAAATAATAACCAAAGGATGAAATTGTGATTATGAAATATAAATATATAAAGCAAGTATATTTCCTTATGTTATTTTTCTATATGGTGCAGTAATTCCTCAGATCTAGGAAAAAATTGATATTGAATCTAAAATGATATCCTATTACAAAAAAATCAGATATAATTATAGTCTTTTCTAAGCATATTTATATTTTTTTTCTTGTTAACATTCTTATGATCGTTCACTTTCTTGTGATCAATGATCTCTATCACTCTTCATATATATTTGTGAATTATATTTTTCTTTCACACCCATTTTTTCAATCCCCACAATTGTTTCATATGTGGAAACCCAGTTATGTGTTATTGTAGACGACATTCATAATTTCCTTTATCTGTTATCAATATGTTGTTTTATTAACCTTTTTTATGATGGGGGATTTAAAAAATTTATTTTTATAAGGAAAAAAAATTATTTCTAAGAATAATTTTATATTTTGAGGTTCAAATTTATTCAATGGTAGTATAATGTTGAACCTCTAGATTAAAAAATAGATAAATTAGTTCTATACCATATACAACACGCAACACCGAGCCTAAATGAAAAATGAAATATTAATATCTAAATATGATTGATATAAACAATAAATTAAATTAGTAGGTATGAATAATATTAAATAATATATTAAATATTTTTAAATTTTATAATCAATTAAATGTATTGATAAATTTGTAGGAAATAGAACTCAATTTTTAATGAAGACATTTAAATAAAACATTTTATTGACAAATAACTTCTCTCATTTTTTGATAGAAAATATTACAATTAATTAATTAATTTTTTTTAAATTTTATTTTAAAAAATTATTTTCTTTTTTGAGATAATATTATCAAATTTTATTAGTTTTTAACTTTGGTATTTTTTATAAATGATTTATTTTTCATTAAATAGTAGAAATTACCTATTTTTCAAATAGTGTGATTTATTTTCATTATGTAAAGTAATTTAAATGTTCCCTTATACTATAGATTTTTTTTTTAATTTTACATATGAAATATTTCATTTATAATGATATAATTAATTTCTTTTGAATCATTAATTTTGATAATTTTGTTATAAGTTTAATTTTATTCTTTAAAAATAGGATTTCTGCAAACTATTTTTATGTTCGTAATTCTTATCCATTTTAATTAATTAAAATATCCCCATATATAAAAACATTTAATTTAAATTCATATATTATAAATATATTTATATGATTTTAAATTATTATAATTTTTATTTATAGTCATATATTTAATACAAGATCATCTATTTCTTTTAAAATAAATTTATTAGAAACCCATTTTTTGAATCATTTTGAAGGTTTAATTTTAAATTTAATTATTCAATTTATAGGGTTTTATTTTGATAAATTTGATTCTATATTTTGAATCGTATTAATTAATGTTATTTTTTAGTCATAATCAATAGTAAAATCCATAAAAAATAGTTACAATGGTGAAAATATAAAATAGTAAAAGTGAGTAACCATAAGGGTAAATGAAAAAAAATGTCTAAAACTTATTTATTTTGAATTTTGGAGGTTTTATCTACCAAAACCCCCCTCACCTACTCTAATTATCTATTTTTTGTCAATTGTTTTGGGAGTAACTTTCCATTATTTAACAGTTTTGGGTATTTACAAAAATGTCACTACCTCTCTCTTATAAAAGGGAACTTACTCTCCTCTAATTTAAACTAATGAAAAATAATTTTAGTTTGTCCAATTAATTACCAAATATTTTTGTCCCTTCCCAAATGATTCTCTACAGGCCTTATTTTTATCATAAATCTAATCTATGAAGGATTTAGATATAATCGAAAAGATGTTGTATGAGGAAGAGGTATCGTTTCGAACAGAGTGTATTTTATTTATGTCTTCTTCCACCTCTTAAAAATATTTTAAAACCATGATATTATAAAAAAAAATTGTATATATCATATACTTATATCTTTCTATTTTAATGTAACAACCTACATCCATCTCTTCTTCCATCAAATAGGAAATAAAATAATTATTTGTGTGTAAGACATAATACCGGCTCTTGAACTGATGCAAGTTGTTTTCTATCATTTTTTATCCCTGATGTTTATGTTGATGAATTTAATTTATATATATCTTAGAAATTCCATATATATAATTCTATAAGTATAATATGTCATATATTTTAATACCTTTCCATTCATAAATAATGATAATGTTGTTTTGTTGTATGTGTGGATTACCACCTCCAAAAAGTCAGGTGATTATTGATTCCTTTCCACATATCATAGATGGTATATATAAGAGTATTCAAAAAAACAATATGATATTTATGATATAATTATAATTATTTAGAGATAAAACAACACTCTTATTACTTCCATCATGATTTTGGATAAATGGAAACGTTCCTCATGTTTATGTATGGCCCCCCATATCCATGATTACAAAATAGTCCATTTTTATAACCTTATTTCATTGTAGGTTTTAAAAGTACATTTTTGGTATAAAAAATATAATTTTTTCCTGATTATTAATTTGGATTTTTTTAATAATTAACCCATTAACTATGATTAACATGCTGACGTTGTATTAAAACTATGAACTAAGCATCCACAAAACACTTGGTGTGGACATATATAATTATGTAATTAAATATATAATTATAATAAATTATGTAAATGGTTTGGATATATTTAATTATAGATTTAATATGTAGATATTTCATCTTTTTAGATATATATTCATTAAATAACATAACTATTCATGAAAAAATCATATAGGTCCAGTGCCTTTGAAAACACAGACATGTAAAAAAATGGTTTATGAGAGTATCCCATTAAGTTATTTAAAAATAAAACTCATCTTAGACATATAATCCCAAAACCTTTCTTCATAACATGGGTAAAAGAAAACATAAAAAAGTTTGAGATCTAATGCTCTCTAAGGGTAAAAAAGGGAGAAATTAATGATTACTTGAGTATAACAAGGGAATAAGGGTAATAGAAGATAATCATAATATTTGAAATTCATACCAATAATATCATAAATCATAATATTGTGTCATATCAGAAATATTGGTAGTTAGTAATTAAATAATCATAAAATTATCAAATAATAATATCCATGAGAGCATAATATTAGCACAAGACATGAGTTTGTGTCACACATAATGTTATAACATTGGGAACATATATAAATTAATACAAGTTCACTCGTTATGTTAAGGGCATCAAACTAGGCCCTCACATAAACATATGAAAATGGATCAGGGTCCACTTATAATCTTATGATCATTAATTCAAGGTAAATGGATACAATTATATGCATGATAACCATGTCTATGAATAATCTTAAGGATATGAAATCTAGGTCTATTCATAATCTTATAGAAATGATCAGCAGGTCTACTCATGATATTGTGAACATGAAATTGGGTTTATGCATATCATGTTTACCTTATGAGTTATCCATATTTACCCAATTAATTAGAGGGATATATATATCCCACCAACCAAATAATGAAATTCATACATATGTGTTACATAAAACATTCAACATATCAAAAAATTGAAAAGAAATGGGTTTTCTTATCATTTCATCATAGCATACCCCATGAAAAATAAAATGATTTCATAAACATATTGTTGTTATAAAAATAAATAATCCATAAAAATTATTAATATTGTATACTTGGATCATAACCCTATAGAATCACATGTGATATTGAAGGTTATTTTCATTAATGAAAAGAAATACAATTACAAGATCATTCAAACATTTTTTTAGGAAACTATCATTTCCATTTTGAAATCACTCCAATAAAAATTAAATACTTCATATATACTTTGGAAAATTACACTGAAAAAATGTAAATTAATCCTAAAATCATTGATCTATCATGATGGTTGTAAGTTTCATTCATTCTATATACATTTAAAAAACATTCCTTCTATACTTTTGTAAAAAGTCAAATAATTACTAAATTTGGAAAATTAAAAGAGGATACATTTTAAAATAATTTTTTAAAAAGTAAAACATGGGTAAAAATTAATTTAAAAAAATCATAGTAGAATACTAAAAACCTTCATTAAATATTTTTCAAAAACATTTATATGGAAGATAAAAGATATATGGCATAAGAGATAAATGAGATATGATTTCCACAAAAACGTATTTTTAGTGTCGTGGGTACCTAAGGTAAGAAAAAATAAAATAAAACATGAATTCTAAAGAAATTAAAATAAGATAATAAAATTCATATGTTTTATGAGAATAAGTCATAATAATTCATCATTACAAACTAAATCATTGCCAATCCGGATAAACAATGTGATTTTAACATAAAACCCTTTTAACTTTGGTAACATTTGAATCATTATACACATGAAATAAATATATATTTATATGTAAATTCTGATAAAAATTAATATAATTATCATAATATGCATTCATGGGTAGTATATACAAGATATAAAAGAAACAAGTGGTGAGTGTCTCACAAAGATAAAAATGAGATGAAAATCTCTTACCTCAAGTCTGACTTAATTTTTATGTGTTAGAACCTACAATTTAGTCAATATATATTTATTATAAATATATTTAATGACCATAATCATATATATCATACCATATATGATTTATTTATTATCTTTTTTCACCCATTTTATAAAAATTCATGAGTAAAATCACTATTTAGATTGATATCATCTTCATTTTTCAGGTATGTTTTGGTTTGATAGTTTTGGTCATTAAACTTTTATCATTATTATATAATATTAATATTTTTATTAGTGATATAAATATATCATATAGTCATTATATACATGTTTATATTCATCCATAAATTTATAAACCTAAAAATTAATTATATCGTTCATGGAGATGGTAAGTCGTACATACACATGAACATTATTTCCATTTTAGATGATGGAATTAAATACAAGTAAATAATATATAAAATTTCCAGAATCATTTTTACATCATAAATATTCATTAAATTCTCATTTATCACCTTCCAAGTATAATATGAATGAAAATAAAATCACAATGCTTCATGGATGGGGTAGTCTACACGTACGCTTGAGTGCATTTTCATTTTCCAATGGTTTCAATGGTAATAAGGTAAATATGATATTGTAACTCCATAAGTGTAATTATATCATAATTAATATATATATATATATATATATATATATATATAACCCATCAAAATAACCATATATGAAATATGTTGATAATAAATGAATTATATCTCTACGTGGAGACAGTAAGGCGCATGCACGAACAAGCGATACTTTTTCATCACATTTTATGTAAATATGGTGAATAAAGGTGGTTTAATAATTATTATAATATTTAATTATATTGATAATATTGAAAGTATTATTTCATAAAAATTATAACAAATTTATATGAGATAAAAAGAGAATGAACACAAAAGTGATCAATTGCGAGGATTACCAATTGTTTGAAGAAACAATATTAGATATCCTCATGAGGACCATGCAGTTTTTATTATAGGAAAAAAGATCCTTTGGAATGTGTATAGTGGATCTTATAAGATAAATTATCTGGCTTTGGTTGAGCTATAAGGATCAAAGTGGATTAAATAAGTGAAAGGAGGGAGTTCTCTTTTATAATTAAGGGGCATGGCACTTTTAGAATTTCATACAAGATTAAAATATAATAATGTCATTATCTATCCCAAATGCTTCAGAAATTCCATATATTCAAATATATGGTTTTATGGTTTTGATATACCATAAACTAATAAACTTTATATTATTTTATGTGGGTTTTTAAACCATATATTTTTGTTTAACCCCTAAGTTAACATATTTTAACATTAATCGTGGTAACATTGTTTTCACTTTAAAACGATTATATTGTTACATATAAGGTGAAAATGGATCATAAATGGAAAATTTATAACATTTTGGAGCATATATTATGAAAATTATACTTGTGAATTATTTTTTAGGATATTTAAGTAATTTAATAACATAACAATTTGATAAAAATCATTACTATCAATTTTGAAACTACTCATTTAATTTGAATTAAAAACATAAAGAAGAGGTAGTAATTATATTAAAATAGTTTTACACATAACTAGAATGTTTTATTTATCTATTACGTTCTTATACCACTATAAATCACTCAATTTATATTAATTTTTATATTTTAAATATCATTTATTTTATTTTACTATTAAGTAAATTAATATTTCACCATTGTTACAAAATCATTTTATGTGATTATATAATTTCTTATATTTATAAAAAAAATTATATCATGAAAATAATTTCATTAATCTCAATATGGACATTTATATTCATTCATAACATTATTTTTTCTCTACGTGGATGAATATGTGATATTTAAATCCATGAGAGCGATATTTTGAAACTCTCATTTCTATAAATATTTTAGAGTTTATTTTTGTGGAATATTTACATTAAAAAAATAGATTTTAATCCTAAGGTGATAAGGTTAGATTAACCTTCATTAAATATGAATTGTTATGAGAAACAATGGCCCTATCACTTATTGTTAAGCATGATTAACCCAATTTACCCTTTACCGTGGTGATAAATTCTTCTAAGATTACTATTCATATTGGCAAAAAATAGTGCCCAATTTAAAACATTTGAAAATCTAGATTCAAAATATGGAATATTTTTTATAAAATTTATTACTTAAAAGTGCTAAAAAAAATTGGACATATGCATGCAAAACAAAACAATAACCACTTTTTAGAAAAATACATTCTTAATCATAAATATTGGTTTATACTTTTCTCATGAATATAAAAATATTAAATTATTTTAAAAACCTTTTATTGAATATATATATATATATATATATTTCTTATAATAATTCAAAAATAATATCCAATTAGATTTATTAATATTTAAGAAATTGCGGGCATAAAAATTATTTTTCATGAAAATAAATTTTAACATATAAAAATGTATTTTTAAAAAATTAAAACATATAACTATTTCCATTGAAATGAATTAGATTTTTTAAAATAAAATAGAACTAATTTTAATTTTAAACCACATTTAAAAAAATTTAACGTTGTTCATTCCTTAAAAAAATACAATTTTTGATAAAAATATGTATTTTTCATTATTCACTGGAAAATCTATCTTTGCATAAAATTATCAAAAATTAATCGCAAGATAATTTTGATTTTATGATTTTAAAAATAAATATAATTTTTGGAAACAATTTTTTTATAATGTTAAAAAAATAAATATAATATTTTCATAAAAAATCTATAAAATTAATTTTTAAGGAAATTTAATTTTTAATAATAATATAACTTTGTTAAAAATTTAATGCTTATTTATTAAGAATTAATAAATACATATATTTAGTGGTATATTTTTATATATCTCATAAATTATTTAATCATATTCATACATTTCAATTTAACGGATAGGTTATAACGATCATATTTAAAGGATAATAGTTTGTGGTCTGTTTAAGTTTGATGTTGGGTATCATACACACAATCAAACATAATATTCTTATTCGAAAACATCATGGTGTTAAATATATACCCCAGAATAATAAATTGAATTCTTATAATTTGAATTTTTTCTCAGTAATCAGTTTTTGATATTTAGAAGTCTTTGTTGGAAACCCATTTTGTAAATTTTTTTAATAATAATTCCTTTATGAAAATGAAAGTGGAATATGAAAGTCATCTAAGTTTTTGAATAGGAGATCATTAGATCAGGGTTAAAAATGGATGTGGAAGAGAATAATAACACAAAAGTATTAATATATAGTGAAAGAAGATATGTTCAAGATAATTTTAATAACCAAAAAATTCAGAAATATATGATGGGTAAAATACCATCGATTCATTAGAAATGAATGTAAAAGTATAAAATTTTATTTCAAAATCATTATCATAATGTTTAGGGATTTAGATAAAGAACATGGAAAAATATAATTACTTGATATATTTCAATACCATAATCACAATTTTATCCTTTGGTTGTGCTTTGATCAAATTACAATTATTATCTTACTCAAGGTAATGGATATTCAAGAAGTCTTTTTTATTCCTAGATAACTAAAATTAACTATTAACGGATTATAAGATCAATAAATGAACTAAAATTCATTCCTGCAGTATCTATATTAGCCAAAAAAAATTATTAGTATAGTTTGTCTAATCTGATAAATCTTACTTTAATCACAAATAATAACACCCAAATTTCAACATAATCCATTCTATAAATAGTTAACTTTAAGATTCCTTCAAATGTGTCTGAACAATATAAAAAACCAAAGATGATTTGATCTCATATCCTTCCATGAGCAACCTAAAAAAATTATTCACTCATAAATTTTCATACCAAAATGAATATATCATTATCATATATTCTATAATATATAATAATAATTTACCAAAATAAAGTCACAACATAATAATATATGATTCTAAAAGTTAAGTCACCCCTTATTTCATAAATAATCTTTTATATTATCCAAAAAATTTTGTTGGAGGTTTGGTTTCATCCTTACATTGATAGATAATCATATGTTTTTTAAAAATATAACTTATTATTTATTTATTCCAAAAATATTTATAGAATATATGTAGTGAGAGATAATAAATTCTCATACTCACATCAAATTTAAATAAAGGATAATATTTTCATAGGGATTATTGATAAAAACATCGGCACAAAATTCCCAATTCTATAATGGAGTATAAGTGTTCTCTAACTATCACAATTCACTTTAATAATCATAATTGTATATGATTTACCTTCTTTCCTTTTATTTTAGAGGTTTTTTTGTCTGTTTATCTTCATTATCCCTTGGGTTATAACATTTATTCAAATGAGGACCAAACTTTTTGATTTTATATATATCAAATATGAGTTGTATATTCTATTGAGAACTCCCTAGTTTTTTAATTAACCGACCTATTTACATCACTTTGAAATTATTTTACTTAATGTTTAGGATTTAGACAATTGAAACATCATTTTATTCTATTCAAGTATTCAATAGTGTTCTCCTACCCACATTTTTGGAAAGTAGGAGGTTGATAATTTTGATTCCCTTTATGTGAGATTATACCAGAGCTTCCCTGATTCCCTGTATTCATTTAATTATCACCAGAATTGTAAGGGTTTCTAGATGCCATTTACACATTCCATACACATATAACAATTTCTTTAGAGGTTCCAATAGATTTTATGGTATATTCATTTCAATGAATTTGTTTCACTCCAATAAAGAAAAAACTTATTTTTATTTCAGGGATTTTGATTAAACATGAATCATAACTTGAAAGTCTTGTAAAATTTTCCTCACTGGTACCAATATATTCATCAACCTTTTTATTAAGATCATAGAAGTTTCTATCCATTTTTTATGAAAAATATTATAGATTAAATTAATGAAAAGTATTCTCCTAAACTCTTCCAATTACGTGGATTCAGTTTCCACCTCTTTCCTCATATTCTTAATAAGATTACACCATTGATCTACATCTCCTTATAAATGATAAATAATGAAGACAAATTTTTCATGCACTAATAACTAAATAATTGAAAATTTATATTCTGTAAAATTGATATATTTCTTAGAAAATATTTGATTATAAGAGAAATAGAAGGAGGGTATATGTTGTTGCATAAAATATTCAATATCATATTTTTCCCTCCCCTGTGCATTCAAAATTTCAACATCATATATATTACTACTTATATCTAGAGAGAGTTGAGATATAATATCTATAATATATTACATCCCACCTTGTAATCCATTTGGTTTCTCATGAGGGTGGTCGTTGCATTGTCCATCACATTTATTGCTCACACGATTTCTTCAGGTTCCAACAACTACTTAAAACTAAAAATTGTAGTGTGAGAAATAATAATCACAGTGTAAAACCATATAACTATGAAAAATAATTCATTTTTTTTCTAAATCAATAAACATTTTTCCAATATATGACACATTAAATTTAACAAATATTACACATGATAATTTATAAAACATTATAATTTAATCCGATACTTATACATATCCCCATGGTTCTCACTAACGTTATCTCGTCATAGTTTCAAAATATTAAAAAAACCTTTATCTAATTCTAAATATAATGACCCATACTTTAAATATATGGATATTTTAACTTTTTAGACGAATTTTCATAGAAAAATAGAACTATCCATGCCATAAACATATTGTTCTAGTGCCTTTGGAAACTTAGAAACATAAAAAACATGTTCATAAGATTCTTCCATTAGGTCATTCATAAAAATAACCCTTCTTAGAAATATTATCCATAAAACATTTCAACATAACCTATGTAAGAGAAATCATAATATAGTGTGAGCTTAAATTCTATGTAAGGTTAGACAAGGGAGATATTAATGATCACTTGTGTATTACATCAGTATAACGGTATTTGAACCTAATCGTAACATTTTAAATTCATTCCCAATATGTCATAGATCATAATTTGGAGTCATCGAATAAATATTATAAATTTATAAGACAAAAATCAATAAGGAATGAAGGAACATGATCCATGAGATAACAACAATAACACAATACAAATTTTTTTTAGAATACATAATATTATTACTTTGTGAACATGTATAAATAGAAATAGGTTCACTTATTTTGTTAAGTAAGAGAAATCAGTCCCATTAATAAACTTATGGACATTCAAATTGGTCCATACATAATCTTATTAACATTAACTCTAGGTCCACATATAAAATTACGGACATGAAAAATAGGTCCACACAAAATATTTTATAAAGTAAATATGTGTCTATAATAAATCTTATAGACATGAAATCTATGTCCACATATGATATTTTCAAAATAAAATCAGTTCCACACATATCATATTTACTACATGAGTTACCCATCTTTACCCAAGTAGTTTAAGGGAGATATAGGTCCCAAAAGTCATATAATGAAAATAATATATATGTGTTACATGAGATAAAAATATATTCATAATATCATAACTAATGAAAATAAATGTGTTTTATAAAGATTTCATCATATCACAACCCATGGAAAAGAATCAAGTTTCATAACAATATCATAATAATAATAATAAAACATCTAGATAAAAAACATACATGATATCCTTGGATCATCTCATCGTAAAATCAAAATTGATATCAATTTTTTTTATTTTATGAATATAAATACAATTAAAAGATCCTTAAAACTTTCTTGAATAAAACAACCTCTCTATTTTTAAGTTACTTATTTGAAAAAATAAAACTTTTAAAAATATTATGGAAAATTTTTCCTTTAAAATAACCATGAAAACTTGTAATGTAATATTAAATGAATAGAGTGTCCATAATGAATATAAATTTTGTTTATACCATATAAGTTAAAAAAACCTTTCTTTTAAATTTTTTTAAAAAGTAAAAAAGTATATCATTCAAAAAATTAAGAGAAGATTAATTTTAAAAATATTTTGTAACAACTGAAAAATGGGTAAAATTGTTATAAGAATACTATAACCTTCCTTAAAACATTTTTATGAAATGAGGATATAGAGGAAGAAAGATCTTTGACCTAAGGGAGAAATGAATTTGGTTTTCCTTAAAAACCTATTTTTTCCCTTAAGTACTTAAGGCGATAAAAATAAATAAAAAAATTGAATTATAGAGAAAAAATAGAGGTTAAAAAATTTCATTTATTACCTGAGACATATATCATAAAAATTCATCATCGAAAACACATTCATAAACAATGACAGTAAATAATGAGGTTGTAACATAAACCCCCTACTACTTTGGTAACATCTGAATCATAAGCCCGATGAAAGAAAAAAAAACCTTAAATAGGTATTTAAATCTACATAACCATATAAATAATAATCTTAAAATACATTCATGGTTATAATATAAACCACATAAAAGAAAAAAGTGGGGAATATGGCATGTGTCTCACAGAGATAAAAATGAGACAAAAATCCCTTACCTTAGATATGATTTCCTTCATATGAATTGGAATATAAAATATAATAAGTAAATATTATAAATAAATTAATTAACCATAATCACATATATAATAATATATATGATTTATTTATAACATTACACCCTTTTGTTATCAATTATTTATTACAATCATTCTTCCAGGGGATATAAATATTGTTTTCTAATATGTCTTGGTTTTATTGCTTTGTTCCTTGGGAATTAATCATGAATAATTAATAATAATAATAGTAATTAATATATAAATATAATATATATTAATTATATACATGTTTTTTTCATTCATACAAGTAGATATAGAAAAATTAATTTCACCATTTAAAGAGACAATAGGTCATACATATGCATGAACATTCTTTTCATTTTTTGATGAAGGGAGAGAAATAATGGTAAAAAAAATCACCTAACCATTATTACATCATATATATCATATATATTATATAAATAAATCCATATTACCATCCATGTAAAACAAAAATGAAAATAGAATCACACACTTTTTGGATGTGGTAGTCCCCACATATGTATGAGCGACGTTACTGTTTTCATTGGTTTAGAAGGTAAGAATTTGGATATGATATTATTATCCCCTAAGTTTAACTATTTCATATGTATCATATATATATATATATATATATTAAAAACATAAAAATACCCATCTATAAATAAGGTAATGAGAAATGTATTATATTGTTATGTGGAAATGGTAAGTCGTACGTACACACAAACAATAATTTCACTTCCCATTTAATGGAAACATGGTGAATAAAGGTTTTATGATAATAATAATAAAATTTATTTTTATTTAGGGTACTTATTTTATTTTTTTTTCTAAAAATATATCCCATTTAGAGGAGTAAAAAGAAGAAATAAAAATGAGATTATTTGGATAAAGTGGTTGCCTCTTTGATGAAACTCCTTTAGATCTCCTCTTGAAGACCCTGGGGTTGTTATTTTGGGAAGAAAAAAACATATGAAATGTGAATATGGTATTATATAAAATAAAATTTTTGTATTCTTCTAACTACAAGGCTCAAGGTTTTGTAAATAAGAGAAAGTAGGCGTTCCATTTTATAATTTTCGGGGAGGGCCACTTTTAGAATTTCCAAAACTATTTAATTATAATATAATCATTAACATTCAAAAAGTCATTTAAATATACAATTTTTCAAATATAATGTTATATGGGGTTGAAATCCTATTAACCAATAAATTTTTTATTGTTTTTTTGGTGATATAAACTTTATCGTTTTGTTTAAGCTCATAGTTAACCTATTTCAATATTAACCATAGTAACATCTTTTTCACTCAAAAAAATAAATAATTTTCTATATAAGTCAAAAAATTTATCATAAATGGAAATGAGATGACTTTTTAGACCATATATTATCCTCATTTTTCTCTTTAAATATTTTAATTAATTTTAAATAATTTAACAAATTATTATTTTCATAAAAAATCAATTTTATAAATTCAGACACAATTCATTTCATCTGACTTAATCCACATAAATACAAATTTTTAATTAGTTTTTAATACTTTTAAACATCCCTATAATTTGTTATTCATCATAAAAATTATTGGAACACTATAAATATTTCTAATTATACTAATTTTATAATTTTCAAAATAATTTATTTACTTTTTATACTAATTAAATTAATACTGCACAGGTGTTATTTAATATTTAATACTAATAATATAATTTAAAGAAAATATAAATAATTTTATATCATTGAATTGAATTTTTTATTATTAAAATAGAAATTTATATTCTTGAAATAAATTATTATGTCCCTATGTGGACATATTAGATATATTTAATACCATGAGAGTGACATTTTGTAACTTTATATACATTAAATATTATATATGACATTTTCATAGAAAAGTTCCATTCAAAAAAATTCTAAAATAACGTGATAATATTTTCATATAATGTTTCAAATAATAATTTGGATGGGAATTTATTTCAATATAATTTATTATTAACCTATATTAACATGAATTACCCTTTACTAAGGTGATAAATTTTACCATGATTAATATTCATATTGAACCAAAATAAAAGGGAATTATTTATAAAAATTTAACCAAGGGATTCCAAATATGATATAAATTTTATCAAATTTAATTCCTATAATTTGTAGAAATGTAATAAAAATATGCACTTAAAATGCGATGAAAAAACCTTAAAAAAATACATTTTTAAACATAAATTTTTTTATTATTATCTTGTTATTAGAAAAATATTAATTGAGTTTTCAAACATATTAATAAATATGAAATATAAAATTATATTTAAATCATTAAACAAAAGTGATGAACTTAATTTATTAAGATAAAAACACATTGTACTTATAAAAATATTTTTCCACTAAAATTCATTTCTACTTATGAAAATGTTTTTGTACTAAATTAAAATATAAAATCTAATCCAAAAAACATAATTATATTTTTTAAAATATATTTTAAATAATTTTAATTTTAAACCATTTTAAACAAAAAAGGAACATTTTACATTTTTAGGAGTAAAAATATGGTTTTCAATTATGATCAATATTTTTCATTATTCACTAGAAAATAAATCTTTTTAAAAAATTATCAAAAATTCATAATAAGATAATTCTGATATTATTATTTCAAAATTTTACTTAATTATATGATATTTTTTAACATATTCAAAATTTAAATATATTATTTTCTCACAAAAAGTAATAAAATCATATTTGAGGGAGATTTAATTTTTAAGCATAAAATAATCTTGCTAAAAATTAAATGCTTATATTTTAGAAATTCGTCAATATATTTATATTGAGTATGATATTCTTTTATATATCATAAATTATTTAATATTATTTACACCCACTGATTTAACATCGATGTTATAATACTCATATTTAAATAATAATACTTCGTGATTCACTTAAGTTCAATGTTCTATGCCATATACGCTATCGAACATAGTGTTTATCTTCAAAAATAATTTGCTATTAAATTAAGTTTAGGTTTTTAAACGTCTAAAATTTTCATAATAAAGAAAATAATTGATATAATTTTATCATATAAGACATAAATTAAATACACGACAAGTTTGGACTCGAGATAAGGGTTTTTATCTCTAAACAACCTTCTTTTATGAAAATAACCTATTTTAAAAAGCTTATATACTGAAAATTGAATATTTAAAATATTTTTTATTAATTTAATTTGAAATTAAAATTCAATATATATATATATATCTCTCTCTCTTTCAATTGTTTTTTATTAGGATTTTTCTTAAATCGTAAGGGACATCATCCTGATTTCTTTTAATTATGGCATATTATAATATTAGGCACCAATTTTATTTAGATACTGTATATATAACCAATTTTACATGTAATATCATTATTTCATTATAATTAATTATATTTAAGGCAATAATATTATTTATTTCTCCCAAGGTGATTTTTCTTGAAAGTAATTAAGTGGTAAGAAATTTCATAACTCAATTTCTTCTCATTGTGCTATGTTACTTTTCAATTTTATTTGATATTATAATATTATGTGTAATTTATTTTCTATTATTTTATGTTTTATTTAAAATTATCTATGTTGATAAACATTTGAAACGAATAATCAATTCATTGATTAATCCATACTTTAATGGAATGACCTTTGTAAGAGATCTCATCTAAATTTCCCTCCATTAAGACATATTTGGAATTGTGAAACTATTTATTTGTATGAGTTTTATATACCGAACCCTTTATATATTATATCATGAATCAATACTTCATCACTTTATTTAAGGTTTTAATTGAATTTAATTTTTTAATTGGGTTATGATTAAAAAGTTACTTAACCTGTAAGGGTTTATTCTCCAATATCATTTTAATCAGAATTTTTTTATACCTAAATTTACATTAAAGAAAATTATTTGATCATTTTCTAATAAACACCTTTATTTTTATTATCCTCTTTTTATTCAAGAAATTTTCATGTAATATTACTATATTCGAATATTTGGTTTTTAAAATGATTGAGAATTTTTTTTATTAATATATAAATTTATTTCTCTATTCGATTAAAAAATTGTTTTTTACATATAAATATTTTCTTTAAAATATTTTAAATAATATTTTTTATATTATAAAAATATTTAATTAATAAATTTTGAACCAAGTTGTAATTTATACCAAATGGTTATAAATTAATCTTGCCATCATTTCCCCAACAAGGCACTTTTTTACTTTTTTCAAAAAAAATGAAATGAGTTTTTATATTAACTTATATGAAATGAATGTAATTTCCTACCATCCTGACCACTCAATAATTTGAATATTCTATTAAATTTTCAATATTTATTTTCAAATAAATTTTCTTCTAAAATATTTTGAAAATTATTATTTTTTAAATATGTAATTTCAAATTGCAAATGGTTTTTTCTTCAAGAAATATTACATGTTATATTTTAAAGAAATTGTAACAAATGAAGAAAGCCATTAATATTATGTATTTATTCTAAATTATATATATATCGTACCTATATAACTATAACATTATAAATTCATTTTATGGAATAATTCTTGCACTATTTTAATTTATCAAATTCTTTTTTTATGAAATCACTTTTGATTAAGATAAGAAACAATATTATGTGAATAATTATCTTTTAATGTGTAATTATTATGTTTATTCCTTCTAAATGATTTCTATTTTTTGTCACAAAAAAATCATGAACATTTGATAATGGGTTTTCTTAGAAACCACTCTAATTAAATGGTTATAGTTTTTTTATGATGAGATTTTATGTATGGGAAAATGGTGTAAAACTTTTCAATTATGAGACTTTTTCCACCATCGGATATTTTCTAGGATGTTATCTTTGACTCATATTTATGTCAAGTTTTATTTTAATACTACATTTCGTATATTACTATTATATTATGGTATGGTTCTCTTTATGTTATTATTATATGTGATTACTCAAGATCCTTCTCTTTTATGATATCATGTTATACCTTTGACTCACATGTTATAATTCATTATCATCATTATTTTGTTAATTGTATTTTTACTCACCCCATTATTTTATGTATTCCCTAGGTTATAAAATATAGTTTTCTTTAATAAAATGTATTTATGAGATGATTTTTAAGAATAAAATAAGTATTTCATGTTTTTATTTTTTTGACATATTATAAACCTTGTCTTCTAAAGACACTAAGAGTCATGGTTGTACTTATTGGATGTTATTTCTCAAAAACATGTAATAATATTTTTAAAATGATTTTTTTCTATATATAACCATCGTTTAAGATAAAAAAAATATTTAACACCATAGAATTATAACAATAATCATGATATGGAACTATTAGAAATATTCCAAGTAACAAACCATTCACATTGTCTTCATCAGAGACTTTGCCAAAAATAATGATGGGGGAAATCCAAAATTTTTCAGAAATAATATTTTATGATGTAATGATAGAGACTTATTAAAAAAAATAAATTTTAATATGTATAGAAAAGATTTATTAAACTAAAAAGTATGAAAAATTAAAACCATAGACCTATGAAATATAAACAAGGCAAAGAAAATCCACCACTATCTTACAAGATCAAGAAAAAGATTTATATAATTCAAAAAAAGCCTCATGAAAAGAGTAAGAATACTATAAAGATAACTTTTTCCAAGAAAGGAAATTATAAGTCACAATAAATACTTTCACTCATGATGAAGTATATATAATTGTATGATTATTGTAATTTCAAACTCAATGAATATCTTATGAATATAGGGAAACTTATTTCCTTTAGAAAACTTAAAGTTGGCCCAAAGTCTTATGATACAAAACCCAATGTTTGATTCACATAAAGAATTTTTTTAATTATTGAAATCTCAAGTTGTGTTAAAGTTATATGATATGAATTATGTTTGATACACATAGGGAAAATTACTTCCTTTGGTAAAATTATATTCCACCCAATGTCTTATACACCCATATAGACTTGAGAAATTAACTAGATTTTAAATTGCATAATTTTGTAGAAGAAAATAAATCTAAATAGAAAAATAGCCAACAAGATATTATTTGGTTATAACATCCTATACTTTAGATTTTTTTCAATCCCTTCACATTTTTATTGAAACATTATTTCTCCCCATGTAATTGTACTCCCTATTATACGCTCCTCCTAAAACTAATATCCCCTTTAATAATAATATTCAATGGAGGTTTTTATCTTCATATGAAATTTAATCCATGAATAAAAAATTACTATGGAGTAAAAAATCTACACACTGATCCATCAACCAAGTTTTCCAGACAACATGAGGCAATACCCTTTACATGGAACAAGAAATTATAGTTAATTCCTACAATTATATCCATATAACTCAGATCAAATATTCAATATTCATCTAGTATTCCCCATGGATAGTATCTCATCCTTTATCTTTTAAAAAATATAATGTATCACCAACAAAAGACCAAATATAGAATTAAATGTTAATAGGGAGAGGGTAAACATGCAAACCTCCTCCGTTGAAAGGGATGGTTTAACTCCATGGTTCGACTTGAGTTTCATAAATAATGGTTTATCCAAGGTATTAGTCATAATATCTACTTATTGTTTATTAATCCAAATAAAATACATTTTGATAACTAATTTTTACACTATTTATTTAATAAAATGGTAAATTATCTCAATGTGTTTGGGTTACGATTCTTGCAATCGATGTATAACGAGTTTGATTTCACTCTTTTTGTCAAGAAAAATTTACCATTGTTTGTTTCATTATTTTTCCAATATATTCCCCTAATTTTTTCATCAACTAACTATTTATTAATGCCTTAGTTACTGAAATTTATTATACCTTTTCAACCTAAGAGATATTATTTATTGTTTCTCACTCAACCATAATATAAAATAATTAGAAATATTAGAAATTACTCTACCTGTATATTTCCTATTGACCACATCAACAGTACAATAAGAATCATAAAGGGTTGATAACTCATATTATTTTCATTAATTGAATATTAAATCATAATTAAAAGAGTATATAATCTGACTTTTTATTATATTTATTGTTGTTTGGTGATACTCCTTGGGATTAAATTGAAACTGAGCTACCAAAATAGTAGATTCAGAAATATATGGATGGATTACTTTTAAGTAAAAAAATCCCAATGATCCTTTTATATGGGGTAGGATCCACTGTCTTCCCATTTTTATGCTCCCCTAATTTGGTTCTAAATTCAATGGGTTTTCACAACATTTTTGAATAAAATATATAAAACTTATTCAATGGATCATTTACTCATTTATCGTTTCAGATAAAATAGTATCTATCTTCATAAATTACCAATAAACTTTGAAAATAAGTGAGAATGGTATGAATTTAAAATTCAAGACATATCATTTGAAAAAAATAATTCCATTAATTTATATTTACTCCCACAAATAATTACATCATCCATATAAACCAACACCATAAATTATAATTCCATGGATGTATTTTCACATAGGTTTTGTTCAAGACTAATTCTTTTGAACTCCAACTTCATTATGTATGAATCAAGTCTCTCATACCATGCCTGTGGTGTTTCCATTAGGCCATGTATTGTATTATTAAATATTCATACTTATCATCATTTCATAAAATAAAAAAAATGAATGGTTGTTCAATGTAGACTTATTATTTGAGAATATTGTGTAAAAATGTTTTCATTAAAATCCATATGAATTATTTTAAATTATATTAAAATATATAATCCTAGAAATAACCAAATAAAATTAAGAAAAGATGTTGGGGAAAATGTTTATTAATATCTTTTACTTCTATTTGAGCATACCCTTTTCACACTAGTCAATAGTTATTTGAAACCTTATTACCATGTTCATCATTTTTTTAAAAAAAAGTATAACTCTTTTCAATTTCATTATGGTGTTTGTGTCCCATCAAAAGCTCCAATGCTTGGTTTTTGTCAATATGGTTTGGATAATTATTTATAGATCTTATCCATGATTAATTTTTCATAGCCACTTAAAATTATTGTCACTTTATATTTGATAATAAATAAGAAAGTTATATTTTCCTTCTTATTTTTATAAGATTTGATGCAAATTTATCGCTAAGGATATTAGATGGATTAAATTATATAATATTAATTCTTTTTGGTGGTTTTGTATAACTATATTTAGGATCTCTTTATTACTTTGACTCATCTTTAGAGTCTTTATTCCTTTAGTGGACATGTGTAGTCTCGTAATTTTTATCAGGGTTATCATATTAGTCAAACATTTAATCTAGGTTTACATTACCATAATTATGTCTTTATCTATCAATGATAACCATCATATAATTAATTTATATAACTTTATTTTTAGTTTTTTGGAAGAATTTTTATTCATTACTCTAAACAAAGTAATATATTAAGATTAATTATTCAACAACTATTTTCTATGATTTACTTATTTATTTAAAATTTTGAATCTACATACAAAAACTTAGGAGTAATTAAATGATGGATTTCTTCTATTCC
The DNA here is from genome assembly GCA_963277665.1 of Viscum album. Lineage (NCBI taxonomy): Eukaryota > Viridiplantae > Streptophyta > Magnoliopsida > Santalales > Viscaceae > Viscum > Viscum album. Next base: position 1,989,087,182 of record OY728145.1, read on the forward strand.
ACATATCATGGAGGCTCCATTATTCTATATGGCTTACTAAAGAACTATTTTGATTCCACACTGCAATATAAATTTCCTCTATCCAATAATAAAGAGCGATAAATCTTTTAAAAAAATGTTTTGGAAAAGTTATTCACTATTCACTTTTTCCATTATATAACCCCATTCTATCAGGGCGTATGTAATGAGGATACATAATGTTTGATTCAATTTTTTTCAAATTATTTTTGTAATTTTATTATTTTTTATTATATTCCATTAATTAATTATAATATATTGATTTTGTAGAGAGTTCCATTTTCAACTCACCTCTTCTACATCTTCATGCACACCATAAAATTATTCTTTATTTTCATTTATATAAAACATGCCATTATACAGCAACCATCAATAAAATTAATTAAGTACTATTATCCACTTGTTCTTAAAAGATTCATTGGTAAAAAATGTCAGTGTTCCCTATATCATGAAATTGGATTCTTGGTAATTATACTATTGAAAATAGTTATGCAATTTATTATTTTACATTCATTAATTAGACATATAATATTGGTAATGATCCAATTTTAGGATATCTATTATTGATTTACTTTTGTACAGATTCTCAAAAAAATCAGGGGCATGTAACCTAGAATTAGGTACCAAAACCAATTTTCTTATCACACTATAAGGAAACATATATTCAATTTTTTTATCACATTGTTAAGATTACCTCTTGTTTTATAGCCACTCATAAGAGAATTTAAAACCTTAATTTTTATTAAGAATACTTTTTGATTAATGGTGACCTCAATCTTAGAGTTATAAAGCCTAAACAGTTTTAATATATTATTAAGTAAGTCATTTACAAGGAGTAATTTTATTCTCTTGACTTTATCTCTTTCTAATAATGACTTTCCACATCCATTTATTTTCAAAGATTCATCATTTCTCAAATAAATAGTACCACAAACTCTCTCTTTCATGTTTTTAGGGAGATTTATATTTCTAGTCATGTGGGATGAACACCTAGAATTCATGATCCATTTGTTTTTATAATTTATTACATTGAGTTTTACATTATTAAACTCTTATTTCTATCTCATATTATTTTATTTCCTAGGGTGACCCACAAAATTTTAAAAATGGGAAGGAATTGCCTCACTTTCTACATCACATGTAGTGTAATCATGTTCATATTCTTCTGTTAATTGAGAAAATTTATTACCCAACTAAGTATGAATTGGTTACTTTATAACAATAAATCAATTACTCCTACGGTGGTGACATTAATTTTTCCTCTTACTATAGTTTATTAATTTTTTCTTTAAGATTAAATAATAATATAAATTCCTATAAAAATTATTCATTCATAGTGTGGAAAATATATATTAATTATTCTATGAAGGATTATAACATATTATCAAATCAAATAATTATGGCACTCTCTATAGTTAGATATTTTATGCCCAAGGAAATTAGAAAACTGAAATTTTATAAGAGGATATATTATTACCCTCATGCATCATCTTGTGGTTCATTATTTCATGAAACTTATTGGTTATGGATTTTTTCTCAAATACTAAGGAATATCCTCTATGATTGTATATAATTTTTAAATAATCACTCTATTCCCATTTTTTAATGTCTCAAAATATATATACAAATCTAATATTATTCATATTCTTCTTTGTTTTATCATTCAAAATGTTCTTAATTATCTTCACACTTTTTTAGCTCTTTCTAATAGTCTAAAATCTAAAAACAAATTTCAAATTGAATCTTATTCTTTTAATTGCAAGACATTATTTTAGTTTTTTGAATTTTCAATGTAACCACTTCTTATTTGATAGATTCAATTAATTTTTCTCTTTTTTCTACTAAATAATTAAGATCAACATTCCCCTTAGCTTATTGTTTATTTTTTAATATAAATTACACTACTCATTTTGAGATTTCAGGATTGGTTGCCTAATCTTTCATCTCCTTCAATAGTTTTTCTATATCTTCCACAATATAATCCATATATTCAAAATATTCATAATATTATTTTAATTAATGGAATAATTTTTCAATTTTGTTTCCCGGAATATCAAGATCTTTAAGATCTCATATATGTTATACCTTGAGATCTACCACACCTTCATCATGATTATCATTTTCTATCTCATATTTTTCTCTTTTAAGTATAGTTATAATGAAATATTCTACATAATTCCTGAATTTAGTTTGTTTTTCATTCTATTTATTCATCATTAGCATCATCTTCCTTTCATTTAAGGCTCCTTCTTTAAAATTTCTTCCATAAATAAATTATTGGCTTAATGACACTTTTATGGGGAGACTTCCTTTATATATTTTTTATTGTTTCCATATCATATTTATCACCATAAATTTTCCTAAGACACATCATCAAAATGTTTACAACATTCCCACATCAAAATTAATCCAAGGGTAGATAGACTTTAAATCTACCCTTACCTATTTTGAAATTTCATACCCCCAGAGATAGAAAATCATCATCAACATGTTCCTCTTCTCCTCCATATTTAGTGGTGTTAACATTTCTGAATTATTCGAATTTAATTGAATTTTTTTATTTAATAATTATTTTGGGTTTAATCTCATTTTATAGGATACTAAAAAATTGGTCAATTAATCCATTTATAGATCATACATGTTAAGTTCTTCAAATGTCAGTACATTTAGGTTATAAATGGGTGCAAACCTCTTTAATATTTTCTTCACAACATTCACATATTTTATAGATTCTCTATATACATTGATTTAACCAGCAACCTCAATAATGAAATTAATTTTACCAATAATATTCTCATCTAGATAAATATTTAGCCCATAAAACATGTTGTGTAAAACATTAATCTTTTTTATTTATCCTTTTTCCCCTTCATAGAAATTATCCAATGGAAACCACATGGAATTTGAAAAAATTAATTTCATCACCTTCAAATAAAAATTATTTTTTAGTTCATCACATAGAAAATTCATTTCTTTGGTATCCTTTTTTTATTATATTTATATTCCCTTAGGTCCTTAATAATTAAAAATATCAATAAAATTTATTCCACTAACACTAGCTATGATAATTTAGAGTTTTAGAGACCATATGTGTGATCTTATTTTTTATATTCTAGATTTGGTAATTCCACCCATAGAATAATGAAATTAATTTAGAATTCAAATTAATCTCTAAATATCTACGTTTAATATTATATATTTGGGCAAAAAACATGTGTCTTAAATACCACTTATTGAAAATCAGAGACTAATACACCTTAAGAGGTGTGAATTAGGGTGTTTATTTTTTATTCATTTTTAAATGTCTTTTTTTCACCACGTTATCAAGAACCATAATATTTTTTCATTTTTCAGAAACAGAAAAATATTTTGGATAATAAAAATAAACAAAAGGACATGGAAATTTTACATGGTTTTCATAAAAGGAATTATCGAAGGATCCTAAGAAAATAGTGTATCAACCCACCTAGAGGTGATACTCTCCACTACATGTATTAAATTTTTTGGGAAGGACACAATACTAATAACTGGTAAAGTATCTCATATTTTCATCTTGTACACTACTATAGGTCAAGGGTTACAATGAAAATCTATATAACACAGGATAATTACAATATTTTTTAAGATCATAATATAAAAATATATCTATAAAGAGTTTTATCGTTCTCATTTTTTTTATCACATATATGTTTTTTATAGAACTTGTGATAGTATCATCAATCTTCTCTTTATTTTATTTTTTATGTAGTTCTCTCCAAAAAATATTCCCATATTTTTGATATATGGAATACTCTATGAAATCAATGGTGATATGTTTTTTCATAATTTATAATTTGGTGAATAATAATTTTCATATTTTAAAATAAATAAATTCAACAAATTCATAACTAGGTAATACTTCTTTCAAAACATCCATAACTATCATGATCTTTATTATTTATCAAAGGATTTAATTCTCCATAAATCAATGAGTATAATTACTATTTTTATAAAAAACCTATTATACACATATTGATATTAATATTATTTTCATTCATGTTTATATGAAACATGAAGACACTAATTTGTGATGTGATTTATGTTAAGAATGAAATTTACACAATCTTTTTATTTTAAGTCCCCAACAATATCACATCATAAAATTCTTTTAAATTCAAAAAAAAATATTATCCACCATGGAATTTTCATAGGAATCCTGATATTTATCTCTTATAAATCTCCCAAGTAATAAACCATTCACAATTTCATCATACAAGTCCATCAGTAAAAAATAGATAAATCTAGAAGTATTAGGATATTATTTGTTAAGAATATCAGATTAATTCTTAAAGAAATACACCAAGGATTATGAGGATAAAATACTCTTATGAAACCTACCAATTTAGAAGATGTCTTGAAAAAGTCTTATAAGATACAAAAAAATCATAAAAATAAATAAAAGTACTGTGAAATCAACAAAAAGTCTTAAAAATTTAAAAAATAGTTATTAAATGAAATGAATTCTTATGAAATCCACATTTTCCCAATAAAATTTATATGAGGTCTAAATAAATTCAAATTATCAAAAATAAACTTCTTGACGTAGCAGATCCTAAAAATTATAGATTTAAGGAATGTCATAAAAACATAGCGATTCTTCTTTACTCTAGAAAAATTGAAGACCGAAAAAAGTATTATGATATGAAACCCAAAGTTTGATGAATATAAGAAATCATCTATAATTTTTGAAACTTTATGATATTGAGATGTTTTAGGATTTTAATTAAGTATAACACACATAGAGAAGCTTCCTTTGAAAAAATTAGATTCCACCAAAATCCTTACACATCCAAGAAGACTTCAGTATATTAGTGATTTTTAGAATTCCAAAATTCCTCAAATGTGCATTAAATCACAAATAAAAAAATATGACAATGTTTAGTTCCAAATGTTAATGATATAACAAAGTTGTGTCATATGAATGCTTCTATTTTAGATAACAATGTCAACTAAAATGAGGTCCATATCGTGTAAATATATTCTATAATGAGTTTCAGGTGTATACGGTCTAATGTGTAATTTGAATAAAAGATTCAAATAATGCTTAACATCATATTAAAGAAATATATTCCCTATTAAATAAGATTAAATATATCAATAATCGGTATCAACTAGTTTTATATAGAGACAAGATAATTTTTTTTCTAATTTACAATCATTTTTTTAGAAATGTGGTTGTCTATATATGGATAATAGAAAGAATGTGAAATGTCACATTTCTTGATTTTTTTGGAAGTATGTGACTGTAATGGTCTTTATTGATAATGTAAAAAAAACTATTTCATCCTACATCAATTTCTATTTCAAATGGATTATAGTACTAGTTTATCAATATCTAAAAAGTGTAAAATTGACTACCTAAAAAGTATATATGAGAATAGGGAAATATATGGAAGTGTGTCAATATTTAAAGTAAAATGTGTAATTATTGCTAAAAAATTGCAATCAGAAAAATATAGATAAGTTGTTCTAGGGATACTAGTAAACAAATTAGTGCTATCAGACTTAGAGATATGATTAGTTGGAAAATAATGGAGGATTATCATGTTTAAATTAGAGCTGATGAAGGATTACAACTAATAGCTACATAAAGTTAAATTTTTTGAAAGATATCAAGGGTATGAAGGTGTAATGTGAGAAAGGGAGATTTTTTACCCTTTAAATTATGTTTTATTGACACGTGTTGATTAATCTTAAAATTACTTTAGGTTTTAGGAATATATTTAAAAAAAATATTTCTATCTATAAATCAGAGGTTATAATTGTAAAAAAATTGTAAAATGTAGAATTAATAGACACCCTGTGACTTTTAGAGATAAATTTTTGAATGAAATTATAAAAAAACTAATGAATAAAACCATTTAATTTAATTAAAAATAAAAAATGAAGGAATTACATAAATAAAAAACTATTTTTAGATATTGGGTTGAAATAAAAAGGGGGAGTCAATATCTTCACTTCATAGAGATACATGGATCTATGGAAGTATTTTCAAAAACATTTAAAGGGAGAAATGTTGCAACCAAGAGGTCTGTTGATGGATTTTATCATGATAAATTATGATAATGATAGTATTGGATTTGGTTTCTATCATTGTTGGAAAAAATATGATAAAATAATAAGTAAGACATGGATACATATTTAAGAATCATGGCATTAAAAAACATGGAATTGAAATATAACTATGAGCATGAAAAGTCATGTCAACAAGTATTAATGTCACCATAGTGACAATATTTCATCATTAGTAAAGATTCCTTGACATGGTAAGACTAATGAAAATATTATAATTTGGATATTTTTTAAAGTAGGATTATAAATATTTCATAAAAGGATTTTTTACGAGGTATAAATTGATTATTTTATCATATCATGCTGTTTGAATAAGTAGGTTCTTGTAAGGAATCATTTAGACAATTCAAGGAAATTTTTGGTGATATAAGAAACTACCATAAAAATTTTGGGATCATATATTCTTTAGGGGTTCTAACCATATTAAAAGTGAACGGTTTTATGCATGTTTTACTAACTGTTTGAATCTACAGAAATTTATATTAGAAACAGCATGGGAGTTATTATAAAGACCCAAAGTTTTATCAATAAAATTCCTTTCTAATAATTATTCCATAAATGGGAAATCATGATGACATATCATGATACTAAATACTATGTGACCATTAGTCATATTTTTTCCACATATATGGTTGGAATTTCAAAAATCTAACATACACAGTTGTGTTCAGGGTGATTTCTTCGTGTCTAATAGAACAAACTTAATTGTTGTTGAATAGTTACATACCCTTATGAATAATAATTTTAACCTTATTAATAGTGATATACCCTTAGGAATATTAACTTCAAATATGATTGTATATATGATGGATTTATGTGAAAGCATGATGTATGTATGTTTTCAAATAAGTAAACAAATGTTTTAAAAACTATATTTTTCAATTAAATTATGATTTTAATTAAAAATTAAATTAATAATATTTATAAAATTATTTTGGAAAAATGGACTTTTTTTATTCTACATGTAGAAAAATGGTTGGGGTGAATTTTTTGGATTTTTTTTGAAATACATGAATTTTTTGTGAAAAGTAAAATATGATCATTCACGATAAATTCTAAATACATAAATTATGATGTCATAAGATGATGTATGTCTGATTAAAGGCCATTATCTCAAAACCAAATGCACAAATTAATATTCTTGTTCATGTAATCATCACTATTACTTTCCTTGTGTAGGAATAATAAATTAATGAATTTAATATTGATAAATACCCTCTCCCCTCTACTATAAATACCACCATTAACACCCTCATTTCCTCACACCCCTAAAACTTGAAGACTTTTCTAAACACTACCCAATAACATTAACTATCCCATAACCCACGTCCAAGAGATTCTTGTATCATCAAAACACCAAGCCTTGGTTTTTTTAAGGAGGCTCTCAAGAGTAGGACTCATGAGGTAATTTCTCTCTCTCTCTTTTCCATTAATTTCATTTCAATTTCAAGTTCTTTTCTTAATCTCTCCCCACATGTTATGGTAAATCTTGTATCTCACATATAATAGAATTTTATTATACTAATGGCTATAATATATCATCCAACCCCCCTTCTCCTCTTCTTTTTTATTTTATGAATGAAAACGTTGTTCGTTAGTTGTTAATTTATCACCTTCAAGAATGACATGATTTATTTTTTCCTTTACCGCCATTAGATATGGTCATGGAACCATTTTATAGTTAAAAAAGATTATATTATATGTATTGTGAATTATTCAATGTTCTGTTACTAACTTATGTACATGTTACTAAATGATTAAACCAAATAAGTTTACTGTGGTCGAAAAACTGCCCAAATTAACCCAATCGATCATCATTAAATTATTAACTAATGGTTCATCTACATGGTGTATAACATAATTTATTTAAACTCTTGTAATATCATTAATAAAATTTAATATCAGTTCTATAAGAATACCCATGTTCTAGATGAACCACCAATCATGAATATAATTGAACCGTTCAAGAAAACCATAAAAACGAACATTCCTGAACAATATATTTAAACTCTATATCTCATCCAATGTCCCATAAAATAACTTAATGAAACCCCAATAAACCATATTAATGTACACAAGGATCTATAATTGTTAATTATTTAATATAATGTGGTTATACAGGACATTAAAGTGAATAGAGTGTTCAGATACAAGGTAAGGAGAAATTCTTGATCCCTACTTTATTTCTTCAGGTTCTCCCTATTTCACTCCATTTTTGGAATGGTTACTCCTTAAAAATCATTTTTCATAATTATATTTCTTATTATATGATATACATGTTCTATAATTTATTTTATTTCAAACACAATGTTTACCAAAATATCTCTTCTTTCAAGAACACACCTTTTACTTCTCACTCAGAGCTGTTGGTTCTTGTATCAAGTATGCTATTCCCTCTTTCTTTTGGGAACAAAATGTTTTGTAATGTATGATGTGAAACCGATTTAATTTCATAGGTTATTTTATGTTCAAATTTCAATTATTTTAAATGTGCCATGCATGATAATGTAAATTTTATGACAAGATGGGTGCGCCCAAAATGATATAGCGCAATATGAATGTTTGAATGTGATAGGTACGCCCAGAATTATAAAGTTCTCCAATGAATTAGGTAAAGTGATTAACATAATGATTTAAAGTGAAATAATGTGTCAAAATTATTCTAGATTTGTTCAAAACAATGTGTGGTATATGACCACTAAGACATTATGTTTCATTTTTATGGATTGCCACATTTCAAGTCTTCTATTAATATTTACTTTCATGATTTTGATGATGATGTTATGATTATTCTCACACCATAATATATCGTTCTTATATATAGTCTTACTAGGATTTTATATTTCCACTTTTTGATGTATATCCTCAGGTGAATACATGTACTAAGTAGAGGTCAAGAGCCAATAAGAATCTAGAGAAAAATGTATTAAATAAATGTTTATGCTGGATGTGGTAAAAATTATGTTTGGTCCTAGTTTTCCCATGACACTAAATCCTTGGATCCTCATGGTGTAATAAAATTACATTGTTTATCTTTATAATGATGTAATAGTAATGTAAGAAAATGTATGGTCTCTATAGTTGTTATTAAAGGAATGGTTTAGTTAATTTGGGAATTAAGATTAGTGAACCCTAGAGAAAACCTCTACTATGATACTAAGTAAAAATATGCACACAAGAAGATTTACATAGGGATCATATAAGTTATTATTTTAGTGTAAATTGTACAAATGAATAAGTTATTCATGAATTTTTGACTTATGTTTTTTTCTAACCTTTTCTATTTTTGATAGAATGGTGAAAACTGGGTGAAACTAGGCCAACAATTCATGGGAGGGCCAATGAAACGACTGCCCAAATGAAATCCCCAATGATTTAGGAGGTGGAGTTAAAAAACTCATGGATATTCATACCCAACTATCTCGGGTTATGAATAATAACCAGAATAATGGGGGATTTACTCCTTCAATAAAGAGGGAGAAATTGTCTATTTTGTGTTTTATGTGGCAAAGACCACCGGTGTTTAGTGGATCTTTTGATCCACTAGTTGAGGAACAAATTTTCAATTTCATAGAGAAGTTATTTTCTATGCTCTACTATTCTAAGACAGAGAAGGTGACTCTAGTATTTTATCATCTAGATGGAGAGGCCGATCAAAAGTGGGATTTGATTAATAGCACCATGCCAAGGGAGGAAATTGAAGTGATGGAGTGGGATGAATTTAACATCATGTTTCTTAATAAGTATTTGCCATAAAATCTTTGTACGAAGATGGATAGAGAATTCATAGAGCTCAAGAAAAAATAAGGAGAATTTTTCACAACCTATGAAGCGAGTTTCACAAGCCTTGAAACGTACGTTTTGTGTTTTGTTATCAACAATGATAGAAAAAATGATATATTATTTTGCAGATTAAAAACACACCATTGAAAGTATCTTAGAATTTAAGACTTTGGGAGTTATGAAGATGTTGTTTAGTGTACTCTCAAAGTAGTGATGGAGTTTGAATAATGGTCCCATGTCTACGATGATAAGAAATGAATGTTGAAGTTTTAATCTAGAGGATATAATTATAAAGGTGGGAGGAAAACTCAATGAAACCCATGAAAAAATGTGGGAATTTGCATCATCTTAACTACCTCAAAGAGATGGGTAAATGATTCAAGTGTGTGAAAGAAGGAAACCATGCTCAAGAGTGTCGAAAATACCTGATATGGAAGGATAATGTGGTGGAAGAAAGAAGAGAACCACCCATGGTTCAATTCTATAACTGTAGGGAGAAATGGCACTATGCAAACCAGTGCACTAAACCTAGAGTCCTCAAGGGGAATTAACATCAGAAGCCACCAAAACTAATGGAACAAGGTAAGGCTTATTCTAACACTACTATGGAAGTGGAGGACGATAATGAATTTATACAAAGTACACTACTTATTCACTCAAGAATGGGAAAAGTCTTATTTAATTCTAGTTCTAAGAATTCCTTTCTATGTCGCAAGTTTTCTAGAACTATAGAATTAAATCCCCAAAACCTTAAAGTAGAGATATCTATAAAAACACAAATTGCAGAAATATTTGCAACCCAAGTGTTTGACTCTTCTCATGTTGGTTTTTATGGGAATATTCTTCCAGTGAATCTTGTAATACTTCTCTTGGTGGAATTAGATGCTATAATGGGAATGGATTTGATCTCATTATATAGATAACATATCAACTATTGTGAAAAAGAAATATCTTTTTATATCCTAAACCATACCATGTTCCTCTAAAAATGCAAGGAATATCATGAATCTACTTTGAAAAATCCTTCCATAATTTGGGTGTTGATACCCTATGAATAAGAATACCTCTCCAAAATGGTTGAGTCAAAGGAACATTCCAACCTTGAAAAATTCCCATCATGAGGGAATATAATGATGTATTTCCTGAAGAGTTACCCAAACATCCCCAAGATCATGAGGTAGAGTTCTCCATAGAACTCATACTCAGATCTACTTCTATATCAATGTGTCCCTATATTATGGATCCTATCAAACTAGAAGAGTTAAAGAATAAGTTTAAAGAGAATTTGGAGAAAGGGTTCATATGCCCTAGTGCATCACCTTGGGGTGCGTCAGTGCTCTTTGTGAAGAAGAAGGATGAAAAAATGCGGCTGTGTATTGATTATCAGGAACTCAACAAGATCACCATAAAGAACAAGTACCCTGTTCCAAGGATTTAAAAAAATTTCGATCAATTAAGAAGAGATCAATACTTATCAAAGGTGGATGTTCATTCTGGATTTCATCAGCTAAAGGTGAAGAAAGAAGATATTCAGAAGTCTTCCTTCTATACAAGTTAAGGGCACTTTGAGTTTCTGGTGATGCCCATTAGACTTACTAAGGCCTCTAAAATATTAATGAATTTGATGAATAGAGTCTTTATAAATTATCTCAAAAAATTTGTGGTAGTGCTTATCGATGATATTCTAATATACTCCAAGATAAATTAGGAACATTAAGAACATATAATACTTCTGTTGGCGACATTGAGAAAGGATAAGTTGTACACCCGATTCCGAAAATGTGACTTTTGGATGAAGAAAGTCACGTTCTTCAGACATGTGATAAAAAGTGAGGGAATTTTTGTGGACCCTTAAAAAAGGTGATTGAGGAATGGAACATGCCCTCTAGTGTCATAGAAATCCATAGTTTTCTTAGATTATTTATGTACTATCGATGTTTAGTGAGAAATTTCTCATGATTTTCAAGACCGATAACTATGTTAACAAGGAAATGGGTAAAAGTATGTCTGGTTGGAAGAATTTTAGAGGATCTAAAGAGAAGGTTGATCACTACAACTATACTCACACTACCAAAAAGTGGATAATGTTTTGTGATATATAGTGATGTTTCAAAGAAAGTATTGGGTTGTGTACTCAGGGGAAATGATAATGTGATATCATACGCCTCACGATAGTTGAAGATCCATGAGCAGAACTACTCAAAACCTGATCTAGAGATGGCAGCCTTGATTTTTGACTTGAAAATCTAGTGGCACTAAATTTATGGTCAGAAGTGTGACATATACACCAACCAAAGAATCCTTAAGTATATATTCACACAAAAGGATCTCAACAGGAATCAATGGAGATAGGTAGAGCTACTCAAGGACTACGAATTCTCTATTCACTATGATCCTAGAAATTAAAATAATGTAGATGATGCTCTAAGAAGAAAAGAACCTACTACTCTATCCATGTTATATATTGAGAATGACCACATCTTCTTGGATATGAAAATGATGGATTTGGAAAACATAAGGGTAGGGGATACATCTTAACTTGAACAAATTATTATAATACCATAAATCCAAGAGATGATTAAGGAGGAACAAAAAAATTATTTGGATTTATAAAATAAGGTGAATGCAGTAAAGGAAGAGAAGTTACACGTGTTCCATATCGATGATGATGGTGTCATTTAGTTTGGGACACGTCTTTGTGTGCCTTCATCACCTGGGATAAAGAAAGAGCTATTGTACAATGAACATATCTCCATATTCTCTATTCATCCGGGTAGAACCAAGATGCACCTAGATCATTAAGAACACTTATGGTTGGATAACATGAAGACAAATATTAAGGAATACATCTTAAGGTTCATGGAATTTCATCAATTTAAAGCAGAGATACAAAGTCCGAAGGCTTGATGAAAACATTTCCTATACCCATGTGGAAATGGGAGAATGTCAATATATTCTTTGTCATGGGTCTCCTAAATACATTGAAGGGAAATAATGCGATATGGGATGCAGTTAACCGACTTACCAAGACTACCCATTTTATCACTATTCGGGAAGACCACTCGCTTGAACAACTTACAAAGATATATGTGATGAAAGTTGTGAGACTGCATGGTGTTCCAATTTCAAATGTCTTTGATTGTGATCCAAGGTTCACATCTAAATTCTAGAGAATTCATCAACATGCTTTGAGTACTGAATTAAATTTCATCACGACCTATCACCCCCAAACTGATGGCCAATCTGAATGGACTATTCAGATGCTTGAAGATTTGCTAATAGCCAGCTCTTTAAAATTCAAAGGTGGATTGGATAATCATCTCCCATTGGTTGAGTTATTATACAACAATATCTTCCACACAAGTATTCAGATGGCTCCATATGAAGCTTTGTATGGAATTCAAGGTAGAACTAAAACCTATTGGGATGAACTTGGAGAAAGAAATCTACATTAACCTGATCTTGTGAAAGAGATGATAGATAAGGTTCAAGTTATCCAAAAACACATCAAAGCTACTCAAAGTCAACAAAATAACTATTCTAACAACCATCAAAGAGACTTGGAGTTCAATGTTGGAGATAAATTCTTCCTTCAGATATCACAATAAAAGAGAGTAATGTGGTTTTGAAAGAAAGGGATACTAATCACAAGGTGCATTGGCCCCTTTGAGATCCTTGACTGCTTATGATTCATGGACCATCAGCTTTCAATTACAACAAATATGGATCATGTTTATGATGTGTTTCATGTATCACTCCTAAGTATATACATACCAGACCCCTCACATGTACTAAACTCATAAGTGATACAACTGGAAGATGATCTCTCTTATGAGGAGTAGCCAGTGAAGATTCTGGAATGGAGAGATAAGGTTCTAGGTAACAAGAAAACCCTATTTTTCAAAGTGTTGTGGAGGAACCATAAGTTTTAAGAATCTACTTGGGAACTAGAGGAGGCGATAAAGGTGGAGTAACCTCACCTGTTTGTGTAAAATGAAATTTCGAGGGTAATATTTTATAAAGGGGGAAGAATGTAACGACCTAATGTTTTATCAATGGAATTAACTTCTTATAATTATTCTTGATTTGGGAAATTACAATGAAATGTCATGATAATGAAAACTATGTCACCATTAAAATTAATTTTTTAACTTCTATGTTTTGAATTTCAAAAATCTGATATACACGGTTGTGTTCAGGGTGATTTCTGGAGTCTAATAAAACAAACATAATTTTTCAGTGAATAGTAACATACCCTTGTGAATAGTAATTTCACCCTTATGAATAGTGATATGTACTTATGAATATTTACCTCACCTTTGATAGTATATATATAGGATTTAAGTGAAATCATGATGTACCTATGTTTTGGAATAAGTAAACACATGTTTTAAAAACTGTATTTTTCATGTAAATTTCAATTATAATTAAAAATTAAATTAATCATATTTAAAAAATAATTTTATAAAAATTGAATTCATTTTGGGATTCTACACATTGAAAAATGGTTGGGGTGAATTTTTAAAAATTTTCTGAAATAAATGAATTTTTGGTGAATAGTAAAATACGATAATTTACGATAAATGCTAAATACATAAATTCTGATGTCATAAGATGATGTATGGATGATTTAAGGCCATAATCTCAAACTCACATGTGAAAATTACTATTCTTGGTCATGTAATCATCACTATTACTTGTCTTGTGGAGATAAAATAAATTAATGAATTTAATATTGAGAAATCCCCTCTCCCCACCACTTTAAATACCACCCGTCACACCATCTTTTCCTCACACCTATAAAGCTTCAAGCCTTAAATAAACTCAGACCAATAATATTCTCTATCCTCTCCCCACATCCAATGGATTCTGGTCTCATCAAAAGACCAAGCCTAGATTTCTTAAGGAGGATCTCAAGAGGAGGATTGAAGAGGTCATTTCCCTCTCTCTCCCTTCTTTTAATTTCCATTTAATTCCATGTTCTTTTCTTAATATCTACTCCCGGTATGGTAACTACTATATATTAGATATAATTTAATGTTATGATACTAATGGGTAATATATCATCCAAACCCATTCACCACTTCTTTTTATTTTAGGAAAGAAAACGTTGTTCGTGAGGTGTTAATTTATCACCTTCCAGAATGACAAGCTTTCTTTTTTCCTTTACCTCCATCATATCTGGTCATGAAAACGATTTTATGATTGAAACAGAATATATTATATGTATTATGTCCTATTTAATGTTCTGGAACTAAATTATGTACATATTACTAAATGATTAAACCAGAAAAGTTTGTTGTGGCTGAAAAACCGCACGAATTAACCCAAACAATCATCAATAAATTAATAACTAATGATTCATAAAAATATTATATAAAATAATTCTTTTAAACTCCAGAAATATCATTGGTGACCTGTAATATCAGTTCTGGAATATTACCCATCGTTTACATGAACCTCAATTCATGAATACAATTGAACTGTTCATGAAAACCATAAAAAGAACAATCCTGAAAAATATATTTAAACTCTATAACTAATAAAAAGGCCCATAAAAACTTAATGAAACCAAAATGAACCATATTCATGTTTAAAAGGTTAATTGATTGATAATTAATGAATATAATGAGGTTATAGAGGATATTAATGTGAATAGAGTGTTCATTACATGGTAAGGGGAAATTCTTGAACCTAACTTTCTTTCTTTGGGTTCTCCCTCTTTCACTCCATTTTTTGTGTGCT
The DNA here is from genome assembly GCA_963277665.1 of Viscum album. Taxonomy (NCBI): domain Eukaryota; kingdom Viridiplantae; phylum Streptophyta; class Magnoliopsida; order Santalales; family Viscaceae; genus Viscum; species Viscum album. The sequence goes on from OY728145.1 coordinate 1,989,102,839, forward strand.
TATTCCATAAAAATTATTTTTTCATGATTATATATATTATTATGGGATATAAATGTACTCTACTAGATTTTATGTCAAATACCATGTTTTCCAAAAGAACTCATCTTTCAAGAGCACACCTTTTACTTCCCACTCACGGTTGACAGTTCTTTTATCAAGTATGTTATTCCCTCTTTATTTTGGGAACAAAATGTTTATGAATGTGTGATGTGAAACCCATTTTTTCCATGTGTTATATTATTTTCAAGTTTCAATTATTTTCAATGTGTCACACATGATAATTTAAATGTTATGAAGACACGGGTGCACCTGGAATTATATAGCGCAATTCGAATGTTTGAATGTGATGGGTGCTCCTAAAATTATGAAGCACTCCAATGCATTGGGTAAAGTGATTTAACTCATGATTAAAATTTAAATTATGTGTGAACATGATGCTATAATTTTTCACAACAATGTGTGGTATATAACCACTAAGAGAAGATGTTTAATTTTTATGCATTTCCATATTTCATGTCTTTTATTAATATTTCATTTCATGATTTTGATGATGATTCTATGATTATGCTCCCCACATGCTATATTGTTCTAATATATCCTATTAATAAGATTTTATATCACCCATTTTTTATGTGTATCCTCTGGTGACTACATGTACTAAGGATATTTCAAGATCCAATAAGAAGCTAATGAAAAATGAATTAAATAAATGTTTGTGCTTGAAGTTTTAAAGGTTATGTTTGGTCCTAGTTTTCCCAAGAAACTAAACATCTGTATCCTCATGGTGTAATAATTATATTTTGTTTATCTTTATAATTATGTATCCGTAATGTAAGAAAAGTTAGGGTCACTATAGTTATACCATGATGGTAGTTGTTTTTTGAAGAGTAAATGGGTTGTAAAATATTTTAATATATTCACAAATTTTGTGATTTATTCAAGTTATCTATTGAAGTGTAAATTGAATATAAATTCCAAGAATCAAGTTAATTTTATATTTGATATTAATAATTTGATAAAATAGGGATGTAGTTTTAAAAATGTGTGCATCTGAAGCTATTTCATATTTTCAAAAAATTTATGGGAAATTATATAATCGATTATGGGTGTTCTAATAGTAATTATAATGAATCAAATATGGATTGTAAAATAGGTAAATATATGTAATCACTCCAAATAATGTGTAATTATAGATATATATTATTCTAATTAATATTTAAAATATGAAATAATGCATTGTGTATGTCATTTTTCATGGTGTTTTTGTTATTAGACTATTCTAAAATTACTATGAAATAGAAATTCATAATATAGGAATCCATTTTAAATAGTATTCCCCCTTGATAATGAATATTTTATTTTATAGATTGTGCCACATCATTTTTTATTGTTACGTGGTTACTCTTGATGTTTTAAATGATTATAGTTTATAGTTTTACACCCCAATCTTCCATGGTACATTTCCTTTTGAATAATACAGTAGTTTGCATTGTACGCAACTTAGAGTTTTAACACCCCACAAACAATAAAACTAGTTATTATGAATATTAATACAGAATTTTTGGAATTTTATAAATTTTACTTTTCAAAATGGATTTCTTTTTTGAATTCAAAATATCGAAATTAACTTAGGGTAAAATTTTGGAATTTTTCTGAAAACTTTCAATTTTTGATGAATAGTGAAAAACACTACGTTTGTGTTTAAAACCAAATTTTTATTCAAGTAATTGGTTATTTTATTTTAATTTTTAGTTGAAAATAGATAAATAGTATCTATACATGTTTAATTCAGTTAATTGTATCCATTTTATAATAAGTTTAGATATATAAAATTTTATTGAACTTTTTTACCATCATTTACCAACCTTTTAGGAGCATTTGGTAATTTGAATAAAACTTAATTTTACCACTTTTGTGAGTTTAATTTAAAAAATACGAGAGACACAGTTGGAATTAGTAAGTATAATCTGGTTCAATAAGATGAAAATAATTTTTGGTGAATAATAACTTTTGACTTTTATTTACGACGTTTAAAAGTAAATAGGGTAATTAAGGGTAAAAATGATATTATAATTACCCTAAAACATGTCCTAATTCTTTTGGATAAGTTTAATTAGACCCAAAAAATACTTAGGAATAAAATATGATCATATTTGGTCCAATTGGATTAGATTAGGACATTTATTATTATTTTATTTAAAGAATAGTTAAAAGAGTTAAATTCAATGTTTAATAACTAAACCATTTCAATATAGGGTTACACACAATATAAATTCGACTATAAATATTAATTAGAAATATAAAAATATTCCCAACATAATGATATTTTATTTATAGTTTTTAAACATTAAATAATTTAATTTATTTTGGACACAATGATGATGTAGTAATTACCTTAATATTAAAATATTAAAATAACTGATATTATAAATATCCAAATAAATTTAAATTGAGACTTATGATGAATTAAAATAATTTTATAGGTTAATATAAAATGTTAGGGTTTATTAAATAATTTTTATTTTAAGTGATAAAGTTTTTATGGCTTTCAAAAAAAATCAAATAATTAATAGTGTCAAAATTGACATAATTGAGTGTTTAAAACAAATACTATATTATCAATTGATATAATATTTCTAAAAATCAATGTTTCAGCCAAAGTAGTTAGATAAATTTATATATATTAATACTTAACCCTTTGGGGTTCTCTTGTCTTGTTATAGTATGTTTATTAACCATATAATATAAAAATACAAAGAGACATGGTAAATGTCAAACAATTTAATTAAGAGTTAAATATAAATGATAAGGTTTATATAGTGACCTAAACCTGTATAAAACCTTTTGGTAGAGAGTTTTGTGATCCATGCCCACCATATACATGAAATAAATCATTTTGGATCCATTAGAAACAAAAACTTATTTTATTATAAAATAATATTTCAAGCTTTTCCTAAAGTGACCCTCACCTCTCTTAAAAAATGGTACTTCCCCTTCTCTTAATTTCACCCCTCCAAATCCATTTGGATAGGAAAAAACCAGATCAAATATCCTCCCAACAATCCTCCCTTCAACTTAGAGTCCTTAATTTGATCAGAAATCTAACCTAAGGAGCCCTTTTGATCAACTCAAAATGAAACACCCGAAGAAGAGGTAATAATTTCACCACCCTCTTTTCAAGTTTTTTCTTCTTCCTCTTCCTATTTATCTGTTATTTCCATACCAAAATAATATATTTTCTATCTTATAAATACTTTTATGTTATTATAATTATGGTAAAACCATATTCATTATTCTATCCATCCTATAAATGACAAATTCACCATACGTGTGTATGCACGACTTACCGTCTCCACATCGTGGTGTACATTGTTATTAAAATACTTCATTATTTGGATGGGTATAAGAATGAGTATAACTAATGTAAATAATAAATATAACTTTTAATTATTCCTTATATATGATATAACATCAAATTAGATATGATTTCTACATCAATAAAATGATATTGTCGCCCGTGCATACGTACAGATAACCGTCTCCACGAACGCGATGAGGTTCATTACCCATCGCAATAATTCAATAATAATTTTTATTTTATGATTAAAAATAATGTTAATGAACATAATATCATTCTGTATATGAATCAAATACATCTTATCCATAAAAACCATGGCTTATATATCTATTCATATAGAGGAAAACGAATCAGTTAACATCCAAAATGATGATACTACTGAAATATTATTAACAAAGAAATATTATTATCAAATAAATATTATAGTATCATATAAGATATCATATTTATGTATATTTTTATTTTATAATTTGATAACAATGTTTTAACTATTATGAAGAAGTTTAACATACCATTTACTAAGTAAAAGTACAAGGTAAGGGTTAATTCTACAATCTCTATACTTATCTAAGGTTGTTAATACGTAAGTATCTAATTGGACCTCTTTATCATCCACATCTATGTTTTCTTAAAAATGTAATTCAAAACATTTTTACTATTTAATATATTATTGTTTAAATTTATTTATACCCTTATTTTACCACATATGTTTTGAAAGAAATCTTTCCGTCATTTTCTGAACAAGGTACTTAATGACCATCTCGAAAAAATTAAGGTAAGAATGTCTTTTTTAACTTATACAGCCGGTGTGGCTATAACATCGTTGAAGATTCCCATAAAATATTTAAAGAATATTTTAAAAATAAATGTTTTCTTTTATAATTATATGACATTTAAATTATTTAAAAATATAAAGATATATTTCTCTAAAAAAATGTTTTGATTTCATATATGTCAACATCATTTGATGGATTTTAAGATTTTTTTGAAGTTGATTTATTAGGATACTAATCTTACATATTATATTAATGGTTTTGTGATATGTTTTACTGTATATGTGTTATTTTTACACCATTCATGGTTTATGGATAAAGTATTGACATTTCATATGCCAGTTTAAATACGAATGTTTATGTTATGTTTAAACCTTTTTATATATTGAATGCATTGGAATTAGTAAGTGACAGGTAGAGCCCACTATAACTCCTTGATGCATCGGTAGGTCTAATGAGACAAAATAGTTTTTTGGCACAAGGCCTTGGAAAAATCTTATTTGTAGTCTTTGCACAAGTCCTTGACTATGTGGTTATGAAGTCTGACATTATGCATTCCAATATTATAAAATTGGCTATTGATATTACATGTGATTATTCAACTAGTAGAACATCCATGTGAATAAGTAAATGGAATTATTGGATTTATCTTTTCCATATTATTATGAAGTTTAAGTTTAAAAGGCTTTTGTTTTAGTCTTAAACATTTCCTTAAATGTTTATGCTTATTCTTGAAAGTTTCCACTATAATGTTATCCTTACTGAGCATCTGAGCTCTCCCTTTTCTATGTTTTATTTTACCCAGGATGTAGAGAAGTATACTATGAATGACCTGAAGGGATAGTCTAATGGATGAATGTGTTCAATAGAGAAAATGTTGTTGTTGTTTTTCATTTTATAATGTAATGTCAAACTTATGAATGTATCTAGTACTTCCAAGGCTACTAAACTGACCGGTCTTTTGGGATTTTGATCCCTTATGATCATGGAAATATTATATAATAATGCCCCGAATCTAGGTATATTGGGTTGTGGAATTAAATTTGGTATCCAAGGAAGTTTAATACAAACCTTGGAAACTAGATTTAGATAAACTCTTATTAGAGAACATTAGCCTAAGATAGACTTTGAGAATTGGTATAGAAGAACTTCCTCGAATTTCAGTAATGTATAGATTTTGTGTATTTTACAAGAAATACATCCCTGTCTAGATTCGAGTAGGTATAGGCGGATCTAGAACAGATGTACCTAGGAGTGAAAGCTCTAACAAGGAGTTTCGGGCTTGACCCAGGGTATCCTGGTACACGAGAATAGGCCTTGCTACACTCTTGGTTACGACACTCCTGTGGGATATTCTTAGGACAATTTAGATTTTATTTACAAACCATTATGAATGATTTATGAGTATATACCTTCTCAAAGAAAACTTTATTATTATTATTATGGATTATATCCTTAATTTTTTAAATTTATCTTAAGTGTTTTACAAGTTTGGAATTTTGTATTGCGATACATAAACTAATCTAGTGTATGCCATTATTTAGAAATGGTTCCTAAAAGAAGGAATGGAAACTATATCAAAACTTGTAATCCATGTAGGTATTTCATTCCTACTCAAGATAATTATAGTGGATATGTTGATGCAACTGGTGCCTATCAGCTTATCACCATACTGGGACAATTCATTCATGTTATGAATAATAACCTTACCTGTATAGAGCACCCTGATCCACAATGTGAAAGATCAACATTAGAACGGTTCATAAGGAAAAAACAACAAAAATTAATTGGGAGTGAAAATACATTAGTATCTTAGAAATGGATAAGTTCATTAGAGAAAATATTTCATGCTTTGGGAAGTAGTGAAAGGGAAAAAGTTGTCATGGCAGTTTATTTCCTCACAGAAGATTTAGATCAATGGTGGTCATTAATCCAAAACAAAAAGAAAGATGAAGAAGTATTGAACATGTAATGGAGGTAGTTTAATGATATTTTCTTAGAAAAATAATTTCCTTGTGACCATCGAGAAGATGTGGAAAGACAATTTCCGAGTCAGAGTCAAAAAGAGGATGATAATGTGGCAAAGTATGAGGCTATCTTTACAAGGTTAGCATGGCATGAAGCTGATTATATATGTAACCCGTGGAGAAATATTAACCAATTATTTGATCAGTTAAACCCATTTATTTGTTGAGAATTAATCTCACAATCCTTCTCATCGTATGAAGATATTGTCTCATGCACTATCAGGATATATAAGGAATTTTCTATGGCTTATGACTAAAAAGAAAAGCAAGAGATGAAGAGATCTGTTGATCACTCTGAAAATGGAAATAAGGGGAAAAAGGGAAATGCTGAATATCCATCCTATGGTAAATGTGGAAAGAAACACCCCGGTACATTCCGGAAGGGAATGTGAGTCTGTTAAAAGTATGGTGAAAAAGGCCACCAAGCTTGTGATTGCAAGGTAAAGAAAGAGGCTGTCAATGTTGAATGCTACAATTTTAGAGAAAAGGGACACTATGAAAATTACTATTCAAATCACCAAGGGAACTTACCTCAATAAAAGACAAGGGAGAAAGGCCAAGATTATGCAATCACTGCTGCTGAGGTTGAAGAACTAAAAGGCATGGTGGATGGTCATTTAAAGGTTTCCTCATGTTTAGACAATGCTTTATTTGATTCTAGATCATCGAATTATTTCATATCTTTCCATTTTGCTAAGAAAATTATATATTTTCAAATTGACTTAACAAGGGAGTTGTCAGTGAAAACTCCTAAGGGAAGTATCATCACAACAATGTTTTGTGAATCAGTTCCCATTAGGGAATATAAATGTTCTTTATCTTCTGATCTCATCATTATACCCCTGATTGAATTTTATATAATCCTCGGAATGGATTGGATTTCAGACCATGATGTGAAAATTTATTGTAAGAAGAAGGAGGTTATAATTTTTGATGATAACAAGGAGACATTATCATTAGAGTAGAAATGCCACCACCCGATTCTTATCTAGATCCACTCGTAGTAGCTCTATTAAATTCAATTATTGGGGAGGAAGATAATGAAATAATTATGGGTATGAAAAAGAATATTTGAATAGAGTATGCACCTATTGTGCAAGAATATGTTGATTTGTTTCCATAGGATTTACCTGGACATACTCCAGAATGATAAATTGAGTTTTCGATTGATTTAATTACTAGTTCAAGGCCCATATCGAAGAACCTTTATAGAATGGACACTGTGGAAATAGTGGAAATAGGGAAACAATAAGAGGAATTGAGTAATAAGGGATTTATTTTCCCTAGTGTTTCTCCATTGAGATCCCCTATCCTATTTGTGAAGAAGAAAGATGGATCTATGAGGTTGTGCATTCACTACAGGGAGATCAATGCTATTTAAATGAAGAAAAAGTATCCCCTACCTTGAATTGATAATTTATTCGACCAAATTCATGGAGCTCAATATTTTTACAAGATTAACCTTTGATCTGGATATCATCAGTTGTGTGTGAAGAAGGTAGACATTACGAAAACAACATTTCAAACCAGGTACGGGCATTAAGAGTTTACAGTAATGCCTTTTGGATTGACTAATTCACCCTCTGTCTTCATGGATTTATGGAATAGTGTTTTTAAAGAATATCTTAATAAATTTGTAGTGGTATTTATTTATGATATCTTGGTATACTCAAAAATCTACAAATATCATAAAAATCACTTGTTCACTATTCTGAAAACCCTCAGAAGAAATGAATTATATGGGAAGTTTAGAAAGTGAAAATTCTGGCTCCAAGAGATTTCTTTTCTTGGCCTTATTATCTCTAAGGATGGAATCTCTATTTATCATTCAAAGAGCAAGGAAATCCATGAATGGACAGCACTGACGAGTATAACTCAGGTATGTATTTTTATTGGTTTATTAGGTTATTATCGATGTTTCATCCAGATTTTTCCCCAGTTGGCTAACCCATTAACCAAGATTACACATAAAGGGGTTAAATTTGTTTGAAAAAAAAGAGTTTGAAGAATGATTTGAAGAACTGAAGAGAAGATTAGTCAATGATATTATCTTGAATCAACCATTTGGGAATGATGGGTTTGTTATTTATGGTGATACTTCAAAGAAAGGAATTGGTTGGGTCCTTATGAAAATGATAGAGTTATTTCCAATGCATCACGACAGAAAAAAATTCATGATAAAAACTATCCTACTCATGATCTTGAGTTAGCAGTTGTAATCTTTTCTCTGAAGATATTGCGACACTATCTCTATAGTAAAAAATTTGAGACTTATACTAATCACAAGAGTGTGGAGTATATTTTCTCACAGAAAGAACTCAACATGAGGCAAAAGAGATGGATTGAACTACTCAAGGATTATGATTTCACAATACACTACAACTTTGGGAAAAAAAATAAGGTGGCAGATGCTTTGAGCAGAAAGGATCATGGAGTTTTGAACAAGATGATCATTGAAAGGGATCCCATTTTCATAGATCTAGTAAAGATTTATATGAGAATAACCATGGGAGATGAAACATCAATAATTTATCAAATGGATTGCAAACCATCTTTACTAGAAAGGATAAAAAGTTCCCAGACTAATGATGAGGAGTTTCAAAAGAAGATTAAAGCTGTAAATGAAGGGAGATTGAGTGACTTTGTATATGGAGATGGCATTTTAAAATTTGTGAAGAGACTTTGTGTTCTCGATATAAATAATCTAAAAAGGTATTTTTTTGGATGATTCTCGTAGCTCCAATTTACTTATACACCCTGGGAGCACCAATATGTATAGAGATTTGAAAGAACATTTTTGGTGGGACAACATAAAGAGGGAGATTTCTGATTTTCTGTCGAGATGTATGGTTTGTCGACAAGTGAAAGCTGGAAGGCAATAGCCTGGAGGAGTCATAAAACCTCTTCCCATACTCGAGTAAAAATGGGATAATATTACGATGGACTTTGTCATGGGGATACCAAAGACTCCTAGATTTTATTATGAAATATGGGTCATTGTTGATCGTCTTACCAAGTCATAACGTTTTCTTGCTATAAGATAAGATTTTCCACTTGAACTTCTAGAAATACTATATATTAATGAATTTGTGAGAGTCCATGGTGTACGCCTATCGATTACTTCTCATCATGATCCCCATTTTACATCAAGATTTTGGAAAAGTCTTTAGAAGGACTTGGATACTGAACATCATTTTAGAACTTCCTACCACCCTCAAACCGATGGACAATCAGAACAGACTATTCAAACCTTAGAAGATATGTTGAGACCTTGATCACTTGACTTTCAAGGAATGTAGGATCAACACTTACCTCTGGTAGAATTTTCCTAAAACAATAGCTTCCATTAAAGTATATAGATGGCTCTTTATGAAGAGTTATATGGAAAGAGATGTCGCACGCTAACTTGTTGGGATGATGTTGGTGAAGGAGAACTCGTAGGCCCATAACTTGTTGAGGAAACAATGAAAATGGTGAATATTATCCAAACCCACATAAAAGGTGATCAAAGTTGGAAAAAAGAGCTGTGCCTATAATTGGAGGATGGATTTGGAATTTCATATAGGAGATCATTTTTTCTTGAATGAATCTCCATGGAAGGGTGTTATAAAATTTGGTAATAAGGGTAAATTGAGTCCCAAGTACAAAAGACCTTTCTAAATTCTAGAACAAATTAGAGTTTGGGTTTATCATTTGGAAATGCATCCAAGTCTCTCCAAAGTTCATGATGTGTTCCACGTATCACTGTTGAGAAAATATATTCCTAAACCGACACATGCACTCTCCTCTAAGGAAATTGAACTGGAACCTACTACTTCTTATTGTGATGATCCTGTTAATGTTCTTGATACCAGAGTACATGTGTTGAGAAACCGGATGAATCGTCTGGTAAAATTTCTATGGAGAAACCATAAGATGGATGAGGCAACGTTGGAACCCTAGGAACTTATGTTGAAGAACCTCCCAAATATTTTTATGCAGTAATATTCTAGAAATTTTTACGATGAAATTACTTTAAGGAGGGGAGAATGTAACACCTCAAGCTTCCACAGTACGTTTCCCTTTGAATAATGCGGTAGCTTGGGTTGTACGCAACTTGGAGTTTTAACACACCAAGACCAATCAAACTAGCCGTTATTAATATTAATACCCACTTTTTTAAATTTCATAAAATTTATTTTTCAAAATAGACTTCATTTTTGAATTCAAAATATCGAAATTAGCTTATGGTGAATTTTTGGTATTTTTCCGAAAACTTTCAATTTTTGATGAATAGTGAAAAACACTAATTTATTGTTTAAAATTGACTTTTTATTTAAGTAATTAGTTATTTTATTTTAATTTATTTTATTTAAAAATAGATACATAATACCAATATATTTTCAATGTAATTAATTGGAGTCATTTTATAATAAGTTTAGATATATAAAATTTTATTGAACTTTTTAAGGTCTTTTACCCACCTTCTAGGAGCGTTTGAAAATTTGCATAAAACATAATTTTACCACTTCTGTGAGTTGAATTTAAAAACTCCAAGAGACATGGTTGATATCATTAAGTAAAATTTGGTTCAACAAGATGAAAATAATTTTTGGTTAATAGTAACTTTTGACTTTTATTTACCACGGTTAAAAGTAAATAGGGTAATTAAGGGTAAAAAGATATTATAATTACCTTAACACATTTACTAATTCTATTGGATAAGTGGAATTAGAAAAAAAAACCTTAGGAATAAAATATGATCCTCTTTGGTCTACTTGGATTAGATTTAAATATTTATAATTATTTTATTTAAAGAAGAGTTAAAAGAGTTAAATTCAATGTTTAATAACTAAACCATTTTAATATAGGGTTAAAAAAATATAAATTCAACTATAAATATTAATTATAAAGATAAAAATATTTCCTACATAATGGTAGATTATTTATAATTTTTAGATGTAAAATAATTTAATTTATATATGACACAATGATGATGTAGTAATTACCTTAATAATGAAATATTTAAATAATTAGTAATATAAATATACAAATAAACGTAAATTGAGACTTATGATGAATTAAACTAATTTCATAGGTTAATATGACATTTTAAGGTTAATTTAATAAATTTTATTTCAAGTGATAATGTTTTTATGGATTTCAAAAAAATGAAATACTAAATTGTGTAAAAATTGGCATAATTGAGTTTTTAAAACAAATACTATATTATTAATTGATATAACATTTCTAAAAATCTATGTTTTTTCCAAAGGACTTAGATAAGGTTATATATATTAATACTGAACCACTTGGGACTCCCTTGACTGGTTATTGTATGTTTATTAACCATTTAATATAAAAATACAACGAGACATGGTAAATGTCTAACTATTTAACTAAAAGTTAAATCTAAAAGATAAGATTAATATAGTGACCTAAACCTATCTAAAACGTATTGGTTGAGAGTTTTTAGACCCATACCCACTTTATAATCGAAATAAATCATTTTTGATCCATTATAAACCTAAAATAATTTTATTATAAAATAATATTTTAAACTTTTTCTAAAGTGACCCTCAGCTCTCTTATAAAAGTGTACTTCCCCTTCTCTTAATTTCTCACCACCAAATCCATTTTTCTCGGCCAACCCTGGACCAAATATCCTTTTCACTATCCTACCTTAAACCTAGAGTACTTATTTTGATCAGAAATATATCCTAAGAAGCCCTTTTGATCAACGCAAAAGGAAACACCCGAAGAAGAGGTAATAATTGCACCACCCTCTTTTCAAGTTGTTTTCTTCTTCCACTTCCTCTTCCTTTGTTGTTTCCATACCAAAATAATAAATCCAGTACCTTATACATACTGTGATGTAACTATAAATATGGTACATCAATATTCATTATTCTATCCATCCTATAAATGACAAAGTCACCAAATGTAAGTACGTACGACTTACCGTCTCCACGTCGTGGTGTAGTTTGTTATTCAAACACTTCATTATTAGGATTGGTATAATAATGAGTATAACTAATTTAAATAATAAAAATAACATGTTAATTATTCTATATATATTATATACCATCAAATTAAAAATTATTTCACCATAAATATAATGATATTGTCACTCATATGTACGCACGGATAACCGTCTCTACGAACACGATAAGATTCATTACCCAGCATAATCATTTAATAATAATTTTCATTTTATGATTAAAAATAATGTTTATGAACATAATATAAATTTTTATATGAATTAAATACATCTTATCCATAACAAACATGTATTACATAACCTATCATATAGGGGGAAACGAATCAGTGAACATCCGAAATGATGATACTACTTAAATATTATTAACAAAAAAATATCATTAACAAAGAAAAATTATAGGATCATAAATGATATCATATTTATGTATATAGTTCATTTATAATTTAATAATAATGTTTTAACTATTATACATGAGGTTAACATACCATTGACTAAAGAAAAGTACAATGTAAGGGTTAATTCTACCATCTCTTTACTTATCTGAGGTTGTTAACACCTAAGTATCTACTAGGACCTATTTATCATCCACATCCATGTTTTCTTAAAAATGTAATTCAAAACATGTTTACTATTTAAAATACTATGATTTTAAGTAATTTATACCCTTATTTGACCACATATGTTTTTAAAGGAATATTTTTGTTTTTTTCATAACAATGTACTTTATGACCTTCTCGAAAAAATTAAGGTAAGAATGTATTTTTTAACTTATATGGTGGGTGCAGCTATAACATAGTTGATGGTTACCATAAAAGCCTATAAGAATATTTTCAAAATAGATTTTTTCTATTATAATTATATGAATTTTTAATGATTTCAAAGTAGAAATAGATATTTCTCTACAAAATGTTTTGATTTCATCTATGTCAACATCCTTTGATGGATTTTAAGCTTTTTTGATGTTGTTTTATTATGATAAAAATCTTCTATATTGTATTGAATATTTTGTGATATGTTAGACTGTGGAATTTTTATTTTTACCCCATTCATGGTTTATGGATAAAGTATTGACATTTCGTATGCTAGTTTTAATACGAATGTTTATGTTATGTTTAAACCTTTTGATATGAGGAATGCATTGGACATAGTAAATGACTAGTAGAGACCACTATATATCCTCGATGCATCGTTAGGTATCATGAGACAAACTAGTGTCTTGGCACAAGTCTTTGAGAAAATATTATTTTTAGTCTTGGCACAAGGCCTTGACTATGAGGTTATGAAGTCTCGCATTATGCATTCTTGAATTATAAAATAGGCTATAGATATTACATGTGATAATTTGATTAGTAGAATATACATGTGAATAAGTAAATAGAATTATTTGATTTATCTTTTCCATATTATGATGAAGTGTACGTTTAAAAGGCTTGTGTTTTAGTCTTATACATTGCCTTAAATGTTTTTACTTATTCTTGAAGGTTTCCTCTATATTTTTGTCCTTACTGTGCATCTGATCTCAGCCCTTTCTATGTTTTATTTTTCCCAGGATATGAAGAAGTATATTTTGACTGACCTGTATGAATATTCTAAGGGATGAATGTGGTCAATGGAGACAATGTTGTTGTTTTTTTCTTTTTATTGTGTAATTTAGAAATTATTAATGTATCTAGTACTTCCAAGGCTACTAAACTGATCAATCATTTGCAATTTTTATCCCTTGTGGTTAGAATAATGTTATTTAATAATGCACCAACTCTGGGTAACTGGGTTATGGCGTTACAGTTTGTATCAGAGGAAGTTCAGTACAAACCTTAGAAACTAGATTGAGATAAACTCTGATTAGAGAACATTACCGTAAGATAGACTTTGAGGATTGGTATATAAGAACTTCCTAGAATTTCAGTAATATAGATATTTTGTGTATTTTTTGAGCAATACATCCCTATATGGATATGAGTAGTTAGAGTTAGCTCTAGAACAGATGTATATGGGAGTGAAAACTCTGATAAAGAGTTCTGGGCTTTACCTAGGGTATCCTGGTACATGGAAACAGGCCCTACTGCACTCTTGGTTACGGCACTCTTGGGGGATATGCTTAGAATAATTCCCATTTTCATTATAAACCATTATGAAAGACTTATGATCATATACCTTCTTAATGATTTTTTTTTTATGATTATGGATTATATACATAAATTGTTCAATTTTTGTAATGTTTTTTAAAATATTTGAATTATGCATTGTGATTCATAAAGTAATCTAGTGTATTTCATTCTTTAGAAATGAAGCCTAGAAAAATGAATGGAAACTGTATCAACACATGTAATACATATAGGGATTTCCCTACTACTCTACATAATTATAGTGGAGCTAGTGATGAAACTGGTGCTGGTCTGCTTATCACCATATGGGACAACTCACTCAGGTTATGAATAATAACCTTACCCATATAGAGCACCCTAATCAAAAATGCGGAGGATCAACATTATACCGCTTCCTGAGAAAACAACCACCAACATTCAATGGGAGTAAAAATCTATTTGTAACTGACCAATGGATAAGTTATTTAGAAAAAATATTTCATTCTTTGGGGAGTAGCAAAAGGGAAAAAGTTGACATGGAATTTTATTGCCTCATGGGAGATAAATATCAATGGTGGAAATTAATCCAAAAAAAAGGAAGATGAAGAAGTATTGAACATTTAATGGAGGGAGTTTAAAGAGATTTTATTAGAAAAATAATTTCCTTGTGACCATCGAGTGGATATGGAAAGAAAACTTCTAAGTCTGAAGAAAAAGGAGGATGATAATATTTCAAAGTATGAGGATAACTTTACAAGGTTATCAAGGCATGCAACAGATTATATACATAACCCAAAGAGTGATATTGGTCAATTATTTTATGGGTTAGAACCATTTATCTGTAGCATTAGTCTAACAATCCTTCTCATCATACGAAGATATTGTCTCATTCACTATCAAGACAGAAAAGGAATTATCTAAGTATTAGGACTTTAAATAAAAGAATGAGAAGAAAGATCAACTAATCACTCTGAAAATGGAAATAAGGGGAAGAAGGGAAAAGCTGAATATCAGTCCTGTGGTAAATGTGGGAAGAAACAGCCTAATACTTTCTTAAAGGGAATGTGAATCTGTTACAAGTGTGGTGAAAAAGGCCACGAAGCTCGTGATTGAAAGGGAAAGAAAGATGTTATCAATGTAGAATTCTGTAATTGTAGATAAAAGGGAAATTATGAAATTGAATGTCCTAATAACCATGGGAACTTTTCTCAAAACTCCAAGGGAGCATGGCCAAGCTTATGCGACCACTACTACTTAGGATGAAGCTCTGAAAGATGTGGTGGCATGCAATTTAATGGTTTCCTCAAGTATATCCAATGATTTATTTTATTTTGGATTATCTCATTGTTTCATATCTTCCCAATTTGATAAGAAAATTAGATATTTTTAATTTGACTTAACAAGGTAGTTATCAGTCAAAACTCCTAAGGGAAGTATCATGATAATAATGTTTTGTGAATCAGTTCCCATTAGGGCATATAAATTTTATATATCTGCAGATCTCATCATCATACCTGTGATTGAATTTGATATAATCCTCGAAATGGACTGTATTTCGGAGCATGATGTCAAAATTTATTGTAAGAAGAAGGAGGTTACAATTTTCTATGATGACAAGGTGTACCTTATCTTTAGAGCAGAAACATCACCTCCTGATTGTTATCTAGATCCACCCCCAGTATCCGTCATAAATTCAATTATTGGGGAGGAATAGAATAAAGTAATTATGGTTGAGGGAAGGAATGTTCGAATAGAGGATGTTCCTATTGTGTAAGAATATGTAGATTTGTTTCCGGAGGATTTACCTTGACAACCTTGAGAATGATAAATTGAGTTTTCCATTGATTTAATTCTTGGTTCGAGGCCCATATCAAAGACCCCTAATAGAATGGCCACTATGGAATTAGTGGAACTAAATAAAAAACTAGAGGAATTGAGTAATAAGATATTTATTCTCCCTAGTGTTTCTCTATGGGGATCCCATGTCCTTTTTATTATGTAGAAAGACAAATATATGACTTTTTGAATTAACTACATGTAGATCAATGCTATAACAATAAATAACAAGCATCACCTCCCTCACATTGATTATTTATTCGACCAACTTCTTGGAGCTCAATATTTTTCAAAGATTGAACTTCAATCTGGATATCATCAGTTGTGTTTGAAGAAATAATACATTCCAAAGACAACATTTTGAACCAGGTACAGGCATTTGAGTTTAAAATAATGCCTTTTGGACTGACTAATACACCCTCTGTCTTCTTGGATTAATGAATACAGTTTTCAAGGAATATCTTTATGACTTTGTTGTGGTATTTATTGATGATATCTTGGCATACTCAAAAAGATACAAAATCATGAAAATAACTAGCGCACTATTCTAAAAACCCTTAGAAGAAATGAATTATATGGGATGTTTTGCAAGTGTTAATTCTAGCTTCAGGAGATTTATTTTCTTGGACATATTGTCTCTATGGATGAAATATCTGTTGATCCTTCAAAGACCAATGAAATCCAAGAATGGACAACATCGACAAGTGTAACTATGGAATGCAATTTTATTGCTTTAGCAGGTTATTATTGATGTTTTGTTCATAATTTTTCCTATTTGGCTATCCTATTAACTAAGATAACATGTAAAGGGGTTAAATTTGTTTTGATAAAAGAGTGTGAATAATGTTTTGAAGAATTGAAGAGAATAATAGTCAACACTCTTATCATGACTCTACCATCAGGGAATGATGGGTTTGTAATTTATAGTGATTCTTCAAAGAAAGGACTTGGTTGTGTCCTTATATAGAATGATAGAGTTATTTGCTCTGCATCATGACAACTAAAAATTCATGAGAAAAACTATCCCAGTTATGATATTGAGTTAGAATCTATAATATTTTCTTTGAATATATGGATGACTATCTCTATGGTGAAAAAATGTGATACTTATACTGATAACAAGAGTTTGAAGTATATTTTCTCTTAGAAAGAACTAAACATGAGTAAAAAAATATGGCTTGAACTACTCAAGGAATATGATTGCACAATAAACTACCACCCAGGGAAGGAAAACAAGGTAGAAGATACTTTGAGCAGAAAGGATCATGGAGTTTTGAACAACATGAGAGTTTAAAGGGATACTATTTTAATGGATATAGTAAATATGGATATGGGAATGGCCAAGGAAGGTGAAACATAAATAATTTTTTAAATGGTTTCCAAAACATCTTTATTATAAAGGATAAAAATTTCTCAGACTAATGATGAGGAGTTTCAAAAGAAGATTGAAGATGTAAATGATGGGAGATTGAGTGACATTGTATATGAAGATGGAATTTTGAAATTTATGAAGAGACTTTGTTTTCCCAATATACCTAATCTAAAAAAATAATTGTTGGATGATTCTCATAGCTCCAATTTCTCTATACACCCTAGGAGAACTAAGATTTATAGAGATTTGAAAGAAGATTTTAGGTGGGACAACATGAAGAGAGAGATTGATGATTTTGTGTCAAGATTTATGGTTTGTCAACAAGTTAAATATGGAAAACAATATCCTAAATGAGTCATGAAACCTCTTCCCATACCTATTTTGAAATGGGATAATATTAGGATGAACTTTGTCATGGGGCCACCAAAGAATCATAGAAGGAATGATGCAATATGGGTCATTATTGATCATCTTACCAAGTCAACACATTTTCATGCTATAAGATAATATTTATCATGTGAACTTCTATAAAGGCAATATATTAAAGATATTGTAAGACTCTATGGTGTACCCCTGTCAATTGTTTCTGATCGTGATCCCTTTACTACATCAAAATTTTGGAAAAGTATTCAGAAGGACTTGGATACAAAACTTCATTTGAGCACTGCCTACCACCCTTAAACTGATGGATAATGAGAATAGATTATTCAAACCTTAGAATACATGTTGAGACCATGGTGACTTGACTTTCAAGTTATGTGAGATCAACACTTACCTCTGGTAGAATATTGCTATAACGATAGATTCCATTCAAGTATTCATATGGCACCATATGTAGAGTTATATGGAAAGAGATGTCACACGCCAACGTGTTGCGATGACGTTGGTGAAAGAAAACTCGTAGGCATAGAACTTTTTGAGGAAATAATTAAAATGGTGAATATTATCCAAACCCACATCAAAGAAGCTCAAAGCAGGAAAAAGAGCTATGCTGATAATTGGAGGAAGGATTTGGAATTTCATTTAGGAGATCATGTTTTCTTGATGGAATCTCCATGGAAGGGTGTTATAAAATTAGATAATAAGGGTAAATTGAGTCCCAGGTACATTGAACCTTTCTAAATTCTAGAACGAATTGGATTTATGGATTATCATTAGGCAATGCCTCCAAGTATCTCTAAAGTTCCTGATGTGTTACACGTATCACTATTGAGAAAATATATTCCTGAACCAATGCATGAACTCCCCTATGAGAAAATTGAACTAGAACTTAATATTTATTATTGTGAAGAGCCTTTCAAAGTTCTTGATAACAGAGAACAAGTGCTGAGAAACCAGATGAATCATATGGTAAAATTTATATGGAGAAACCATAAGATGGTGTGGCAATGTAAAAACCCGAGGAACTTATGATGAAGAACCGCCCAAATCTTTTTATGCAGTAATATTATAGAAATTTTGATGAAGAAATTATTTTAAGGTGGGGAGAATGTAACACCCCAAGATTCCGCGGTACATTTTCGTTTGAATAATGCAGTTGCTTTGGTTGTACACAACTTGGAGTTTAAACACACCATGACAATAAAACTAGCCGTTATGAATATTAATAACCACTTTTTGAAATTTTATAAATTTTATTATTAAAAATCTACTTCATTTTTGAATTTTTAATATCAAAATTATCTTTGGGTGAATTTTTGGTATTTTTCGGAAAATTTTAAATTTGATGAATAGTGAAAAACACTGCGTTATTGTTTAAAACAAAATTTTTATTTAAGTAATTAGTTATTTTATTTTAATTTATTTTAGTTCAAAATAGGTAAATAATACATATATATGTTCAATGTAATTTATTGGAGTCATTTTTTAATAAGTTTAGATACATAAAATTTTATTGAACTTTTTACCGTCATTTACCAACTTTCTAGGAGTATTTGAAAATTTGTATAAAACATAATTTTACCTCTTCTGGGAGTTTAATTTCAAAAAACCGAGAGACACGGTTGACATCAGTAAGTAAAATGCGTTTCAATAGGATGGAAATAATTTTTTGTGAATTGTAGCTTTTGACTTTTATTTACCACGGTTAAAAGTAAATAAGGTAATTAAGGGTAAAATGATATTATAATTACCCTAACACATGTCATAATTCTATTGGATAAGTTCAATTAGACCAAAAAAACCTTAAGAATAAAATTTGATCCTCTTTGGTCCACTTGGATTAGATTAGGACATTTATTATTATTTTATTTAAATTTGAGTTAAAAGAGTTAAATTCAAAGTTTAATAACAAAACCATTTTAATATAGGGTTACACACAATATAAATAAGACTATATATATTCATTATAAATATAAAAAATATTTCCTACATAATGGTAATTTATTAATAATTTTAATAATTTAATTTATTTATGATACAATGATGATGAAGTAATTACCTTAATAATGAAATATTAAAATAATTGATATTATAAATATCCAAATAAATGTAAATTGAGACTTATGATTAATTAAAATAATTTTATAAGTTAATATGACATGTTAGGGTTGATTAAATAAATTTTATTTTAAGTGATAATGTTTTAATGGCTTTCAAAAAAATCAAATACTAAATACTTTTAAAATTTACATAATTGAGTTTTAAAACAAATACTATATTATTAATTGATATAATATTTATAAAAATATAAGTTTCAGCCAAAATAATTACATAAGATTTTATATATTAATATTAAACCACTAGGAGTTCCTTTGGCTTGTTATAGTTTGTTTAATAACCATATAATATAAAAATACAAAGAGACACGGTAAATGTCAAACTATTTAACTAAGAGTTAAATCTAAATTATAAGGTTAATATAGTGACCTAAACCTATCTAAAACCTATTTTTTGAGAGGTTTTCACCCCTTACCCACATTATCCTAGAAATAAATCATTTTTGATCCAATATAAACCGAAAATGATTTTATTATAAAATAATATTTCAACCCTTTCCTAAAGGGACCCTTACCTCTCTTATACAAGGGTACTTACCCTTCTCTTAATTTCACACCCCCAAAGCCATTTTTCTCAGCTACAACCTGACTAAATATCCTCTAAACTATACTCACTTCAACCCAGAGTCCTTAATTTTATCATAAATCCAACCTAAGGAGAACTTTTGATCAATTCAAAAGGAAATACCCGAATAAGTGGTAATAATTTCAGCACCCTCTTTTCAAGTTCTTTTCTTCTTCAGCTTCCTCTTTCTTTGTTGTTTCCATTAAAAAATAATAACTCAACTAAATTATACAAAATCTGATGTTATTATAAATATGGTACAATGATATTCTTTATTCTATCCATCCTATAAATGACAAAGTCACCATACGTGCGTACGTACGGCTTACCATCTCCATATCGTGGTGTAGTTTGTTATTCAAACACTTAATTATTTGGATGGGTATAATAATGAGTATAAATAATGTAAATAATAAATTTAACATGCTAATGATTCTGTATATATGATATACCATCCAATTAAATATTATTTCATTATTAATATAATGATATTGTCTCTCCTGTGTACATACGGATTACCATCTCCATGAACGTGATGATATTCATTCCCCATCATAATCATTCAAGAATAATTTTCATTTTTTGATTAAAAATAAATTTTATGAAAATAATATAATTTTTTATATGAATTCAATACATAATATCCATAACAAACATGTCTTACAAAACCAAGTATATAGAAGAAAACAAATCATTGAACACCTGAAACAATGATACTACTAAAATATTATTAACAAAGAAATATTATTATCAAAAAAATATTATAGGATCATATATGATATCATATTTATGTATATAGTTCTTGTATAATTTAATGAAAATGTTTTAACTATTATACAAGAGGTTAACATACCATCAACTATGGAAAAGTACAAGGTAAGGGTTAATTCTACAATCTCTTTACTTATCCGAGGTTGTTAATACGTAAGTGTCTACTGTGACCTCTTTATCATCCACATCTGTGTTTTTTTAAAAATGTAAATCAATTTTTTTACTATTTACTATAATACGGGTTAATGTCATTTATACCCTTATTTGACCACATATGTTTTGAAAGGAATCTTTCCATTGTTTTATAAACAAGGTAATTTATGACCTTCTTTTCAAAATTAAGGTAAGAATGTTTTTTAACTTATATGGCGAGTGCGGCTATAACATAATGGAAGATTCCCATACAAGCTTATAAGAATATTTCCAAAATAAATGTTTTCTTTTATAATTATTTGACTTTTAAATGATTTCCAAATATAAAGATATATTTCTCTCTAAAAAGTTTTGATTTAATCTATGTCGACATCCTTTGATGGATTTTAAGGTTATTTGAAGTTGATTTATTATGATACAAATATTCCATATTATATTGATGTTTTTGTGATATTTTTGATAGTGGATGTGTTATTTTTACTCCATTCATGATTTATGGATAAATTATTGACATTTACTATTCTAGTTTTAATACAACTGTTTATATTATGTTTAAACATTTTTATATTAGGAATGTATTGGACATAGTAAGTGGCGGGTGGAGCCCGCTATAGCTCATCGATGCATCAGTAGGTCTCATGATACAAACTAGTGTCTTGGCATAAGGCTTTGACAAAATCTTATTATAGTCTTGGAATAAGGCCTTGACTATGTGGTTATGAAGTCTGGCATTATGCATTCTAGCATTATGAAGTAGGATATATATATTACATGTGATAATTTGACTAGTTGAATATCCTTGTGAGTAAGTAAATGGCATTATTTGATTTATCTTTTCTATATTATAATGAAGTTTAAGTTGAAAAGTATTGTGTTTTAGTCTTATAAATTTACTTAAATGTTTATTCTTATTCTTGAAAGTTTCCTCTATATTGTTAACTTTACTGAGAATCTGTGCTCACCCCATTCTATGTTTTATTTTTCCTAGGATGTGAAGAAGTATATTATGACTAACTTGTACAGATAGTCTAAGGGATGAATGTGGTCAATGGAGACAATGTTTTTGTTGTTTTTTATTTTATAAAGTAATGTAAAACTTATGAATGTATCTAGTACTTCCAAGACTACTAAATATAATCCTAAACTTCACATAAATATATCTCATTTGTATAACAAATGAGGGTATTTGTGATCAAAAAAATTGATTTGAAATTAATTAAATTTTTGGATAAAAATCCATGTTACTAAAACTATCGCCCCTTTGGATGATAAAAAAAATCATAGAAATATAAACACACAAAAATATTTATGTATTTATTATTAATTAAAAAATATAAATTTATTAAATAAAATAATATAATTTTGTGTTTATCCAAATTTCTCCCCCTTTTGTGAAATCAAAATGAAACTGTAGAAGTGAAATAAAACACATTCAATGTAGCAGAAAAAGATGTTAATGAATATTTTTTTGATCCAAAACTAAATGTATCCTGAAAATTAATCTGCTCTAAAATATTAATTTTAGTAAATAGAAAATAGATAATGATGATAAAATATAAAAAAATATTAATAAATGAATTTATTTTCATCAATCACCTCATATTAAAAAAAAATTTTAGATCAAGGGTTTTAATAGGAAATAGAGTAAGATAAAAATAATGTTCTGGATCACCAGAAGAATATATTGTGGTCATAAAATCCTGAATTGTAGTATGAAATACCTTTAACTCCCTTATTATTAGGTTGAAATTATAATCGATTGGACAATTTAATTCCTTCATCAACAACTGTGAATCTTGTAACATCGTTAGAACCATCAATATATTCAATTTTATAAAATTATAAAAATTCTCTAAATCATGAAGATATTTATCAATCATTTCACCCCAACTATTTAATAAAAAATAGTACAACATGATCTGTAGAAGTTAATTATTCAACCATAAAATTTAATTTCAATACAATGTGTTGAAGGTAACATTGTCACACTCCAATATCTAAACTCTTTCATCATAGGTAGTAAGGTCTTTTGAAAGCATCTCTATCCTTCTCAACACAATATCTAATCCTCCTCCACTAAAATTATAATCTCTTCCTTGAATACTACTAACAATAATAGATTCAAACCCATTTGTTATGAAATTATTCAAATAAACAAAATTAAAATTATAAACACATTCACAATTATTATATCTAACATAAACATCCATATCCCTCTTAAAAGAATCAAAATATTTTATTTTGATAGAAATTTCCATCAAACATTGATATTAAAATTATTGAGATTCAAATTTATATTTGGAATCATATACAGTTTCCAACTATTCATGATAATTATGAGAATTCTCAAGATCCACTTGAAAATTTAAGTTATCAACCCTTAAATAGTGGAATATAGATAAAATGACCAAATAAAATGAAGGAGTAAATTTTTAAAATTTTAATACATCATCACCATATGTTGAATTTTTATCAGTACTTATAGATGGATCTAAGACATCAACCATCTAAATTGACTAAACTTCCAACGCTTCACTAGAGTCATAAGTTAACTCACAATGAAATTTTATTATTTCTCTAGATTCTTCAATTCTTGTCTCCAAATACTCTTCAGCAAAATAAAAAAAATTATTCCCAATTAGTATATTTGTTATGGTAATAAGGTTAATCACATTCCCAGAATGAGATCCCTAGTCTATCTATTCCTCATCATGAGAAACATCACTTTCTATAGTGTCCTCTTCTACTCTTGATCCAACATAAATAACCACAATATCCACATTATCCCTTTATTTAATAGAAACTAGTTTTATAATTCCTCAACCATAGAAAAAATTACATGTATAATAGTTTCTTCTCTTTTTTGGGCCTATAGATAAGTAAAACCCCAACGTCTTTATCAGAAATATCTTATAATGTTATAGGAAATTTAATAATTATTAATATATTTGGAGATATATTATTTTCCATCATTTTTATTCTCATATAAAAAATTGGAATGATATTATTTATAAAATAATATTATTATAAACCTCTAGTAATTGGAGGTACTCTAACTCCTTCAAATTAAGATTCCCTAACATCTTCTACATCATGCCAAGAAGAACTTGCTGATTTCAAGGTCCTATTCTACCTTAAATCAAAAAATCCTAGAATTCCTTCTTCTTCATAAAAAATAGACATTATCCCACCATTTTTTATGATCCATAAAAAAGATATATTTTTTAATGTTCCAACTGGTAGGATGTGGGTGTGATATCATCTCACTTCATTTAAATTATCACCAATCATCCCTCTCTTGTATATAACAATAGAAACTCCCCTTTTATAAGGATAGAACAAAATTATCACAAACTTCTAGAAATAATTATTCATATACCACACCATGAATATACTAAAATTTCGTTTTATTTTGTTCAACGTAAAGAATATAACAAACCTGTTTTAGAAGAGTATTTTCTCTAACTCAACTATCCCTGGTACTATAGAAGCATAAATTCATTTGAACAAGATTTTATACTCCACCTCCAAATTGCTCACTAATATATTTCTAACATGATAGGTTCCCTATATGAAAGAAAATATATTCTCTAATATTTAAATACTATCCCCAATCGATCGTAAACTGAAGTTAAATACACTTTCATAAGAGTATCTAAAAAACTAATATATAGCCACTTTTGAGATATAAAATTATTTTATTCACCTTTGATGAGATGATATATTTTTTATAACCTAAACAAAAAATGATCATTAAATTTTTTTAACTAATCAAATACATATTATATATTTATTTCATCAAACATATACTCCAAAATTGGAAACATATCTCATTATTTAATAAGAGGATCATGTAGAAACTCAATTTAAAATATATAACTTTCTATTGAATCTATATTTCTTCATTACTAAAATATTTAGTCCTCTTAGAGAGACATATACTGATATAATTGGATCTATTTATCTTTTCCATTGTTAGAATCGAATTTTTTGAGGTTTGAGAACTAGAGTCTGAGAGAGATTGAGAGATCAAAAGATCAAAATGGAACAAGTTTCAAGGTAAAATAGAAAACAGTTTCACTCTAAAGGTTTTCAAGTGAGGTTTTGATTTCTCATACCAATTTTTTAGTGTAATAAATTAGGATTATTAAAATTGAAAATATAATTTTGTAAAATAACTTATGAAAAAAATAAAATAACAAATTTCATAATAAAATTGTTAACCAAATTAAATAAGTCTCTAAAAAGAAAAACATAGAATTGAAAATTAAAAAATTAAGTAAGGATGAATACGAAAATTAAAATTTTACTTGAAATTAAAAAAACATTACCCCCCCCCCCCTTAAGAAAATAAAAACATACAATGGGAAGTGGTTTAATAAAAATATTAACAAGTTTATACTTAATATTAACATATTTCAAAGGTATTTCTATTTTTTACGAATGGCCTCTTAGAAAATGATGTCTATAATCAATATTCATAGTCCTAGAGTGATTCATATTAATTTTTAAAATATCAATAACACTATTATTATCACATAAAATATGAATGTGGATGAATTTAAGTCTAATTTTTAGAAGTGTTTGTTTTATCCATAACCCTTTTTCTTAACAATTTTAGTAGATATATATTCAACTATAGAATTTGATAATTAAATTGAATTTTACAGTTTATGCAGCCATGAAACCAGGGACATTCCTAAAATTTGATAAGTGCTTAAGGTGATTTTGATATCTATTTTAAACCCTCTATGGTTAGTATATGAATATAAAATTAAATCCAAAACTTATTTTTTTTATAATGAAAAGAGATAAAACTAGTTCCTTTTAAATATCTAATAATTAATTTACTAGTAGTAAGATAAGATTAATTAGGGTTTGAATGAAATCATACAAATATGAAAACATAAAACATTATGTCTAGTGTACTAGTATTAAGATATAGAATAATACCCTTCACACCTCTATATAGAATTTTTTCAACATATTTTCCAGCTTCATCCAAGTCATGTTTTACATTAATACATATAATAGCTGCATAAGACATAATGTTTTCAATTATATATTTTCTTACAAGATAAATAATATATTTACATTGATTCAAAACATTTCCAAAATCTTATTGATATATTTGAAAAGAAATAAATAAATTTAGTTCTCTTATCATAATCATTTTAAATTATAATTTCTTAAATTTTAAAAATCATTACAAATATTTTAATTTATTGACCTAGAAATAACATCATTTATAAAGATTAGAATTTACAAAATATTATGACGATAGTTTTTTCAAAACAATTTGGATCTAAAAACCTAATAAATAACATTTCAATCTTTCGTACCAAGCACTTAGTGATTATTTAAGGAAATAAAGAGATATAGTGAGTTTTAAATAAAAATTTAGATGTTTTGGTACTTCAAACCCTATTAGCTATCCAACATAAACATCTTCCACTAAATAAACATTTAAAAATGAATATTTTACATCTATATATTAGAATTTAAGGTTCATATTTTATATATAACACAATAATATTCTAATAGCTTTAAGCCTAGAAATCGAGGTGAAGGTTTCCACATAATCTATTCCATCTACTTGGTTATAACACTTAGAAAATAGCGTATCCTTATCCCTAGTAATTATAAATATTTCATTCAATTTATTTATAAAGACCAATTTTTTTCCTATCACTATATCGTTCAAGATCCTATCAACTAATTTCCAAACATAATTCTTATTAAACTGATTTAGTTCTTCCTTCATAGTCATCATCCAAGATTCATCATCAATGGCTTCTTCTAAAATATTTAAGGTCAAATTGGGATAGGAAGGTAGAGAACTCAATGTGGTTTCCTACACTCCTTATAGGTATAACTATTATATCTAGGTCACAATATTTGTCTCTAAATTATTTTCCTTTAATGTTATAGCTTTTCTATACAAGACATGTTTAGGTTCTATAGTTTCATGTTCTTTAGAACTGAAATGAATTTGAGAATACCCTAACTAGTTTAAAAAAAATCCGAAGATTGAATTATCATGTTTTTTTACAGAATTATGGAATTTATATATTTGATATCTGATGTGATCAAAAGGATCACATTCATCAAACTTCACATGATAATATTTTTCAACTATTATTGTATTTTTATTAATCTCACCAAAATCATTAGAAGTACAACAATATCAGATAAATTGTATTTCATCATCTTTTATAACAAACATACCACATTTTTCTATAGTGTTTAAGATATAAACTTCACATATAAAAACATTAAAGTACCCAAAATTTGGTGTTTTTTTATTCTATAACTAATGTGGAGTCTTTTTGTTGAAATTACTAATTAAAACACTATTCATGATATGGAATTTTTTATAAACATATCCTACTAAAATTGGTAGGAAGACTATATTCATTAAATATAGTTATTATCATTTATTAAATATTCTTATTTCTTAATTATCTAATTCCATTACATTGAGGTGTTATTGGATAAATAAAATTATGATTAATACACAAATTCAATAACAAATAATGAAATTATTTATTCTAAACTCTCTTCCATGCTTACTTCTTTGTGAAATTATTTTAAAATTTATTTCAATTTGAATGAAATTATAAAAATTCATAAAGAATGGAAAAGAATATATTTTAAATTTTAGGAAATATACCCAGGTAAATATCTTAAAATCATCAACTAAAAAAAGTCAAAGAATATTCCATCCAAGACTACTACTGCAGATGGTCTAAATAACTTCATGTTGATAAGTTTTAAAGGCTTACAAGTTGTAACCTTATTAATTGATTTGAAAGATTGTTTTGTATAATTGCTAATTTTATATTCATAACATAGTATATTTTGATCAAAATTATGAATTGATGGATCTGAAACTAATGTTTTCTTAGATAACATAAATATGGAAAATATATTATATTGTCCAAGTATCTTATTCCATATACAGTATTCAACTTAGAAGAGAAAATCACAGTATAGATAAATTCTTATAATATTTCACTTCAACACTTAAATTTAGAGAATATTATTGATCATGAATTTGTTGGATCACCAAATGATCTAACTCAGGTGATCTTATATTTACAATTATCCCAAAATATAACCAACTCTCCGTCTTCTTTTGATAGTGTGTGGAAATTTAAAAAGTCAAAACTAATGTGCCATAATCAGCTAATATAGTTGTACCATATTTCCCTTATATATATATGGATTTACACCTACAGAAATATAAAATAAAATCTTTTTTTGATACCCAAAATATCTTAGGTCATATAGTGTTAATGAGTAATGATCTGGGTAACCAATTCTATTTAATCTTATGTGAATCAACATTAGGAAAATCTATTGAAACAAAATATTTGTTAATAGCACAAACATTATTATTTTTATTGTAATATTTATTATCATTGTGGAATCTAATGTTTAACACCCCAAGATTTAATTGTACATTATTTCTTCAAAGTAATTCAATAACGTGTGCAACACACAATACTGAGTTCAAGTGCACCATGACTGGCCAAACTAGCTGGTCAAAAGCGACTATGAAGAGTATTAACTGATTTTTGAATTTTATATATTCCATATAATTTTAACATCCATATTATGACTTTCTTAGACATAATATAAGAACAAATTCGTTTTATTTTCAGATAAAGGAAGTATTTTTTCAGAAAATGCAATTTTACCGCCATTTAATGGCGAACCCTTTTTAAATACAATATTTGAAATATTTATATATTCAATTTTATAAAATAAACTGACTATTTATAATAAAGACATAAAAATGTTGTTTTGATAAAATTTTGATGTTTTTATGGTAACTTTTATATTTGGGTAAATAGTGAAAAATACTAAATTTTAATTGAAAACAAATTTTTTAATAAAAATAATTTGTAATGTTAAATTATAAATTTTAATGGCTTAGAAGTATAATTATATTATGTTTTTATCATTTAATACAATTTAAGTCATTATATCTAATATCAAATTTAAATTTAACATATACACATGTCAATCTTTTGAAAGTTTTTACTTTTTTAAAAAACATGGTTTTTGGTTTTGACAACAGAAATTAATTTTAAATTAATAAATCAAAAATCTATGATTTGAATTTGGTATAATAGAATTAATTTTTTAATTCATAATATAAAACTTTTCATAGGGTAAATTTTTGGTATTTTTTTGAGAACTTTTAATTTTTGATGAATAGTGAAAAACACTGCGTTATTTTTAAAACCGACTTTTTATTTTAAAAAAATATTTATTTTAGTTAAATTTATTTTAAGTCCAAATAGATATATAATAACTATATAATTTCAATGTAATTAATTGGAGTCATTTTATAATAAAATAAGATGTATAAAATTTTATTGAACCTTTTAACATTTTTACCCACCTTCTAGGAGAATTTGCAAATTTGCGTAAAACATAATTTTACCACTTCTGTAAATTAAATTTAAAAAATCCTAGAAACAAGATTGAAATAATTAAGTAAAATTTTGTACAATAAGATGAAAATAATTTTTGGTGAATTGTAACTTTGGACTTTTTTTTACCGCGGTTAAAAGTAAATAGGGTAATTGAGGGTAAAAATGATATTATAATTACCCTAACACATGTAATAATTCTATTGGATAAGTTTAATTCGACTAAAAACAACTTTAAAAATAAAATATGATTCTATTTGGTCCACTTGGATTAGATTAGGAAATTTATTATTATTTTATTTAATAAAGAGTTAAAAGTGAAAAATTCAATGTTTAATAACAAAAACATTTTATATATAGGGCTACACATGATATAAATTCTACTATAAATATTAATTTGAAAGCTAAAAGTAGTTATTACATAATTTTATTTTATTTATAATTTTTAGACATTAAATAATTTAATTTATTTATGATACAATGATGATGAAGTAACTACCTTATTAATGACATATTAAAATATTTGATATTATAAATATGAAAATAAAAGTAAATTGAGACATATGATGAATTAAACTAATTTTCTAGGTTAATATGACATGTTATGGTTGATTAGATAATATTTATTCTAAGTTATAAGGTTGTTATAACTTTCACCAAAACAAAATACCAAATAGTGTCCCAATTGACATAAATTAGTTTTTTAATCAAATATTATATTATTGGTTGATATAATATTCTTAAAAATATAAGGGTTAGACAAAAGGCTTAAATAATATTATAAATTTAATTAATTAACCACTTGAGGATATCTTGTAAGTTTAGAGTATGTTTATTAACTATATGGTGTAAAAATACAAGAAGACATGGTAAAAGTTAAACTACTTAACTAATAGTTAAATCTAAGATATAAGGTTTAAATGGTAACCTAAACATGACTAAAACCTATTTGTTCAGAGTATTTTGACCCTTAACCACCAAAGGATCTATGTAAATTCATTTCTAGCCATTATAAACTGAATATGATTGTATAATAAATTAATATTTTAATCTTTTCATAAAGTGTCCCTCACCCCTCTTACAAAAGGGCACTTCTCCTTATCTCAAAATCATACCTCCAAATCCATTTGGCTCATCAAAAACCTACCCAAATATCCTCCCAAATTACATCATGTAAAACTATAGTCCTTACATTAATCATAAATCCATCCTAAGGAGCCCTTTTGATCAACTCAAAAGGAAACACTCGAAGAAGAGGTAATAATTTCACCACCCTCTTTCAAGTTCTTTTCTTCTTCCACTGCATCTTTCTTTTTTGTTTCCATACCAAAATAATAACTCTATTATCTCTTATATAGTTTAATGTTATTATAAATATGATAAAACCATATTCCTCATTGTATACATCCTATAAATGACAAATTCACCTTACGTGCGTACGCACGGCTTACAGTCTCCACGTCGTGGTGTAGTTTGTTATTCAAACACTTCATTATTTGGATGGGAATAACAAAAAGTATAACTGATGTAAATAATAAATAATAAATATTAATTATCCTTTATATATGATATAAAATCCAATTACAAACAATTTATCCATCAATATAATGATATTGTTGCACACGCGTATGTACAGATTACCATCTCTACAACGCGATGAGATTCATTTCCACATTCACCATTCAACGATGATTATAAAAATATATATTATTAATAAGTATGTAATATGTGACATGATAATTATACTATATATATAATTATTTATTTATTTACTTACATATATCTTATTCGCTTACTTCCATTCAATACGGTATGAAAACGGAAACAATGTTTATGCGTACATACGACCTACCATCTCCATAAACAGTTCCTTCCATTTCATATATCTATCTACTATAAATATTTATATTCTATATATATATATATAATATAAATTAATTTTTATATTCAAGAAGTATTTATATCATGATATAAGTGATACGATCAAGAATAACAAGTTAAAACACGTACGATAAAGAAAGTGACTATTACCTGACATGTTAATTTAACATGGAAATCATTATTAAATGGGTAGTATAGAGTCATAAATGAATCATGTATGATATTATAAATATTAATATGGTTCTTTTATAATTTAATAACATACTATGGTCATTATACAAAAGGTTAAACGTACCCTCTACCAAAAGAAAGTGCAAGGTAATGGTTAATTTCACAATCTCATTATTACTTGAGGTTATTTTTATGCAAGTATCTACTGGTACATATTTATTATCCATGTGCATGTTTCATAAAAGAGTTTTCAAATAGATAATTTTTAAGGGACTTTTTTTTACCAAAACATCATTTTAAATGATTTCAATATTTATTCTTATAAACCATTCTCATTAATTTCCATGTTTTTAATGTGGTTTAAAGGATTTATTTATATGGACATGAATGTTTTAAAATGTTAATTACATTCAAAAGTTTCAAAGTGGTATGGGACACTTTGATTAAAAAATATCTTTTAAATGAATTCCTTTTCAAATTGTGTGACTTTTAATATGATTTCATGAAAAAGGTATATTTCTCTCAAACAGTTTTACTGATCATTTTTAACTATGTCAACATCTTTTACTGGATATTATTATTGATTGAGGATGATTTATTTTGATAAAAATATTCTATATTGTATTGAAGGTTTTGGGATATGTTTGACTGTGGATGTGTTATTTTTATACCATTCATGGTTTATGAATAAATTATTGACATTTCATATCCTATTTTTAATACGAATGTTTATGTTATGTTTAAATATTTTCATGGGAGGAATGAATTAGACTTAGTAAGTGATGAGTGGAGCCCACTTTAGCTCCTCAATGCATCAGTAGGTCTCATGAGACAAACTAGTGTCTTGGAAAAAGGCCTTGACAGAATCTTATTTGTAGTATTGGCACAAGGCCTTGACTATGTGGTTATAAAGTCTGGCATTATGCATTCCATCATTATAAAATTAGCTATTGATATTACATGTGATTATTAGACTAGTAGAATATCCATGTGAATAAGTAAATTGAATTAGTTGATTTATCTTTTCCATATTATGCTGATTTTTAAGTTTAAAAGTCTTTTTTTAGTTTTATACATTGCCCTAAATGTTTATTCTTATTTGTGAAATTTTCTGCTATATTTTTATCCTTACTGAGTGTTTGAGCTCACCCACTTCTTATTTTTATTTTCCCAGGATTCCAAGAAGTGTTTTATGATTGATAAATAGTGTTAATATAGGGGATTAATGGAATTCTCAAAAGATAATTTATGTTTTGTTTTATTTTCTAATGCGTAATGTAACATTCATGTATGCAACCTATTTTATAAGACTGCTAAAATGACCGGTCTTTCGGGAATTGATTCCTTGTAATCATGCCAATGTATTAAAATAATTCACCAAATCTAGGTAACTGAGGTTAGAGCGTTACATAATACATTATTAGAAATAGGTTACTCAATTAATTCTGGGGTTAAATGAACCAGGAAGAAAGTAATTTTGATGCAACATAGGGTTTTCACCATTATGATTGATACCATATATTTATTCTCTATTAACTTTATTTCAAATAATTTTTTTTAAATATTATTCTACAATAGTTAGCATACTATAATAACTTGTAATGGATTCTAATTTAGAAAAAAATTCACTAATTATATTTTCATGCACATTTCTTATTGAAGAAAAGTTTCTTAAAATTTTCTCCATTCTAGGTATTGTTTTATGACGTCATATTTTTAAATCGATACAGAATTACGAATATTCTTTAGGTATTTATTATTTATCTTAAAAGATTCATATTTTTCCTCAAGAATGGGATAATATATAGCTATTTTACCATTTTAGTTTCCTTAATAATCAGAATTAGAATATTATTAAGGTTTCATCTCATCTTATTGTTCCATAAAGCACATGTTTATTTTTTGATTCCATTTATCCCGTTCTAAACCAAAACATAAAGATATGCTGTAGACTTTAGAATTGTGTCATGTAGCCTTAATGGAATTCATTCATTTATATTTATACAGATCTTTCTTATGGATCTTTTTCTCCATTTTTCTTATCCCCTGTACAACTAGAAATATTGTCTAATATAACCCATCTATTTTAATTAGTAACACCTAAACTCTTTTAGTCGATAATTAATATTCTTGGAATCATTAAAATACTTCTCAAAACCTTCATTATTCTTATATAACATATTTAATATTCTAGATATATGAAACATTTCAATTCTAAAATTTTAAAACATTAATTATTTGAATATATTTTTTCGTCCTTTAATTTCTATAAATATTTGTTTATTGAAACTTTAATAGAAGTATTCTAGATTTTTATCATTATTTTTTCTTTATCTTGAACTTGAATTTCATATTAATAAATCATAAAGGTCCGGATATATTCTTTCGTTGTTAAATTTTTAACAAGAGTGGATTTTAAAATAGAAAAAAATATTTCATGACACTTAAAGTATAAAACAGTATGAACATTTCACACCAAATATGCTTGAGAAATTGTGTTTCGTAGGGTAGTAACACTATTGATGATTTTAGTCAATCTCTCATTAGTCGGAGTGCTTAATTCATATTTTTACATCATAAAAGTATAAAATTTTAATTATTATTGTATTTTACCTAAAATATATATCATTATTGGTTCTGTCATTGGAAACATAAATTTTTTACTACACTTCAAGCAATATCATACTAAAGGGCGTGGTTGATTTCATGAAGATCATGTTCACAAATGATTTCATTTAATTCTCTTGAACATAAATTATATTATTATAATTTGGTATCAACGAAATTTTTTTGGATCTCCTTTTATAATTTTATATGGCTTTTCAACCTTCATATAGATTTCAAAACAAATATTATTCAAATATATTATCATACAGACTTTCCAGTATCCATAATTATCTATACTGAAATATGGTGCTCTGATCATTGATATTCATTCCTTAAGTTCACTCATGGATATTTTATAGTTACCCTATACTTTTACACATATAATTACATGATTTTAAGGATTAAATTACAATCCAAGGATCCAAAAGTCTAGTGTCTTGGAAGACTAGGTACATAAAACTGAAAACATAGGACTAAATGAAGGATTTCATTATTTATCACCCATTACAATATTTAAACATTATATAATCCCTTAAATATTCATAGGAAACCCTGTGGATAACATGAAAAAAATGGATGATCTAAAAATTATCAATAAGGGAATAAATATAAAAATAAATAATAACACATGGGTTTGGTAGCATAACAAGATGACATAAAAGGCATGGATATACATAATGAAGAAAAACATATGTAATCATGGTATCATAAGAGATGTGAAGAAAACATGGAAAATTAAATAATAATGAGTCAAGTATCACTTCACATTAAGGAGCATGAGTCAATGTGAACCACCAATACCATTGCACATGGAGCATGAGCCAAGGCTAACCACCAAAACTATTACACATGATATCTCCTGAGACTAAACATTAACCAATGCATTAGATAATTATCTAGGAACACCCATCATAACATGATCATGAATATTAATTCCACATGAAGAATCATATAAAATTAACCAAAAATAATCATAATGGCTACCCATGGTATAAATTTTGTTTCATAATATTGTCTAGAAGGAATAACATAAGGGAATAAAATAATAGTGTCCATGAAAGAAAAGATTTAACTAATACAAGGACATTCATAAGGTAAAATTGGAATAGTTAAAGACATTTTAAGTCAAACTAATGTGATTACATATAAAAATAGTATTTATGAAACTTTAGATTTAAAAAATTTAGTCCGGTTTAAGGTAAATATTACAGAGCATTTAAAATATGAAAGGTGTAATATTTTATATAAAATAAGAAGTAAACCAATAATTTTATCATAATAAAATGAGTCAATTTATAAAAATAATGTTGGCATAAAACATATAATAGAGTGAAATTGATAATGGGTAAGAATTTGGGAAGTTCCCTTAAATCAGGCATACTTATTGGGAAGAATCAAGTAAGATACCTTTTAAAACATTTATATCCCTAAAAATAAGGATGAAATGATATTGATACATGATTTTGGAACATATAAACATAATTTATCATATTTACATGAAAATAAATTAAAATTTCATTCAGTTAAAAAGATAGAAAGAATAACTCGAAGGAACAATGGAGGTTTGGGTATAATCCCATACCTTAAGTCCGAAGGTGTTATTCACATGATCTTAATGTGATTGAGAATCAAATTAGATTATTTAATTAATAATTCTAAAACCAATTAAAAATTTATTTTATTTATTATAACTTAAATATGTTCATTTATAGACTTTTTATGGGTTAATAGATTCAATTTCATCAATTGGGAGAATTGGATTCCATGGTTTTAATGATCGGTTAACAAGTATACATGTATGAATTGTCATGTAATGTGGGTGTAATTTTCCGGAGTTTAACTTATATGTTATTAATGATATTAAACATGGTATATTTGTCTTATATATAATTTGGATTTATGGAATGAGGATGAACCATTAGATAAATTGTTAATGATAAACATTTGGGTTTATTTTGGCTATTTTTATCAAAACGAACTCATTTTGTTTTATAAATGAATATCATGTATACAAAACAACTATAGAACATTAAATATAATCTGGTTCAACCATATAAATTGTTTCATGACCATCCCTAAAGATGGTAATAAAAATTGAAAACGTTTTTATCTTTTTATGTGATAAATTAACACATCACATACAATATTTTCATTTTTAATATAAAAGGAGGGGTAAAGGGAGATAATGATGAATTATTCCATTATCATAAAAAAAATTATAGTATATTAAATTGTCACGACCCATCCTCGGGGCCCATGCTGTGACTACCCCAAGCCCGCCTTCCATAGGCCAGGGGCTGGTGACTAGCACCAAGGCGTAATTCCCGGTAAAAAGGGAAGGCATTGACTTCGTAAACTAAACAAACACCACAGAGCAATAAAGCAGTA
Source organism: Viscum album (assembly GCA_963277665.1). Classification (NCBI taxonomy): domain Eukaryota; kingdom Viridiplantae; phylum Streptophyta; class Magnoliopsida; order Santalales; family Viscaceae; genus Viscum; species Viscum album. The sequence goes on from OY728145.1 coordinate 1,989,139,747, forward strand.
AAAGTAAACACTAAGTAAAAACTGGGTACAACAGTAAGTGCAGAAAAGTACGTGGGCCAGTATACAAACCCAAAATGATAGTAAAGTACATCTGGAAGGGAAAACATCAACTGAAAAGTAAAGCCGCAACGTTGAGTGGTCCACTAGAAATCCTACCTAAAGGGTGAGTACAGATAGCTCCACAGCTCCTCGGGTCCAGCCGTCTGCTCCGAGAACATCCCGCCAAGTGGTCCACCTCCAGGTACCATCCTGCTTCGCAAGCCTCAACCACGATCAGCGATGTCCATTGTCTACAACCAACACAATATAGTGCGGGCATAGCCCATGCAGGGGTGAGTATAAGCTACTCAGTAGGGACCCCAAGACCCCCGAAGGTCTCCCAGAATCCACAAAGGATAATCCACAAAGGAAAGATACAATCACGAAGTAATATTCGACACTGCTTAGGTATATGCCCATACATATACCTAAGTCATCAATTCTCGTTCGGCTCCAACATCTGATCCCAAGTACAACCCAGTCCACACAAAAAAACTTAAATCCACACAGGATAGCACTACACAATCCTCATAGGAAAGAAAAACAGGATTTAGCTCACACAGGTAAACTTCTTCGTAAGACGATAGAGATGATCAGATATATCCACTAATTCATCTAAGCCATCATACCCACAAAGGATTGATAGGTACTAACCCCCAAAATGACCCACAAAGGATCTGACCCACAAAGGATCGATAGGTAACTAACCCCCGCAATGACCCACAAAGGATCTGACCCACACAGGATCGATAGGTAACTAACCCCCGCAAAGACCCACATAGGATCAGACCCACACAGGATCAGTAGGCACTGGCCCACACAGGACCGTTGAGTGCTGACCCACACAGGATCGAACCCACACAAGATATGTAGCACTAATCCACATAGGATCGCTGAGTGTCGTAGTCGTCGCCGTCGAATCCACTGAGGATCTCTCTACAGTCGTCATTGTCATTGCAGTCGCAACCAGCTCTAGGGTTCCTGCACACAACAAGCTCGTTCGGGAGGGTCCGCTCCACGAGCCGAGAGGCTGATACATCAACTGACACATAGTCCAGAGTTGATGTATCCAAAAGTTCTGTATCGTCAATAAGAACTCAACGTCACAGACAACGTGTCAATCGAACGCCCGGTCTGAGAGTTATTGGCTTTTTTGTCCCAGGGGCCCGGTTGGTTTTTAAGTCTAAACCAACTCGACTGTACTCCACCTAAGTCCAAACCTTGGGTGGAGTAAGCCAAAAGATCATTCTCACATAGAGGAATCCAAAAAAATCGATGGTACGTCAATCGGACGTCCGGAGCCCAAGTTATAAGCGTTTCGGCTCCGAGGGCCCGGTTGGTTTCCACTGGGCGACAAATTTGGCAACTCACTGATCAGGCCTCTACTAGAAATTGAAATGGAATGTTTTTTTATTAAAAACCCATTTTGGGGTTTAAATGGAAATTTTAATTTTAAAAAAATAGAGAATGAGATTTATTGTATTTTAAAATATTTTTAGAATAAATTTCCTATAATTGTTTTTACTAGATCACATGAAATCCTAGGTACTGAGTGAGTTATTAGTGATAATCTTGTTAGGATGGGAATTCCCTAACACTGGATTTATTCTTTATAGCTCTAACCTAAACATTATTTAGCACATCAAATTACCCAGTGGGATATTTATGAGTCCTCTCTTGCTAGTGCTGAGGGAAATGTGTATGCATTGTAGTAATTATCAAATGTGTGTGTGAGGATCCAATAACATGGAAATATCATACCTTTTGATAGGTGACCATGTTTATCACTTTTTTATATTTGAGATATAAAAATGTGCCAATATTTATAAACTATTTTACAATACTTTGGAGTTTATATAAACTGTTTTATATAAAATATTTATTTAATCCATTGTTTTAGAAATATTTTCAGAAATTTAAATGTGAAGATTTGGTTTGAATGAATTTCCATCATATTAATTATAAAGCATGAATTGTTTTAATTGTTCTTTTGAAATTCCAAAACTATTTGTTTTAAATTGAAAGATCTCTTTGGTTAATTAAATATTAGCATCTATTATAAACTCCTTGGGGAGACCCACTAGGTTTTTTAGCACACACCCTACCTATGCCTTTGGCTGTTTGTAACCCATTAATGTTGGTTTTTTTAAAACAGGGTTAGTCGAGATTTTCCCTAACTCACCCATTTCTTCACCCATACGATTAATATGTAGGATTTCTTCTTATCAAGGGATTGAGGTGCTCTCCCACTAATTTTTAAGGTATTATAATGGATTTCATGGTGGTTTGAAGGTAGTTCATATCAGGTAAGTGTTCACACTTGGATTCTTTGTGATTCTCTCGTGATCTTATCTTCCCTCTCTTTTGGTTTCCTAGATATACATTCATATCATGTAGATATCATATTTTTTGCCTTAAGTGATGATTTTAAGGAGTTTTGATGATATTTAAGGAGTTCTTAAGTGATTTTTGGAGATTTTGTCCATATTATAGTGTTGTTTCTTGTGGTTTGGTTGTATTGTTCTTTCATAGTGGAATGAATGTGGCTGGTTATTTGGTTAACTCTTGGTAATATGTGGTTTGTGTCACTTTTTTAATATGAATCATATAGTTTTGTTGGTAATGGATTGTTTGGTTGATTTGTTTATCTCAAGGTAAAATTGTTCCCCAATATATTATTGAATCCCTCATCCTTTATTTCCATCCTTTGGAACCTTAAGAACATCGCTTAATGCCGAGTATCATTCCTCCTCCCTCTCAAGCCAATGGGATTGGACTGGATGTTATATTTGTCTTTTATAGAGTGTGTCTCATATAGAGTGTGTCTCTTGTTCCTATATGGAGTGTCTCTCCTATGGAGTGTGTCTCATATGTCCATACAAAGTTTTTCTCATAAAATGTGTTCCTCCTACACCTATATATAGTGTTTCTCCTACAGAGTATGTATCATATCCCTACACAGAGTGTGTCTCCTACAGAGTGTGTCTCGTGCACCTACAGGGAGTTTGCCTCCTATAGAGTGTGTCTCCTTGTATTTTGGATATACCTAGACTTTCTTAGTATATGTATCCTGGTGCAATATGACTCTAGTGAATCTTTTTACTGTACTTCTTATAGGCTACACTTTTTGTACCTCTTTAGTATTATGCCTTGTGTTTTACCTTTGTGGTTCGGAATACCTACTGAGTATTGTTTTACTCACCCCTTCACGGGCTTCGCCCAAACATGTCATGTCTTGTGTAAATGATCAACAACTTTGATAGAGACCTTGGTGGACCAGAGACAGGTGGTGCTTCAGGGTGACTTTATGGACATGTTGCGCTGCAATGACATTCAAACAACATACTGTACCTACCCATGAGGTAGGGTTTTATATGGACAAGTTCTAGAGTCTTGTACTTTTCTATTTTAGTTGGTATTATATATTAGACCATTTACCTTTTAGTTTGTACTGTAACACCTAGTGGTTGTCATAGTGGAATTCATATCTATTTACTCAGTGTTTTTGGTTTCAGTAATTTTTCGTGGGGGTAGGTGCGTGTGTACAGGGTCATTGGAAAATTCCTCCCCTTTATGGTAAATTCCAACTCAGTGTTTGTCTCCAACCCTTGGCCTATTGAAGGCTGGAATGGGGTAGTCACGACATGAGCATCAGGGGATAAGTCCTAACATTATTTCTTTTTAAAAATAGACATTTCATATATTATTGTTTCATAAATTTATGTTATGTTATTCATTTTTAAAATTTTATGAAACTGATTTACTTTCTAGGGATTCTTCTTGATATGATAATGATTGATTTTATGTGGCACAAATATATTTGGATGATGATTTGTGGGGTCCCATATCTCCATATAATTCATTAGTTAAGTTTTATATTTTATGATATAGTGATTCAAGTATATAATGATCTTGTTCATAAAGGAATGGGAATAACCAGTTTTATGACATTTTAGTGCATGTACATAATGATTTTGTTCAAAAAGTCAAGTGAATACTGAGATTTATCACATGGTTTTGTTATACATATGATTATTCCACCTTTCAAAGTTGTATTTTTATATCATTCTATGTTAAACTACATGTTTATACCACTGTAATAAGACATTACAAACTTGTATGTCAGGATCCTGTGATTTAGGATTACTGTTTTGTGTTTCCAAGCCAAGTAATTATTACTGTACCTCTTTGATGTCCTTACAATGGTCTTATGTTCCGATTTTTTTATCAGATATTTATATACACTTTATTCTTCTCACTTTCTTATGATTTCACTATTATGATGAATTTTTATGTTCCCCTTACTGAGTATTTTAGATCATCCCATTCTTATGTTTCCATTGCCCAATTTACCTATATTATTATATCATATGAGATGTATAGAAGATGGTATATAGTAGTAAGATTTTAGATAATGTTCCAAATTAATCTATAATATGATTTTTATTTATCTAATCTACTAGACACAAAAATTTTAGGTCCTTGGGTTGTGAGACTATTTATGAGATGAAATATTGAAATCGTGTATTTTATGAAATATTAATGAATGTTTAACTTGTGTCGCCTAAAATGTGTTGATCAAGATAGATATTTAGAAATCATATGATAATATGGAAGGGGGTTTCATCTTTATTTCTTAGAGGAAAATGGGATCCACTAATCATTCTAGTGATTTAACATGTTCGTGCTTTTCAACTCCTTGAATTTTTATTTCTCTGATGGGAATATCATTTGGTTTCTTTAATCTAGTGAGAGTTTTTAGACATGGTGACCCCTATAAACATACTTATTTATCATTTAATAAGAATATATTAATAGAAAACAAAATATTTATATAAATCATAATCTTTTTTTGGGCACTTTTTTGGCTGGTATGAGACCACGAGTCTTTCTCATATTTTCTTTTTAGATGATATCTTTGTCTTACTTAATGGAAACCATTAATATTTTCCCAATTTTATGGACCTTCTCAATACATATGGAATATTAAGTGTTCAAGAAAGTAATTTTATAATGGGTATGATCCTTTTTAGGAAAAAAGATTCCCAAATAAGAAGAAATATCTAGAAATATGGATGAGCATTGATATGAGGGACATTCCCCTCAAGTATCTTTAGACTACTTTGATTTATGGGAATATAAAGATAAAACGTTTTAATTCTATTGGTTCAAAAGTATAAAGTATAATTAAAAATTGGAAGAATAATATAATTTAATTTGGTAACATAATCTCTTTGATCAAGAGCATTTTTTGCTCTATTTCTATTCATTTATTATCCTTATTTGTCGTACCTAAATCAGTTTTCCATAAATCAAGGATGCTGTTTTCAGATTTTATTTGGGATAGTTCCAAACAAAAAAGTAGACATAAATAAAGATATAAATTCTTATAACTATATAAAATGGAGGTAAGAAATAATTTAAAAGTATTGGATATAACCATGAAGTCTCAATATGAACAGTGTTTTCTTGATACTTTATGGCTGGATCATCTCTTTTATAACACCCCGACTATTGTAACGTGAAGAATGTGCTAAATTAAAACATTAAAACATGATACAAGGGATAACACCACACAATATTGATCATCTCAATGTAAGGGAAAATTAGAGACATACTTGTTTCCAATATTATATTGGAAATATAAGAAAAAAATATCATAAGAAACATTATTTCATGCTTGAAATTATTGAGTTCAAGAGGTTTTGTTATGATAATAAGAGGCTGGTTATGAATAAATATGGGATTGATTAAGTGTTGTGTTTGGTTTCAAACATAAATCATTTAAAATTGTTGATATTTACTTGATATAGAGAACAAATAAATATGAATGGGGAAAATGGACTGATCCCAATAGACTGAGTCCAACAGATCGAGTCTAATAAACTAAACTGAACAAAAAAAGTGTGGCACTAAATGTATATATGTTTTTGTTCATATCTCTATCAATAAAAGGTGTTTAATAAATTTTTATTAGTTTATTCTTTTATGATCTTCAAAGTACTCAAATATCAGTTTATTACAAAGGTATTCATGATTCTATATTTTTTTGTTGAAGGAAGTATGGTTGTTTGACCAATGGATATAAGAGTTGTGGAAGTTGTCGATGGAGTTGGATTAGATGGAAATGAGTACAAAGATTATTTATCAGACATTACAGGTCCACTTAACAGATAATATATATGAATATCATAAATAATGGAAGTGTTGGGAATGTTTCATTTGAAAGGAATTTGTATGAACATTCATTAGTTTGTTGGATAGAAGAATGTTTCTAGAGGCCTGAGACAAAAGTTTCTGTGAATGGTCTTTAGGCAGAGCCATCAAAAAAAGTAACTCAACGAACATCATATATAGGATTCAAATATATAATATAGAGGATTTATAATAATATCACTAAAAAAATGATTCCAAATAAGTACATTATATAGAGAAATCATAATAGATTTCTAAGGGTTCATCAGATGAAGAAAAGTGAACTAACCTTTTTAAACCCATCAGATGAAGGAATTTTCTTAAGAAAGACTTTTGAGGGAATATCAAATAGAGTTGATGGATAAAGTCGATTATTATGAATGAATATTATATGCATCAACATTGGATGGGGAAGTTCCTAATAATAATATTTGGATAACTCTTTGGTATTATTTTTAAGGTCTTTTGTGAAGATATCAATTATGAAAATGCTAAGATGCATGATCAAGGTTTTAATAATCATTTAGGAATAATCATCGTTTTGTCCAAGGTTTATGGATGTTTTAATAGTTCATTAACATTGGGTTTTATGTAAATTATACAATGAAGGTTTATTTACTTCTATATGTTAGGAAGTATGAAGGTGGATGAAGTATTGAATGTTTTGAGTGGGATATTCAACGTTTAAAGTGGAAATTTGAATTTGAAGTTCATGATCCTCCCTTAATATTTAAACAAAATTTTCCTCTACAAAGGGGGATAATGTGTACTGTAAAAGTTAATGTCATCATGTATTTTATTGAAGAAGAGAGGTACTGACCATTTATTGATGTATTGAACGCTGTAATACCAGAAAAAGTTGTACCTGAAAAAGGTAATAATGAAGTTATCAAAAGAAAAATTGCGAAATAAAGCTACTTGATGTAGGATAATAGAAAAAATTATGTTGAAATGTTATTTGGTATCAAAGGAATTAGGAATCATACTGAGTGACTAGGCTAAATTTAATGGTAATACTACTTCTAGATATAGAAGTCACTAAACAGACATGTTCAGATAGAGAATCTTATAAATAATTCCTTACACATGGCTATGTAAGAAAGATAATAGAAATAAGAAGAACATACAAGAAGGTATGTGTGAATAATGTTGAATCATCACAGTGAAAAAAAACTTAATCCTTTTTGTGAATGTTCTTATTTTTGTTATAAATGTTTTTATAACATATTATCTGTGCAAGGAGAACATGCCCTTTTAAATGGAATATTGTTCTATGTAAGTGAAGGATAATAATTTTTTACTATAGTAACTAAAGTATTTTTTTCTAGCGTTTTTTGGTATTATATTACCTTTAAATCAAGAAAAGGACTATTTACTCTTCTTGAATAGTGACCTTGTAAATACTTGTGTTCTTGTGGTTGTGCATTTTTTTTTGTTTTTTAACAGAGTCATTTCTCACTAATCGGACACAATGGTTGTTTCTTACGTACGAAAAAATAAAAGGATAAGATCATTGGTTCACAACTCCCCCCTTTAGTGACCACATAGATCCTAATTGTCCCTTTTAATATTTAAAAGAGGTTAGGATTCTATTATTTCCTCTCTTTTGGAGTTTGATGAAAATGAGGGTTTTGTGGATGTTTATAACTCTGTTAAAAGTAAGGGTATTCCTATATTTTATGGTAATAACTTTTATATGTAGAAGAAAATACGGTTACCTTATCTTATTTCCATTGGAAATGAATTGCTTGAGAATCCTACAGATAGATTCCATCCTCTTATCGATGGTTTTCTATTAATAGCTACTAATAAGAAGAATTTGGAGAATTATTGGGATTTTAGAAATTATAAAATTTCCACACTCTCCAAAATTAAAAACATGAGGGTTAAAGGTGAAAAAAAACCCGAAGTATTTTGGAGAAGTTAAATAACATTTATGAAGGAAATATGGATGTGAAGAAAAATAAGTTACATATATGTATATTAAAGTAAAATTATCTTAATATGGATGAAGATGAATTTTTTGGTGACTTATTTACAAGATTTAATCACATTAAAATCACCATAAGATGTTTTAGTGAGAATTTGGATGATTAGACTATTGTTGAAGAGATTTTATGAATTATTATAGATAATTTTTTTTCCAATGTACAGTATTTAGAAGATAGATATCTTCAAACTCTATCTTTGGATGATCTATATAGAATTATCATCATGTATAAAATGTGAAGAGAAAATACAATCATGAATAAAGAAAAGACTGATTGGGAGTTATATTTCAAAGATGAAAAGAAAAAAATATAACAAATTTCCCAAGGAATATGTTAATGACCATGACACAAAATATGAGGTTAGAATTTTTTTGAAGAATTCATGAAATTATTTTCAGGAATGGTGAAAATAGGAACTTGAAAGTACAATGTAAAGTTAACATTGAAGTAATTTGGATGCAAAGCCATTAGAAAATTTTCTTAAAATTATAAAATATTAAAGGAAGATGAAGATGATTAAGAAAAATATATAAAGGCAATAATATATATGATTAATAATTCATACAAATAAAATTACTATATAAATTGAAATGATATAATGTTATATAAATACAAAAAGATAAAATTTTGGTCTTTGTGTGAGTTAGATGATGATGGTGAAGAGGAATATGGAAATTATATTGATGATAATGATGAAAAATTACTTATTACAAAAGTAAATGATGAGACTTTTAATAATAATGAATGAATCATCTCTAAAAAATATTAAGAGGAGACTCAAATTGAGTTTATGTTTAAAAGAGAGTTTAGAAAATTTCTCTCAAAGGTTATTAGAATTGGAAAGGAGAATAATAATTTTAATAAATAATATCTTTTATAAATAATTATGAATAATTCCTTGGAAAAAATCCATGTTTCTAAAATATATTGACAATATAAATATGTTACAAGATGAAGAGAAAAATCTCAACATCAAGCTTAAAGAATAGATAAAGGTGAAGAAGAAAGAATATTATCGTGTAAAAAAAACTTGTTAATGATGATTGAGGAATTAAATTCTTACAATTTTTTAAGAAGTTGTGTAAAGTTAGAAGAAATTTAAACTATATAAGTATATATAAAAAACAATCTCATAGTTTAAAAAAAGGTTAAATATGTTTATAAGAAAAATCATGTTAAGAAGAGCATGTATGTAGCCTAAACAGTCGGAGTTGAAAATCTTGAAATTTATAAGGTTTTAATGTCTGAATAAAAAATGCTACTACTAGATATTTTTATAATAATGAGAAGAAATCTAAGATGAAGAAGAATATATAGGGAGGTTACAAAAATTTTGGGGTACACCAAAGTATCAGGGTGGATGGTAAGAAAGATGATGGAAACCAGGTTCACAATTCGGGACATCATGTATTTTATAGAAAAAATTATGCATTTTATTGTTATGTATATTTTTTTGGAACATTTGGAAATAAGGATAAAATATACTAGTTTAATCATCAACACTATATGAATCCATGAGTAACTGGAGGTAGAGTTTGAGGGGGATTCAACCGACTCAAATTATGAAACATGGAAAATATAGTTTGAAAACATAAATTAGATTTAAACTTATGGAATCTATTTTTAAAATAGTTGATCATCCTAGACATATTGATAAAGTATATGTTTTTATATTACTATAACAACAACATTTATGTAACAAATCTAAAATTTGGTATGAGACAGAATAAAAAGGAGAGGTGAAGGCCATTGTTTCTCAAACATCTCTCAATGCTAAAAAAAACGAAAAACCCTAGATATTGGATAGTGGGTGTTCCCCACATATGACCAAAGCTTTAATGATGTTAAAAAATTTGAAATATTAAAAAAATGGGATATTTTTTTCTACAAATTATGAGTCCCTTATAATCAAAGTCTTTGGTTTTATATCATTGGAAAAGAAAAGATAAAATCCAAAATAGCCTAACTTGTTAATGGATTGAAACCCAACTTGTTAAGTGTTTCAAAACTCCATGGAAAAGGAAAAAAAATTGTTTCCAAATAGATTTTTTTGTTATTAAATGGGTTTAAATGGGAAATTTTTAAAAATTGGACAATGAACTAAGGGAAACATGTTTTAAGTCAGATATTCCCACGGATCATGCTATTTGACTATCATGAAGAAAATAATATATATCATAAGGGTTGGAAAATAAGATCTATAAGAAAACGAGTTAACTAAAAAAGAGAGAAAATATTCATTACATTCTTTATATGATAAAAATAATATATTGGTGTGGTTTAATATGCAAGAAAGGGATGATTACAAAATCTATATATAAGAAAGGTGAGAAACATTTGACTCAACCCATGGATGTTATATATTTTCATATATATATGACAATGAGAATGAAATAGAAAAGAAACAATAAGTAATTTATTTAATTTATCACAGATTGTAATTTCATTCCATTTATTATGTTTTTGAAACAAGAAATAAAAGGATCTCAAAAAGTTAAATAGTTTCAGGATAAGTTCTGAAATGGAATGTGGATAATTAGTAAAGAATATTTTAATAGATAATGGGGATAAATAAAAATGGTATTTTTAAATATTATATTGAAAACTATATAATTTTTCATGAATTTAGTTCACCATACACACCGTAACAAAATGGTGTTTTTGAAATAATAAATAGAAATTAGGTTGAGGAAAATCAAAGTCTTATAAATGAACACGATAATTATAAATTATTTTGATGTAAAGAAATTGGAGTAGCATTTCATATTTATAACTGATGTTTCTATAAAAAAACTCTGATATGACTCATTACAAAATGTATTTAAAAGAATACACAAGTTTGAAATACAAAAGGGTGTCAGAAAGTCCTTTCATTATCAAATTCAAGGGTGATGATCATGGGAAGTTTGATCAAATAGGTGTTGATGGAAACTTTCTTGGCTACATTCATAATGGTGGAACATATAAGTGCTATAATAAAACAATTGGAAATATTTTTGACTCTATAGATATTGATGTTATAGAAATTTTTTCTAGAAAAGTTTTATAATTAATTAATGATACGATAGGATGTAATGATTAAGTGGTTTCAATTAAAAAACATGACAATGTTTCAACTAGAAGTGATAATGTTGAAGTTGTTCACGATAATTATTATCACTCATTCATTTCAAGTAATAAGTTAAAATCTTGTTCATCTCATCTTGGGTTGAGAAAATTATTGTAATTCTAAAACAATATTAGATATCAAGGGAAACATGTTCAAACTAAAAGAATATTGTGATTAGTTTTACAAAATTCCTTGCATTCATAGGTTAAGATAAGATATGTCAAAGAATATTTGGATAGTTAAGAATGGATTGATTCTATGAATAAAGAATTGAATCTAGTTGAGAATAAGGAGAGATTGTAGTTGTACCCGAACTATAAAATAATAATGTTACTGGAAAGAATGGGTTTTTAGAAACAATTTGAATGAAGAAGGTAGTGTGATAATAAAAAAGGCTTGTCTGGTTTGTAAAGTATACTTATAGGTTGAAGGGATTGATTTTTATGAGATGATTTATCTAGTATCAAGAATTAAAACCTTCATAATATTTATTAATATTTCTACCCAATGAAGGTATAAGATATTTCATGTGGTTATAAATTCAAATTTTATCAATGGAGAGTTTGATGATGAATTTTATATTGAGAAACCTTGTAACTTCATGCTTGGAGATAAAAGTTATGTGTGCAAGCTAAAAAAGTATTTTTATGGGTTGAAATAGACTCTAATGGAATTTTATTCTCAATTGGATACTTTTTAAGGAATTTGAATTTCAGAAAAGAATAGTTGATTCTTACATATATATAAATGTGAATCAAGAGATTTCCCTTTTTATGATTTCTATATTAATTATATCATATTTGAATGAATTATGAAAAAATGTGTGAAAAGTTTTCTATGTAGATGAATAAGTTATTTGAGATTTCCATGCTATGTGAAATGAAATACTTTATTGGCCCAAAAATCTTTTAAAAGAAGAAGTAAATTTTCCTATCTCATGATAAGTATTCTAAAGAGATTATATATAAATTTAATATAGAATATTAAAATCCTTCAAGTACACCGATTTTTGTGGGAACAATGTTGGAAAAATATGGGAAAGGATATGAGGTTGATCCTAAAGAGTTTTGAAAGTGGATTGGAAGCATATTATATCTAAAATATTCAAAGAAAGAAATAGTGTCTCATATTATAGTTTGTTCTAGGTATCAAAGTGAACCAAAGTAATATCATATTATGGATGGAAAATGAATTCTCAAATAAATCATAGGGATAATTGATTTCAGAATAAATTATGAAAATATTGGAAAGATTTATTTGTTTGGTTATACAGATGCATATTGGGTGGGTTTTGTCGATAAAAGAAGATCCAAATATGATGTAGTATTATTCTTGAGGGAAATAAATGTGAGTTAGTATATAAAGAATAAAAATTTACTTAACATTAGCACTGTAGAAGGTGAGTATGAAACTTCCACTCAAGCGGTAACGTAATGGATGTGGATGAAGACATAGATAAAATATTTGTTAGTTGATGTGAAGCTTACCCATTATCTCAGGTCATGATTTTCAAAGTGCTATAAATATCACTAATAATTTAGTGAAAAATTATCATTCTAATCAAATTGATATTAAATATCACTTCATCGATGAGAATGATGAATGCAATGAACTAAAGTTTGATTTTTCTCTTATAATAGAGTAATTTTCTCATATATTCTATAAACCTTTGACAAAGGAATAGTTTCAGAAACTGATATTGATTATGGTTTTATGACCTGACACTATTAAATTATAAAGTATGTGTCACCAATCCCCTCTCCCATATTGTAGTTAGATGGTGTTTTCACAGGTGGAGAAACGATACAACATAATTCTATCCCTTGGTATGTGTTTTTATTATCAAGTGAGAGAATATATTCAGGGGAAGTCTTAAAATGGGGAAGATATTATTTTAGTTTGTGTGAACTATTTTAACAATATATTGATGTGGTTTTAGGAAATTTTTTTAAAGGTTTCTGTTATGAAGATGTGGAAATAGATGATTTTAAGAAAAGTTTCTTAATCACTACTTTATGGACAAATTATTATTATTGTTCAACGATTCTGGTTTCCTACACTTTTTCACCAATGTAGAATTATAATTTTTGAATAAGTGATCCATTGATTAAATTTCAATGATTATGTTATTTATGATCCTTGGTTGATAAAAAAATCCAACTAGGTAGATTTTTTAGGATAAGAAGCTTTGTTTTATTAAGAATAAGTTGGTTTCCCAGAAATAAAGGATTGTATAAGTGTCTTATTTTATTATAAAACATAAATAAATTAAAATTGTTGATCCATACTTGAAATTTTAAATGAATAGATATGTATTGTGTGAAAATATTGTGGACAATGGATCATTTCCAGTAGAATTAAGTGATTGGACAAAGTGTGGAACTAACTGTATAATGTTTTCTTCTTAGTTTTGTCAGATAGATATGTTCGTTAAACTTAAATCAGTTGATGATTTGATAATCATAAAACTAATCAAAAAATATGTTTATACTAATTTATTAATGATTATATCTTGGTTGGGTTATGAATGGATGTTTGTATGACCAATGGAAAAAGGATATGTGGAAGATGCAGATAGAGTTGAATCAGACAGAAAGTAGTATGAAGTTTACCAACCATACATTGAAATTCTACTAGATAAAGAATTTATGAAATGATCATAAAGCATGGATGTGTTATGGATGTTCAAGACTGAACTAAGATGCATCGACATTCAGTATTTCATCATATATAAGAATGTTTTTGAAGGTAAAATACAAAATATTTTGATCACAGTCATTAGAAATATCCATAAGAAAAAGTAACTTAAAGAGATTTAAACTAATGATCACAAGACATCGATCAAAGTATTTATAACAATGTCATAAATAAGCATGTTTTAAAAGAAGTCCATCTAACATAGGAATCTTAGTATACCTTGTAGGGTTCATTGGATGAAGAAAAATGGATATACATATTGGAACCCATTGGATGGAGGAAGTGTCTTGTCAAAGACTTCTTAGGGAATCCCAAATAGAGTTAGCAGAAAAGATGACTTTTTTGAATGGACATCTAATATACCATCACCAGATGGATGATTTACTTTGAAGAATATGTAGATGATGTTTTATTAGTATTTAATTTTTTTTGAAAATATCAATTTTTTTATATTTAGATAGTCATTCAATTCTCCCATAATTATAAAGAAATAATCCTGATTCAAGCTGATATTTTTTTATGTTTGAAGAGTTCATTAATGTCAATTTTTAAAGAATGATTACAATAAATATTTTGTGACTCCAATACTTTAGTATGTTTAATGGAGGTAAAATTATTTGATTTTTTGAGTGAGATATTGAATGTATGAGTAGTAACCTTGAATTTGAAGTTCACACTCCCCCTTAATGTTCAGAGAAGTGGTGCTTATATAACAAGGGAGTAGGATTTCTTTGAAATTTATTACTTCCATGATTTTTTTGAAGAAGATAGGTGTTGATTATTTGATAAAGAACCAGATATAGTATCACCAGATGAATTTTCACTATATTGAGTGTACAAATAATTTTTAATTAAATGAATAGCATGAAGAAACTATCAAATGGAGGATACTAGGCAAAGTTGTGTCTGACTTTTAGTTTGTTTCAAAGAAAAAAGGCACAAGACATAGTGAATGAGCCGAGTGTAATAGATGGACTGGTACTAGTTAGAGAAGGCACCAGATATGTATGTTCAAATATAAAATTTTATAAAGAAGTTATTACTCACTGCTATGCAAGAAAATTAAGAGAAAGAAGAAGAAATTTCAAGAATCCATGTGTGAAAAAATTAAAAGAGGCACATTGAAAACGTATTGAAGCACACAGTTAACATTATTATTATTATTATATTTTTTATCATATTATCTATACAAGAAACACGTGAACTATAAAAAAGACTATAGTTCTACGCAAGTGATGAATATTCCTTACTTTCTATAACCACCAAAAGGGTTGTTTTCTCGTGGTTGTGTGGTCTTGGATAACCTCCAATACCTTCTATGGGCTAGATAAAACTATTAAGTAGTGAACCATGTAAATACCTATGTTATTATGGGTTTTATTGTATTTTTTTCCTAGGAGAGTCATTTCTCACTTACTAGAGGCAATAATTGTTTATTAAGTAAGAAAAAATAGAAGATCATGGATTAACCCTCTCACTCTCTCAAAATTACTCGGATTTTGATTGGTCATTTAAGAAATCAATAATAATATCCTTATTCATATCTCGAGGAAATGAAAAAAAATAAAGTAAGATCTTAGATGCTCAGTAAGGGTTATGTATAAAATAATATATCATGACTATATAAGGCATAATTAATATCTTAGAGTAGAAAATCAAAAACTTGTAATTTAATCAATAAATTTAGTTAAATGAATATCCATGACTAATATTAACATTGAAATCACATGTGAAATGGAAACGTAATTGTTAATAAACAAAATTCAAATATCTAGACAGTTATTAAATTTCCATCAAGGCCCCTCTACTATGATATCATGAATCTTATTTTCAAGGCCTCTCAACTAATAAATCCTTCTTAATAAATACATATGCGTAAAATAATACCCATTTAATGTGGGTAACTCTAATGTCCCATGAGACCTATCGATTCATATATAGGATATCTATAATCAGGAACCACCCATAACTTATACATCCTATGAGTTGCTCATATTTTGAAAGAATAATAAAATTTATTCTCAATATTCATTATAACCCAACAATTCTCTTTATTGAATTTAGAATACAAAACACAAATATTTCCCCAGTCAATGAAATAAAACATTATGGTCATAAAACATGCAGTGAAATATAGAAGATAATACCATTAGTTTATATTCTTAATAAAGTATAAAAATCATAAAAGGATATTGACAAAAATGAAAATACCTTCAAAAGAATTTATGAGGATATCTTTGAAAACATGATAAAATATAATTTTCTATTGATAACTTTTTAGTTGAAAATTTCTAAAAATTTGAGAAAACACATTTCATTTAAAATCACTATGGAAAATTGAAAAGGATGCCTCAATTAAAATTATGGTCAAGATGGGCGGGAAATTAATTCATGCTATATATGTTAAAAGATATCATTATTTTTTTACTTTTCTAAAAATCCAAAAAAATGACATGTTAAGAATTTTTAATAGGATTCCTTTTTAAACATTTCAAAATAAAATAAAATATCGTTAAAATTTCCTTTAAACAATATTTTTATCAATGAAAGGATCATTATTGGAAATTTTTTTAAAAAAATAGACATGAAATAAAAAGTTCATCGACTCAAGAGGGAAAAAGGTTTTTTTTTATAAAAATTGTCCTGAACATTTTAAAAACCAATGAAAGGAAAATGGTACAATTACTTGTAAATTATAGGAATAAATGGAGAATAATAAATTTTTTTAAAGGATATGGTCTATATAGTTTCCCTTAATGGGAATTTATCACAGCCAATCTCGAAAAGACAGGATATGGAAATATTAATCCCTTATCGATTAACTAATATTTGAATAAAACCCCATTAAAAAAGTAAAATTGAATTGAAAATTTACATAACATAATATATATTAATTAATGATATAATATTTCAAATGGGTGTTGTATACTCTAAATAAAATAAATTTTGTTTATAACATAAACATGTCTCATTAATGTATAAATGTGAAGAAATCATATTTGAAGCTTTGGTAATTTATGAATCCATGTATCATAAAATGGAGAAACAAAGATGGATTTTTATATCATGATCATTTATCTCAAAATAATAATAAAATACCTTTATAGTTATTATATATATTACATTAAAGATATAAGAAGTTAATGTGGAATATATTTCACAAAAATTAAAGTGCGACTAAACCCTTACCTCATGTATAACTTGATTTGTATGCAATTTTAACCTCATATATAATAAATTTATATTTATTATATATATATAATAGAACTATAGTGATAGTTATAATACCATAAATGATTAAATTATAACATTTTATCCCCTATTATTAATAATTTATTATTAACGTCATCATCCCAAGTGTTGAATGTTCAGTTTTTCATACATTTTTCAGTTTAATAGTTATGGTCCTCAAATATTGGTCATGATTACATCATATATATAAAATTATTCATAAGATAATTATAATGTTTATACATTAAATACAAATTTTCAATAATTCCGAAAATACATACATGACAAATGAATTTCATCGCACCATGGATGTGGTAGTCCATAAGTATGCATGAGCGATGTTGTCATTTTTTAATGGGTGGAAGGTTAAAGAGGTAATTGTTATATAATATTTCAATAATAAAAATTATGTACTAAAAATAATATATATTCATTAGTTATATCTTTATAACCATCTAAGTAAAATGGTAGAAAAAATCACACTGCTACATAGAGATAGTATATAGCATATTAAAATTCAATATATTTTTTATATTCATGATAGAATACTATAATGGTTAAATAATATTTAAACTAGGTATATGTGGAATTAAAATGGAAACTCTTGGTTAAGAGTTACACATATTCTTCAGATAACCACCTTTGGACTACACCATAAGAATTCTATGTGGATCCATTGATGAGATCATAGCCTCTAGGTCATGGGGGGGAGGGGTAAGTGATTTGTTATTTTATTATTAGAGATTAAAGTATCAATAGGTCTGGCAAATAGAGTAGGAGTGGAGTTCTTATGTCATAAAGGAGAGGGGCACCCATATAATTACCCAAATTATTATATTTAAATAAATTAATTTACAAGTCAAAGTGGCACAAATAATAAATCCAAAATATTAAAATATTTGGACATAATGATTCCAAATATATCATAAATTTTATAAAATTCAATAACTATATTTGGAAGAAATTAATTTTAATATAAACCCAGAAAATTCGATGAAAAATGATTTTCCAGAAAAAAATTCACTTAAAAAAAGGATTTATACCAAAAATTAAGAATAATGTAAATTGAAATGAAGTCAAATGAATTTTTATAGTCAAAATTAACTTATAAAATTTTAAAATAAATTAAAAAATGGGAATTTGTAAGTACTTGAATAGAAAAGACAGTTTTCTATTAAATCAATATTTTTTACTATTTACTAAAAAATTTATTTTTTTTATAAAAATCCTAAAATTTCACCTTAAGATAATTTTGATATTATAAATTCAAAAATTATATCCTTTTTATCAAATATAATTTCTAAAAGTAGAATAAATTAATTACAATATTTTTTCTATAAAAAGAAATAAAATTTATTTTTGAAGAAAACATATTTGTGAATCATAAAATGACATTGTTAAAAAATGAGTTATTATTTTTTTTAAGAATTAATAAATAAATTTTTATTGAATATTAACTTTACTTATATATCATAATTGGGTCACTCAAATTAATACCTGATAATTCAATTTCTAAGTTATAAAAACCATATTTAAATAATATTTTTTCACATTTTATTTATTCTAGGAATTTCATGTGCTACACACTATTGAATACAGTGTTCTTTTTAAAAGAAAATATAAAATAAATTCTTGGGGTATTACATTCTCCACTACTTATAGAAATTATATCCTCATAATTTAAATTATTTTTTTTCTAAACCTAATATAATATAGTCATATAATTTGATATAAATTTATCTGGAACTTTAATTTATAGATTATCACTAAGAAACCAATTATGTATGTACATTTGTAAGAATCAGAATTTAAAATGATATTCTGAAAAAGTACCTTGTTAGGTGGGTGTTAGTTTCCATATATTAATCAATATATTTATCTTTAGTTTACTTTATTTTGAAAATTTTCTTTACCATTGGGATTGAAAATATGATAAAACCTGCTTACATTATTCATTCAAATTATATAAGCATAATTTATCCTTCGATGTACATCATGATCATGATGAATTTTTCATTCTTAAAGCACAAAAATAAACTCTTAATCGACTATAACATGTAAAAAATGATGGAAATTTATTCTTCATATATAAAACTGAAATGGTTAGCATAAGCTAAAATAATAACCAATATGAATAGACTCTACTATGATAAAATAATACATTAATCTCCAAATCCTAAATAATAACAACCCAAGTCAAACATAAATCATTACATAAGTAACTAACCTAAAAACTCTTCAAAAATATTCATGAAAAATTTGAAATACCATAATTTAGTAATAGTTTATTACATAATCTTATAAGATCAATTAAACATTCATTTACAAATGAACTTAATCACTTATAACATTATATACCCAAAATTTATATTCACTATCATATAATATCCAAAATATGATCATCTTCCTGATAAATAATTTTAATTACCATAAATCTATAATAAAATTACATATGCTTATAAGAGATAACTCAACCAATATTATTTAAATAAAAAATAATCTTTGAAAAAAATATTTACATTTAGCATAATCATATAAGATTACCGATATAGTAACCTTATTCAAAAATAACATTAACTACTTAGTTTCTAAATCACTTTTTAATCCCATCGTAATCTATAGGATAAAACATATATTCACCAAAAGTGATAAACCTTTTATCCTAATTAAACAAATTTCCACAAAATATCATATTAAACGAAAAGTTTATCAATATATTTAAACCTATAGCCAAAAAATATAAAATATTTCATTCTTAAATAAATTTTCACTAAAATAAATACTAAAATAATGTTTTGTATTCCTATAAATGTTTCCAAAAATGACCTTAATCATCATAAACTCTCAATACATAAAACCTAAAAATGGTTTTTTATTCCTTTAAACTATGATCAATCTTATACTTATCAACCCATAAAACATTAGGTTTATACCATATAACTATGTAATATTATAAGTTTCCATAGGTTCCATCCTCTCATTGATTATAGTGTTTCATAACGAAAATGTGAATTAACCCGAGCATTTTCCTAGGGAGTGTCCAACTAGGTGTGAAATAGTTGTCCCACTCATCATGAACTAGTGATGATTGAGTTAATACCTAATCCACCCCTTTCAAATTTTTTACCCCTAGTTGAATCAATTCCACACCCGATCCATTTTCATGTCTCTATACTAAGATGTATTTATTAGGAAAACCAAACAATCTATACTTTATCAAATCCTCATGATATTACCATATACTTTGAAGAATCCTCGAATATATCATAAGGTTATGTTTTATAATATATGTTTTTCCAAATATGGTTCCCAAGGGTCCTACTAAACTTTATCTGATACCAACTATAATACCCCAACACTAAAAACTCAGAGTTGGAGTTTACATAGTACATTTATAAAAGATATATGGGATCAAACCACCCAATATTTATTAATTTTATAGTCTTGGAAAACTATATATATACTTTATTCCCATATTATATTTTAAATATGAAAAACATATCATAAGAAAAATAACTAAATCCTTTAATTGGTTCATAAAATCCTTATTTATATCCTGGGGAAAGGAAGACAAATAAAGTGTGATCTCAAATGATCATTATAGGTTATGTACAATATAAGTTATCATGAGTAAATAATGCATAATCGATATAAAATAGTGTATAATCAAAACACATTCCATTCAATCTACAAAAATATTTCAATGAACATCCATGGATAATATCAACATAAAATCAAATGGATAATGGAAAATTAATTATTAATAAATAAAATACATAAGTACATAAATTTATGAACTTCCTATAAAGGCCCCTCATGTAAGGTATCATGAATATTTCCATCAATTACTCATAACTAAATACAACATTATCAATTAATGGGTAGGTTTAAACCAAATACACATATAATGTTGCAATTCGTTTTGTCTCATGAGACCCATCAATGCATCAAGGATCTATCCATAACTAGGCCCCACCCACCACTTACAATTCCTATAAAGTCATCATATTTTTAATGACTAGTACAATTCATTATCATAATTCCTTATAAGTCAACAATTAACTATATTGACTTAATAATTTGAAACAACAATATTTTCCCAATCAATGAAATAAAACAACATGAACATAATTCATCCAGAGAAATAAAGTTGATGGTAACATTAGAGTATATACCTAATAAATCATAATAATCATATAAATATATCAACATAGATGAAAATACCTTTAAAATAAAAATGATGAAATCTTTGAAAACATGAGAAAATTATCATTTTATATTGATAATATTTTAAATATTTTTTTTAAAATATTCATAATATACCTTTTATTGAAAATAAAACATGGAAATTTCAAATGAATATTTAATGAAAATTATGGTCATGATGGTGGGAAAATTAATTCACGATGTATACATTATAATAGAACATTATTTTTATACATTTGTAAAAAGTTGAGAAGACAACTTATTTTGATTTTTTTAAAACAAAATTCCTTTTAAAACATTGAAAAAAGTATAATATAGAATATAATGACCTTAAAAAATCATTGGATCATTTAAAGTAAAATTCTTGAAAACATTTTAAAGAACATGGACATGAAATGAAATGTTCATCGACCAAAGAGAAAATAAGGTCAGTTTGTCTTAAAAACATTTTATTTGTAATTTTATGTAACAAATAGAGGAATACAGTACCATTACTCGAAAATTATTGGAATAAATAGAGAATTATAAAAATTTTAATATATTAGAACCATATCATTATCCTCAATAGAAACTTATCATAGACAATCCGGAAAATAAAAGATATTATAACATAAACCCCTTGAATCTTAAATAACCTTTAAATCAAAACCCCTTAAAAGAGTAAAATTGAATTGAAAAATTAAACAAAATTAATAGATAGTAATTCATGATATAATATATAAATGGTATAGTATATCACCATATAAAATAAATTAGGTGTATAATATAAACATGTCCCATTAAAATAGAAATTTGACTAAAGTACCCTTACAACTTTGGAAATTTATGAATCAAAGCCGCCGAAAATAGGTAAAATTAGATAGATTTTTAAATACCCATAATTTCCATCCAAATAATCACAAAATACATTTATAGTTAGTATATACACTATACAAAAGAATCAAGTGGTAATATGGCATATGCCTCAAAGAAATTAAAGTGAGATGAGAAACCCTTTTTAAAGTCCAAATTTCATTGTTTGAATTTTTAACCTCATGTATAATAAATTTAGATTTAATATAAATCTATAAAATAACTATATATATCTTTATACTACCATATATGATTTAATTATAACATTACATCACAAATTTATTAATATTTCATTATTAACATCATCATCCTAGATGTTAATTTTCCAGTTTTTCCTAAATGTTTCAGTTTTATAGTTCTATTCCTTGAATTTTGATCATTATTTAATAATCTTAAAAATATTTTTCCGGAAATTATTATCATTTCTTATATAAAATAAAAATTTAAAAATCATTCATTAAAGACAAACATGACAAATCAATCACATCTCATCATAGATGTGGTAGTCCACACTTGCGCATGAGCAACATTTTCATTTTTTAAATGAGTGGAAGTGTAAAAAGGTAAATGATCTCTTATAATTATAGGTAAATAATATCTTATATTTCAAGAAAGATAATTATTTCATAAATTTCCTATATATTCATTTTTTTCTTATTTATAACCATCTAAGTAAAATATTCATCGAAAAAATTACACCTATCGGTAAAGATGGTAGGGTTTATGTATGAATGAATTATATTTTCAATTTATATAGGATGTAAAAGAGTATAACAAGTTTTGTGACTATAGAATAATAAAATTTAATTATATAGATAATACTGATGTTATTTTATGATCATTGTTGTAGATGATTTGTAGGAGGTATAAGAGGAATTAAAATGAAAACAACTAGTTAATTGTTGTAACGCCCTGACCTCAGTTACCTAGAGTCTGTGCATTATTACATAACATTGGCATGATTACAAGAAGGATCAAATATCGGAATACCGATTGTTTTAGAAGCCTTGGAAACACTAGATATATTCATAATGTTTTACATTACATTATAAAGTGAAAAACTACTACAACAACACTGTATCCATATTCCACACTTATATCCCCACATAAAATCCCTACAGGTCATTCATAACTTACTTCTTCACATCCTGGGAAAAATAAAAAATAGAAAAGGGGTGAGCTCAAATTCCCAGTAAGGATAACAATATAGCGGATACTTTCAAAAATAAGCATAAACATGTAAGGAAATGTATAACTAAAACAAAAGCCTTTTAAACTTGAACTTCAACATAGTATGGAAAAAGTAAAATGAAATAATTCCATTTAATTATTCACATGGATATTCTACTAATCGAATAATCACATGCAATATCAATAACCACTTTCATAATGATGGAATGTATAATGCCAGACTATCATAACCACATAGCCAAGGCCTCGTGCCAGGACTACAAATAAGATTTTTCCAAAGCCTTGTTCCAAGACACTAGTTTGTCCCATGAGACCTACCGATGCATCGAGGAGCTATAGTGGGCTCCACCCGTCACATATTAAGTCCAATGCATTCCCATATGAAAAGGTTTAAACATAACATAAACATTCGTATTAAAACTAGCATACGAAATGTCAATACTTTCACCATAAACTATGAACGGTATAAAAATAGCACATCCACAGTCATACATTTCACAAAACCTTCAATACAATATAGTGGTTTTGTATCATAATAAATAAACTTCAAATAAGCGTAAAATCCATCAAAGGATGTTGACATAGATGAAATCAAAACTCTTTTTAGAGAAATATATCTTTCTATTTTGAAATCATTTAAGATTCATATATTTATAAAATAAAACATTTTCTTTGAAAATGTTTTTATAAGATTGTAAGGGAAGCTTCGACGATTTTATAACGGCAGAAAATAGCCGCACCCGCCGTATAAGTTAAAAAAACATTCTTACCTTAATTTTGTCGAAAAGGTTAAAAAGCACCTTGTTTGGAAAATGACGGAAATATTCCTTTATAAACCTCTTATAAAAAGTCAAACAAGGGTATAAATGACTTTAACCCATATTATTTTAAATAGTAAAAATGTTTTGAAATACATTTTTAAGAAACATTTATGTGGATGATAAAGAGATCCCAGTAGATTATTACGTATAAACAACCTCAGATAATGAAGAGATTGTGAAATAAACCCTTACCTTGTACTTTTCCTTGGTTGGGGTAGGCTAACATCCTGTATAATGGTGAAAAAATTGTTATTAAGTTATACAAGAATCATATACATTCATATGATATCATATATGATCTTTTAACATTGCTTTGTTTATAATATCTTAGTATTATCGTTGTTTTGGGTCTTAACTTACTCGTTTTCTTTTATATGTTTTGTTACATAAGCCATGTTTGTCATGGATATGTTGTATATTATTTATATACAGAATGATATCAAGTCCTTAAACATCATTTTTAAATCATCAAATGATAATTATACTTGAATGGATACGGTGGAGAATGAATCTCATCGCGTTCGTGGAGACAGTAGTCCGTACGTACGAACGAGGGACAATATCATTCTTTTGATATTAAAATAATATATAAATGGATGGTATATCGTATATAAAGAATCATTAACATGTTATATTTATTATTTACATGAGTTACACATCATTATTATACCCATCCAAATAATAATATATTGAATAACAATTACACTATGACATGGAGACAGTAAGCCGTACGTACGCACGTATGGTGACATGTTATTCAAAGGGTGGATAGAATACTGTATATGGTTGTACCATATTTATAATAACATCACAGTATATATATGATACTGGATTTATTATTTTATAATGGTAACAACAAAGGAAGAAGAAGTGTAAGAAGAAATGAACTTGAAAAGGGGTGGTGAAAACATTACCTCTTCTTCGGGTTCTTCCTTTTGATTTGATCAAAAAGGATCCTTTGGTTGGAATTATGATCAAACTGAGGCCTCTAGGTTGTATTGAAAGATGTTGTAAGAGTATTTGGGCAGAGTTTTTCTGAACCAAAAGGCTTTTAAGGTGTGAATAAATGAGAAGGAGGAGTTCCCTTTTATAAGAAGGGTGAGGGGCACCTTTGGAGAAGCTAGAAATATTAATTTATAATAAATTCATATTCGGTTAATAAAGGCTCTAAAGTGGATTATTTAAATGTTAAGGTGGGGATGGGTCTAAAACCACTCAACCAATAGAATTTAGACAGGTTTGGGTACTTATATTAACCTTATCTTTAAGTATTAACTCTAAGTTAATTAGTTTCACTTTTACAATGTCTCTTTGTATTTTTATATTATATGGTTATAAACATACTATATAAATTCAAGAGACTCCCAAGTGGTCCATTAATGATATAACTATCATGATATAAGTCTCTTGTCCGAACCTTATATTTTTAAGAATTTAATATCAATTAATAATATAATATTTGTTTTAAAACCTCTTTTATGTCAATTTTGACACCATTCAATAGTTGATTTTTGTGAAACTCATAACAGAATGATTACTTATAAAAAAGATAATTAAATCAATCCTAATATGTAATATTATCCTAAAGAATTATTGTAATTCATTAAAAGTCTCAAATTATATTTATTTGGGAATTTATAATATAAATTATTTTAAATTTTCACTATTATGGTAATTACTGCATCATCATTATGTCATAAATAAATTAAATTACGTAATCTCTAAAAATTATAAATAAAATATAATTATGTATTAAATATTTTTATCTTTCTAATGAATATTTATAGTTTAAAATACAATATATATAACCATATGTAAAAATTGTTTTTCTAAAAGATATATGCTTATGTCATTTTTGTACTTATTTTAACTTAATTAAAATTAAGTGTCCCTATCACCTACAAGTGGCTCCATGGGGTTAAAAAATCGACCCAAAGATGACTATGGTCGAACATGTATCAACCAATGAGGCTAGGACACGTTTTAGGGTAATTTAGTATTTTTATAATATTATTTTTTAACCCTTATTTACCAGATTTACCCTTTAACCATGATAAATAAAATATTTACCGAAGTAATTATTCAAAGTGTCTAAAAATAAAAGTTACCTATTTACACAATTTTAATATCCTGATTCCAAATATGGAATCTATTTTTCCAAATTCAACACAGAGAAGTGGCAGAAATTAATTTAAAATTAATTCCCGTTGTTAAAACAAAAAGCGTGTTTTTAAGAGATAATAACTATCAAAAGATTGACACTTGTTTATGTCCGGTTTAATTGTAAAATTATGTCCAATGAACAACATTGAATTAAATGGTAAAAATATATTCTAAATACACTTTAAAACCACTCAAATTCATAATTTATCTCTATTAATTATTTTTATTAAAAAAGTTGTTTTTAATTAAAATTTAGTAATTTTCACTATTCATCAAAATATTAAAGTTATCCGAAAAGTAACAAAATTTCACCTTAGGCTAAATTCGATATTCCGAATCCAAAAATGAAGTCCATTTTGAAATATAAAAATATATAATTTCAAAAATTAGGTATTACTATTCATAATGGCTAGTTTGATTGGTTATGGTGTGTTAGAACTCGGTGTTGCGTACAACACACGCTATCACATTATTAAAAGAGAAGCGTACCGTAGAAGCTTGGGGTGTTACATTCTACCCTCCTTCAAATAATTTTGTCCTTGAAATTTCTAGAATACTTTATCACATGAAAAGACTCGGGTGGTTCTTCATCATAAGTTCCTCGGGTTCCCATGTTGCCTCTTCCATCTTATGGTTTTTCCACAAAACTTTTACCAGACGCGTCGTCCGACTTCTCAGTACTTGTTCTCTTGTATCAAGAATCCTGACGGGCTCTTCACAATAAGATAGATTGGGTTCTAGTTATAACTCCTCATAGGTGAGTACATGCGTTGGGTTAGGCATGTATTTCTTCAACAGAGATACGCGGAACACATTGTGAACTTTGGAGAGACTTGGCGGCATTTCCAATTGGTAAGCTACAACCCCAATTCGTTATAGAATTTTGAAAGGTCCGATGTACCTGGGACTCAATTTACCTTTCTTACAAAAACTTATGACTCCCTTCCATGGAGATACCTTCAATAAAACATGATCACCAACTTGAAATTCCAAATCCTTCCTTCGATTATCGGCATAGATCTTCTGCCTACTTTGAGCTGCTTTGATGTGATTTTGGATTACCTTTACCTTTTCCATCATTTCCTCCACCAGTTCTAGAGCTACAAGTTTTCTTTCACCAACTTCATCCCAATAGGTTGGTGTCCGACATCTCTTTCCATATAACGCTTTATATGGTGCCATCTGAATACTCGAATGGAAGCTATTGTTATAGGAAAATTCTATCAGAGGTAAATATTGATCCCACATACCCTGAAAGTCAAGTGAGCAAGATCTCAACATGTATTCTAAGGTTTGAATAGTCCGTTCTAATTTTCCGTCTGTCTGAGGGTGGTAAGCAGTGCTCAAATGAAGTTCAGTATCCAGGGATTTCTGAAGACTTTTCCAGAATCATGAAGTAAAATGGGGATCACGATCAGAAACAATCAATAGGGGTAATCCATGAAGTCTCACAACATCATTAATATATAGTCTTGCTAGAAGTTCCAGGGGTAGATCTTCTCTTATAGAAAGAAAATGTGCTGACTTGGTAAGACGATCAACAATAACCCATATTGAATCATTCCTTTTAGGAGTCTTTGGTATCCCCATGACAAAGTACATCGTAATATTGTCCTATTTCCACTCCGGTATGGGAAGAGGTTGCATGACTCCTCCAAGGTGTTGCCTTCCAGCTTTCACTTGTTGACAAACCATACATCATGACACAAAATCAGCAATATCCCTCTTCATATTGTCCCACCAAAAATGTTCCTTCAAATCTCTATACATTTTGGTGCTCCCAGAGTGTATAGAGAAATTGGAACTATGAGCATCATCCAACAATTCCCTTTTTATATCAGGTATATCAAGAACACAAAGTCTCTTCCCAAATTTCAAAATTCCATCTTCATACACAAATTCTCTCAGTCTCCCATCATTCATAGCTTTAATCTTCTTTTGAAATTCTTCATCATCGGGCTGAGAACTCTTAATCCTTTCTAGTAAAGATGGTTTGGCAACCATTTGAAAAAGCATTGATGTTTCTCCTTCCCTAGCTATTCCCATGTCCATATTCACTAGATCCATGAAAATTGGATCCCTTTCAATTCTCATATTGTTCAATAATCCATGATCCTTTCTGCTCAAAGCATCTGCCACCTTGTTTTCCTTCCCCGGGTGGTAGTGTATCGCACAATAATAATCCTTGATCAATTCAAGCCATCTCTTTTGCCTCATGTTGAGTTCTTTTTGTGAGAAAATATACTTCAAACTCTTGTGATCAGTATAAATCTCACATTTTTCACCATAGAGGTAGTGGCTCCATATCTTCAAAGCAAAGATCACAGATGCTAGCTCGAGATCATGAGTATGATAGTTTTGTTCATGAATTTTCATCTGTCGTGATGCATAGGAAATAACTCTATCATTCTGCATAAGGACACAACCAAGTCCTTTCTTCGATGCATCACTATAAATAATGAACCCATCATTCCCCAATGGTAGAGTCAATATAGGATCATTGACTAATCTTCTCTTCAGTTCTTCGAAACATTCTTCACACTCTTTTTTCCAACCAAATTTAACCCCTTTATGTGTGAGCTTCGTTAATGGGTTATCCAATCGGGCACAATTATGGACGAATCATCGATAATAACCTTACAAACTAATAAAACTACATACCTTAGTTATACTCGCAGGTGCTGACCATTCTTGGATTGCCTTGGTCTTAGAAGGATCAACAGAGATTCCACGTTTAGAGACAATATGGCCAAGAAAAGAAATCTCATGAAGCCAGAATTCACACTTGCTAAACATTCCATATAATTCAAATCTTCTCAGAGTCTTCAAAATAATGCGCAAGTGATTTTCATGATCTTCGTAACTTTTGGAGTATACCAAGATATCATCAATAAATACCACCACAAGTTCATCGAGATACTCCTTGAAAACTCTTTTCATTAGATCCTTGAATACAGAGGGTGCATTAGCCAATCCAAAAGGCATTACAGTAAACCCGTAATGCCCGTACCTGGTTTGAAATGCTATCTTTGGAATGTCTTCCTTCTTCACACACAACTGATGGTATCCAGATCGAAGTTCAATCTTTGAAAAGTATTGAGATCCATGTAGTTGGTCAAATAAATCATCAATGCGTGGTAGGGGATACTTGTTCTTTATTGTTCTAGCATTGATCTCCCTGTAGTCGATACATAACCTCATAGATTCGTCTTTCTTTTTAACTAAAAGAACATGGGCTCCCCATGGAGAAACACTAGGGAGAATAAATCCCTTATTACTAAATTCCTCTAGTTGTTTCTTTAGTTCAACTAATTCTAGAGTGGACATTCTATAAGGGGTCTTTGATATAGGCCTTGATCCAGGAATTAAATCAATGGAAAACTCAACTTCTCGTTTTGGAGGATGTCCAGGTAAATCTTCTGGAAATACATCTACAAATTCTTTCACAATAGGTACAACCTCTATTTTAACATTCCATACCTCACCCACAGTTATTTCATTCTCTTCCTCCCCAATAATTGAATTTAGTTGAGCTACTGGGGGTGGATCTAAATAAGAATTAGGTGGTGACGATTCTGCTCTAAAGATAAGGTGTTCCTTATCATCATCATCAAGAATTGTAACCTCTTTCTTCTTATAATAAATCATCACATCATAGTCCGAAAGCCAATCCATACCGAGGATTATATCAAACTCAATCATAGGTATGACGACGAGATCAGCAGATAAAGAACATTTATGTGCTCTAATGGGGACTGATTGACAAAACTTTGTTGCAATGACACTTCCCTTAGGAGTTTTAACTGACAACTCCCTTGTTAAATCAAATTGGAAATATCTAATTTTCTTAGAAAACTGGGAAGATATGAAACAATTCGATGATCCAGAATCAAATAATGCATTTTCTAAACTCGAGGAAACCATTAAATTACCTGCCACCACGTCTTTCGGAGCTTCTACCTCAGTAGTAGTGATAACATAAGCTTGGCCTTGATCCCTTGGCATTTTTTGAGGTAAGTTCTCCTGACGCTTAGGACATTCATTTGCATAATGCCCCATCTCCCTGCAATTATAGCACTGAACATTGGTAGCTTCCTTTTTCCCCTTGCAATCATGAGCTTGGTGGCCTTTTTCACCACACTTGTAACAGACTCTCATTCCCTTCAAGCAAGTACCGGGGTGTTTCTTCCCACATTTTCCACAGGATGGATATTCAACCTCTCCCTTCTTCCCCTTATTTCCATTCCCAGATTGATCAGTAGGTCTCCTATTATCTTGCTTTGCTTTAAAGTCATAAGACTTAGAGAATTCCTTTTCGGTCTTGATAGCACATGAGACAATGTCTTCGTACGATGAAAAGGATTGTGAGACTAATGCTCGACGAAGAAATGGTTTTAACCCATCAAAGAAATGATAAATTTTACTTCTTGGGTTACATATATAATCTCCAGCATACCTTGCTAACCTTGTAAAGTTAGCCTTATAATTTGTGACATTCTCATCCTCCTTTTGTGTCAAACTCAGAAACTGCCTTTCCATATCTTCTCGATGGTCATGAGGAAAGTATTTTTCTAAAAACAGATCTTTGAACTCCCTCCATTCCATATTTGATACTTCATCATCTTCCTTCTTATTTTGAATCAATGAACACCATTGATCATCATCTACAGTGAGGCGGTAAACTACCATGATAACTTTTTCCCTTTCACTACTCCCCAAAGCCTGAAATAGTTTCTCTAGTGAAAATATCCATTGCTCAGCTACTAAGGGATTTGTACTCCCATTGAACATTGGTGGTTGTTTCCTCATGAATCGATCTAACATTGATCCTCCACACTGCAGATCAGGGTGCTCCATATGGGTAAGCTTATTATTTATAACCTGAGTGAGTTGTCCCAGTATGGTGATTAGCCGATCGACACCAGTTGCATCACCAACTCCACTATAATTATCTTGAGCAGGAGGGAAATCCCTACATGGAGTGCGTGCATTGATACGGTTTCCATTTCTTCCACTAGGCACCATTTCTAAACAATGGCATAAACTAGATCAGTTTGTGAATCAAAATACATAATCACATACTTATAAAACACTTAACATAAATTGAACTATTTATGGATATAATCCATAATCATAAGAATTTATTCTCTGAGGAAGTATATACTCATAAACCCTTCATAATGATTTGTAAAGAAAATGAGATTTATCCTAAGTATATCCCTCGGGAGTGTCGTAACCAAGAGTGCAGTAAGGCCCGTTTTCGTGCACCAGTTCCCGTTCGAGTCTAGCTCAAAGCGGTGTTTTTGGGTTTTACCCCTAGGTACATCTGTGCCAGAGCCGCCTCTACCTGGTCATATCCAGACAGGGATGTATTTCTTGGAAAACTCACAAAATATCTACAATACCAAAATTCTAGGAAGTTCTTCTATACTAATCCTCAAAGTTCATCTTAGGTCTACGTGCTCTAATCAGAGTTTATCTAAATCTAGATTCCAAGGTTTGTGCTAAAATTCCTCTAATACCAACTATAATTCCCTGACCCTAGTTACTTAGAGTCGGTGAATTATTACATAACATTGACATGATCACAAGAAGGATAAAATCTCGAAAGACTGATTGGTTTAGTATCCTTGGAAACACTAGATATATTCATAAAGTTTTACATTACATCATAAAGTGAAAAACTACTACAACAACATAGTCTCCATATTCCGCACTCATATCCCCATATAAAATCCCTGCAGGTCATTCATAACTTACTTCTTCACATCCTGGGAAAAATAAAACATAGAAAAGGGGTGAGCTCAAATGCCCAGTAAGGATAACAATATTGCGGAAACTTTTAAAAATAAGAATAAACATTTAAAGCAATGTATAACTAAAACAAAAGCCTTTTAGACTTGAACTTCAACATAGTATGGAAGAAGTAAAATGAAATAATTCCATTTACTTATTCACATGGATATTCTACTAATCGAATAATCACATACAATATCAATAACCACTTTCATAATGATGGAATGCATAATGCCAGACTATCATAACCACATAGCCAAGGCCTCGTGCCAAGACTACAAATAAGATTTTTCCAAGGCCTTGTGCCAAGACACTAGTTTGTCCCATGAGACCTATCGATGCATTGAGGAGCTATAGCGGGTTCCACCCGTCGCATATTAAGTCCAATGCATTCCCATATGAAAGGGTTTAAACATAACATAAACATTCATATTAAAACTAGCATACGAAATGTCAATACTTTCACCATAAACTATGAACGGTATAAAAATTGCACATCCACAGTCAAACATATTACAAAACCTTAAATACAATATAGAAGTTTTGTATCATAATAAATCAACTTCAAATAAGCATAAAATCCATCAAAGGATGTTGACATAGATGAAATAAAAACTCTTTTTAGAGAAATATATCTTTCTATTTTGAAATCATTTAAGAGTCATATATTTATAAAATAAAACATTTTCTTTGAAAATATTCTTATAAGATTGTAAGGGAAGCTTCGACAATTTTATAACGGTGGAAAATAGCCACACCCACCGTATAAGTTAAAAAAAACATTCTTACCTTAATTTTGTCGAAAAGGTTAAAGAGCACCTTGTTTGGAAAACGACGGAAAGATTCCTTTATAAACCTCTTATAAAAAGTAAAACAAGGGTAAAAATGACTTTTACCCAGATTCTTGTAAATAGTAAAAATGTTTTGAAATACATTTTTAAGAAACATGGATGTGGATGATAAAGAGATCCCAGTAGATTATTACGTATAAACATACTCGGATAATGAAGAGATTGTGAAATAAACCCTTACCTTGTACTTTTCCTTGGTTGGGTTAGGTTATACTCTTATATAATGGTGAAATAATTGTTATTAAACTATAAAAGAATCATATACATTCATATGATATCATATATGATCTTTTAACATTTCTTTGTTAATAATATCTTAGTATTATCGTCATTTTGGGTGTTAACTTACTCGTTTTATTTTATCTGTTTTGTTACATAAGCCATGTTTGTCATGGATAGGTTGTATATTATTTATATACATAATGATATCAAGTCCTTAAACATCATTTTTAATCATCAAATGATAATTATACTTGAATGGATATGATGGAGAATGAATCTCATCGCATTCGTGGAGACGGTAGTCCGTACGTACGCACGAGCGACAATATCATTCTTTTGATATTAAAATAATATATAAATGGATGGTATATCATATATACAGAATCATTAACATTTTATATTTATTATTTACAAGAGTTACACATCATTATTATACCCATCCAAATAATAATATATTGAATAACAATTACACCATGACGTGGGGACGGTAAGCCGTACGTACGCACGTATGATGACATGTTATTCAAATGGTGGATAGAATAATGAATATGGATATACCATATTTATAATAACATCACATTATATATATGATACTGGAGTTATTATTTTATAATGGTAACAATAGAGGAAGAATAAGTGGAAGAAGAAAGGAACTTGAAAAGGGGTGGTGAAAACATTACCTCTTCTTCGGGTTCTTCCTTTTGATTTGATCAAAAGGATCTTTAGGTTAGCTTTCTGATCAAACTAAGGCATCTAGGTTTTATTTAATGATGTTTGAAGAGTATTTGGGCAGAGTTTGGCCAAAACAAAATGCTTTTAAGGTGTGAAGAAATGAGAAGGAGGAGTGCCCTTTTATAAGAGGGGTGAGGGGCACCTTTGGAAAAGCTAGAAATATTAATTTATAATAAATTCATATTATATTTCTAAAGGCTCCAAAGTGGATTATTTAAATTCTAAGGTGGGGATGGGTCAAAAACCACTCAACCAATAGAATTTAGATAGGTTTGGGTACTTATATTAACCTTATCTTTAAGTATTAACTCTAAGTTAATTAGTTTCACTTTTACAGTGTCTCTTTGTATTTTTATATTATATGGTTAATAAACTTACTATATACATCCAAGAGACCCCAAGTGGTCCATTAATAATATAACTAACATGGTATAAGTCTCTTGGAAGAAACGTAGATTTTTAGGAATTTAATATCAATTAATAATATAATATTTGTTTTAAATACTCTTTTATGTCAATTTTGACACTATTCAATAGCTGATTTTTTTGAAACTCATAACAGAATGATTACTTCGAAAAACGTTAATTAAATCAATCCTAATATGTCATATTATCCTATAAAATTATTTTAATTCATTAAAAGTCTCAAATTATATTTATTTGGGTATTTATAATATCAATTATTTTAAATTTTCACTATTATGGTAATTACTGCATCATCATTGTGTCATAAATAAATTAAATTATGTAATATCTAAAAATTATAAATAAACTATAATTATGTAGGAAATTGTTTTATATTTCTAATTTATATTTATAGTCGAAAATCCAATATATATAACCCTATGTAAAAATTGTTTTGCTAAAAGATATATGCTTATGTCATTTTTGTACTTATTTTTACTTAATTAAAATTATGTGTCCCTATCACCAACAAGTGGCTCCATGGGGTCCCAAAATCTACCCAAAGATGACTATAGTCGAACATGTATCAACCAATGAGTCTAGGACACGTTTTAGGGTAATTTAGTATTATTATAATATTATTGTTTAACCCTTATTTACCGGATTTACCCTTTAACCATGGTAAATAAAATATTTACAGAAGTAATTATTCAAAATTTCTAAAAATAAAAGTTACCTATTTACACAATTTGAACATCCTGATTCCAAATATGGAATCCATTTTTCCAAATTCAACACACATAAGTGGTAGAAATTAATTTAAAATTAATTCCCATTGTTAAAAATAAAAACGTGTTTTTAAAGAGATAATAACTATTAAAAGATTGACACTTGTTTATATCCAGTTTAATTGTAAAATTATGTCCAATGACCAACATTGAATTAAATGGTAAAAATATATTCTGAATATACTTTAAAACCACTCATATTCAAAATGTATCACTATTAATTATTTTGATTAAAAAAGTTGTTTTTAATTAAAATTTAGTAATTTTCACTATTCATCATAATATTAAAGTTATCTGAAAAGTACCAAAATTTCACCTTAGGCTAAATTCAATATTCCGAATCCAGAAATGAAGTCTATTTTTAAATATAATATATATATAATTTCAAAAAGTAGGTATTACTATTCATAACGACTATTTTGATTGGTTATGGTGTGTTAGAACTCAGTGTTGCGTACAACACACGCTATCACATTATTCAAAGAGAAGCGTACCGTAGAAGCTTGGGGTGTTACAAGTGTTATACATTTTCTTCAAAACGACACCTTTGTATAACACTATCATCCTTATAGGTTAGTTATTGAATGATAGAAAGTCTTCTAGATCATGTGTGGTATGTTTTGGAATCGATTTGGATAGGTCTTAATATAGCTACATAGACCAATAGGTGTGAGGAAGAGAAGAGTGATGTCCTAACATAAGAGAAGAGAGGGGAACCCTTAAAATTAATTAATGTATTAAATTAATATAAATTAATTTTCATGTTCAATTATGTATATTTCTAACCTATAAACCCCTAAGTGGTTCCCCAATCTAGTTGTCCATATGACATTAAGTGCGCCTTTCAGTATGCCAGAGGCAGCTGACTAGTAGTTATGGTCTATAATGGTATATATGGGAGACTATAACCTTTTAATCATAGTATACCATAGTGGTAAATAATAATGGTATATATTGGAAATATTAAATAAAAATCAACAGAATAATAATAATAATTAAACGTCCACAAAATCCAGCAGGAAGAAGAAAAATCAACATCTAATACAGAAATGATTATTATTTCATGATGCTATACAAAAAGAAATTACATGGGACATAGGGGAAAATAATATAAAACATGTTAAAAAAATGAAAAAGACCAAAACCTACCTCTACTATCATCTCAAGAATAGGCTTGGTCATATTCTCCCATATTACATCCTAGTACTAAAAATCGAACATTTTAATTTGGTCGTTTCCCTTTGTCTATACCTGCAATAATGTGGTCTGTTTAACTACCATTGGTGGACTAAATGGGGTGTGCGTTATACCTAGTAGGCCACCGTCTAGAACTATCCAATATGTTAATATAAAATGAAAATTTTACAATTAATACTAAAAATGAAGCAATAAACAAATAAATAAATAAATAAATCACTTCAGTTTGGCTTCCTCATGGATACCCAACTAACACTACCTGATTTGGACAAAGACATATACCTTTAAATGGAATTCAACATATGATGATATTTAATGGGTGTATAAATGGGTCAACATAAATCAATAATAAAGAATGAACCAACCTGAAGCATGTTATTTTGATTGGTGGAAATTTCCCTATGATAATGTTTATACATTATTAGTTTTTGATATAAAATAAATACATAGAATTTATTACATAGCATCATGAACCCTTAAAAGGTGATATATAAAAAGAAACTAGAGTACCTCTCTAAGAGATCTATAAGTTCTTAATACCATAAGAGATAGCCCATGGAATCATGTAAAAAGGAATCCCAAGTATCACTTTTGGAATGGTTTAAATCATAATCCTCTGATACCATCCCATGTATACCAAATTGAGGACCAAATATCATTCATGGAATGGTATAACCATATTTCACACTGAGCCTATCCAAGGTAACTCTCCTAGGGAACCAGTATCTCTCCTGGGTATGTTAGTAATCCACCCAGTATTCCCATCCAAGGATTTTTATAAAGGATCCAAGTATCACTCATGGTAAATCAAGATTCATTTGAAATTATAACTATAAATCACAACAAACTCGTCCAAGGTGTACTTAAGATGAGACCCATGTATCACCCTCAACTTGAAGAAAGGATGTGGGTTAGATATTAAGAAAAAAACCTTTAATAAAGAAATTTATTTATAACACTTTAAGAATGTTTAATATCTCATTAATTCATGTAAAAAAATAATTAAACATAAAAATCAGGGGCTGAAACAAATGTCCAATCCTATACTTTTGAAACATTCACAAATTCATAATGAAATCTATTAAATTTGATTATAAGGTGTATGAATATAATCCTTTAAGAAGGGAAAACCCATATGGGTGGACCTGGATAGGGTAATTTCCTTACAACATTGAGTTGAGGGTATCTACGGTTCTTCTACACATGAGAATAACCTTTAATTTAATTAATTATTCATTACAGAGGTGACATTAGAGGAATCTAGTGAATGAAAAAAATGTCACAAAATAAAATAAAACATGAATTTTAGGAAAAATTACTATACAACATAACTTAGGATGGTAGATGACCACTCATTAATTGTTTTCCTTTTAAATGAGCTAGAACAGAAGAAAATAGAATCGTGGACAAAATCCCTGAAAATAGGGAATATGAGCTCACACCAAAATAGCAGACAATATCTCAAGATAAACAAATAATGGATGGAATAGGAACGAGTAGATTACCATTGTGGATCCAATATGACTGGTGGTGAAGGAAATAAATCTCAGATAGAGGAACAATATCAAGGACTATTTGGATGGAGAGGAGGCTCTTGTGCACTGTTGCTACTAGAGAAGAAAAGGGGGGTTTGGTCAAAAAACAACAGTCCCTTCCACCTTTAAAAAAATTACCTAGGTAATTAAAGGGCATGTACACATTATATGCTATGTAATTCATTGATTTTTCTCTTCCAGGGAAATGTCATTACACATCATGAAAAGGGTCTATCTAGAATAATACACATCACATATTTAATATACACCATCTATTTAAATACACGTCAGGTTTTTGGAATGTATCTTGGATCCACTCCACTATAATATTTTTATCCAAAAGGAAGTAGAAAACCCTAAGGGAATGGTTACTCAGTCTTAATCTAAAATAGAAACTTAACAAGTGTTTACTAAAAATTAAAAAAACTACACCTCTCTAAAATCCCAAGATTTTGTAGCCTCCCATACTTAAAACAATTCATCCCTAAGTTACCATTATGATGTTGTTAAAGAATCATATAAGAAAATCCTTAGCTAATAATCATATACGTCAACCTCTCTCTCCCTGCTCCAATCATGCACACGATCATGTTAACATAGCAATCGAACTAGAGGAAATGACCTACCTTAGAGACCCTTCATGCTCCGATCAATGATATATATCAAATACTACTAAAAGGATACATATAACTATAGCTCAATATACTCATGATAAAATGAAAGAGATAAGTCATAATGATAATGGTTAAGCTATGATACATGGAAGATTCCATGCAAGACCTAATACCTTTGAGGTAAAGCCAACCAATAGTCTACCAAACCGACTCTATCCATGATCTCAAAAGGGATGACATAATGGGGAAATAGATTTCCATTTATTCAATTCATCCTCTGACCCAATCCAAGATAAACTCACAGAGAGACCCAATATCCAACCTTGAATTCCATAGGGAGAAGGTAAAGATTTGTATAAGACTTATGTCTGGAATGATATATAACTATACACTTCAGAATTAGATTAACCTACTCTAAATCCTCTTGAATGAGATGAGGTCCTAGTTGTGCTGCCTCACAAACCTCTAACAATCATAGGGGTGAATATAACAACCTACTGTATAGGGCCCTATACAAATATTTATGAACCTTTGAATAAAAGATGTTGTTGTAGGAAAAATCATTGAGAGATATATGCTTCTCCCTAGAACCTCAAAAATCAAATATTCATGCCCGAATCCTATCCTCTGACTCCCATATCATAGACATTAACTGCCCATTGGTCTAAGGGTGATATGATGTACTCAATATCACCCATGAACCCTATTATTTATATAACTCCTACCAGAACTGTGACATAAACCAAGCTTATCGATATGATATAATAGAATAGGGAATACCCTAAAGGTATACTATCTACCAAATATGAATCCTTTTGAGATCATTAACTAAGAAGGTATCTAAAATAGGTAGGAACTTTTATATCCTATTCAACATATTGATGATTACTCATGTTGTATCACAGACTCGAGGGGGTCTCAAAAATCCCATTAAAAAATACATAACAAC
This sequence comes from Viscum album, assembly GCA_963277665.1. NCBI lineage: Eukaryota > Viridiplantae > Streptophyta > Magnoliopsida > Santalales > Viscaceae > Viscum > Viscum album. Next base: position 1,989,179,331 of record OY728145.1, read on the forward strand.
CTTATCCCATTTCCACTTAGGAATGGAAATGGTTGTAAAAGTCTAATAGGACTCATGTGATTAGCCTCCACCTTCTAACAGGTGGAGTATAGAGTGACAAAACCTATAATCTACCTATTCATAACTGGCCACCACTATAGACAACATACAACTCAATAAATCTTCGTAATTCTGGGATGAACTATCCAAGAAAAATCATTATATTATCAGATCAAATATTACAATATATATGAAAGAACCAAAATACATCCATGGATGTCTATAATCACATCCTCGTCGTTAACCCAACTAGAATGTGGGTCCTCAGATGAGATAATTTTCGTTAGGACTATTCCATTGATATTAGTAAACTGTCTCATCATTAACCATTCCAAAAGAGAGGATTCCACTTCCATACATGAAAACTTAGGCTTCCTATAATAGTCTTGAACCTCAAGTCACATATAAAATAATATGTCCATAAACTACCACTCACTACTTTCTTCTCAAATGGATTGTGTCTGAGCCTTCTATCTCATGGAATCATCTATTGCATTTACCTTTTTAGGTGCTTAAGTGAGATGAAATTCAAATAAATAAAGGTATTCTACCCACCTGTGATGCCTAATATTCAATTCATCTTGTGTGGAAATATATTTTAGACTTTTTTGGTCTGTGTAAAAGATATACCACTCATCCAAAAATAAAATGCCTCCAATAGTGTAAAACATGAACCATAACAACTAGATCATGGTAGTGAATATAGTAATAGTTCTCATGAAGTCTCAATTGGCATGAACAATACACTACAACACGTTCTTCCTATATTATAATTTCTCCAAACCCGATTGTTGGTGCCTCATAATAAACCATATAGCTTCTGATAGGATCTATATGAATCATTATTGGTTTGGAAGTTATTATCACTTTAAAATACTAAACGGATTTATCATAGGATTCATATTGTAAGAATTTGAAAACATTTTTATCCAAGATTGTAAGAGGTTATTATAGGAATAATAAATTATAAATAAAATTCCTGTAATATCCATTCTTCATTAAGAAACTACATATGTAATATAAATTCTTATGATTCTCCCAACAAACTATGGCACACACCTTCTCCACTTCAATAGATAATCATGCCTATGAGATTATATGACCTAATAAGTTATCCATATCAATCCAAAAGTGTCATTTATTGTGATTATTATAAAAAATATGCACTATCAATGTATTTATAATGATCTAAATATGTTTGGAATGGTCATGTATAGTGATAAAATACAATAAGATATCATCCATGAAGACTACCACAAATGAATCTAGATATATGGGAAAAAATTGATTCATCAAATCTATGAAATCTTATGGTGTGTTCGTAAGGCAGAAATGCATAACCATATACTTGTACAAGCTATACCTACTCTAGAATTATATATGTAATATATATGATAGTCTAACATGAACTTGATGGTTTCCTAACCTCAAATATATCTTATATAAAGCATTCACTCCTTAGAGTCGGTCAAAGTGGTCATTAATACATGTTAGAGGATACTGGTTATTTACTATAAGTTGGTTTAATTGGAGATAATCCAAAAAAAACCTGAGGGTAAAGTCCACCTTATAGGAAAATAGCACGGGTGAACCCCATGAAATGGTACTAGGTTTTATAAAACCCTTTGACCATGAGTCATATAATACCTCTTAAGTTCCTAGAGCTATGTAGGTGCCACCTATAGGGAGTAATTGACACCGGTCCTGCTTTTAGAACTAGCTTGGTGGTGAAATCCACCTATCTCAAAGAAGGTAAACCAAATAAGTATTCAGTGAAGACGTCCCTAAAACTATCCACCATAATAGGTAATTCCCTATTCTACATTCCCTGATTTCTCTTAAAGAGACTGTCCATATGGGATATCACTCCACCTAGCCCATGATGCACGAGTCTATCTCAATTCTCTTGAACATCACATTACCCCTTGCGAACATTGGTGCTACCATTAGGTGATATAAAAAACACCCTCTGGTGATAAAAATCTACATGATCATGGTATGGAATCAACAATCCCATCCCACTAATGATATATAATCATGTCATATCTAGGGTAAAAATATTCCATAGAGAAAGATATCATCCCATCACAAGAGGGAAATCCATGCACTGGAGTATAATCTCTGATCAAATTCCTAATGATGTGTTGAGGGTCATCATGACATAGAAGTACTCAATTTCTTAGCCCAAAATTTACAAAATTTTCATAGATATAAAAAAGCGTGAATCACATATTTCAAATAATGAAGATACTATAGTAGAGGCTAATATAATATTACTTCTAATAGTAAAGGGACCCAAACTCTTCTCCTCTGGAGTAGGATTCACTGCATAGATTTGGCCAGATCTGTAGCCGTAAGACGCAACCTGATTAACTGAGACAGGTCTCCTCTGCTGGCATTGTACCTCAAAAGTATAGCTCCCTTGGCCATGACTACCTCGTTATCCGAATAATCCCATATTTATCTAGATACCTATTTGAAATAGAGTCAGTAGTCCTGTACTTGAATGTGGTGTTAGTACAGATCCCTTCTTACTATGAACTGGAGGAGAATTCAGACAGGAATGCTAAAGGTGACCCATCCCACCTCATGATTGGCACTCAATTGGGTCCCTCATACACTAGGAATTCTTATGGATTTTCCTACCACATTGATGACATAAAAAATAACTATTTATGCACATAATATTGATAAAATTTTCCCTATAATGAACCTTGAAATGACGTTTCTTCTTGCTATATGAATTGTATCCCTATCTCAAAGTTGAACCACCCTAAATCACACTCCCATATTCCCTTAGGTTTCACTCAATGATATGGATATAGTTCACTATCTCAAAAAGTGTGGTTAGCTGGAAAACAACCACCTACGATCTGATGGAATATTCAAGACCATCCTCAAATCCTCTTAAATTCATTAAATCATCACCAGTAAAAGTTATTTTGAATCACTGAAGTCCGATTAAGTGATCTGAATACTCTATCATAGATGTAACAACAAGATGTAGATGAAAAAAATCTCTATAACAATATTATCTCATAATTTTTAGAATGAATTAGTCATATAAGACTATTTGGAATTCCACCCAGACCCTACCCATCTAGAAATAATCTTGAGAGATGAAATCCCACCAATGCTTAGTGGAGTCAGGAATAATATAGGTTTCAATTTTTACCCTTCACTTTGGAGGCATATCCATATGCTAAAAGATCAATAATATGAACTCTAGCCAGGAATTATAATCCTGAGGACCACCATTCTCTAAGAATGTGGGAGGAAGTTACTACATAAATTCCTACATAAATACCACCCTTGTGTGGGAAGGTTGTAGTTCTCCCTATATAGACTGCATGAAACAAAATAATCTATCACAAAACTGAGCATCAAAACCCATTGGAGGACCAATAGGAGGTGCCTCAAGTGGCACTTAAAGGGGTTATACTAGTAGTTCAGGGGATAATACCTATGTAACATAGTCATCATCACCCTCCCGATGCACGACTAGATGATGTCATGGTGGAAAATATCTATAATTTACAAACACAGACCTCAAATAATATTTACAAGAGGTAAGATCAATTATAATTTAAATAACATGTACATATCATTCCTATAAATTTGCCACACCTCTCAATATACTCTTAAATCCATGTCTAGGTGATATTAAATGTCATATAATTCATAATAGAATCTACCTACTTCCCATTACAATGGTTGGGTTAGGGTTATGTTCTCATATAACACATGAGTGGTTTCAATATATGGATTGTCAATTTCAAGGCATAGAGGAAGACTCCCTTTACTTTTAAATTTTCATACCCATTTAACAGGAACCATTTCATTTAAATTTTGAAATTATTTATGTTCATAAATATTTATATGTATAAATATATCAAAACCCACTTAGATACATCACTATTCCCAATTTATAAAGGCCCATACTTTTTATAAATTGCAATTGGTACATCATGTAACTACAACCTATACATTACATCTCGTATATGGAAATAATTGCTCATATGTAATGATTTCATTGAAATAATTATCATTTCTAATTTATAGAGGTACATGCTTCATAAATCAAAATTGAAATTCATGTAATCAAATCAGATAATATTTTATCCCATAGAACCATTAGTCCATGGCACAAATATGGAATAATTGGTCAAGTAAGGTTCCATCATTAATCTATATAGGAAAAATCTATTTATATTTATGTAGAAACATTAATTAATCAAATTATGTTATCCCTATAAGAGACTTTATCCCAATTCCTTATGTAATAATCAAGGAACTCACAACAATCATAGAAAATATAGGAAATTCTCAAAGTAATATAAATATCTAATGGAATAATGCATGGAATGTGAATCCTCAAGTGCCTATAATGATTGATTAGATGATAAATCTATTCCATAATTGTCCAAGGAAAAATAATTCCATAATAATAATAATATAAAAAATAATAACGTCAAAAAGCATGTGCATTGACAAATGGTGAAATTAGTAAAACTGTTATAGGCACAAACAAATAACAATGATATCTCATCCCAGGTAATTTGGGTTTACCCTATACGTGGGTTAGATAATCTCAATAATAGACTCATTACAAAATTATGATATATCATAGTCTCTTATATAATTACAAAATAGTAATATAAAAGGAAAAACCCCCCTCTAATACCACATTGTAGCATCCCAACCCAAAATCCACTAAGTGGTGCCCCGAGCTGGTTGGACGCAAGACCTCTAGCATGCCTCCATGTATTCTAGATGCTTCCAACTAGAAATGAGTGTATTTAATGGTACTTTGGGGAGACTATACCCTCATGATCATAGTAATAAACAATGCTAAATAATAATTGTATAATGTGGAATTAGTGATTAAAAATTATGAGTGGAATAATAATTAAACATCCATAAAAACCAATAGGTGGAAGAAAAAAAAAATATCTGATGAAAAAGTGATGATCATGACATGATTCTTTACAAACAATAATTACATTTTATATAGGGGAATATGCATATATTACATAATAAACAAAAATACAAAAAAACCAAAATTTGTCTCTATAAGAATCACAAGCATAGGCTTAGTCTTATGCTCCTCTACATTATCATGGTACAAAAAATAGAACAATAGAAGCAGATTTAATGCCTTTGTTTATACCTACAATCACGAGGCCTATTCAGGTACCATATATGACCCGAACAAGGAGTGAGATATACTTAGTAGGGAACCACCAATAGTTTGTAGAACTATCAAGTATGTGTATATAAAATGAGTAGTGTGAAAGTAATAATAAAAGTAAAATAATAGATAAATAAATAAATAAATCAAATCTGAAAGGGTTCCTCATGGATACCCTACCAACACTACCAACTTTAGACTAATCTAGATATCTCTAAATGGATTCCATCCTATACAGATATCCAATAGGGGTATAAATGGGTCATCGTATATCAAGAATCAGAATGGACAGAACCCAAACATATTTTTTGTCTTAATGGATGAATCATTTGGATAAAAATTATGCATTATTATTTTTAATATAAAATAAATCCTCATAATTTAATAGATGGAATACTAAGCTTGTCCAATGAAATCCTTTAAATGGAACTTGAGTACCGCTCAGGGAGCACTATAAGTACCCAATACTGTACGATTCTGTGAAAGGATATATATAAAAGGGAATCACAAGTATCACTCTCAACATGGTGTAAATAAGAAACCTATGATCCCATCCCAATTATACCACATAGGTGACCAAGTATCACTTGTGTCAGGGTATAACAATATTTACCACCAATCCCATCCAAGGTAACTCCTATAAGGAACGATTATCACTCATGGGTAATTAAGGAATCTTCCCAGTGAGCTCATCCAAGGAATCCTATAAAGGATTCAAGTATCGATCCTTGTGCATCAAGATTCATTTTCAATTATAATAATAAATAATGACATGGTCATCCAAGGTGTCCTTAATTTGGTACCCTTGTATCACCCTGGGATTAAATTAAGGTTATGGTTTAGCTATTAAGAAGTCATAGGATTTAATAAGGCATTGTATTCATAACACTTTTATCAAGATAGAAAACTAATTAATTTTAGTAAAGAAAGATTATGACATAAATCAGAGGGGCTGAAACACAAGGAAGGTCCTCTATTTTAGATAAATTCACACATCTGAGATAAAAGAAATAAAATTTGGTTCTAAGGCATAAGTATCTAAGCCTTTAAGAAGGGAACACCCATAAGGGTGACACATGATAATTTAATCACCCCAAAACATTGATTTGTGGGTAGATAATCCCCCAATACACATGAGAATAACCTTTAATTTAATTAATAAGACATTTTTATAGGTGACACCAGAGAAATCTATTACTTGGAAAACTGACGCATAATAAAATATAGTAATACATTTAGAAAAATGGACTAGACCACCTACATTTGGTTGGTAGATGACATCTCATATGTTTTTGTCCTTTGAAATGATATAGATTGAAAGAAAATTCCATTAAGAAAAAAGTCCATGTTAATAAGGAATGTGACATTGCACCAAAATAGTGAAAAATAAGGAAAGATAATCTTAGAATAGAAGGAAGAGGAATGATGAGCTTACTATTTTAGATCCAATGTTACCAACAATGAAGGAAACATATATCAGATTTAGAAATAACCTTAAGGCATTGGCAGAGTGTGAGATGGGATTCTATGAATGACTACTACTTGAGATTAAAATGGGGATTATAGTAAAAATAATTGTCCCTACCTTCTTTAAAAAAGACTTAGGTCATTTACACCATGTGTAAACATTATATGTTGTGTAGTGATTTGGATTTTCCCCTCCAAGGAAAAACCAATACATGTTGTGAATAGGGTCTGAACATACCAATAAACATTATCTATTTAAAACATGTGATTTATATAAATACACGTCTAGTATTTTTCTTCAATCTAGGCTCCTCCCCTATAACATTTCCTTCCAAAACAAAAAAAAACCATCTTAAGGGAACGATTACTCAATCTTAATCCAAAATTGAAACTTAAAAAGGGTTTTCAAAAAAAAAAAAGAATCTGTGCCTCTCTAAAAATACGGTATGTTTCAAAGTTTAAAAAATTAAATTTTAAATACTTAAAAAATGTGGCCATGTTGATTCTAAATTTTGAATCCATTATATCCAATTCAATCCATATAATTGGAAGAAATTACATTTAATATAAACCAGTAAAACATGATGAAAAATGATTTTCCAAAAAAATACATTTTAAAAAAATGTTCTATACCAAAATTAAGCATAATATCTGTTAAAATGTCCTTAATTTAATTATATTAAATCCAAATGAACTAATGAAATTTTAAAATAAATTCAACACAAAATGGGACTTTGTAGATACTCTAATAAGAATAATATTTTTTTAATAAAATATATATTCTTTTACTATTGAATAAAATATCAATCTTTTCAAAAAAACACCAATATTACACCATAAACTAATTTTTATATTATGGTTTAAGAAATTATATCCTTTTTATTGAATAAAATTTCAAAAATTTGATTAAATTAATTATAATATTTGATCAAAAAACTTAATTAAAATCATTTTTGAAGAAAAAATATTTTTGAATCATAAAATGAAATTAAAAAAATTAAGTGCTTACTTTATAATAATTAATCAACAAAACTTTATTGAGTAGAAAATTTATATATATTTAATAATTTTGTTACTCATATTCATACCTAGTAATTCCACAACAATGTTATAATGACCATATTTAGATAACAAAATTTCACATTTTATTTAAGATCTTTGTTGTATGTACTACACACTATCAAATATAGTTTTATTTTTAAAATAAAATATGAAATAAAATATTCGGATATTATAGCTTTTGGTGTGGTTTATTTAATCCAAACATAAGAATATATGGGGGTGGTTAAAGAGAGTAATGGGATTTTGACCTTTAATATTTGGAACCAGACTATGTTTATTCTATTGCCTATTATTGATCATGACTGGTAGATTATAGGTATTAGTTATGTTTATTTTTGGAAGGATCACTGGATTGATTCTTTACTTTATTACCATATTTTTTCAGCCCCAAAAATTTCAGTCAAGAGGGCTCTATCCAATTTTCCACTCCTAAATATTATTATTTATGATGACTATAAATATATTTCTAGTGATATTTTTCTATCTATTTTCAAGGATAAATTAGTGTATATTACTAATTATAAAGGCCTTTTATAGTAATATGCCTTTCAATCTTCCAACCAAACTCTAAATTATAAAATGATATGAGGATGTTCATGTGGAACTAGTGTATTTTAATTATAATGAGTTTTCTTATCTGAAATATTTGAGTGAAAGATTTACCTTTTTCCATTTATATTGAATTGAGGGGTTTAATCTTATCCTCTAAATATAGGTGATGAACCTACTAGGTATTTGAATCCATGGATCATATTTTTACTAAGGGTTCATGAGCCATATGGATTTGGAATTATTATTTAAGCATCATGGATTTATCTCCCATGATGTACTCCTTTTAATCTCTTCATGATTATTGGTTCTTTCATATAATCCTTAAACATCTGCGTAACCTTTGGCTCTCTATACTTGAGTTAGTATACTGGATATTTTAGTGTGGGTGGAATGAAGTCTTCTATAAGGGTGTTACTCCAAATTTTACCTCTATGATCCATAACATTCTTAATTACATGAAGGATCTAGGAAATGATATCATAGAAGATATGAATGAGACCTTTATATAATCATTATTTCTGAATATTTTTCACATAAATCAGGGATGAATGGAAGTGACTATACGGAGTTGGATGCAATGGAATCCACCACATCATGGGTTTAAGATTAATATGTATGGCTCTAAAAGAAACTATTTTATGTAATGGGGAGGTTTTGTTATGAATAATTAGGGATATATAGTTATGAGTTTTTCTAGATATGTTAGGCTTGGTTACTCTAATATTTTTGTGGTCAATGATATTTTCCATAGCCTAAATTTGTTTCATGAGAAGGTAATTTGTCTTGAATGAATTTAATTAAGTGATGATATCATTGAGAAGTTATGTAGGAATACAAAGTTAGATCACTATTCAATTTTTTACATTACGTGGGCCTATATTATTAAGCTGAGATATGGTATTATTATTTCACAAACTTGGAGATAAGGAAATGTATTAAGAAATTATATCAAAATACAATGTGTATTCAATTATTTATGTGGAATTTTATCATCTACTATAATAATTCATTTTCATTTCAAGTAGTTTTCTAGTGCTAATGCATTAGGCATGTATTTTTTTCTTCTTCCTTGATCTTTTTTTCACATTGATTTTGAACTTTTAGTATGGTTTTTTTAGTGTTTTCATAAAACATTAATTGCTTAAAGAAGTGTAGATAAATAATGAGAGGGTTGATCAAATATATTGTGTGATAATTGAATAATTGAGAACCTGATATGCTATAGTATCAAGAGAAATTAGATAATATATACAATATGGGATTTATTAAAGAAAAAGGATACATATAACACCTTAGTATATGAGAAGTGAGAGAGAGAAAGGAAAATAGATCATATTGTGATCATTATTTTTCAAGGTTATTGAAGATGTAACAGGAGACTAACTGATCTAGTTTGTTTATATATATAGATATACATCAATAAGCACAAAATAAACTCAGATCATAAATAGATATTTCATATTTGATAAAAAATCTGAAGTGTGCAGTGGGACACTAGTGCATCTCTATAGAAGGATTGCTGTAGGAATATGTAATAATATAGCTCGGAAGGTCCTTAGTGTGATCACTTTGGGTTATAGTTGATAACATGTGATTAGAGGGGCTAAAAAATCACGAAATTAAATATAATTTAATAGCCTAACCTTGTATATCCTTATGTGCTATGATTTCTTTATACTCTATTGCATATGAGTTATGGTTGAGTTAATTAAATATTGAGAGGATTGAGAGTATAACCATTATAATAGGTTTAATTAAAAAATCATAAAAAGTGTGTAACACTAATTCACCCCTATTTATTATACATATATGAACCTCAGTTGTATAAGTTAAATCGTAGCTAATATAGTTTGCCTCCAAATATTTAATAAGTTACTGAGAATGGAGAATCTAAACTTTTAAAAGAGAAGGGGTGTTTAAAATTTGCATAAAAAAAACATAATTAGAGGAAAAATATGTTTCAATGCCTTCTATCACTTTTCTTATAGGTAAGATACACTAAAAATGTCTTATTCCAATATAAATGTATTGAGAGATAATATGTGTCTTGGAAAAAATGAGAAATTCCAAAAAATATTAAGTTTACTAGATATTTATTTTAAACACCAACACATTTTTTAACGAAAAAATATATCTATTGGTATTGATCATCTAACACCAACAAATATTTTACCAATATTTAAATATATTGTTTTATCATACTAATAACAATTTTTTTACAAATACAAGAATATGTTATTAAAAACTGTAATTACCAACAAATATTTTACCATCAATAAAAATTTGTATAATAAAACATTCAATAATGATAATTATTTTATCAATAACCAATTAATAAAAACTATGTTTATAAATATATATATATATATATTATTAATGAATTCATTATCAAGTTCCTAGGGATATATTTAAAGTATATTATTAATTTTTTTTTTGTGAAAACATCCATCAAGGTAACATTGATTCATTTTTGGGTAGGTTGTGTTTGTTGAAAAAGAAGGTTTTCATGGTGAATTGTTGAGATCTAGAGATTTTACCGATAATCCATGTTGAAAAAAACCCATGATAAAGGAATGTAATATTGAGAGGCTATATAAAATAACAGATACAAGGTGGACCCATTTTCCTGTATGCCAAATTTTTGGGGTCCAAGATTTTGAGTTCGGTAAGATTTGAAAAAAGTGGATTTCCTTGAAGATCTCATAAAAATATGGAAAAGGAATGAAATTCATGAAGATGGGATTCCTAAAGTGTGTTTCTTAAGGTCATGAAGAATTTTGATGGTGTTCTTTGAAATTATTATGACCTTCACAAATGGAAGAGGTGAAGAGAATTGTGATGGAGCATTGTAGTGGCAGCACAAAGCATTTAACAAAGAGCATTGAGACAACGTCAAATTACAGTGGTGATTCATGAAAGGAAGATGCACTGTAGAGAAGATTTTGACTAATCTTGAAATCGTGTCGGAAGAAGAAAAGCCTCACGTTCGACCATGACTATAAATAAAATTACACCCCTCTTCATTCCAAACCATCTTAAAAGATAAAATCTAGAGTAATTTTGATTTCTCGAAGAAAGGGGTGCTCCACGAAGTAAGGTTTCAAAAAAAGACTTGATTTATATGGAAAGAAAATAATAGTCTTGACCAAAGTCAATGCCTCTAAGTATGGAGAGATTCACAAAGAAGGGGTGTTCCGTGTTGGCTCGGTGAGATTCACGAAATAAGTCTCTCTACGATAGTTTGAGCTCTATGACGACCTATGCTCTATTAAGGATTGATCTCTACAAAGAAGTGTACTCCAAGAAGTAGTGTACTCTGAAAATTAGTATGCTCCACTAAGAAGTGAGCTCTATGAAGTAGTGAGATCTATAAAGGTGTGTTCTTTGCGATGAAGTAGGAACTTTTAGAAGGCTTGTTTGAGATTTTCAAAATAGGGAGCTTTGAGAAGCAATGAGATTTGAAAAAGTAGTTCAAAGTTTATTTCACAGTGTTCAGTGGCATATGGGTATTCATTAGAGGTTGAAAATTTGTACTTAAATAGAGAATCTATAGATGTTGGAGGATAAATTAATTAGTGATAATGATAGAACCTACATGTCTATAATCTGTTAGTGAATCCCTTCTAAGAGCCGTGAGAAAAAGAAGAGGAAGATGATGATCCTTCCCACCAATAGTGAGCCATAGGAAGAAACATAAGGAGTGACCCTTGGGAATCCAGTGAGCAGACACTAAACTTGGTAAAGGTTGTGATCCTGATAATAGAAGTTATCTAGCCTGAACATTATTAGAAATGATATTTAGTGTATTTTTTATAGCGGACCATCTCCGTTTTATGATTCTTGGATGTATCCCAGTGAGGGTGAACCAAGTAAAAATCTGTGTTCATGTTTCTTTTCTTTCTTACATTACATTCAAAGAATCATAATCATTCGATAAATAAAATAAGAATAAGATCAACATTAACACATAAGTGAAAACAAATTGACCCTTATAATAAAGAGGTCAATATCTAGTAGGGAATGAATTATTTAGGGAAAAGAATATCCATACCCTGATTCACTCTACTCTCAGGGTATCTATGCCCCATTTGGTCCTAACAATTGGTATCCAAGAAAAGGTTTCTTTTATCATATTTGTATTCTCTAAATTGGTTCAGTCAATTTGTGTGGTTAAAGACTTGGTCTGCACTTATCTTGGTGTACCACGATAAAGGGAAGAACTTCAAATAAGAATAAGAAACTAGTGAAATTCCTTAGTGTGGAAGTGCCACTGGAAATAGTGTGATTCAGTTGAAGGAAACCAAAAATGTATTAGACTGTGAAAATACTTAGTTATTCAATGATTTAAAAGGAACGAGTGAAGAACTTGATATTCCATGTGATGTTGGAACTACTGATGATGAAGAAACTCTCAGAAGGTGAAAAGTGGATGTTATACATGAAACAAATGAATTGGTTCAGAAATTAGATGAATAGATTATATCTAAAGATATCTAGATCCAAGAATTAAAAAGCGAGGTTAACAATATAAGACTATTAAATCAAATTCATATTGACGTGGCTACTGATCTAAGGTAGAATAATGATTCTCAAGCTGAAGAACTGAAAAACATTTCTACAGAGAGGAAAAAGCACAAATCTAATGACAATGGAATGAATCCGAAGTCATATGAAATTCAAAATTCAAAATCCAAAAATTATGGTCTTACTGCAAATTTTTTTGAACTAGTTCAGAATAACCAAAGGCTATAATACTAGAATTCATGCTACTCTGATTCTGATTCTGTTGCTCATGAAAAATTGAAAATGAATAAGAAATGTGATATGGTGGATAAGCTCAAACATTTATTAGAAGATGAGATAATTAGGGGTAAAGATATCAAGAGAGAACATAATGATCAAATTTAATCAAGGGACAATAAGATTAAACAATTGGGAGAAGGGATAGAAATGGAAAATAAATAAGTGGAGAAATCTAATTCCAATGAAAAGCTTAAATTGTAGGATTCTTTACATTTACTATTTAATTTTCCTTCAATAAGTGATAATGAAATGAAATGTAAATATGATATTTTCGAACAGAAACAAGAACATATTTTCACATCTCAAAGACCATACCCTTTGGGAAAATTTTTATTGGATATGATGAATCCCCTCCCCTGAATGACAAGAAGAGAGCTATGAATAGTTCTAGAAATAAAAAAAATCATGTATTTTCAAAAGACAAAACTAAATTGTATTTTACAGGATGTAATGATATCATGTTCTATTTTTGTTTGATTCGTGGACATATAGTAATATAATTTATGTCATTAGGATAAAAATATTTCTAAATATGAGAATAAGAAGACGTGTCATGATAAATATGAAATAAGAGTCTCTCAGAAGAAGGTACCCATGAAGTGATTCTGTTGTGGAAGAATAGGGAACACCATGAGTATGTTTCAGGAAGTCTAAGAGATTAATGTTAGAAGAAGAACTCAAAATTCGTCAACATATTAGCTGAGAAATGATTATTTCTCGTATGTATTTGGTGGATAATGCTTTATTTGTTCTAAAAATGGGAATTTGGAAAGACATTGTAACAAGAAGAAATTAGAGAAGGAAAATGAACCAAGAAAGATATCCCTATTATAGGAAATGTACAATGAAAAATCTTATACTAGAAAAAAATCGTAGAATAAATTATGGAGGAAAGGCCCCAAGTGTAATTAAGAATAATATAAAGTTAGTATAAGACTCAACCCCAATAAGAAAAGGTGGTGTGACTCAAAAAAATGATAAATGAAATGAAACTAAATATTTTTATGGAAAATTTTCCGGTCAGTAAACATAGTGGGAAGTGAAGGCAATAAAATATCCCTACAATGGAAGAATAATAAAGATAAGATGACTATTGGAGAGATTCACTCTTAGAGAAATAATAATGAGAAATGTTATTTAGGTGGAACATCAAAGATGGAAATTTTTTACTTGTGGGTATAAACCCAAAATTACAAAGAAAGAAAAGCATACAGAATATGATTATTAGAAGAAGAATCTTAATGTGGGTAAATAATGCCTAGTCATATGGCCAAAATAGTTGAAGTTGGCTAGGCAGTTGGAGTAGGAAAGGAAAGGGTGTGATGCTTTGCAAGAAAGTATCAAAGAGATAACCCACCATGATCAACCAAAATCCACTTCTTGTGGATTCTAGAGTTAACCATATCCCTATGTGTATAAATCATATTCACTTATGTTAAAGTGTTTCAGGTTTTAAGGGGAGATATGATCCAAGGGTAAGTGGCATCCAAAGATGCAAAACAATGATGTGATGTGATCTAGATTGTCAAATGATTCAGATTAGTTACCATAGATAAAGAAGGAATCTGGAGTATTTCCATGAAATAAGTTGATGTTATATGGCTGCATGAGACATATGGAAGTAATTTATTTCAATTTATATTAATTGGGTTATTAACTTTATCTCTTGTTTCCTACAGTATGTTTGACTCAATAGGCTTAGAGGTTTTGTTGGTTTCTTATTTCAACGTGCTACATGAGTATAAATGATGTTAGAGAAGGAGAATGATTATGGGTCAAAAAAATGTATCCCAACAATAGGAAGAGTTTCACATCATTAGGGGGTATATCTATATCTTAATTAGATGCATGATCTCGAAGGGTTATAAAACACGAAGGTATATTCTATCTAACATCAAGAAGCCTGATAGGGGGAGAAGCATAAAAATTCTTGTATTTCATGATTATCTATATTTCTCTAACAATATGGTATCAGCTAATTATTTATGGGATACCAAGATGCTGTTATATATTGGAATCAATTTTTCAACATGTGGAAGAAAATGTTGTTGAAAGTAATGATATCACTACAGTAGAGAATGAACAAAATCATTAACACACCAGTGTGAACTTTCTTTACGAAAGAAACAAATAGGTGAGGAACTCAGGGTGAGTGAAAGTGGTAAATATTGATTTAGATGAAGATAATGATGATGAGAAGGAGGAAGTAGGTGAATATGAAAACTGAGTTCATACTATGAAAAAATATCTTGAAAAAATTGAGAATAATTAGATATGGTAGATTGTTTCGAGGCCAACAGATAAGAATGTCATAAGGACTAAATGGGTCTTTCACAAAGAGCTGAATGCAGATGTCACAATGAGTAAAAAAAAGATCAACTACTATGAAAATGATACTCCTATATAGAGGGTATCAATTTTGATGAGAAATTTCAACCAGTCACAAAGGTGGAGACAATCAGATTGTTCTAGGCTATTGTAGTGCAAAAAGAGATCAAGGGTTTCTAGATGGACATCAAATCTGAATTTTTAATGGGGTTTTGGAAGAAGAAGTGTATATTGAGAATCCATAGGGTTTTATAATTCATAAAGATGAGAACACATTTTTTTTACTGAATAAGTATTTGAATGGGATGAAGAAAGCACCAAGAGCATGGTATTCAAGGATAGATCAATTTTTGAAGAAGCTTAGTGTCCCGCATGGTAGAGTTGATTAAAATTTATATGTGAATAATGATAGTAATCAAAGGATTATTGTGCTAGTTTATGTCAATGAAATAATATTTGGAAGATCAGGTGAAGCTGAGTGAAGGCAGTTTTCTGAATTCATGAAAGGTGAGTTAAAAAATTCAATGATTGGTGAGCTGACATTTTTTATTTGGTTTAAAAGTGACACAAGGAAGGAATTCCCATTTCATTTCTCAGTCCAAATACTCCAAAGAGTTTCTTAGAATTTTTGGAATGGAAAATTTCAAGGAGATGAAGACTCTAGTTGCTACTAAGAAGCAATCATCAAAAGATGATGATGGAAAGACAACAAATATCATAGAATACAGGAAGATTATTGGAAGATTACAATACCTAACAACAACAGGACCATATAATGTTTTTCCACATGACAAGTAGTTATAAATAAAATAATTCCCAAGGAAAGACACATGATTTTAGTGAAAGTAATATATCAGTATATTAAGGGTATTATGGATTTTGGTTTGATGTAAAATGATAAATATTTGGTAGAGATCTTGGGATATACTGATGAAGATTGGACTAGATCAAAAAATGACATGATATCTATGTCGATAGGTTCTTTTTATCATGGTGCTTTTTATATTTATTGGCTATGAAAGGAGAAATATTGCATTTCATTGAGCACCACCTATGCTAGTTATATCACTACCACTCAAGTATTCACAAAGTTATTGTGGATGAAGCAACATCTTGCTGATATGTGATTTGAAGTGAAGTCTCCAAATGGAATCCAATGAGATAATTAAACTGCTATAAATATTATCAAAAATACTATCTATCACTCAAGGAAAAAGCACATTGAGATAAAATATCATTTTTTTCATGGAGTAGGTGGATCAATGGATAGTAAAGTTATAGTATATTTCTGTAGAGATACCGTTTCTAGACATTGTAACAAAGGCCTTACCCGAGGATGTTTTTGAGAGAAATCAACTGTATTGAGGGGTCTAGTTGACTCCTCAAACTTGAAAAAGTATGGATGTGGGATCCCCTATCCCTGAGGTATGATGTGTTTTTTCTAATGTGTTGATCTTTGTTCTCTACTCTGTCACATACCACAAATGGGGGCCCTTTGGGTTCATTGAAAAAGGGGGAGAAAGAGTGTCTTATAAAGGGGGATAAACTATTGCTAAATAATGGATAAAATAAGAGAAACATTGGCTAAAGAAGGGAGAAAATTTATTAGTCAAAGACACATGGAGAAGCTGACAGGTGGAGCAGTGAGATAGGGGGAGAGCAATGAGATAGGGGGACAGTTTTAAATATGACAATGATTTATTTGATCAATCAAAGAAAATATATCAGGACAATTGAGTTTCGTGATGAAATTAGTTTATTGGTATCAGAATTCAATTAATAATTCGTGTCATAAATGAATTTATTCGTTGATGAACTTTTCATACTACTCTTGTTTCTCATTCCGAGCATTACTCATGCGGGATTAGTGTATGTGGTAAGTGAATCTTTGGTCACTATTTGGATCACAAGAGGAGAATGATGGTAGATGATGGAAGGATATTTTTTGAGGTATCAAAGTTCCAAGAATCATTATGATAAGAGTTTTCAAAAAACCCAATGAGGGAGATTGTTGGGAAAAAATCCCTCAAGGTAACATTGCATCATTTTTTGTGTGGTTGTGTTTGTTGAAAAAGCAGTTTTTTATGGTTAATTGTCGAGCTCCATAGATTTTTTTTGATGATATATGTTGAAAAAGACCCATGAAAAAGGAATGGAAGATCTAGAGGTGGAACAAAAGAATAGATACAATATGGCACCATTTTTCAGTGTTCGCCAAATTTTTGAGGTCCCAAATTTGTAGCTTGGTAAGCTTTGTGAAAAGTGTATTTCCATGAATATTTCACAAAATTTGGAAAATGAATTAATTTTGTGAATATGGGCTTCATGAAGTGGATTTATTAAAGACATGAGGAATGTTGATATTGAGCTCTGCAATTATGAATGTCTTTTGAAATAGAAGAGGTGAAGAGAATTGCGAGGGAGAATTGATGCAGTGGCACAAATTGTTTGAAAAAGAGAATTGCAACAATGAAAAATTCTAGTGGTTATTCATGATGGGTAGATGCATCAAAGATATGATTTTGAGTGATCCATAAATCACACTAAAATAAGGGAAGTTATGCATTTGAACATACCTATAAATAAGAGGCCACCCCTCTTCATTCCGAACTGGCATAAGAGAGAAAATTCAAATTTGTTTTGATTTCGCAAAGCAAGGGGTGCTTAAAAAAGAAAGGTTAAAAAGAAAATATTGAGCTCTATGAAAAGAGAAATATATTATTGAACAAATTCAATGCATCTATGTATTTAAATGTTTGTGAAAAATGGGTGCTTTATTCAAGCTCAGTGAGCTTCGTGAAGGAAGTCACTCTACGACGACTTGAGCTCTGCGATGACCTAAGCTCTACAAATGGTTTAGCTCTGTGAAGGCTTGATCTCTTCGAAAGCTTGAGATACGTGAAGCAATGTACTCTGAAAAAAAGTGTTCTTTTGTAAAGAAGTGCACTCTATGAAGTAGTGATCCCTCTGAAAGTGTGTGATTTTCAAAGGAGAAGGAACTTGCGAAGTCTTGTTTGAGCTTTGCAAAATTGGGTGCTTTGAGAAGAAGTGAGATTTTCAAAAGAAATTCAATGTTTATTGCATAGTGTTCAGTGAAAAAGTGGTATTAATTAGTGTATGAAAATTTATACTTCAATATATCATCTTCATTTAGGGTAAGATGTATTCATTAGTTATAATGAATGGACCTATAAGTTCATAAACTGTGAGTGGGTCCCTTCCAAGAGTTGTGAGCAAAGGAAGAGGAAGATGATGATCCTTCCCATGAAAAGTGAGCTAGAGGAAGATATATAGGGAATTACCATTAAGAATACAGTGTGTAGACCAAAAAAGTTGTAAAGGTAGTGAGCCTGGGCATACTAGTGATCTAGCTTGAACATTATTGGAAGTGAGATTTAATGGATTTATTACAATGACACATCTTCATTGTATTCTCCTTGGATGTAGCCTATTGAGGGTGAACCATGTAAAAATCTATGTTTCTACATGGTTTCTTTACTGCATTACATTCAAATCATCATCATCAATAGATAAATAAGGGAAGAATAAGATCAACATTCACATATAATTTTAAACAAAGTGAACTTTATAATAAAGAACTCAATATTTAGTGGGGCATGAATTATTTAGGTAAAATAATATCTATACCCCAATTCACCCCCCCTCAGGGTATCTATGCCACTTTTAGTCCTAATAGATTTAAATTTTCAATTTTCTCCAGACATAAATAGTCAATATATTTTTTAATATGATTTTTTTTCATAAAAAATGAAAATATTATTTGTAGAAAAATAATACAAATAGAAACACTAATTCTTGTCTCCACCCCATAATCATCACCACCACCGACCTACACACCTATTTCATCTTTCATTTTCCCTCTCCTCACACCAACCTCCCTCACATCCCACTACACTACCTCATTTCCCTTACCTTCTCTAGACTCAAATCCCATCACCTCACCTCATTTCTAACCACCCCCTTCTCTCCTTGCGTCTTGACACCCCATGAGTCTTCTGTGACCACATATTCATCCAACACCACAACACTTTCCACCCTCCTATCACTACCTCAATGTCCCCACTCCGGATATCCATAGCCATGGTATCCCACACACCATCCTCATGCAGGGATTATCCATTTCACCATTTTCAACAGCCCTATTTCACCATCGACTACTACCTTATTTATTTAGACAAATACTAAGGACCTTGGTTTTATTTGATTTGTTTTTTAGTTTTTTATATGTTCATATGTATATTCATATAAAAAATATGATGTGGTTTTTATTGTGATAACAATTATTATATATTCATCAAATCATAGAATCCAAAAAGAAAGTAGTAATAAAATCTTTTTATTTGTTATAATTAATTAATCAGGTTGATTAATAATTAGGGTTAAAATCATTATATTTTGTCTCATCACTCCCTAGAAACATTGACATGGAAATGTACAATTTTTTTTTTCTGAGTTTTATTCTTTAAGGCCACTGTCTTTATTATCTTTTTTTGATGCACTATATATTCTAATTCAATCATTTCGGTTTCTATATTCCTTTTTCCAATATGTTATACTATTCTTAATACTCTTTAAAGGGTTATATAGAATTCTTATGAGGTTGAGTCAATTTAATTATTACTTTTAATATAGTTTCTATAAAAATTGTTTTGATGTATTTGATAATTTTTTATTAGAACTATTGGAAGTAATTGTTCATTCTAATTTGTTTCAGTTTATAATTTCATAGAAAGATTTGTGAAATTTTATTTTTTAACTAATCATTGAATCCTATTATTGAACTTACTCACTTGAATAACTCCACTATATCCAACCTCAAACAAACCATGATATTTGGGCACTAATCCCAAGTTTCTATGACACCACATGCCTTCTAGGGGATTATCTTCACCAACATGATGCCCATGTAACCTATGTCTTTGAACCTGATGAGAATATTCTCTCTAATATTTCATTATAACACATTAAAGTATTTAATTAGATCCTTCTTAAACCTCTCTTTATTTATATTTCTATGATAAATAAATCCCTCCTAAAAATTTATATCTTTTGGTAAAAAACAATCCACCAAAAACCTAGCATATCCTCACTAGTAAGGATTGGAGTCAAACAATGAAGTGTTGTATTTCCAAACCACATAGATGTACTAGAAATTGATGGATGTATTTTTAGACCAACCTTATATTATAAATAAGGACCAAGATATTCTTTTGGATAAGTTTCATATTTTTTAGATTAGAGATATTGTTTCCCAATTCCTCCTCCCTATACTTGTAATCTGTTCTCTTTAGACTGAAACCTCATGATGAATTTTCTAAGCTATAAATCTAGTAGAATGAATTTATCCTCTATTGTTAGAAAAAAGGTATCAAAGTTCTATCTCAATTGAAGCCTTGGGATAAATTCACCAATAATATTAAAAGGGGAAGATCATTTCAAATTCAATTTAAAATTTTCTAAAAAAATAATATAGATAAATTTCATAATAATTTGTATCATAATGATTTATAATATGTTTCTACATTCAAAATTTTACATAAAGTGAATTTTGTAGTCCATACCACAATTTTAAAACAATATATTGATTTTCAATTACTCTTTTAGTGTTATCAATAACATCTCAATTAATTTATCCTCTTTATAATACCACGTTTTAAAATTTTGAATTTATTTTAGTGTTCACACCAAAAATATATTGACGCATCATTCATCTGTGTAATTTGTGTATCATACTTGTGTGTAATATAAATAAAATATAGTTGGGTTTCTTATTGTTTGTGAAATATAAAATCTATAAATTGTTTGTAAAATTTTCAATTTTAATTGTTGGGAGAACATGAACATAGTAGGCTAAGACTACCTCTTTTGGGCTACGATGCAACATTACAAAATTTTGAAGGGGTGGTATGAGGACATAGAGAAGAGGTTGGATGTCTTACCCACGTGAAGATACTTTCTGAACATGTACCTAGATAATTTATTATATGGATGAATCAATGTTGACATACATTTTTAAACTATTAGTTAAAAGCAAAATCCAACTAATAAAATATTTTAGATTCATATATAGTTCCCCAACTAAATCAATTAACATGCTATATAGAACCACTGAAAAACTAAAATGTGAACTAGTTAAATATGATAAGATTAATTAAAATATATACAAAAAATATATTGTGGATAAAATATTTTTATACATGTGGAAATTGTTATTTGGTATACATATAATGTGAATTGTTATCTATGAAATCTATCAACTCACTTATTTTTCATCTATTTTTCTTAGTGATTTACTTTTCACACATGGCCTAACTTCTACCTTGACTGTACACATGTCCTGTGTGTGAAATAGAGAATTTGAACTATATTTTAGTAATCTTATTTCATTATTTCTATAATCTAGAATATTCTATAGTGTTCTCATAATTATCACTGATAGGGCATGATAATTAGATATTGATGTTTCATAGAGTAAGAATTCATATTCATGTTCAGATAATGGTATCATCTATGTTCATGTACCAATGAGTGTTGTGACCACCCATTGTCAATATTCCTATATTTTCCTTGATTATTAGGGTTTTTTTGGAATTATAGTGGTTATGTGTAAAGATACTAATCATTTTATTTGAGGTTTGGTAGGTCATGTGACATGGGAGGGTGACGAATTGTTGCTTATAGAATCTAACAGTATGTTTCATCCTCTCTTTCTCATGTAACTTTAATTTTTCTGAATAACCTTAATTATTTTATAGATATGACTTTGGATCTTGGGTTTATACTTTGATATGTTTTTTACTAATAATTTTATCACATTACTGGTTTAGTCACTTTTTTCACATTCTTTAAAAAACTAATTAACTTGTTTCTTTTATTATTTTAACAATTTTATTGATGTTTTTGTGGTTTTAGGTTATGGGAGTTATTGTTGTTAATTAAAAGTAGAAAATTTGGTGAAATTTTTAGGGTCACTATCTTCATTTTTGACTCCATTTACTTTACATATTTTGTTTAATTTTTTATAAATAAAATATAATTTAATACTCCCATAGATGTTGTTTATATTAATCACATGGACAAAAATTTTAATCACCTTGACTTTAGAAAATCTATAAAGATATATGTTATTTTCTTTGATCATAAAATTATAAATAAATCCATTAATTCCACATGTTCCTCTATTAGATTTATGAAATTAAATTTGGATTAATTAATAATATCCATAATGATATCTACTTTATAATTTAAAACCCAATCATCTGATTTTGGATATTTTTGACTTTAAGAAAATTGTCAAAAGAAAATCATTATAATCCTTATCCATTTGAATGTTTATTCTAAGTTATTCCTTCTAGAGATGATATTTAATTAAACCAGTTAATGTATTTTGTATTAATTTTACTTATTATGTTATTTTTAAAAACCATTCCTAGTTTATTGACTATAAAATAATAATTTTATGTTTTAATTTTTAAGAAATCTGTAAAAATGAAACAAGATTCCTTAACACGTTTGAATAAAATTTTCCATATTTTTTTGATGCACTATTTTGTCCATAAACATGATTAACCTTTTAGATCTAATTCTAATTGCTAGTGTGATATTGGGGATACAATACATCTATCTATATGTGTTAGAATGTGGACATGATTATATATTTTGAAATTATCATTTTCTTGCAGTAACCTATATTTGAAATTTTGGATGACCTGCTTCATGATTCCACTATGGAATACAATAGGTAATTGCCTCCATTATGTCCATATCCAGATTAATTGGGTGAACTGCATGCATGGACCTTGTTTCTAGTGTAAACTGTGAGAGTGATAGTTGATGTGTCGGAAAAATAGAATGCCAATGAGGTTTTATGGAGTTTTATGTAAATTATTTTGTATTTTAGACATATTTAAACATGATTATAATATGTTTTTTGGAGTTTAATGCATGTTATTGGAATTTGGAAAAGTTTTTAAAATATGTTTGACCATTTTTTTGAAATAAAACCTCAATTTTATGGAGTTTTAAATAATATAATTGTATAGATATTATATAATAAATATAATAGATATAATAAATATAATAAATAAAATATATATAATTATATGGATAAATATAATATAAAATTTTAGAAACAAATTCTAGAATATCCATACATGCTAATTTATTTAGAATATAATTCACACACACACAAACATATATCAATTGATGGTTTTACTTATAATAAATAGAATGGAAAATGTTTTGATATTATTAATAGGTAAATATTTTATATGAAATAATAAATAAACATCATGAAAAAAATCAATCTTATCTGTTGTTATTATTTAATTTAACAAAATTATTTTTTCTATCATAATAAAATTTATAAATATTATTTTTACAAAGCAATATAATAATTTTTTCTGGTAAAATGATTTACCAATAAAAAATTCACTTTTAGTTATAGATATACCCATGTTGTAAAAAAGATAATTATTTTTCAGCAAGATGATAAAAAATTGCCCTTCCGCCCATTCCTCAGAGATACATTATATATTTTTTTTAAATTGAAATTTGTAAGTTGATCTTAAATCCCAAAATTCCACTTTTTTTTCTCTCACAAAAAATGTTATACACAAAGGTTATGAGACTCTTAACTGTTAAGAGGATTTAGGAAAAATTATAAATAAGTTATGAAGGTAATACTAATGTTAAGGAATCCATATTACAAGTATATATAATAATTCATTAGGATATAAAGATAATATAATGATGGAAATATTGATGTCAAATTTATATGAGTTAATGACATTATAACAAATATTTTATTTTTTGGTAATAATTTAGTTGATTCTACCATTTTAAAAGGTTAATGAGAAAATTTCTATATTATTTGATCGAAAGGTTCTAGATTTAAAAGATATAGAATATTTTTTATTTTATACTTTTCATAATTTTATAGTCCATTATAAAATTAAAAATATTAAAACTTTATAGAAGAATGAAAAATATGAGATGGTTTTTGTGGGCACAAAAAAGAGTAAATACAAAGATATATAACATTCAAAATCAAGTGATTACGAATATATGGAAGATTAAACGGATTTTAATAGTATTTTTTATCTTTTATAAAATATTATTAAGAGGAGAAAAAAGGAAAGTGAAAATAAAATAAACCACCAAGGTGGAATAATTGTAATGTATTTGAAAATTTAGATAACAATTTTTCAAAGAAAAATGCTAAAAATTCAAAAATCGAAAGATAAATAGAAGAAACATCAAAATTTAAAAATGGTGTAAAATAAAGATAAAATATTCACATATAAAAAAAAATTCTGATGCGAAATAATGAACAATATGGCTCAAGTAGTCAATATAATTACGAATTCAGCCTTTTTTCTCTTTTTGAGAGAGGTTTTGATACCTCAAATAGGGATGATAATGAATGATGAACCAAACATGAATATATGTTGAATGGTGACTTATATAGATATCTTAAAAACACCAATCTCAATATGGGTAAAATATAATGTATCAAAGAGAAGAATAATACTAATTAATATAATGATTACTTTTTCCAAAAATTAGTGGTTTATGTGAAAAAAAGAAACACTAGATGAGAGTAGATGAGAAAGGTAAGGTTCTAAGAGACCTTGAAGAAAACTATATGAGAAGGAAAAAGATATGGATACGATGAAATAAATGTGTCTGGAATCTAAAAATAAGTTTAATAAGTTTGTAAGATAGTTATCAAAGTAAATTTAGGTTAATAGTGAATTATTTAAAGTCAGTGAGAAATATGTTCTTCAAAGATAGGTTGATTCATCTTTAAAAAATGATGAAATAAAGTTTCAACTTTCTAACAGGGATGAATTCAAAAACTAGGTTTAAATAATTTAGCCTCATAGAATATGTGATAATAATAATTCTAAATTGAATGATGAGATTAATTTTACAATAATATCTCTACCTCCTTGGATAAATGAGGATTTAACTGTTGAAGGATAACAACATGAATATTCTAGAAAGATTTATCCTCAATATAAAAGACCGATGTTCAGAGATATTTGTTAGTGTTATAGAAGTTATTTTCACCAATAATACCCTATATAGTTTTACATTTCATTTCCATGTAAGGTGGCATGAACAAATAAAGAGTTATAGTGATAAAATAAGGATAAACTTTCAAAGAATGAATTTTATGGACCAAAATTCCACAAATATACCAACCCAAAACATAATTAAGTATTTAGATGAGTTATTTAGAATTTGTGAATAGGAAGGTCATATGGATTAGGAATTCATGGATAACATACCATGATTGGTTTCCTATGTAATTAAAGGGAAGATGATTTAAAATGAAAAAGGTTTCATGTCATATTCTATTGAGACTTCCAATAAGTCATGTGAAAAATAAAAAAAAGTTTTCATGCTAAGAAAGAATGCCTAACATTTTGGAAAAATAAATAGGAAATGGCCAAAAAATAGATAAAACAAAAACAATTAATAATGATAAATGAAAAAAATTTGATTCACATGATGATATTCATGTCAATGTGGTGTTTTCCAATAGTTATGACCTAAAAATTCTTGCAAATTATTGAGGAAGATGAAAATATATTGGACATGGTTTGAAGGACTGTATAACCACTCTTCCAACTCAATATGAATTTATGATAATGTTAAACCAACCATCATGAAATGAATTTTCATTGATGGATTATGTAAAGAGATCTAATCCAAACAAGGAAGTGGTTTAAGGGAAAAAATGCCATGAAATATATTAAGACTCATGATAGGAAATGAGACATTGAAATTTATTACCATGCTATGATTGGAAGGAATAATATGTCTTGGTTGAGAGAGAAATCTCACCCATTCATTTTTTAATGACAAACAAAGAGGCCCCTATTTATTCTCTTGTTTTTTGGGTATTTTTATTAACATGAATTGAATTGAAGGATTTTTTAATGGGGGTATACTGAGTACAATTTAAATTGTACAATTTTTTTCCTAAATGGAGTGTTCAAACTATCACAATGAAGGGAAAAAATAATGAATCTCTTTAGGGGAGTGATTACATGAGGTGAAGCTATAAAAACATCACAGAGAATTTGAATATAAAATTTATAAACAACCCAATAAAAATTAAAAACATAAGGAATGAAAATCACACTTACATCACTTATTTATGATTATATGAAACATGATTGTAAAAGAAGTGTAATGGTTGATGAAAGGATGATAAAATGTTGAGTAAAATAGTCTTTCATTTGAACTTCTTGATTGTTTTGTTGAGTTTTTTATAGGCTACAATTTTTCTTTATATTTTTTTTGAAACATGGCCTAATGTTAGATTTTTTAAAATATTTGAGAATAGTATCAGATGATGACATGTCTATGGACTGAATTTACGACCTTGGTTAAATGACTCTTGTTTTCTACACTAGTTTATCCCACATAGGCTTAGATTTAACTAAATAAAGGTGAATCAAAATAAAACCACATGGTATCATCCTTCTCTTTAAATGGATCTGGGTTTTTATTTTGAATTAAAAGAAGAAGAGAATATATTTATATGTAATGTGAAAGAAGTTGGGGTATAAAGTCATATTATGCCCCAAAAGGGAATTGGTGAGAGATACACTGGGGGTGGGGGGATAAATCATTATTTAATTATAACTTAATTAATTTATCTTAACCAATTAATGATATGGGTAACTAAATTTTACTCTTTATTTTATGTGTTGATCCAAATACTTGACTAGCCTCTTTTACATTTTTGTGATAATTATTTACCCACTAAATTAGATAGTTTGATGCATAAATAAAATAAAAATGAGAATATGGAAATATTTTTTTACTTGGTTATTAAATATAGGATAACCCAAAGAGTATTAATCCAATAGTGTATTAGTGAACCTAAATTACTATGTTCAATGATTGAGGTTTAAGCTAGGTCACTCCTTTCTAGTCTCATTGTCATTATAGTGGTTTGGGATAAATACACTATCTAATATGGATTACTTACCTAATTCTTCCATCTCACACTCACTAAATTATAATTAAAAACTATTGGAACATAGTTCAGATAAAAATATATACTATTGTTAGAAATGTTTCATGAAATGTAGTTGTGTTCCATTTAAATCTCTACTTTCTCTATCATAGGTTCCCCAAGAACATCTTCTTGAGAATCTTCTTTCTGTGAGATGTAATAGAAACTATATATCCTTCAAAAAGATATTAATGTGATTAAAAGTATTCTTATATATTTCCTTTGTTGTACAACAAGAATCCCTTAACCTCCATTGAAAATCATATCATCGATTTCATTCACGTTCCTTCTCTTATTATAAAGATATTCTCTATGTCATAGAGACCTCATCTTATCTCCATTTCAAGAATATACATTATCTTATAATGTTTGTCTTCTCTTATAGTTCTATTAATAGAAATTAATAATGATTTTATTTAACAAAACCCTATGATCCAAGGGTTGATATCCAGTCTTCCTCCTACTCAGATCATTCAATGTGTGAAAATATTTGTGTGGTCAATAAAATGATCTTTAAACCAAGTCAAAAAATGATATCTCAAGAAATTTTAATTCTTTTAATATTACATATAGATCTTCTTGGTGTACCGAAATGAAATTATTCATAGTACGAACATCATTTTTATGGTGGAAATTCCTTGGATTCAGTACCATTTTCACCATGAACCCATCTTATACATCTTTTTTCATATTCAAACTTGACAACTATTAAATCAATTCTATATATCCATGAAATCATGAAAAATAAAATCCTAAAATCTCAACCCAAATATTATAATTCATGTATTCTAATAATATGGAAATACTATTCTACACCTACATTTATATCCTCTATAATTCTATAAATATTCCATGAATACCATGCATCATTGATTTTACCATTGACATATTCAAAACTCATCTAAAAATAATTATTTGAATTTCAATTCAACTAGTCAACTCTGTGATTTTAAAATTAACCTTTAGTAGTTCAAATAAAATGGGAAACATAAATTTCATGAAGTGATATAATTATTCATGATGTGGTAATAACCTAGGAAAATCACTAAAAAATGTCCCAATATATTAGTAACATAAACCAAAATCACAGTGTGAACCCATTGTTTTCATGCTGCAAAGACTATTTATTGTGTGAGTGAAATTTTAAAAATATTTTAATCACTGTCAAAACTCCATGTGAAAAACATTAATAGGTTAATAAATTTTCAACTAGATCACTTAACAAAATGAGTATATGCATCATAGTGTAACTAATTATTATCCTTAAATATTTTATCTCCATCCACTTCCATTAAGATCCATCCCTTTTTAATCAATTTCATACTTTTCCCTACTACAAAAGACTACTTCCTGTTATGTCACCTCAAGTTTTACATATAATAAATTATCATATCTCTAAATCCATCCAAATATTTAAGGTCTTATATACCTCATATGTTATCAACAAGACCAACCACTAACATGTACCTACACCCATCTCTAATTCTGGTCAAAAAAATCCAACACAACCATTTTCGGGTTCCAACAATCCCACTTTAGGTTATGTGGTCATGATGAATTATCCAATTAATATTCCCCTATTTTTTATTTAAATACAAAGGGAACAACTTCATACACATTTACACTTTATTTTTTTTCCCATTTGGGTGAATCCATATAGGCTCCACCTTTATAAATACGGATCTCCGAATTCATCTTACACTCCCCATTTGATGAGTTTATTTATTTATACATATCAAATTTTCTCCTCCTTTAGGTGTGGGAATAAACTCCATGATAAATAAAATATCCCATTATCATCAATAATCAAAAGAGATCCCTCATGGGTTACAACTCCACACTTACATTTTATAATGAAGGGGGATTCCTCTTCCGCCCCCTTTATCATTCCAACATTATCCTTTGGATATAAGAGTGAATGAGAGAAATATTTATCTTTGTAATAGTAATTTAACTAAAAATCAGTAGTTGAACTTCCCAATTTCATAACCTTATCTTATAATCCAACCTCCTTGATAATTTCATTTACATGTAGTGATCCATTGAGTCAAATCACCACTTAGCACTTATAAAGTCAACCAACCCTCTAAGAATACTGATCGAGGGATACATATAGAAAAAAATAGTTTTTTTGTAGATAATAATAAGGTTATTAATTTAAATGAATAATTCCAATGAAATAATATAAGCATTAAAGATATAACTTCCTAGCATAAACTTTAATCTTCAACAAACTTTCATACCAAATAGTTAGGGTACAAACATTAATGATTTTTTGTGGGTAACATCTATTGTTGATGAACTTGATATAACTTGTTATTTCTAAAACAACGACACCAATTATACTCAATTCCATTAAGATATTTATAGGAAATTATAGTTAATTATGAGTGTTAATATCTTTTTATGTTGATCAAAACTCCACCACATTCCTTATCTATCAAGAAAAATTTGTTTTTTCAAAACATAGGTGTTCCACTTATGGGAATAACTATTATTTTAGAAACACTAGACATACTTTATATCCATATAGTTGAATAAAAATGTTAAAAAATATATGAATATTCAATTCATTCAATTCACTACCAACCATATTATCTTCTTATTTATTAGGTTATTAACACTTGGTTTTTCACCTAATACCAAATGATATATTCAATATTTAGTATGATAAAAAGTTACATCCAGTATTACGCAATGTAAAATATTTCATATAAGATAGTGGTTTTCATCATTTATTTTAGTATGAAACATCATCACTCTAATAAAATTTCATATATTGTTCCTTGATTTCTATAATCCCAAATTTTTTAGATTATTTTGTCTCTTTTATATCTTCAAATTTACCATTATTAATCTAAATGTCACATATATTTGTGACCACACTTTCCCCATGGATTTTTCCCCTAGAGTTAGACAATTATTTAAAAAAGTTGTTAAATTTACAGAATATGGGGATATGGGTAAAATTCACTTTACTAAAGTTAAGGAGGATGGTGAGTGATAATGGACTACCATTTTCCATTTTTCCCTTCATATTGGTGTCTAATTTTAGATCTAAATAATATTTACTAGATTATAAGGTATATTTTTTTATTTGAGTTTGTTCTCACCGTATTCTCTTTAATGTATAGCTTAAATTTTATTACTCTAAACCACATTTCCTTTTAGACTACCCCTATAAGCAAGGATCTATTTCTCAACATATACATTTCTAAGAGGCAAACCCTTAACATAGATTTCTCAAGTTTTATAGTCATGTGAACACTTATAATGCTTCCAAGCATATTTATAACCTCTTAAGAGGCTTAATATTTAGATATATACATGGATATTATATTCTATTAAATTTTAGTATATTAATCTTCCATGTATGGATTTTGAAATTTATTTCTCAATGGGAATGTTTGTAATTGTATTCATTCTTGTTTTTTAATTTTATCCATATTAATGACCATCCAATTTTCCACTTGAAACATGGTTACCTTATCCATTGTGTTTGATGATTCAACATATCAAATTTCTCACTAGATTCAAAACAATATATATATTTTATTATTTTAGAAAAAAATAATAAATGATCCCATTCATCCCACAAAAATAGAAATTATTTTTATACCTTCTTGTAGGGATAATCAAGTTATCATTGCCTCTTATAAAGGTTCTTTTACATTATTTTATAGTACTGACAATATTTTACATATTCATGGGATTCATTTTTTATCCCTTTTTTACCTTCCTTAGTTAGTTCCCATCATAGATAATACCATTTTCCCATGTTTTATATCCTTTGGTACATCACAGTACTTCCATTATTCTTATCCAAGATGTAATAATTTTCCTTATATTAATTATCACATACTAAATGGTAATAAAATAATAAACGTTAGTTACCTTTTAGGTTAGTATTACCATTATAATTACACTATTCTACTTCCTTCTTAGATGAGATTTATTAATCTTCTAATTTTTGAGGATTCTTATTTCTTAATTCAATAAGAGAATTTAAATCATCCTTGACTTCCTTACCACTAGAAATATCATACTCTAATCATCAATAGAGTTTATCTATCATAAATTCTTTTTAAATAATCATATAATTATTTTGAGAAATAAATTCCTTTTATTATTATGATATTTTATTTGTATCAGTAATTTCAAGAATGTGTGTAGTCAATACATCCCCTTTCAAATTCAAGTTCTAATATTAGTTTAAATTATAATCCTTATCTTTGGATTTAGTTTTTAATTTCTACATTCTAATGGAAATACCCTACAATATTCTATCTTGAGGGAATTTTTCCCTATTAGATCAGTGGAATGTCCAACTGTCCTCTTATTAAGGGCGTTTAGTTTTTCAACATCAATATTCAAAACATTTAAATGTATATCATAAAAACTATTATCTTATTTTAGTCAAAAACATTCTTATTTAAATTATTGATCCATCTCTATAAAAAAGTGTAAAACATCCAATTAGCCCTCCTTAGATGATACACCTCATCAATCACATCCTAATTTTTCCTAGAAACTCATTACACTTTTTTATCATGTCAACATTAGGTCATATGTATAATTGATTAGCTACTAGAATAGGTTGATATTAATTGTTTAAATTATTATTTTTCTAGGATTAATTATAAAAAAACCCTATTATTAGTACATTTTACAAATTGATCTTATTTTCACGTCATGTTTTTAATTCTTGAACAAATTTACTAACAATTAGTACATTTTTTCATGACATATTAATATGTCCATTGGTATTGATTTTAATTTAATATTTCAATATCTATCACACATGGTTTGGAGAATATTTCATTATGCTCAAGCAATTGGATATTCATATTACAAAACCCTTATTTTTTACATTCAATCCAAAACATTTTGGGTTAATTGAACTGAGAAATGGCCCACTAGAATGACTATAACAGCCATGAACCAAGATTAATTAAGTTTAAAATAAGACTATATAAAGAATATATCATGGTCAATATTTTATTAAACTATGTACAGAACCAATTTATAGGTTTCAAGGGTGATCCATGGGGGCCAAGTGGAAGATAAAATTCTAGGCCAGATTTGGTGGCCCAGAACTATATCCCAACATTTTAATAACAACTATAAGATGAAAAATACAAATGCTATTAAATTTTGGATTATTAAAGATGAAATCTTGGGAAATTTTTTCTTATTCTTTAACCCACAAAAATTTGGCCATCTAAAATCTCATTTCAGTTCCCCTATTGGGTAGATTCAAGAAAACCTTTTTTTGGTTAGGGCTCAAAAAGTCAAATATCCATTAAATTTACACCCAAATATGTCTACACACATTAATTGGGAAAACGTGGATAGATTTGTAATCAACCCAAGTACTAGAAAAATTCAATTTATGTTTTGATTAATGATTTGGATGAATTATTTTTTATCATTCAATTATACTATTATTAATCCAATTTTACTTTCTATATGTTTTATTTTTCATGTATGTTTCTTGAATTATATTATTTTCTTAACAAACATTATCATTATTTCCTTTTTATTTTATTATTTTTTATAATGTTGATAGAATTTCATTAATGTGTGAATTTATTTACATGGAGAAGAGATAAATACTTCACACAATGGTAGAATATTCCTTATATCACTGTTTCATCTTCTTCCATTTCATCCCTATGAGTCCAATAATATCTTATATTGACATTTTGGAATAAATGGTGGGATAGAATAGTTATGGGTTAATTCAACGGAGTAGAAATGGGTTGGTTCAGATATTATTATTTTTATTTCATAAATCTTTATATTATTTATTCAGTTGATATTTCTATTTGATGATCTTAATCCTTCTTTATCACTATTGAATTTTAAGTCCACACACATTAATTGATCATATAATCCATTACCTTGGAGTACTCGTAAAAATTATCTGACAAGTTTATAAGTGATAATCATTTTTTTGTGTTGGTATTAAACTAATATGTGATGAAGGTTATTTTATCTCATTGAATGAATCACTCTCAAGTATAAGATATTTATATCATTAAAAATAAAATTTTTCTAATCCACCCCTCAAAACACCAAGGATAAACCCATTACCATCAATTTATTTACCTTAATTATTTTATTATTTTAGTAATCCACTCCAATAAAACCCATGTTATCCACTTCATATCTGAATATCACTCTAAAATATGAATGTGTCTATAATTTTATTTTTATGTATTTGAGGATTTGATTACCCAAGATACACTACAAGTGACAACTTCAACCCTAAACTTTCGTAAATTTGGGTGAGGCTGAATTTTTTCACCATTTCCTAGGAAGAAAAAACGTACCTTATAAACTCATTATATTATCCATAATTTATCTATTATATCCCTATTTATTTTATCTTTTCAACTTTATTTTTTATTTTTTCTAGATCATGTTCACCTACACTCGTGCCAAATCAAACCATATAGATAGGTTGGATAATCTAAGAGGTGAAGAGTGAAGTTATTTTAAGGGTATAATTTATTTAGATTCTAATATTCTAAATAATTTGGATTCTATACTTGAATCCAAATATATGGATAATCTTCCAGGAAATAAAGTCATAAACATGGGCGGTAACCAAAATTGAAACTAAAATGAGTAAGACCCTATCTCAAGGAATATTTTGGATCAAACCATGAATGACTACTTTAAAACTGCCTATACTAATGAAAACTCATGAATTAGTAATTATAATATAGGATATTCCCAATATATCTTCAAACCCAACATACTAAACCACCTAGAAACCTTTCATGGGATGGAGTCTGAAATTTCATACCTTCATGTTAAGGAGTTCAAATGATATTATTGAAACCATGAACCCACAAAATAAAGTTGAACTGATTAAAAGTATACCAATTCATTTGTCTCTAAAGTAAAATGTAAATAACTAGTTAAAAAAATTATACTATCATTCATTCACTCATGGTACCAACTTCAAAGAGGATTTAATACAGAATACTTTCCCCAACATAAAACAATTACAATGAAAAAGTGCATCTGAGACATTATTGAAAAAGAGGCAGAAACCTTAAATTAAATATGGAAAAGGTTAAAATACACTATAAACATGGTACCATACCATGGTTTCATAATATTATAATATGTGGTAAATTTTTATGAAGGGTTTTGTTCCAGGTAACAAATAGTTTATTGACATGATGTGTAATGTAACTTTGAAAAAAAATCCCAAAATGATGCTTATATATATCTGGAAAATATATATAAACAAAGAAATAAGGGGAACATAAATTTAAATTGAGAATACACAAAAATATATTAGAATTTAAAGTCTTATTTATGAATTATGTCATAGGGAAAACTTACTTAACTCACTAAGAAGGTTAGTTAGACAGATCTTAGGAAGGCCCATCAAATTTAAACTGTTGACCTGTTTTCAATTTTTTTGAAAACATGACCACAAGATATATAAATGCCTGACCACACCTTCTCTATTTTTTAATAGGACCAAAAATTGAGTTAAATTTATAGAAATTGAAAAAATATTAGTACCAATGAACTTTCAAACTAAGTTATAATGACTATCCATGCTTCCATTATAGAAACAATAAACAACCAACACAACTACAATGTATCAACCCCTAACCTAATTAAAATTTTAAACCACATAACTTTTTTTAGTCCAAAATATTTTAATAACAGCATCCCATAGTCTAAATTAAATAAACTATCCATTAACCCATTCAACATACCATCCAGTAACCTCGGTATCCTCCTAGGATAAATCAGCCAGCATAATCCCCACTCAATATTTCCCTCTCCCAATACATGAAAAATAGTATAATCAAATGGAGAAAATTAAATGAGTAATATAATAAATTAAACAGGAATTAAAAACCATAAAAACAATAAATACACGTATTCATACTCAAGCTATCTCCCCCCATCCTTATGGAGAGAATCTAGCTGCACCTAATCATCACTTAAAAAACTAAAAGAAGTGAATATCTTAAAAAGTGGGAAATCCATTTATAAACCTTAACTAGTAATTAAAAAACAATAAAAAATCAAAATATAATAATGAAAAACCACACTTTGATTCTAATAATTATGTTGAGAATTCTACGAAACCACCGCCTCCCCAAACAACAAAACAACATGATCCATTCCCTTAACACAATAGAGGAAAATAAAAACCTAAAATAAATAAACCATTGATGGAAAAATTATCAAAATTTAATTTTAAAATAAATCTTCTTGATCAAATCCAACACATAAATTTATAATCCAAGTACCTCAAAATATTGTATACATTAAAAATGAAGTTCACACATAAAAATCAAGTCTTTATATCCACTAATGTAAGGAAAATAATCTATGGAACCATTCATATTATTTTGAAAGACCAAGTATGTATTTACATTAATGTTTAAAGAGGATAGAAAAAAATTATCAAGGCCTTGTGTGATATAGGAACCAATGTGAACCTCATTCATTATGTAGTATATTGTTTGTTAGGACTCGAGGAACTCTAATACACATCTTTCAATATATAACTTTCAATCACAGTATTCAAGATCATAATGGGATCTTAAGGGATGTTCTTGTAAAACATTAGAACATCTTATACCATACCAAATTCATTGTCCTTTAAAATCATCCAAACATAGACACTAGGAAGAAAAATCCAACCTTCCATGGTTATACCTTCTTAGAAAAAATCAAATCGATCATTAGAGTAAGGAATGGGATGATAAACACAACCATTGGGGACATAATCCATGATATAAATATTTATTTTGAAAAATCATAGATTGAGGCTAGTGAGGAGATTCATGACGTGAATTTTATAGGTAAAATTGAATGTGTACCCAATGAACATTAAGTAATTTTTTAATGATTTTTATATTAATATGAAATTTTTTTCCTTTATTCACATGATTTAAAATTGTTTTCTTGGCTTGAATATCTTGAATATAGCTCGATCAATGATTTTTTAGGACCACTAATCACCAAACCATTAAGGAAAATCATGAAAATTGATTCTATACTGATCATTAACACAAATCCATACAATTTAGTAGATAATTTTTTTTCTAAAGTAACCAATTCTTTTAAAAAAATATGGGGAAAATGAGTTTGATTCAAATCCATAATTCCATTTAAGAAATTTCATCTAACCCATGTTTTAATTCAAGGTCCTACCCACCATACTCAAGTATTAATTTATATGGTATGACCAATACAATCTTATTTTCTTTTATTATTATCTAAAATACATCTAACATGGAATGATTATTATGGTATTAAGTAAGAGTATGAAAGAAATTGGATAAACCCTTAATGGTATTCCTTTGATTATCTCACTTAGTGGGAACCACATGATTGTCCTTAAAAACAATTATAAACCATATATCCAACTTTTGTGGATAGTAAATTCCAATCTAATGGTAGTTGTCGAAAAATAGATCCTTAAGATGTTGAAATATGGTATTGAGTATGTATTGGGATCTAGGTTGAGATATTGACATTAAACTAATAAATTTTTTGGAGGAAAAATAGTTTTTGTATAGTTTCTATGTTATAATATTTTCATGGATTATGTGTTAAAATAATAGGAAATAATGAGTTCTAAAAAATCTAAAAATTTTAAAAAATAAAAAACGTCAGTACATAGGTCAAAGATAAAATATCACTATGGGACTCAAACTCGTGACCATCGGGTGACAACAAAGCATACCTACCTCCAACATATAATCAATCATCCATCTATTTTTCCACTTATATATATATATATACATTTATTTGATTTTTTTTATATTTTTGACAATATGTTGTTGTTTTTATAAAATTTTATTGTTTTTTTACTTGTTCCTCATTTTATTCTTCAGTGTGCTAAAATAAATATGTATATTTTCCCTTCCTTTTAGTTTTTTTTTTGTTTTTGATTAATTGTATTCATTAGGGTTTCCATGGTTTCTAATTATTTTTGAGTGTGATATGAAGTGGTTTTTGGGTAAATATTCTTTCATGGAAGTCACAAACTTCTATAAGTTGTACCCCATTGTACCATCCTTTATAGAGAGTCCATGAGTGACATAGAGATCAAGTGATAAATTGGTTATGAAATGACCATAATTAGTTTACCACCAAGTGATTTTATTCCACAAATCATTTTCAGTTTTTATTTTATAACTCCCACACTCTCTTTACACTATATTTTAACCCCTTATATTTTTTTTAAAAATTAGGTAAGTGTTAATAAAATTTGTGAGTTAAATAATGGAAATAATATTTTGTGTGTGTAAAAAAACATAATTTTATTTTAAAAATAAAAATTTAAAAGGATAAAATGAAAACATGTGCATCAATAGATAATAAATTTCTTTAATCATTCAATTATAAATTAAAAATGAATGATTTAAAACTAAATATAAAATAAATTTTCATTCCTTTGTATTGATATTAATTAAATTTTATGTTTGTGAGCATAATTTTTAGAAAGTGAATTTGTTCAATATAATTTTTATCTATCACAATTATCATCATTTTAATCAAAATTTCCCAATACACATCCTCTAGATTGTGGGGGTATTATTTGAGGTCATGAGGTCCTCAAATAAGTAGTATATTTTTGGTGTCTTTTTAATCTTAGAATGAGTATTAAAAAATGTAAATAAAAAATAATAAAATTTTCACGTAGGGTAATTGATTGAAGTAATGTGTGGATTTTTACACTTGGGGATAATGA
The DNA here is from genome assembly GCA_963277665.1 of Viscum album. Lineage (NCBI taxonomy): Eukaryota > Viridiplantae > Streptophyta > Magnoliopsida > Santalales > Viscaceae > Viscum > Viscum album. The sequence goes on from OY728145.1 coordinate 1,989,217,578, forward strand.
ATCAACACTGTCATTATTTTTTGGTAGTTATATTTTTTATTTATTGAGTTAACATGAGATTTTCTTCTATATATGAGATTCACTTATGGACCTATGTCTCAGATTCATCGATATTGTGTAGGGAAAAAATCCCTCAAGGTAACATTACATCATTTTTGGGTTGATTGTGTTTGTTGACAAAGCAGGTTTCCATGATGAATTGTCATGTTCAAGATATGTTGTTGAAAATACATGAGTTTCGCGAATATAGGATTCATGGTTTGGATTTCACGAAGACTAGAAGAATGTTGACAGTGATGCTTTGTGATTATGATGTGATTTAAAAATGACAGTGTTGAAGGGAAATGTGAGGCAGCTTGATGGAATCGGCATGAAGTAAATGATGGAATGCTCCACGATTATGATGAGTTCGTGATCTAAAAATTTCCGTGGTGCTTCGGGATATTGAGGAAATTTCAGAAGAAATTTCGGAGCTTCGTGATTTGTGATGATGGGGTGTTGACTTTGCACAGAAGGTTTGAGGGTCAGTGGAATCGCCTATAAATAGATCTTGACCCCCTCGGGAGAAGAAGAGAGTTTTCAAAGAAAATATTTTTCTCTTGACTCGCGAAGGTTGTTCGTGAAGGCAGTGTGCTTTGCGAAAGAAGATCTTCACGACAACTAATCAAGCGCTGCAAAAGCTGTGAGCCCCACATTGTCTCAGTGATCTTTGATAGGGAAGTCACTCTCTGATACCTTAAGCTTCACAAGAATTCTTCATGAGAGTTCTTTACAAAATGGTAGGAGATTTGTGAAGGCTTGTTTAAGCTTCATGAAATTGGGAGCCCCATGTAGTAGATTGCTTTGCAAAGGAAATTTCTAAAGGTGTTCACATAGTGTTCAGGGGAAAATGGGTATTCATCAACGGATGAAATGTGGAATTAAATAGAGCATCTACATACCGTGGAGGATGCATTAATTAGTGGTAATGAAGAGACCTACAAGTCTATAAACTGTGTCTGGATATTCTAAAGAATCAGTGAGCTCACTTCAGTTGAGAGAGCAGTGAGTTCTCAAATTGTGAGTGGTTATAAACTAGGAGGGACAGTGAGTCCGCTTCAAACTTGTAAACACTAGTGTGCTTATAGTGGAATTGGTACATCAGGACACTTCTGGTTTATGCTCCTTGGACGTAGCCCAGTGAGGGTGAACCATGTAAAAATCAATGTGCCATGTGAATGCTTTAAGGTTTATTCATACTCTGCATCAGGAAGGAGAGAGAATAGGGTTTTGTCTAACAGAAAAAGAAGATCAAAAAGGGGCAGTTGTTTAAATCATTCATACCCTGATTCACCCCCCCTCAGGGTATCTATCCCAGTGGACCTAACACAATGTCTTTCTATATGGGTTGAATTGATTGAAAACTATTTCAATTACCATGGAAATATTGTAAAAAAATTAAATAAAAATATATAAAAAATAAAAAATAAAAATGATGTATACTCATCTTAGGATTAAAATGTGATCCCACCTATTTATTACATCATTTACCCCTTGAATAAAAATGAACCTACTTTTATATTATGACACTGAATACATCATTATGCTTAATCGAAACTAGATAAAATGTGATGATGAATTTAAAAGAAGTAACGGGATTGAGAATGAGATATGATTTTTAACAGATATTATTTAAATGCTTTTTATGGTTTTTATGATTTTTTGGAATGAGTTATTTTGGTGAGAGTTGTATGTTAAAATTTCATTGTAAAAGGGAATTCAATTTTCATTTTTTAGATAATTTTATCTCATATATATAAAAACATAATTTGTGGGTTGTGACTCGAAACTGGAAAAAATAATATTTATTTCCTATATTATTATTTTCATGTGATTAATTATTCTAAATCACCAATGTCAGTACCTTTTACAAATCGATATTATTTTCACATCATGTTTTCAATTCTTGCTCAAATTTTATAATAATCAATAATTTTTTTTATCAAATTTTAAAATACTCAAAATTATTTATTTGAATATAATATTTCAATGGCATGTCACAGATGTTTTGGGGAATATTTCAACATTTGGTAGAACTTGCATATTTACATTTGAAGACCACCATACTACACATTCAATCCATAAAATTATGGGAAAAGAAAACTAGAAAACAAACCACTTCAATGAATATAGAGACCATGATACAAGACCAATTAATATGAAACTTCATCCATGGATAGAGGAAATCAATGGAAGAAATTTAATTAAACAATGTATATAGATAATTCTTAGGTGTGAGGGGTGATAAATATGGCCTAAGTGGAAGATTAAATTTTAGTCCAGATTTAATGGCCTAGAATGAAAACCCAACATTTCATCGATAACTCTGACATTAGAAATATAAACGGGATGATTTTTTTATATATGGTATATGAAATATTTTTATGGATTTTCTTATTCTATAACCCACATAAATTTAGCCATACTTAATCTCATTTCGGTGTCTCTATTGGCTGGATGCAAGCTGGATATGATTTTTTGATATGGAAGTAAAATTCCACTCTCCATTAACTTTCCACCCACATATGTATAGCCTAATTCACTAGGAATACTTTTAAAGATAGATAACCAACTTAAGGATTCCAAAAATCTAATTTAATGTAGTTTTGATCATGTATTGAGAAAAATTATTATTTCAACCAATTGTAATTTTACTTTTTTAGTTTTTATTTTTAAGTGTTTTACTTCTTAGGTAAGTTGATCTAATAATATTAATTTCATAATAAGATAGTTTCTCTTTGTTATTATTCTCATTTTATGTTCATTTTTAACATGTTGATACAATTTCACTATTGTGTTGTGATATTTTTTTCGTTATATCATTGTTTTATCTCTTAAAATTCCTCCCTTATGAGTCTAATTTCAACTTCAATTCAGATATTTTAATCAATAGAGTGATAACCCTCTTATGGGTTGATCCAAGGGAGTAGAAAGGGGATGAGTTTAATGAAATTTCTTATTTCATAAATTTTTATATTTTTTCTATAGTTGGGTTTTTCTATTTATCTTCTCTTAAAAATTATTTTCAAATTGTATAGTTAATTATCATTAGCATTGAGTTGTTATTAAACCAATAAGTGATAAAGGTGGGTCAATATCATTGAAGGATTAGATCTTGAGTTTAATAAATTTATATCATTAAAAAATTAAATTCATCCAATCCACCCCTAGAAACACATTGGATCAACCCATTATGGATCAACTGACTTCACATAAGTCTATTATTATTTTTTGTATTCCACTAAAATCAACCACATGTTTTCAACTACATAAAAAAACAATAAATAGAAAGTAAATGTATGTGGGTTTCTTCTTAGGTAATTTAGGATTAAACAACCCAAGATACACTAAAAGAAACATCTCTAACCCTAAACTTTGGTAAATAGGAAAGACCAATAATCAATGATCATCTTATATAAATCATTTTGAATCTTCAGTAGCAGGAAAAATCATATGTTATCAACAAGGCCAACCAATAACTCATACCTCCATCCATATCCAATTCTTATCAAAAAACCTAAAACAACTATTTGGGGTTCCAAAATGACTCATATAACCCCTTTTTGTTTATTTTTAATATGGGAGAGAATGAAAAAGAACACATATAGGAAAAATATGTATTTGGTGGTATTGAAAGAAAATAAAATGGGACTTATTGAAGTTCCTATTAGAAGTGTAACATCCTTCACCTCCTCATTGGTTTGAGAAGGTGGAATGAAATTACTTGTCCTTAAGTGACATACCCAAGTATCGAATGGATGAAAATAAATTCCAAGGGATTCATTAATAGGTGGCTGAAAAGGTTCCCTTTGAGAAAAAAATAACCCAACCAAACATTCCATAACCAAAAACCATTAAATGATACATGATAACAATGAAAAACAACTCAATGAAATACCATTAATATCAAAACCAAACAACAACTGAGTACCATAGAGAAGGACTACTAAACAAAAAAAAGTTAAAAGTGAAGTACAAAAGCATAAAAACTCAAGACTCCAAGACATAATTCCTTTTTCTTACTCCAACTACATGATCATGTATCAAAAAGAAACAATATAGAAGTGTGATACTTTATCGTTACCTATGTTCCAGTAAACAACATATGAAAAAACACGAATGTTCCAAAGAAGGGGTGAGTAATGAAACTCAGTAGATTTTCCCCAAATTACTTCCGACCAATGACACTATGATAGAAAAAGTTATCACATTTATATAAAATATTTTATATAAAATAATTTAGATAAAATCCATTTAAAATTTTTCAACAATTTATAAAAAATGAAAACAATTCCATGTTAAATAGTTTTTTCAAACAAACCAATTTCCAAGGAAAGCACCTGAACAATTCATTTAACCTTTACTCAATTTAAATTTTGGAACAAACCATAAAATTTCACATAACCAAACACACACACTTTCAATAACACAACTACACAAGCTTGGTTTTACCATTGATGGTGGAACTTAGCATCTATATTCCATCCCTTTTATGGTGGTAATTTTCAACCATTATAAACACCAGTCCATCCATTCTTAAATATTTAATCCAACCACATTATAATACAACCTTTTCCAAACCAATTAATATATTTAAATAAAACCACACTTTTATTGAAACCCATATTAATACACAATTTCAATAAAAAAAACATTTATAAAAAAATTCCAACAAACCTTTATAATAAAATCAAACTATTATTAAAAACACTTTTATATGCATCAAAATCAAAAAATCATACTAAAATCATCATTTTAAAATCAAGTTACCATGTTCATTTTCTAAAAAAACACAAAATTTTCACAATTCAATAAACCACCACCAAAGGATGGTTCCATCAATAATTTCACAAAAATTTCACAATAAATATTAATAAAAATAGTGAAGTTGAAATAAAGTATTCTAGTTCTAACAAGATTAGTCGAGAGTGAAGCCACCTACCTTGGAAATTATGGTACAAACAAAGAATGATACTAAAATTCTAATGAAACTTTGATGAATCTTCCAAAAAGCCACCTTAGATATCTTCCCATATTATCAAAATATAAAAATATAACAATGATTGTCATGAAAAAACTAATATCTAATCACGATGGACTATATCCATGAAACCAAGAGGAATAAAGTTGTAGATATAAGGAAAACAAAGAAAAAATACAATAAATGACCACATACCTAGGTAATCAGGCTCCAACACACCACAAAACACCTCTGAATCACCTAAAATTCGACATGGAAGGGTTATATTGGCTTTGGGAGATGAAAATATTAAGTTAGGGTCAATTTAAGTAAATAATTAGGGGTTAAAACATAATCTGGACCTAGATCCAATTTTTTAGGATCTTGTTTTTAAATTGTTAACGATTAGTCAAACGGTGAGGAAAAACATGTGCTAGCCATGTGCCTACCTCTACCTCAGGGATCACCTTACATGGTTGGCCTGTATGATTAGACAAACCATGTTCCAACCCTAAAAAATTAAACTGTCCCAATTTTCACACTTTCACCCAAGCATCCACATGGTTTGGAAAGGTCTTGTGCCTGCCCGTTCTCCTTCCCCTTAGTCTCTGCCTCACTGTGCATGTTTTCATGTTACAGTTACACAATTTCCAGAAACTGTTCTCAAAAAAAAAACACCAGTATAAAATACCCTAAAAAATCCAAAAGGTTTAAAAACACTCCCAAGATTAACCCAAACACTTTATATACTTTAAATACAGATATTAAGGGTTACATAGTTGAAAACGGGGGTTCTAAATGCTCCCCACCATTGGAATTTTTTGTCCCCATAAAGTAGAAAACAAAAATTTCTATGAAAGAGTTTTGTCCATTGATCTTTCATTTCCTTCTTCTGTTCCCAAGTCTCTTTTTGGTTCTAAATATGTTACCACAAAACCCACACTAGACCAATGTTTTATCCACTCAATACTTTCTATTTCCTATCCACAATCCACATAGGAACATGAAATAATGAATAATTCATCTCTTGGTCAATGTGATCTCGTTTGATCAAATAGTTAAGATCAAACTGATACATTTTTTAATTTAGATGCATGAAACACATTATGCACAATATTGAAATGTGGTGGCAATGCCGACTGATATTTAACCTCACCAACCAATTAAAGTATTTCAAAATGGACTATTTATCAAGAAGATAACATTCCATCCTTTCCAAAAATGCAATATCTAAGCCTTGAAGATATTCTCAAGCACACAATATAACTTTCCTAGAATGAAAATGGGCATCAATGATGTTTCCCATATGATTTCTAACGACTTTGAGCAGTCTCCATATGTTTCCTAATCAAATGAATATTCTCAAATTTTTCTTGGAAAAGGATCATCCTAATTAAGGAAGTCTCACCAGTCTCCACTGAAAAAAGTGGAAAATTAAAAGGATAACCATAAAATTCTTAATAATGATCCATATGTATTGAGTATTGATAAATTTTTTTATATGACAACTCCACCAATGGTTTGTGTTCCTCACATGAGCCACCAAAATCCATTATAAAAGTCTGAAACATGTATTCTAAGGTTTTTATCATCCTTTAAAATCATTCATATGTCTAAGGATGGTATTCTATGCTCATAGTCAACTGAGTCCAAAGGTATTTCTATAAGGATTTCTTGAAACAAGATGTAAACATTAGATCTCTATCTGAAACTATCATAAATGGTCTGTCATGCCTCTTTACCACTTCTCAAATATAGATTCTGGAAAATTCCTCCACCATATGTGATTCACTAATAGGGATGTAATGGGATGAATTTTTCATACGATCCACTAAAAACCTTATGGAATCATTTTTATAAACTATTATTGGGAGACATTTTGCAAAATCCATGGATATCTGCTCCAACTTCCAAACAAGAATAGGTAAATACTATAACATACCTGCTTGTCGTTGATGCTCTGCTTTAAACTACTGACAAGTTAAACATCGTGAAAAAAACACATCCATTTTTATTTTCTTACAAACCCACCAAAATTGTTCTTTTAACACTATATACATCTTAGTGTTATAGGATGAACAACCCATCTCGAATGGTGGTAATCATGAAGAAGTTGTTCTTGAAAAGCTAAAGGTATGACCATCAGATTTTGAATAAAAAAACTGAAATCTCATCCATCTTCCATACCTCAATTGTCTCCTCAGCATTATTTTTTCCTCATAGAAACACATCCTTAATCGTATGTTTATGCCTCTTTAATAATCTCTACTAAATCAGGAATGAAAAAAAACTGGAAAAAAAACTGCATCTTCCCCTTGGTCTTCACATTCCAAGTTCATGTCGGCTAGAACTGTAACGCCCTAACCCTAGTTTCATAGAGTCGGTGCATTATTACATAACATTGGCATGATCACAAGGAAATCATGACTCGAAAGACAGATCAGTTTAGTAATATTGGAAACAATATTCATCCATAAGATCAACTTTATAACTTGAAAAGAAATACAACATGAATTTATTCCATTAGAAACATCCAAGCCTCCTAGATTATGCCTGTAAGTCACTCATAACTAACTTCTTCATATCCTGGGAAAATGAAACATAAGAAAGTGGTGAGATCAAATGCTCAGTATGGGTAAGCAATATAGTGGAAGATAACATAAATATTAAGCATGGTGAATAATTGAAACCACATGCCTTTACCAATAATAAACATGAATACTTTTATGGAAGGAATATGATCCAAGTAAATAATACAATAATAAAACATAATCATGGTTATTCTACTAGCCAAATGACCACATGAACCATTAATATTATTTTCATAATGAGGGAATTTATAATTCCGAACATTCTAAAACATTTTTTCAAGGCCTCAGCCAAGCTGTCTAAAAATGATTAAGGCCTCAGCTAAAACCATATATCAAATTGGGAAAGGCCTCAGCCAATTCCATGTCTAGTTGTCTCATTAGACCTACCAATTCATTTAGGAGCTATAGTAGGCTTTACCCATCACTTAATAAGTCTAATACATTCCTCATATTAAAATATTGAAAAATAACATAAACATCCATATTAAAACTAGCATACGAAATGTCAATATTTTAACCATAAAAATGAGTGGTATAAAAATAACACATAAACTATCAAACATATTGAAAAACCTTCAATACAATATGGAATATTTGTATCATAATGAATCAACATCATAAAAGTAAAAATTCATCAAAGGATGTTGACATAGATGAAATCAAAACTATTTAAGAGAAATATCTCTTCTTTTTTTGAAATCCTATAAAGTTACATAATTATAAAAGAATTATTTTTTTAAAATAATCTTATAATATGGTAAGGGAAGCATTGAAGATTTTATAATGGTAGTGAATAACCGCACCAGCTGTATAAGTTAAAAAAACATTCTTACCTCAATTTTGTCGAAACGGTCATAAAGTACCTTGTTTTGAAAACGATGGAAAGATTCCTTTCAAACAATTTTATAAAATGTCAAAAAAGGATATAAATGATTTTAACCCATATTCTAGTAAATTGTAAAATGTTCTGGGATACATTTTAAGAAACATGGAAGTGGATGAAAAAGTGATCCTAGTAGATACTTATGTAAAAACAACCTCAAATAATAAAGAGATTGTGAAATTAACCCTTACCTTGTACTTTTCCTTGGTCGAGGGTAGGTTAACCTTCTGTATAATGGTGAAATTATTATTATTAAATTATTCAAAAACTATATACATTAATATAATATCATATATGATCTTCTAATATTTCTTTGTTAATAATATTTTAGTACTATCATCTTTTCAGGTGTTAACGGATTCGTTTTCCTTTATATGATTTGTTACGTAAGTAATAATTTTTATGGATAGGTTGTATCATATTCATATTAAGGATTATATTATGTCTTTAAAAAATATTTTTAATCATCCAATGAAAATTATTTTGGAATGGATACGATGCGGAATGAATCTAATCTCGTTCGTGGAGACAGTAATCTGTACATATGCATGAGCGACAATATCATTATTTTGATATTAAAATAATATATAATTGGATGTTAAATCATATATAAAGAATCATTATAATGTTATATTTATTATTTACATCAATTAAACATCATTATTATACCCATACAAATAATCATGTATTGAATAACAATTACACCATGACGTGGAGACGGTAAGCCGTATGTACGCATGTAAAATGAAATGTCATTCAAAGGATGGATAGAATAATTAATATGGTTATACCATATTTATAACAACATAATATTATATAGAAGATATGGTAGTTATTATTTTAGAATGGAAATAACAAATAAAGGCGAAGTAAAAGAAGAAATGAACTTGAAAGAGGTGATGAAATATTTACCTCTTCTTCAGGTTCTTCCTTTTGATTTGATCAAAAGGGCTCCGTAGGTTAGATTTCTGACTAAAATAAGACCTCTAAGATGAATGTAGGATAGTTTATAGGTTATCTGGGCAGAGTTTGGCCGAGACAAATGTCTTTGAACTTGTGAATTAGAGATAAGGGGAAGTTCCCTTTTATAAGAGGGGTAAGGGGCACCTTAGGAAAAGCTAGAAATATTGTTTTATAATAAAATAATTTTCAGTTTATAATGGGACAAAAATAAATTATTTAAAGTATAAGGTTAGGATGGGTCTAAAACCACTTATCCAATAGGTTTTAGACAGGTTTGGGTCACTAAATTATCTTTATCTTTTAGATTTATCTCTTTGTTAAATAGTTTGACATTTACCGTGTCTCTTTGATTTTTTATATTATATGGTTAATAAACTTAGTATAAACATCCAAGAGAATCTCAAGGGGTTAATTAATGATAAATATATCATTATATAAGTTATTTGTCCTAACCTTAGATTTTTAGGAATATAATATCAATTAATAATATAATTTTTTTTTTAAAAACTCTTTTTTGTCAATTTTGACATTATTTGGTATTTTGTTTTTGCTAAATTCAGAACAACTTTATTACCTCAAAAAAAAATAATTTTATCAACTTTAAAATGTCACATTAACCTATAAAATTCTTGGAATTTGTAAAAATTCTAAAATAACATTTATTTGGATATTTATAATATCAATTATTTTAATATTTCATTAATTAGGTAATGATAGCATCATCATTGGGTCATAAATAAATTTTATTATTTAATTTTTCAAAATTGTTAATAAAATACCATTATGTAGGAAATCTTTTTAGATTTATAATTAATATTTATAGTTGAATTTATCTTGTTTCTAATCTTATATTAAAAATGGTTTAGTTATTAAACATTGAATTTAACACTTTTAATTCTTCTTTGAATTAAATAATAATAAATATTCTAATCTAATCCAAGTGGACCTAAAGGATCATATTTTATTCCTATGGGTTTTTATGGTCTAATTATACTTATCTAATATAAATTAGACATTTTTTAGGGTAATAATAATATCAATTTTACCCTTAATTACCCTATTTAGTTTTAACCAGCGTAAATAAAAGAAAAAAGTTACTATTAACTAAAAATTATTTTCATATTATTGAACCAAATTTTACTTACTGATATCAACCGTGTCTCTCATATTATTTAAATTCAACTCTGAGAAGTGGTGAAATTAAGTATTATGTAAATTTGAAAATGCTCCTAGGAGGTGGGTAAAAGACTGTAAAAAGTGCAATAAAATTGTTATATATCTGAAATAATTATATACTGACTCAAATGAAGTACAATGAACTTATATAGGTATTATGTATCTATTTTGTCCTAAATTAAATTTAAACAAAATAAATAATTATTTAAATAAAAATTTATTTTTAAACAATAACTCAGTGTTTTTCACTATTCATCAAAAATTGAATGTTTTTAGAAAAGTACCAGAAATTCACCCTAAAATAATTTCGATATTCCAAATCCAAAAATGAAGTCCATTTTGAAAGGTAAAATTTATAAAATTTCAAATGGTGGGTATTACTATTCATAAAGGCTAGTTTGATTGGTTGTGGTGTCTTAGAACTCGAAGTTGCATACAACACACGCTATTGTATTATTCAAAGAGAAGTGTACCAAGGATGCTTAGGGTGTTACATTCTCCCCTCCTTCAAATAATTTTGTCCTCAAAATTTCTATAAAATTACAGCATTAAAAGACTCGGGTGTTTCTTCATCATATGTTCCTCGGGTTCCCACGTTCCCTCTTCCATCTTATGGTTTCTCCATAGAACGTTTACCAGACGAGTCGTCCATTTTCGCAACACTTGTTCTCTTGTATGAAGAACCTTGACACGGTCTTTGCAATAAGGCAGATTGGGTTCCAGTTCAAATTCCTCATAGTTAAGTACATGTGTTGGGTTAATCATGTATTTTCTCAATAGTGATACGTGGAACACATCAAGAACTTTGGAGAGACTTGGCAGAATAGCCAAATGGTAGGCTACAACCCCAATTCATTCTAGAATTTCGACGATGTACCTAGGTGTCAATTCTCCCTTCTTACCGAAACGTATAACACCCTTCCATGGAGATACCTTCAAGAAATCATAATCTCCTACCTGAAATTCCAAATCCTTCCTTCAGTTATCAGCATAGCTCTTATGCCTACTTTGAGATGAATTGATTTTGGTTTGGATTACCTTCAGCTTTTCCATCATTTCCTCCACAAGTTCTAGGCCTACGAGTTTTCTTTCACCAACATCATCCCAACAGGTTGGTGTCAACATCTCTTTCCGTATAACGCTTCATATGGTTCCATCTAAATACTTTAATGGAAGCTATTGTTATAGAAATATTCTACCATAGGTAAATATTGATCCCACATACCTTGAAAGTCAAGTGATCATGATCTCAACATTTCTTCTAAGGTTTGAATTGTCTGTTTTGATTTTCCATCAGTTTGAGGGTGGTAGGCTGTGCTCAAAAAAAGTTTAGTATCTAGGGATTTCTGAAGACTTTTCCAAAATCTAGATGTAAAATGGGGATCACGATCAGAAAAAATCGATAGGGGTACACCATGAAGTCTCAAAACACCATTAATATATAGTCTTGGTAGATGTTCAAGTGGTAAATCTTCCCTTTTAGCAAGAAAATGTTCTGACATGGTAAGATGATCAACAATGAACCATATTTCATCATTCCTTCTCGGAGTCTTTGGTAGCCCCATGAAAAATTACATCGTGATATCATCCCATTTCTATTCATGTATGGGAAGAGGTTACATGACTCCTCCAGGTTGTTGCCTTTTAGCTTTCACTTGTTGACAAACCATACATCTTGACAAAAAATCAGCAATATCCCTTTTTATATAGTCCCACCAAAAATGTTCCTTCAAATCACTATACATTTTAGTGCTCCTAGGGTGTATGGAAAAATTGGAACTATGATCATCATCCAACAATTCCCTTTTTAGATCAGGTATATCCGGAACACAAAGTCTCTTCCCAAATTTCAAAATTCCATCTTCATACACAAAGTCACTCAATCTATAATTATTCAAAGATTTAATATTCTTTTGAAACTCTTCATCACTGGTCTGAGAACTCTTTATCCTTTCTCGTAAAGATAGTTTGGCAACCATTTGAATGAGTATTGGTGTTTCGCCTTCCATGGTGATTCCCATATCCATCATTACTATATTTATGTACATAGGATATTTTCATCTCTCATCTTGTTCAAAACTCCATGATACATTCTAATAAAAGAATATGCCACCTTATTTTCCTTCCCTGGGTGGTATTGTATAGTGCAATCATAATCCTTGAGTAGTTCAAGTAATATACTTTGCCTCATGTTGAGTTCTTTCTGTGAGAAAATATACATCAAACTCTTGTGATCGGTAATTATGTCACATTTTCACCATAGAGATAGTGTCTCCAAATCTTCAAAGAAAAGATTACAGATACTAAATCAAGATCATGAGTAGGGTAGTGTTGCTCAAGAATTTTTAGCTGTTGTGATGCATAGGCAATAACCCTATCATTCTGTATAAGGAAACAACCAAGTCCTTTATTTGAAGCATCACTATATATAATAAACCCATTATTCCCTGATTGTAGAGTCAAGATAGGCACATTGACTAATCTACTCTTCCATTCTTCATTAAATTCATTACACACTTTTGTCCAAAAATATTTAACCCCTTTTCATGGGGGCTTTGTTAATGGGTTAACTAAACGGGCAAAATTCTGGACAAAACATCGATAATAACCCGCTAAACCAATAAAACTATGTACCTCAGTTATAATAATTGATGTTGTCCATTCTTATATTGCCTTGGTCTTAGAAGTATCAATAGTGATTCCATCCTTAAAGGCAATATTTCCAAGAAAAGAAATATTTTAAATCCATAATTAACACTTTCTAAACATCCCATATAATTTATGTCTTCTAAGAGTCTTCAGGATAATGCGTAAGTGATTTTCATAATCTTCATAGATTTTGGAGTATACTAATATATCATCATTAAATACCACTACAAAGTCATTAATATATTCCTTAAAAACGCTATTTATTCAATCCACGAAGATAGAGGTGCATTAGTCAACCCAAAAGGTATTACTGTAAACTCGTAATGCCCGTACCTAGTTCAGAATGCTATTTTCGGAATTTCTTCCGTCTTCACACACAACTGATGGTATCCAAATCGAAGGAAAATCATTGAAAAGTATTGAGCTCAATGAATTTGGTCAAATAAATCATTAATTCAAGGTAGAGCATACTTGTTATTTATTGTTATAGCATTGATCTCTCTGTAGTCAATGCACAACCTCATATATTTATCTTTCTTCTTAACAAAAAGGACAAGGGATCCCCATAGAGAAACACTAGGCAGAATAAATTCCTTAATACTAAATTCCTTTAGCTTTTTCTTTAGTTCCACTAATTTAAAAGTGGCCATTATCTAAGGGGTCTTCGATATGGGCCTTGATCCATGAATTAAATCAATGGAAATCTAAATTTATCATTCTGGAGGATGTCAAGGTAAATCTTCTAGAAACACACAAACATATTCTTGAAATATATGTACATTCTATATTTGAACATTATTTTACTCACGCATTATTATTTCATTCTCTTCCTCTCTAATAATTGAATTTAGTTGAGCTACTGGGGGTGGATCTAGATAAGAATGAGGTGGTGACGTTTCTTCTCTAAAGATAAGGTGTTCTTTATCATCGTCATAAAAAATAGTAACCTCTTTCTTATTAAAATAATTTTTTGCATCATGGTTGGAAAGATAATCCATAATGAGGATTATATCAAATTCAATCATGGGAATGACGATGAGATAAGAAGATAAAGAAAATTTATATACCCTAATGGGAACTGATTCACAAAACTTTGTAGCAATGATACTTTCCTTAAGAGTTTTGACTGACAACTCTCTTGTCAAATCAAATTGGAAATATCTAATTTTATTAGAAAACTAGGAATATATAAAACAATGTGATGATCTAAAATTAAATAAATCATTGGCTAAACTTGAGGAAACCATTATATTACCTGCCACCACGTCTTTCGAGGATTCAACCTCAGTAGTAGTGATCGCGTAAGCTTGGCCATGATCCCTCGAACTTTTCTGAGGTAAGTTTCCATGATGCATAGGAAATTAATTTGCATAATTTTCCATCTCCTTTAAATTGTAGCATTGAACATTGGTAGCTTCTTTATTTCCCTTACAATCACCAGCAAGATGGCCTTTCTGTCCACATTTGTAGCGTACTCCTTTTCCTTTTAGATAGGTACCGCTGTGATTCCTTCCACAATTATCATAGGTTAGAAATTCAATTCTTCCCTTCTTACATGTTTTCTTATTTTCTTTCCCATAGTGTTCAGTAGATCTCTTCTTCTCTTTCTTTTCTTTAAATTCATAAGACATTGAGAGTTCATTTTCTGTCTTGATAGCAAATGATACAATATCTTCATATGACGATAAGGATTGGGATACTAATACTCAACGGAGAAATGGTTTTAAACCATAAAAGAAACGATCAATATTACTTATTGGGGTATGTATATAATATACAGTATGCCTTTATAACCATGTAAAGTTAGACTCATACTTTGCGACATTCTCATAAACTTTTTTCCTTAGACTCAGAAATTGCCTTTTCATATCTGCTTGATGGTCACGAGGAAATTATTTTTCTAAGAAAAGATCTTTAAACTCCCTCCATTCCATATTTGATACTTCATCATTGTGATTTGTGTTTTGAATCAATTACAACCATTGATCAACATCTCCAGTGAGGCGGTAAAATGCCATGAAATTCTTTTCCCTTTCGCTACTCCCCAAGGCGTGGAATATTTTCTCTAAGGAATTTATCCATTATTCAGCTACTAATGGATTTGTACCCCCATTGAATGTTTGTGGGTTTTCCTTCATGAAGAGGTCTAGCATTGATCCTCTGTTTTGTGGATGAGGGTGATCCATACGGATAAGGTTATTATTCAGAACTTGTGTGAGTTGTCACAGTATGGTGATAAGGTGATCAGCCCCAGTTGTATCACCAGCTCCACTATAATTATCTTGAACAGGAGGGAAATCCCTAATGGAGTGCACGCATTGATATAGCTTTCATTCCTTCCACTAGGTTCCATTTCTAAATAATTGCATACACTAGATTAGTTTATGAATCACAATACATAAATCCAAACATTTAAAACACTTAACATTAATTGAACAGTTTATGGATATAATCAATAATCATTAAAATGTTTTCTTTGAGGAATTATATACTCATAAACTCTTCATAATGGTTTCTAAAGAAAATTAAAATTATCCTAAGAGTATCTTTGGGAGTGTCATAACTAAGAGTGCAGCAAGGCCCGTTGTCGTGCACCAGTTCCCGTTTAAGTCTAGCTCAAAGCAGTGTTTTTGGGTTTTACCCCAAGGTACATCTGTGCCAGATCCGCCTCTACCTTCTCATTTCCAAATAGGGATGTATAACTTGGAAAACTCACAAAATATCTATAATACCAAAATTATAGGAAGTTCTTCTGTACTAATCCTCAATGTCTATCTTAGGGATATGTTCTCTAATTAGATTTTATCTAAATATAGTTTCCAAGACTTTTACTAAACTTTATTTGATACTAACTATAATTCCCTGAACCTAGTTACCCCAAGTCAGTGCATTATTACCGAACATTGAAATGATCACAAGGAAATCATGTCTCAAATGACTGATCAGTTTAGTATTATTGGAAAAAAGAGTCATACATAAGTTCAACATTACAACTTGAAAAGAAATACAACACAAATTTATTACATTAGAAACATCCAAGCCTCTTAGATTATGCCTGCAAGTCACTCATAAATAACTTATTTTTATCCTTGGAAAATGAAACATAAGAAAGGAGTGATCTCAAATGCTCAATAAGGGTAAGCAATATAGTGGAAGATTACATAAATATTAAGTATGCTAAATAATTGAAACCACATGCCTTTACCAATAATAAACATGAATAATTTTATGGTAGGAATATGAGATGAGTAAATCATTCCATAATAAAACATAATCATGGGTATTCTACTATTAGAATGACCACATGAATCATCAATATTATTTTCATAACGAGGGAATGTATAATACCGTACATTCTGAAACATTTTTTCAAGGCCTCGGCCAAGACGTCTAAAAATTATTAAGTCCTCGACCAAAACCATATATCAAATTGGGAAAGGCATTATCCAATTCCATGTGTAGTTGTCTCATGAGACCTACCAATTCATTGAGGAGCTATAGCGAGCTCCACCCATCACTTACTAAATCTAATACATTCCTCATATGAAAAGGTTGAAATATAACATAATCATTCGTATTAAAACCGACATTCAAAATGTCAATACTTCAACCATAAATCGTGAATGGTATAAAATAACAAATCCACAGTCAAACATATCGCAAAACCTTCAATAAAATATGGAACATTTGTATCATAATGATTAAACTTCAAACATGTATAAAATCCATCAAAGGATATTGACATAGATGAAATCAAAACTATTTGGGAGAAATATCGCTTTCTTTTTTTAAAATCATTTAAAGTTACATAATTATAAAATAAAAAATTTATTTTAAAAATATTATTATAGGATTTTAAGGGAATATTTGATGATGTTATAACGACAGAGAATAAACACACCTACTGTATAAGTTAAAAAAACATTCTTACCTTAATTTTTTCTGAAAAGGTCGTAAAGTACATTGTTTGGAAAATGATGGAAAGATTCCTTTAAAATTTTTCATAAAAAGTAAAAAAGGGTATAAATGAATTTAACCCATAGTCTAGTAAATATGGAAATGTTTTGTGAAACATTTTAATAAACATGGATGTGGATGATAAAGAGGTCCCATTAGATACTTACGTAAAAACAACCTCAAACAATAAAGAGATTGTGAAATTAACCCTTACCTTGTAATTTTCCTTGGTCGATGGTAGGTTAACCTCCTGTATAATGGTGAAATAATAATTATTAAATTACTCAAGAACTATATACATTAATATGATATCATATATGATCTTCTATTAATTCTTTGTTAATAATATTTTAGTACTATCGTCTTTTAAGGTGTTAACTAATTCATTTTCCTTTATACGATTTGTTACGTAAGTAATGTTTTTCAAGGATAGTATGTATCTTATTCATATTCAAGATGATATTATGTCTTTAAACATTATTTGTAATCATCAAATGAAAATTAGTCTGGAATGGATAGGATGGGGAATGAATCTCATTGCGTTCGTGGAGACGGTAATCAGTACGTACGCACGAGCGACAATATCATTTTTTTGATCTTAAAATAATATATAATTGGATGTTATATCATATATAAAGAATAATTATAATGTTTTATTTATTATTTAAATCAATTAAAAATCATTATTATACCCATTCAAATAATATTTTATTGAATAACAGTTACACCACAACGTGGATACGGTAAGCCATACATACGCACGCATGGTGACATGTCATTCAAAGGATGGATATAATAAAGAATATGGTTATTCCATATTTATAATAACATCATACTATATAGAATATACTGGATTTATTATTTTATAATGAGAAAAAACAAATAAATAGGAAGTAAAAGAAGAAAGGAACTTGAAAGAGGTGATTAAATATTTACCTCTTCTTCGGGTTCTTCCTTTTGATTTGATCAAAAGGGCTCCTTAGGTTGGATTTATGACTAAATGAAGGCCTCTAGTATTAATGTATAACAGTTTAGAGAGTATTTTTTTTTTCAGATTTTGGCTGATCCAAATGGATTTGATGGAGTGAATTAGAGAGAAGGGGAAGTTCCCTTTTATAAGAGGGGTGAGCGGCACCTTAAGAAAAGATAGAAATATTATTTTACAACAAAATAAGTTTTGGTTTCTAATGGCACCAAAATGAATTATTTAAAGGATGAGGTAGGTATGGGTCAAAAACCACTCATCCAAAAGGTTTTAGACAGGTTTGGGACAATATATTAACTTTATCTTTTACATTTATCTCTTAGTTAAATAGTTTGTCATTTTCCATGTCTCTTTGTATTTTTATATTATATGGATAATGAACATTATTATAAACTTCCAAAAGAACCCCAAGTGGTTCATTAATTATACACCTATAATTATATAAGTCTTTTGTCTAAAACTTAGATGTTTAGGAATATAATATCAATTAATAATATAATATTTGTTTTAGAAACTCTTTTATGACAATTTTGACATTATTTGGTATTTTGGTTTTGCTAAATTCATAACAGCTTTATTACCTCAAAAAATCATTTATTAAACATTAACATGTCAAATTAACCTATATAATTCGTGTAATTCATAAAAAGTCTCAAAATACATTTATTTTGATTTTTATAATATTAATTATTTTAATATTTCATTAATTAGGTAATTACTGCATCATCATTGTGTCATAAATAAATTTAATTTTTTAATTTTTAAAAATTATAAATAAAATTCAATTATGTAGGAAATATTTTTATCTTTCTAATGAATATTTATAGTCGAATTTATCTTGTGTGAAACCCTATATTAAAAATTCTTTAGTTATTAAACATTGAATTTAACACTTTTAACTCTTCTTTGAATTAAATAATAATAAATGTCCTAATCTAATACAAGTGGACCTAAAGGATCATATTGTATTCCTAAGGTTTTTTTTGTCGAATTATACTTATCCAATTGAATTAGGACATGTGTTAGGGTAATAATAATATCATTTTTACCCTTAATTACCCTATTTACTTTAAACCATGGTAAATAAATGTAAAAAGTTACTATTCACCAAAAATTATTTTCATCTTATTGAACCACATTTTACTTACTAGTATCAACCGTGTCTCTACGATTTTTGAAATTCAACTCACAGAAGCGGTAAAATTAAGTTTTATGTAAATTTGCAAATTCTCATAGGAGGTGGGTAAAACACGGTAATAAGTTCAATAAAATTTTTATATATGTAAAATTATTATAAACTGACTCCGATGAATTACATTGAAATTATATAGGTATTATGTATCTATTTTGACCTAAAATAAATTTAATTAAAATAAATAATTATTTAAATAAAAATTCAGTTTTAAACAATAACTCAGTGCTTTTAACTATTCATAAAAAATTTAAAGTTCTTAGAAAAGTTCGAAAAATTCACCACAAGCTAATTTCGATATTACAAATCCAAAAATGAAGACCATTTTGAAAGATAAATTTTTTAAAATTTCAAAAGGTGGGTATTATTATTCATTACAGCTAGTTTGATTGGTTGTGGTGTGTTAGAACTCGATGTTGCGTACAACACACGCTATTGTATTATTCAAATAGAAGCATACCGTGGAAGCTTGGGTTGTTACAAGAACCAGAATCAACTATCACTCATCTGAAGATTTTTTTTCCAACTAACCATATTTTTTTTACTTAATGCATTCACCCCAAAATTTAGCTTTCCCAGTTTATACATAAAGTGAAATATGAACATTTGGAGATACTCTATACACTGTATTTATCTCAGGATCAAATCCATTTGATATAAAATATGTTTTAAACTCTTTTAGTCTATAATCATTATAAATTTCTCATCAAATATTTAATGACGCCAAGTATTCAATGCATGGACTGTGGAAGATAACTCCAAATAATGTGTTGGGTAGTTCCTATCATGGAACTATAATTGTCTTGAACCATAAGAAATAACATGATCTCTCTACATGAGAACACATCCAAATTATGATTTTGAAGCATCACAATACACCACATACACTTTTCCTGATTCTAGAAAAATCAAGATTTATGCAAATGTAAGGTGAAATTTAAGCTCTTGAAATGACTTCTATCATTACTCATTCCATTGTAATTGAACATTATTCCTTATTAAATCTATCATACATGAAGCCAGTCATGAAAAATCATGAACAAAGCATTGGTAATAACAAGCTAATCTAAGTAAAATGTGTATCTTAAAGACATTCTTCGGTGGTTTCCAATAGATAACAACCTCTATCGTTTTTGGATCTAAAAAACACCTCTTTCAGAGATTATATGAATAAGGAAACATATCTCTTGTATAAAAAACCACACTTTGATAAATTTGAATACATATAATGATCCCTCAAGATTCCCAACAATGTTGCAAAGTTTTGTTAATGCTCAGTACTTGTCCTTGAATACACCAACTTGTCATAAAAAAACCTTAAAAGAATCCAGATATAGCTAGAATATAAGATTCAATAGTTCCATAAAGACTAATAGTGGATTCATCAGACCAAAAAATATCACCACATATTCATAATGTCCATATCTAATTATAAAACATGTCTTTGGAATGTCCTTTTTCGAACCCGTAATTGATGATATCTTGATCGTAAGTCAATCTTATAGAACCATTGAGCTCCCCTAAATTGATCTGAAAAGATCATAAATGCATGGAAGTGGATTATAATTATTTATCATAACCTGGTTAATCGTATGATAATCTTCACATAATAGAGTAGTTCCATCCTCTTATTGGAAAAACATGATCGATGTTGGCCATGAAGACATGCTATGCAAAATGAACCCTTTTCTTTCCAGATCCTCCAACTACACTTTTATTTAGATTAATTTTTTCGTTCCATCCGATAAGAAGGAAGTAAAATAAGACTCATGCTTGAATATAGGTCAATCGTAATCTCAATTTATCTGTGGGTGGAAACCTAGATAAATTTTTGAGAAAAAAACCCTAACACTGATGAACCTCTATAGAAAAACTATTATTCTCAGTCTCTTCCGTCAATTCCAAAATCAATTCTACTAACTGGAACAAGATTGTTCCAACTTCCAATGCCAACAAGCCTTTTGAACCTATCATTACATTCTGGTCCCCTCTAAAGATATGGTTTCCACCATTTTTATCCATAAAATTGACCCTTCTTGTGAAACAGTAGATGTGAACCTTGAACATTGTCAACCATTTCATACATAGGATTATATCATATAAATCCATCTCAAGCATAGAGAGGTACCATATTCGCTCATCTCCATCAATATTTACAAGACATGATCTGTAGATAAAGTCTCGAAATTCTCTTTGACCAAGAGGAGTTTTATGTATCAAAATAGAAGGCAACATTCAATACTCAAATATAGAAAATGAAAAGCATGAGAAGAAATAAATGAATGGGAAGCACCTGTATCAAATAAATATTGTATAAGGCAAGAATTCAAAATAATCATACCTCTCACCATCGACGGTCTAGATTGATCATCTACAATAACCTTCTCTTCTACATATATTTTCTTTCTCATGGAAGTTTGTTCCTTATTTCTCTATATAGATTTCTCATATTGAGGGGTCATGGTATTCCAAGAATCATCATAGATAGATATGTTTTACTAATAAGAGGTGTTCTAATTCCCTCATCCTGTTGAAGTATATGATGTCTAGGATAGCTGAGAGGTTTCCCAAACACCTAACCTTGGAGCATTGTGATAATAACACTATAGATACCCCATGTGATTGAAATTATGGAATTATCTAGTTGGTTCCCAAAAATCTCACTTCATGTGACTAAGAAAACCACATTGAAAACATCTTTCCTTTCTCTTGGGTCCTAGAGGAAGATTCCCCGATCTGGCCATCTGATTATGAGTCATGCTCCCACCTTGGAAATAGGTGCCCCTCTTTCTCTTGTTACCAGAACTAGATTTCTCACCATATCCCATAGGTATATACATACCCCTCCACCCATATCAACTAATATTTCCCTTTCTACCATATATTCTCTATTGACCATCTATGTATAGTCTATTATACAGAGCATGAAAAACATCAAGAAGATATCTTACCATAGTCCTGATTCAAAGATGCATTCCTTCATGGATGAACTTGTATAAAATTCAGGTGTAATTTGAACTAAATACATAAATTTATCTTCATAATCTACCAATATATGGTTCTATTTAGTTAAGATGAGTAATTCCATCCTTCAATCAATCCTTAGTGTATTAGGATTGGATTTTTGTTGAAACATTATTCAAAATACTCCCATACAAGGCCTTGGTTTAATTTAGCCTGAACCGCTAAATCCCACCATTGTCTTTCAAGATACTCCAACATATACATAACCAACATGACTTTGAGTTATTCTTGTGTTCCAAGGAAATTGAATATTCATTTCATCATGATCAGTCACACTTCTACCTTTTCTGGTTCTGAATTACCTCAAAAGATGGGTGGATTCATCTTTTTGAAATAGACGAAATTATCCACTTTCCATGGTTCATCCCTTTGTTTCCCTATATCCACAACCTGAAAATATTATACTATACTTTAAACTAGTTGTTAGTTTACCTATGTCTTATGTGCTACCACATTCTCAGTAGGTTGTTTCGGTTGGTTTCTATGATGTCGATGAGGTTCCATTTTATAAAACACAACAAGCACCATATGTCTCACTATCTATCAACAAAAGTATCAATAATTACAAATTTATTCATGTTAGAACTACCACTACCATTATACCCAAAATCTTTATTTTTCCAAAATAAACTATTTTTTAAAGATTTCAACTTGCTTTTGAAAATCAATCAATTTTAAAAATACCACAACCATGATCTTTTGAAAATATTAAATTTGAATAGAATTTCACCATTTTTCAAAAATCAACACTTTCCCACCAACTCATAAAACATTACTCAAAATGAAATTTAGAAACCTAGTGGGACGTTATTTATATAATACATTTTATGATCATCTCATTGGATAAACCCATGATAATGAGATTTCAAATATTATCTGTTTCTATAAAACACTTTTTTACCCAACTCCTTGGAAACTTGAATTGCTACATAAAAATGATTATCTATGTCTTTTTATGATCTACATTTCAAGTTACAAAATTCAATATACTTTACACCATTCCAACTTGGGGAATAAACCAGAATGAATTTCAACTCCATGATCAATATAAATGATGACCATTTGTTAGTCAAGGACTGAACAAACTGATAGCACTTGTTCCAAAATTAATGATGGACTGGACAAGACTGATACCATTTGCAACATACCACCCCTAATAATTTTCTAGAGAAGGAGGAAGGACATTAATTTTCCTCAAGATATATACCCAAGGTGACAAAGGTTGGAAATAAATGCCAAGAGCTTCTTTAATATATGTGGGATTATTTTCCCGTTGAGAATAAAACAACCCGACCAAACATACCATAACTAAAAACCACTACCTAGTGCTTGATAAGAATGTAATACATCTCAATGTAATACCATTAATATAAAAACTATATAACCATTTTAAAATCATTATTTTAAAATCAATTTACCATTTTCACTTTCCAGCAAAACACTCAATTTGCACAATTCCATAAACCATGACCAATGGAGGTTTCCATTAACCATATCACAACAATTTCAAAATAAATATCAAGAAAAATAGTATTTTTTTAATCAAGACTTATATTTCTAACAAGAGGAGTTGAGAGTAAATCCACATACCTTTGGAATTATGGAGAAAAGGAAGAACGACACTAAAACGCCAATGAAATGGGTTGAATCTCTAAAAACCCACCTTAGATCTCTTCCCCTATCATAAAAAAATACAAATATAACCATTATTGGAATAAAAAACCATTTATATTTCCAAATTAGACTATATCTACAAAACTGAGAGAGGCAACAAAGTAGATATGAGGATGTCCAAGAAAAACTACCATAAATGATGACTTACCAAGGGAATCGGGCTTCAACGCACTAAAAAAAGAATCCATATTGCTTCCAATTAAATGTATAAGTGTTGAAAAAGCATTTTAAGGGAGAAAAATAGAGTTAGGGGTGATTTAGAGAAAAAATGAGTTGTTAAATAATCATCCTAACCTTGATCCACTTTTATTTGATCTAGTTTTTAGACTATTAATAGTTTGTCTCAGGGTTAGGATAACCTCGTGGTAGTCATCTTTCAGCCTCTTCCTCAAAGATAACCTCACAAGGTTATCAAAAATAGTTATACAAACCATGAACCAACTGTGAAAATGGCCACTATCACACTTTTCAAGGTTTCTCATAACCAGCTGAATGATTTGGACAGACCGTGTTCCTGCCCATGCACCATCCCCTTAGCCTCTGGCTCACTGTGCATAGTTTTCTATACGATTTTTACAATTTCTAGAAACCATTATCAAACTGTTAACCTATAGAAAATCCAAAAAAAAAACATTCGAAAAGGTTTTTAAACACTTTTATGATTCACCCAAACACTTTATATATATATGACACACAAATTAAGGGTTACTTATTTAAAACCAGGGATGCTACATGATGAATTGTATTTTTTTTCAATAATGAAGTTTTTCATTATTTTGAGAATATTTCAATATGTGTTAAGATACTGAGAGGATATAATGGGGGTGAATCCATATTAAATGGAAAATGAATGATTGATTTACTTCTTAATGTACATATTTGAAAAAAAATTCAACATAATAGAGCCTTAATAGTGACAATTTCTGAACTGGTCTTCAAATTTGAGGAATGTGATAAATGGTTGAGAGTACTACCCACAATATCTTATAATAATTTATATAATATACTAAGTGTAATGGGTGTATTAAAGAACAAAATATAATATTTATAATCTTTATCAATATTGAAAAATCCATTTATTAAGTACTAAGTATACATAAGGATATAAATTGTGAAAAAGACACTTTGAATGATTTTTAGAGATGATTTGAGTTGAGGTAAACACATTTTATAGAAATATGGATTTTGGAGATGAAGTAGAAATGGCTAATTCCTCCTTTATTATATTCATCCCATGAATTAATAAGAGTCATTCTGACACTGGACATGAAAATTAAAAATTTTCCAGATTTATTAAGAGTAAAACTAGATTTTGGAAGAGGCATCTATTACTTCAAAAGAGTAAACCAAAACATAAAAAGAGTAAAACATGAATTTTAAAGAGATATTTAAAAGTTTGAAAAAGAAATATAATTGTTCAAAAAATTAAAATATGTCTTAAACAGAGTAAAATTTGACTTCATAAGAGTAATTCCATACTATGGATGAGTAATTATATAATTTTAAAAAGGAAACAACTTTAAAAATAGAAAATTTTAGAATGAAATATTCCAGAGAAATTTTTTTTTGATGATTCTATATCCCTATTATTCAAGAAATTGAAATCACAAAAAGATGATTTTGGTTCTTACTGATATAATTTAGCAACAAACCATAGGTGATTCTATGAAAGGATATTTGAGATGAGTTCTATGGGCTATTCCACAAGTACCTCATCATAGTTTTATGCACACATGGATGAATAATTCAAAATAAATTAAAGGTAAAAATTTTGTGGGAGAATAAAGATAAAATATTTCTAATATTTTATTGAGGAAAAATACCGAGAGTAAAGGGATATTTAAATTAGGATTCTTCAATTCTATTTTAAATGATAATTCAGAATGGAAATATCATCCACATTTGAGTGTTGATATTTCTAGGAAACTAAGATTTGATGTGTTTCCATATTTTGATTAGGGAAAATATTATTTATAATATTATATCTTTATTATGTAATGCAGGTAACAAAAATATGAGGGGTTCTCAAATATAGTATGAGAGAATTGTGTGGATGAGATCTTGATATGATATAATATAAAGGATACAAAAAAATAATAGGTTGAATCTTTGATCCATTCTAGAAGGATGAGACCTATTGTGCCCATCTATTTTAGAAGTGAGAGTGATAATCGATTATGAACCATATAATTGGATTTCAAGGATATTGAAATTTCACAGTTATACCAATGTATGTAGTTTTTTATAGAGGTAGATATACATTAAATAGTGCTGAATAAAATTGTAGTAGAAGGAGAATTTTTCTATTGGTTTAAAAAAAATTTAGTAGGAAGTGATAAGATGCATTATCTAGCATTACTCTAGAGAAAAATCATTATGGGACTCTATATAGATAGTATTGGTAATATCCTTAGTGTCGCCACTTGACATTATAGTATAGAATTAATGATTGGGGGGGGGGACTAACTAGTGATGAGGAGTGGAAAATTATGGATGAACTTTATAAAGCTTCATGTGTTGTGATTTCTCTATATTATGATTCATATGATGTGTGGCCAAGTTAATTCAATATTTATAGGATCACAACTTTAATCATTACATGATTTTGAAATAAAAAAAATACATAAAAATAGTGTAACACTAATTCACCCCCTCTTAGTGGTACATAACTTGACCTGAGATCTACATTGACCAAGGCCTCATTCATAACGTGGATTCTAATAAACATAATAAGTTATGATTTAATAATGATAAAAAGTAAGGACTTCTCAATTTTGAAAAATAGAGACAATTTAACATGAAATTCAATTATTAATAATTTACTAATAGAGATTTTTTTAGTTTAATAAATCCAAGAGAAATAAATCAGAAACCAACGGGCCCCAATATATTTCTAATATAAAGGATTTCAGGAAGGATGAGAAAAATCAAGGTTCCAGATACCTAATATAGGTTTCAAATGATCATTGGTGAAAAAACAATCATTTATAGGTTCATTTTCAATCCTCCTCGATGAAAGTGTTCACCATATCTCCATGTCTCGATCCACCCAAAGGTCTCCTCCTCCCATTCTCTACTAAATCTAGGTTTTGTGAAGTTAGAATTAGTGATAGGGGTTAATGATGATTAAATATAGTGATTTAGGGTATCTAAGATAAATGAATAATGAATTAATTCAATAAATCAATTCAATCAATTTAATTAACTAATAGAACCTTTGGTGGATCATCCTCAAGGACCTAGATGTGAATTAAAGTTATACAATTACTAGTGTAACAAACCCATCACAGATGAAACCATGATATAAATTTTTTCCATTATAAACTTTTATTTGAATTTAAAACAGAATTCTCATGAACATTCATGGAAGGATTAAAAATAATTTATTATATTTAATATATTGCCCTCAAGCCTTCTAAACCCCTAAACCTCTATGCGATCTCAACTTCCCTTCACATTAATACCATTAAAAATATTTTAAGGGACCAAATCAACATAATATAAACCACTATATAATCCTAACTAATATACCATTTATTCCTCAAATATCAACAACATAGGATTCTCAATTAGGAGGATCTAAAAACAACCTCATAGCGAAAAAAATCTAGATTCACACACACTTCCACTATCTATGGAGGGACAAGGCTCTCAATGAACCCAACACGAAAACACATGAGAACGGAAAATTACTTCTCATCACTACGTTCATCAACTTTATCTCATCTCAAAGTAATAAATTTACTAAAACATGAATATTGCCTATGTGAGTCTTGGAAAAACTTGTCAATCAAACCCTTTTATCATTTTATGGTCATACCACAACATGAGATGAGGTGAATTGATGAATTATTAAAATCCATCTCATAGTGTAACACTACCCATGTTAATTATATTTGGAGTACTCTGATCCCCAAATTTAAATTTTTTTCTTTATGGTTGACATATGGGATAAATCAATATATTTTGTAATACACCATTCAAAACTTCACAAAAATTTCATAGTGACACTAAAAATGTTACTAAGAAATATAATCTTCTGGACCCGCATTATTTTCTCTATCATCTCATTATCATATGTCACAAAAACCAATGTCACTAGCCAGTGACACATAGGTTAGATGAGACATCTCCCAAAACCACTTTATAAATATTCATTAAAATCCTCCATCCATATCCCAATCCAAAATAGGTTAATTTACAACATCTCATACCACATGGTTATGTTTTATTGATCTTTATGAAAGATACCAGTGAGAAAATTTGGAATAGAACCAACCTAAATTGAACTTTTTAACACAACAACACTTTCTGTTTAGTGGCCCAATCCACCACAATCCGAAGCATATAGTCCTAACCATTCGAATGACCCTACTTTACTGAACTAGAACCCATGAGAACACTTACTAAACTAACGAAATTAAAAACCAAAACCTCTATATAAATCCTCATGATCCACTACATAACCAGTGTTTTCTTTATTATTGGTACAACCATAAATATCCCCCAAACCTACCATTCTAAGGGCAGTGTTTGACGAGGGAATCTCCCACTCATGATTTCCACCAAAACATTAAATATGATATTCATGGGAAAACCACTATGAACTTGGTAAATGGTAAAATGTGATCCTGATCTATATGAAAACACTTCAGGTTTATTTCTTGAGAATGCATGGTCATATAGGACCATTAAATTGATATCTCCACCACATTACTCTCTCACATAAGAGAAGGGTCTGGGGACACCAATATCAATTGAAGGTGATAAAAATCACAATTACCATGTAAGGACCTACTACATTGATGATATATACTCATGAACATCATCTATCATATAGAAACAAAGTCTGTAGATAATATAATTATCCATCATGTCACTGTTGTTCCACTTTAATCTCATTAACCTCTATAGTTTCAACTTCATAGAGGACAACCACTACTCTATGAATCTATAAATCACTCCACTATAGATTAATACACAACTGATAACCATATAGAAAGTCTAGGTAATCTCCCTAAATGATAAAAATTATCCCCTCGAGACAACACTAAGAAATACTTTGCCCATAATATTACATAGAAACACTAGAATTCCATCTCAAGAATGTAATCCAAGGAATACATAGATCACTCATTAAGAGAAACCCATGGGATTTCTTTTATAAGTATTAAATAATACCTAAATATCTATATAAAGTGAATTATCATACATGAAGATAAAACATAAATCTATGATTACCATCTGATGGGGAGCTGTGTGCCATATATTGAAGGTGGGATCCACTCATAATAACTGTGGGGATCCCACTCACAACTCGGATTGGATATCACAACAATAAATCAATTGGATATCACCTAATAAAACATTATTTTATATCAAATGAATTCCTCGGTAGTCATCAAAAGATATCATATCTACCATAAAGTAAATCTCTGGAAGACCCTTTTCTCCTCAAAGGATGAACTCACTTCACTAGAAGGGGTGAGTGGGAATTTATCCCCGTAATTGGAAACCCTCTTACTAAAAATTGTCAAGATAGGGGTTCCACTAGAATGTAAAACCACCAATCATTTGTTTTATAAGTAATAACTCACACCTAAGTTATCCAGTTTAAGAGTTCCTAAAAATAGGAAAAAATTCATACTTTGAATTACATCCATTAGTTCTAGTCCATAACCATCTATCACACACATCTTCCTAAATCTTTATACACAGGTGCCTTGTTCATTATATAAACTAACTAAAGTATATGTTGACGAGTGATGATCATAAAATTTTATATCTATATATACTCATATACAATTGATACTTCCATTAAATAGTTCCCCTATAGAAAATTGGTCCCACGATAAATAGGTCTCTAATCTTGAGTTATCTTTATTGTGGAGGTTCTTCCATGACACCACATTGTCTATTTTTGAAAAAACTCAATCCCGATCTCAAATCCATGTTGTGTTTATTCCCAGAATCATTAACCTACCATCATTTACTTGATATTCTCTTTCACCAGTGGTATTTCATGAAAAAAACAAAAACTTGAGGACTCTTCCACTACATCCTTCACATGAATCAATGAGCATGAAAAAATCCATCATGAAACATGTCTAAGAAACACTTCAGGAGTTTTATGGGAGTTTATGCATACTCAGAAATGATCATACTTATAGGGATCCAAACATATCATACATAAATATTACATATTAATAGATGAATATTAGTTACATATTATAATTATTAATTTATGAATCATTTAGTTACAGTGCCTTTGAAAGCATTTAAACATAAAAAATTGGTTCATAAGTGAACTATATCATCTCCCACTATGTTCTTCATACCTAGAACCCTTCTTGGAAATAACATACATAATACCATTCTTCATAATATAGATAAAGGAAAAAATATTAAAGAGTGATCTCAGATGCTTGGTAAGGGTAAATAAGGGATATATCGACGTAACATGAGCATAAGGGTATGATAACACGAGTATAAAATTTAAAAAATCATACATTTCATATTAAATATCCTAAAAATGAGTCATAGCACAAATTTAGAAGTTCCAAAGAGATGAATAATATATGAATTAAAGGACATAGTCTATGAGAGAATAAAATTGTATTAATAAATAGAGTTGTGGAAAACACATAATTGTAGAAAACCTTATGTAAGCTATATACACCAAGGAATTAATAACATGTTATCCATGGGCTAACCACCCATGAACCTACTTCATCCATGGGATAACCTCTTGTGTTCCCTCTGTGATCATAGAACATTAATTGTTACTCAATTCATTGGAGGGATACATAGTTACCATATGTCACAAATTCCAAACATTTGTGTTCCATATGATCATAAAACATTCATTGTTTCAGAACCTAATTAATTAAATAAGTTTCATAAATATTTTATCATATCATAACTTGTAATAATGTAATAGGTTTCATAAAAAAAATTTCATCATAAACAAAAAACATTCGAATAATAACTATGAATTGTATCATTGGATCATATCCATATTAAATCTTAATTATCATCAAATAATGTCATCTTTATTTGAAAATGATTTTGAAAATACACTAGGAACACTTATTATGAAAAATAAACATTCATTAAAAATCAATTTGTAAAACTAACTATTAATTTAACTTCTTTAAAATCCTTTTATTTATAAATAAACATTTAAACATATAAATGAATATTTAAAACATTATGTGGTCATGATGGTGGTAAATATCGTACATGTTAAAATAAATATCCCTTTCACATTTTTTGTAAAAGATAAATGGGCCTTATTTTAAAAATGAAATTAATATTACTTATAAATAATTTCATAAAAAATTAAAACAAGTAAAAAAAATGAATGAAAAAAATCCTAAAAGAACATTAAACAAATTCTTATATCATTTTTAAAATACATGGATGTGGAAGAAAAAATGGATCTGAGTCGAAGATAGGGATAAAGTTGGTTTTATTTAAAAAAATATATTAGAATCATGAGTACATAATGGTTGGAATATAAAGGGAAAAAATTTATTCTTAATAAATAACTATACTGAACTGAAAATTAAATTTTTTATTATGAACACTTTTGAGGAAAAAGTGAGAAACCGCAAAGTCCAAAAAATACAAGCAATTAAAACCATGAAAGACAGTAACCCTATAAGGACCCGCACTTATTTCATACATAATCTTGAATTTATTCAAGAAAACACTTCATTTTACATTGAGGATCTTTTCAAGTTTAGAGCTTTAGAGAATTAAGACAAAATATTCATAACATTACACATTGTTACATAGTGGATACCATAAAATCAGTTTCCATTTTCCTCAGAATATAAAACATTAAAACATAAAACAAGACTCCTTGAAAATTCTTCAACATTTAACATGTCTTCCTTCCTTGTATTACTCATCCATTAACCTGTGAAAAATCATTTAAAAACTTGGGATGAGCACAAAAGCTCAGTAAGGTATGAAAAAGAAGGAAAAATCTCATTAGTCCATGAATACACAAGACATATGAAAACATTTTCAAAATACATGATTTACACCCATAAAATCTTACTTTGTGTAACATGAGATTTACACAAGATCCATACAAACATAATTATAATCATAAAGGTATATTGGGGCATTACTTACATAATCTTGTAACCATCTTGGCTACCTTAAAATTTGTAACCCTCACGGCTACCTTACTTTGTGTAACCATCACAGTTACACTTGGAGTAACCATACGGCCGACCTCCAACTTACTCATACCCAATGCATTGGAGGGAAATATAGGTCCCACCCTTCATCATAAACAATGCCCAATAACCAAAACATAATCATACAACATAAACAATAGCATAAAAACATTGCCTTTGAATCTTATAGAACATAATTTTAAAAGAGGATTTTAGAAGAAAAGTCCCTTATAAACATCATATACTTGAAGTGAGACTTAATTGAGTGGATGGAATATGTATATACTCTGTAAATACACATAATTAAACATAATATAAACAGAACCCATCTCACAAACAATTTAAATAGCACATAAATTATAAAGTAGAAGGTTAACCCAAAGAATGGAAATCGGGTTAAGAATTCCCTTACCTTAGGCTTGTCCTACTTCAAAATTGTTTGAACCTCCTGTATAATGGTTAAAGGAGTGTTAATAGGATTTTAAAGAAACGTGTTCATGTTTATAACATCTTATATGGTCATTTCATAACCTCATTTCACCCCTTATTTGTTAGTATTTTGTTCCTTGCATTATTTTGGGTGAGGTCTTTTGTGATTTTCACGATCGGTTCATGATGAATCGTTCTTGTTGATTGGAAGTGAAACTCCAGAATTGGAATGGAGTATTAGTTACATAACTCCAGTACCATAAATTATACCATTCATCACTTTGGTGCCTTATATGATGATGATTTATAAGTTAAAACATTAATTATGTTCGTTTAGATAATTTAAGTGGTTCTTTGATAATTACAATTTCATTTAGTCTTATAAGTTTGAATCATGAGTACAAAAGAATTACAGAACCTTATATGATTCATAAAACATATATTATAACCTGGTTCAACCATATAAATGGTTTCATGACCAGACTTGAAATAATTAATGGAAATTGAAAATACATCGTCCACGATATCGGTAATTCGACACAAATGGACAATGTTTTTTTGATTCTTTAAAATAAGTGAAAGAGGAGAGGAATAATGATTTGTAATTTTCCATAAACATGAAAACATCCAGAATATACATGATTCTGGAGATTTCATGCCTCTTGGATAAGAGGGGGTGAAGAAAGAAGTGGAAGGAATCATGAAATAAAGAAAACATGAGAAATTTCTTACAAAAAATTCGGCAGCCTAACGGCGCCTCTAAAAATTTCATAAAAACAAGATTGATGAGAGGAATGGAATATCTCATCAATCATACAAAATTTGGACAGTAAGGGAAATATTAAATGAAATATCCCAACAAAAGACAAAGGGAAAGGAAGAGAATAACATAAAATGGATGGAAAGAATGAAAAAGAAAGAGGATGTTTACCTCTTGATCTCTTCTCCTTGAGATCCTTCTTAAGGGCTTTGATTTTGGTCTTTTGGTGAGACCAGCAGCTCTAGGACGTGGGGAAGAAGATTGAGGAGGGAATTTGGCAGAAATTAGACAATGCTCAAGGCTTGAGAGGTGTGGGAGGAAGAGGGGAGTGAGGGTGGTATTTATAGTGGAGGAGGGGAGGTATTTTAGATTATTTTAATTATTATTATAATATTTTTATCAAGACTATGAATAATCTCAAATCAAGTGGCCTTAATTAGTGAAAATATCATGTGATTTCGAAGCAAGTGGCCTTACATCACTTATGATGTCATAAATAGTGCATTTTTACTGATAAATTGATTATACGGTATTTTACCGTATTTCACTATTCACCGAAAATTCAAGAGTTTCAGAAAAATACCAAAAATTTACCCCAACCATTTTTCGACGTGTAGAATTCAAAAATGAACTCCATTTTTCAAAAATAATTTTCTAAATATTATTAATTTAATTTTAAAATAAGGTCACAGTTAATTCAAAAAATAACAAAATTGAAGTGCAATTAGTTTTATGTGACATTGGAAAATTAATTAAGATCCCATTATCCTATTGCCATGGGAAAATAAAATAATAATATTATTTACTATTCATGAGGTCATATTACTATTCATATTACTATTCATATTACTATTCATAAGGGCATGTTACTATTCACCAAAAAAACAAGTTTGTTCCATCAGACTCGAAATAACATACTGAACACAATTGTAGATGACAGTTTCTTGAAATTCAAAACATAGAAGAAATAAAATTATGTTTAAAGGATACTTATAAATATATACTTTAAACAAAATTTCAAGCATTTTCAATTTATTTTTAGAAAACCTTGGGATGTTACATTATCCCCACCTTCTTGAAATTGCGTCCTCGCAATTTTATTTACTTATTAAACAACTGAGGGTATTTTTCCCTCATAGCATTTTCAGACTCCCATGTTGCTTCTTCAACCATGTGGTTTCTCCACAAAACCTTTACCTGGTGGATTACCTTATTCCGCAAAACCTGTTCTCTTCGATCAAGAATCTGAACCGGTTTTTCTTCATAAGAAAGGTTCTCTGCTAGCTGAACTTCTTCCGGCCTCAAGACATGTGATGAATCTGGAACATACTTTCTCAACATCGAAACATGAAAAACATTGTGTACCTGAAACAAGCTCGGAGGCAAAGCTACGCGGTACGCAACTGTTCCAACTTTATCCAAGATTTCAAAAGGACCGATGAACCGTGGACTTAGTTTCCCTTTCTTACCGAAACGCATCACACTTTTCCAAGGAGATATTTTAAGGAAAACATGGTCACCTACCTTGAAAGAGAAGTCTTTCCTTCTATTATCTGCATAACTTTTCTGCCTGCTTTGAGCTATCCTCATGTGTTGCTGGATCATCCTCACTTTCTCAGCCACTTCCTCTACTAATTCTGGCCCCATCAACTTTCTTTCACCGACTTCATCCCAAAACGCAGGAGTCCGACACCGCTTTCCATACAAGGCCTCAAAAGGTGCCATCTGATTACTGGAATGGAAACTGTTATTATAAGAAAACTCAACTAATGAAAGATGCTGATCCCAACTTCCCTGATAGTCCATTGAACAAGCTCGAAGCATATCCTCCAAAGTTTGAATCGTTCGCTCCGACTGCCCATCTGATTGAGGATGAAAAGCTGTACTGAAATTCAACTCTGTGCCCAAAGACTTCTGAAGTCCCTTCCAAAATTTAGAAGTGAACCTGGGATCTCGGTCAGACACAATGGAAAGAGGAACTCCATGTAACCTGACAATCTCTTTGAGGTACAATCGAGAAAGCTGATCTAATGTCATTGTATCTCGAATAGAAAGAAAATGAGCAGACTTTGTTAGTCGATCAACAATAACCCATATCGCATTGTTACCTCGAGAAGTCTTTGGTAGTCCCACCACAAAATCCATGGATATATTCTCCCATTTCCATTCTGGCACCGGCAAAGGCTGAAGCATCCCCTTCGGTAACTGTCGCTCTGCTTTAACCTGCTGACATGTCAAACATTTCATTGTAAAATCAGCAATATCTCTTTTCATCCCATTCCACCAGTAATACTCTCGAAGGTCTCTGTACATCTTAGTACTTCCAGGATGAACAGAAAATGGAGAACTATGAGCTTCACACAACAATTCTTTCTTCAGCTGGGAATCACAAGGCACACACAACCTTTTTCCAAACCTTAAAACACAATCTTTATCAAGATTAAATTCTGGAAACTTACCCATTTTAACCAATTCTACCTTTTTCTGTAGCTCACGGTCTTCCCTCTGCGCTTTCATAATTCTGTCTGACAACGAAGACTGCACTGAAACCTGAAACAAAACAGATATATTCCCTGCACCAACAACTTCCAAGCCAAAATTTATCAAATCATTAATCAAGGGATCACGTTCCAAACGTAGCATGGTTAATGATGCATGATTTTTCCGACTTAAGGCATCCGCTACTTTGTTTGCTTTTCCAGGATGGTAATTAATCGTGCAGTCATAATCCTTTATCAGTTCTAGCCATCTTCTCTGCCTCATGTTTAATTCCTTCTGAGTGAATATATACTTAAGACTTTTATGGTCAGTATATATTTGGCATTTGGTTCCGTATAGATGATGCCTCCATATTTTCAAAGCAAAAACCACAGCTGCCAATTCCAAATCATGTGTGGGATAATTCAGCTCATGAGGTTTAAGTTGTCTCGAGGCATAGGCAATTACCTGATCATTCTGCATCAAGACACAACCAAGTCCCTTCAAAGAAGCATCACTGTAGATGACAAACTCACCATTCCGGGAAGGTAAGGCCAAAACTGGAGCATTCACCAATCTATTCTTTAGTTCCTGAAAACAAACATCACATTCCTCTGTCCAAACAAATTTAACCCCTTTCCGTGTTAACTTAGTTATTGGGCTAGATAACCGTGCAAAGTTCTTAACAAAGCGTCGGTAATAACTTGCTAAGCCCAGAAAACTACGAATCTCTGTAACATTTGTGGGTCTTGGCCATTCATCAACTACTTTTGTTTTGGTAGGATCAACTGTTATTCCATCCTTATTTACAATGTGCCCAAGAAAAGAAATCTGTTGCAACCAAAAATCACACTTGCTGAATTTTCCATATAGTTTCTTTTCTTTTAAAGTTTGTAAAACAACCCTTAGATGTTTTTCATGCTCCTCTTTATTTTTAGAAAAAACCAGAATGTCATCAATAAATACCACCACAAACTTATCCAAGAACTCATGAAATACTCTATTCATAAGATTCATGAATACAGCAGGTGCATTAGTTAACCCAAATGGCATAACAACAAATTCATAATGCCCATATCTAGTACGAAAGGCTGTTTTCGGGATGTCATCCTCCTTCACCTTCAGCTGATGGTATCCGGATCTCAAGTCAATCTTGGAAAAGTACTGAGCTCCCTGGAGCTGATCAAACAAGTCATCAATATGAGGCAAAGGATACTTGTTTTTAACAGTGATGTTATTCAAAGCTCTATAATCAATGCAAAGTCTCATGGAACCATCTTTCTTTTTAACAAACAAAACAGGGGCTCCCCATGGTGAAGTACTGGGACGAATGAAACCTTTGACAAGCAAATCCTGCAACTGATTTTTCAATTCAAGAAGTTCTATTGGAGCCATACGATATGGGGGTTTTGAAATTGGCTTAGCATCAGGAACTAAGTCAATTGTGAATTCAACTTCTCGTTTAGGTATGACACTGGGTAACTCCTCAGGAAAAACATCAAGGTATTCATTTACCACTGGCACATCATTGATTTGAATAGTTCCCTTGTTTTCAACAATATGAGCTAGATAACTTTCATTTCCATCTTTCAGTAGTTTCTCAGCTTCTTGATATGTTATCAATTGTATGGGTTCATTCTTGTATACAAACTGAAACTCTTTCTGAAAAACAACTTCTTTAGCTCTACAGTCAATCTTAGCATGATAACCAGAAAGCCAGTCCATCCCCAGAATAACTTCAAACTCGACTAAGGGTAAAACAACAAGGTTTGCAGGTAAAGTCTTTCCACATACCACAATAGAAATATTCTTATAATTCCTCTTTGCTATAACATTTCCCCCTGGTGTTTTAACAACAAGTTCGGGTATCATTTTTTGAGGTGATATTTCCAATTTACTAGAAAATTTCTCAGAGATGAAGGAATGTGTAGACCCCGTATCAAACAAAACTTTAGCAAAATCTGAGTGAACAAACAAAGTACCTGATACAACTTCATTGGATGGCCCAACATCTGCTGACGTAGTCGCAAAGGATCTCCCTACACCTTTCTGCTTGTAGTCTGGCTTCTTTGCATCATTTGGATCCCTCTTTGGACAGGCATTTGCATAGTGACCCATCTCACCACATTTAAAACACTTTACAGTTTGCTTATCAGGATTAGTCTTTGGATCATTTTCATTGCAATCTCGGGCCATATGTCCAAACTTACCACATTTAAAACACTTCCCAGTTTTGATAAGACATTCCCCAGGGTGCTTCTTGCCACACTTTTCACATACTGGAAACTGTATTTTCTTACCATCAGATTTCATTGGTTGATTCTTACCCAATGCTTTCCAATTTGACCTCTTCTTCTCTTTGTTTCCAAATTGCATGTGATCGTCAGCAAACTCCATCTCTACCCTCTCAGCACATCGGACAAGTTTCTCGTAACTTTTGAATTCACGGGAGGCCAACGCCCTTCGATACCTTGGCTTCAATCCTGAGTAAAAGCGGTTGATTTTGCTATCGAGATCCAGAATAAGATTCGGAGCATACCTCGCCAGTCGGGTGAAGTTCGCCTCATACATAGCCACTGAATCTTCCTCCTTTTGTTTCAGTTCAAGGAATTGTTTCTCCATTCTAAGTCGCACCACCTTAGGAAAATATTTTTCAAGAAAAAGACTTTTAAATTCATCCCATACTAAGGCATCAAAATCCTCTCTACCCCTGATATTCCTTACCATTGACCACCACTGATCAGCTTCCCCTTCAAAACGATAAATGGCAAGACTTACCTTTTGATTGTCTGAACATCCCATAACATCAAATATCTTTTCAAGGGCCTTAATCCATCCTTCTGCTGCCACTGGGTCAGAAGATCCACTGAATGCAGGAGGATGTTGTCTCATAAAATGTTCCACCACTGTCATGTTCCGTTGGGGTACATCTATTTGTCCTCTTGCATGGATGCCACCACCATTTATTGCCTGTGTTAGCTGAGCCATTACTGTCACAAACTGCTCGGTTCCAATCCCTACCATTCCGGGCTGTTGATCAGGAAGGATGTCATTCTGTCGGTGCCTATCCTCTTCAGCATCCATGTTCCTTCTGCGGACAACCATTCTAAACAAACATCTCTTAGATGAAGCAACATGGTAATCTTTAAATGCTATAACAAATTAAACATAGGGTGAGAATTATTTATGGTTTTCTATTAGCATCACCTTAACCCCTAAAGTCATCTAAACCATCCTCTGATACCAACTATAAGGACCCGCACTTATTTCATACATAATCTTGAATTTATTCAAGAAAACACTTCATTTTACATTGAGGATCTTTTCAAGTTTAGAGCTTTAGAGAATTAAGACAAAATATTCATAACATTACACATTGTTACATAGTGGATACCATAAAATCAGTTTCCATTTTCCTCAGAATATAAAACATTAAAACATAAAACAAGACTCCTTGAAAATTCTTCAACATTTAACATGTCTTCCTTCCTTGTATTACTCATCCATTAACCTGTGAAAAATCATTTAAAAACTTGGGATGAGCACAAAAGCTCAGTAAGGTATGAAAAAGAAGGAAAAATCTCATTAGTCCATGAATACACAAGACATATGAAAACATTTTCAAAATACATGATTTACACCCATAAAATCTTACTTTGTGTAACATGAGATTTACACAAGATCCATACAAACATAATTATAATCATAAAGGTATATTGGGGCATTACTTACATAATCTTGTAACCATCTTGGCTACCTTAAAATTTGTAACCCTCACGGCTACCTTACTTTGTGTAACCATCACAGTTACACTTGGAGTAACCATACGGCCGACCTCCAACTTACTCATACCCAATGCATTGGAGGGAAATATAGGTCCCACCCTTCATCATAAACAATGCCCAATAACCAAAACATAATCATACAACATAAACAATAGCATAAAAACATTGCCTTTGAATCTTATAGAACATAATTTTAAAAGAGGATTTTAGAAGAAAAGTCCCTTATAAACATCATATACTTGAAGTGAGACTTAATTGAGTGGATGGAATATGTATATACTCTGTAAATACACATAATTAAACATAATATAAACAGAACCCATCTCACAAACAATTTAAATAGCACATAAATTATAAAGTAGAAGGTTAACCCAAAGAATGGAAATCGGGTTAAGAATTCCCTTACCTTAGGCTTGTCCTACTTCAAAATTGTTTGAACCTCCTGTATAATGGTTAAAGGAGTGTTAATAGGATTTTAAAGAAACGTGTTCATGTTTATAACATCTTATATGGTCATTTCATAACCTCATTTCACCCCTTATTTGTTAGTATTTTGTTCCTTGCATTATTTTGGGTGAGGTCTTTTGTGATTTTCACGATCGGTTCATGATGAATCGTTCTTGTTGATTGGAAGTGAAACTCCAGAATTGGAATGGAGTATTAGTTACATAACTCCAGTACCATAAATTATACCATTCATCACTTTGGTGCCTTATATGATGATGATTTATAAGTTAAAACATTAATTATGTTCGTTTAGATAATTTAAGTGGTTCTTTGATAATTACAATTTCATTTAGTCTTATAAGTTTGAATCATGAGTACAAAAGAATTACAGAACCTTATATGATTCATAAAACATATATTATAACCTGGTTCA
This sequence comes from Viscum album, assembly GCA_963277665.1. Classification (NCBI taxonomy): domain Eukaryota; kingdom Viridiplantae; phylum Streptophyta; class Magnoliopsida; order Santalales; family Viscaceae; genus Viscum; species Viscum album. The sequence continues at coordinate 1,989,258,195 of OY728145.1, forward strand.
ACCATATAAATGGTTTCATGACCAGACTTGAAATAATTAATGGAAATTGAAAATACATCGTCCACGATATCGGTAATTCGACACAAATGGACAATGTTTTTTTGATTCTTTAAAATAAGTGAAAGAGGAGAGGAATAATGATTTGTAATTTTCCATAAACATGAAAACATCCAGAATATACATGATTCTGGAGATTTCATGCCTCTTGGATAAGAGGGGGTGAAGAAAGAAGTGGAAGGAATCATGAAATAAAGAAAACATGAGAAATTTCTTACAAAAAATTCGGCAGCCTAACGGCGCCTCTAAAAATTTCATAAAAACAAGATTGATGAGAGGAATGGAATATCTCATCAATCATACAAAATTTGGACAGTAAGGGAAATATTAAATGAAATATCCCAACAAAAGACAAAGGGAAAGGAAGAGAATAACATAAAATGGATGGAAAGAATGAAAAAGAAAGAGGATGTTTACCTCTTGATCTCTTCTCCTTGAGATCCTTCTTAAGGGCTTTGATTTTGGTCTTTTGGTGAGACCAGCAGCTCTAGGACGTGGGGAAGAAGATTGAGGAGGGAATTTGGCAGAAATTAGACAATGCTCAAGGCTTGAGAGGTGTGGGAGGAAGAGGGGAGTGAGGGTGGTATTTATAGTGGAGGAGGGGAGGTATTTTAGATTATTTTAATTATTATTATAATATTTTTATCAAGACTATGAATAATCTCAAATCAAGTGGCCTTAATTAGTGAAAATATCATGTGATTTCGAAGCAAGTGGCCTTACATCACTTATGATGTCATAAATAGTGCATTTTTACTGATAAATTGATTATACGGTATTTTACCGTATTTCACTATTCACCGAAAATTCAAGAGTTTCAGAAAAATACCAAAAATTTACCCCAACCATTTTTCGACGTGTAGAATTCAAAAATGAACTCCATTTTTCAAAAATAATTTTCTAAATATTATTAATTTAATTTTAAAATAAGGTCACAGTTAATTCAAAAAATAACAAAATTGAAGTGCAATTAGTTTTATGTGACATTGGAAAATTAATTAAGATCCCATTATCCTATTGCCATGGGAAAATAAAATAATAATATTATTTACTATTCATGAGGTCATATTACTATTCATATTACTATTCATATTACTATTCATAAGGGCATGTTACTATTCACCAAAAAAACAAGTTTGTTCCATCAGACTCGAAATAACATACTGAACACAATTGTAGATGACAGTTTCTTGAAATTCAAAACATAGAAGAAATAAAATTATGTTTAAAGGATACTTATAAATATATACTTTAAACAAAATTTCAAGCATTTTCAATTTATTTTTAGAAAACCTTGGGATGTTACAAACCCACGTTAAAAAATAATGTATAATAAATATAAGTTTATTAAACATATTATAAATAAAAAAACTCATATATATATATATATATCACACAATATATGATTTACTCAATACCTTTGATTACCCATTTATTAACAATTCCATGTTAAAATCACATTTAAGGTGATAACTGCTTTGTTTTTTCATATATGTTTTCTTTTTTTATTTTTGTTCCTCTAACTTGAATCATAGTTACATCATCTCTAGAAATTCAAACATGATATAAATAACATATATATTAATTATATATAAGATTATTTTAATCTTTAAAATTTAGAGATAGAAAATGAAAGACACTGTTGATGGAGATGCTAGGTTGTACATACGTATGAACGTTGTTTTCATTTTATCAAAGAATGAAATGAAAGGAAGTTAAATAATATATTATCTTTATAGAAACATTTTTATTCTATATATATCACATATATTCATTAAATTTAGCCTAATTACCTTCCTTGCAAAGCGTTAGTGAAAACAAATCACATCGGTTAGCGAGACGATTGTCCAACATACAAACAAATGTCGTTATCATATCTCCCATGGAATGGAAAGTAAAAAGGTTATATGGGATATAATAATTAAAAATGTATAATTTTGTTAAAAATATCATATATATTCATTTAATCTATCTTTATTACCATCTAACTAAATCAAAAATGAAAAACACGTGACATTGGTTTGCAAGGCGGTAGTCCGCCGTACACGCAATGGAAGTTATAATTTTATAAAAAGTTGGGATTTAAGAAAGTAAAAGTGGTATTATATTTAAAGAGGTGTAATTATATCATAAATATAATATATTAACATTAAATACATCATTATATCCTGTTGTGATAGGTGTTGATGAAAAATTAATAACATCAGTTCACGAGGCGGTAGTCTGCCGTACACATGATCGACGATTTAATTTCTCATTTAATGGAATAAGAGATGAATATAAGTAATGAAATTAAAATAATTAAATCCTAAAATATATTAAATTTTACATTAAATTTACATAATGAAATAATATTTTAAGGAGTTATAATAACTAAAACAAAAATTCATAGTTTAAAACATAACCCCCTATTCAGACAACATCCTTAGGTTTAACCTAAAGCCTTAATAGATTGGATTCATGATATCACCAAGGACTTCAGGATATGGTGAGGGATTTAAGCAAGAGATTTGGTAATATATTAGAGTAACCAAATAGTTTTGGTTGTGTAAAGAGGATAGGTGGGTGGAGGTCAAAATTTATAAGTGAGGTATAAGACACACGAAATTTTTGAAATGAATAAATTATTCCCATATTTTTTACATGAAACATGTAACATACCACCCCTTGTTCTACTAAATCAGTTTCATGATCTAGTTCTCCAGAGGTCCTCATTCACTCTCTGCATTCTTGAGGATTACAACTAGAAGTGGGGGTCTGAAGGTGGTACAATTGGGATACTATACACTCATATTAGTGCAACACAACAGTAATAACCATATATCATCTAGAGAAGTAATTAAAAATGTTAGGAAGTGGTAAATAATTAAAATATAAAATACTATAATAATAAATTAAATGAAATTGAACTCTTAATATTCATGTTATAAACACATTACATGTTACCCACTGGGCCAACCATACATGCATGAGTATATAAAAGAAACTGAATAAATGCACAAGTCTTTATTAGTAACTCTGAGAGAGACCACATACCCAATATCAGTGACACTCTAGAGATACTCTAGACTGATTAAAAGAGTTCACATGAGTGGATATACTTGATCATGCAACCTTGTACCTCTTCTGTATCCATTATGTATCTATGCTCAACATAAAAATCAGGCGTAAGGCTTACATGCACACCGAGGTGCACGTACTGGGGTGATAAATAATCTCAATTGGATACCCTAACAATGAACTTATAAATCATCTGTAACAATTTAATTCTCAATAAATATTCTTATCCTAGTTGAGACACTACTAAAAAGATAAATAAAACACATAAAGTGAATCTGCAATCGATCACTAGGCCTGTAATCTTGGTTAAAAGGGAAATGTTACATATATTATATATACATATATATTTATATGTATACATATATATTACTATAAATATATATATGCATATATATGTATATACAAGAGTGAGGTTAAAGATATAACACATATTAATAAAATTTTGTCCTTGGGTCCATAATATTGATGGTATGGACATCCTATGAAATGGGAATTGAGATGGTTTCTATACCACTCAATCCATATATAATTAAATCTATCTATGAATCTATATTCCCAATTGACAATACCAACTTCATCACCTACCATAAAATTATCTAAGAAAGTTACATCACTATAAAGAGATGCATGTATTAGATCTGGGATCACTCGTACTCACCTCCATTCACTATAATAATGGATTCCATATACCAAAAGACAAAATTGTAAATGGACACTAAGATGGAAGTCATGAAACTCATTCCATATAAGTCCATTACAATGTAAGATCCCTAGGTCTTGATCCATAGGCAGTCATGACATTGTAACTCAAAGAATACCTAAGGGCCCAACCCATAGGTGAGTTATAAGGAGGGCTCACCGATGAGACGCCATTCCCACCACTCGAGGTCTCTGATTAGGGAGAGAGTAATCATCCCCATCACCCGAGAGAATTTAATAAAACATGAGTATACATAAAAAATGTGGAATTCCATGTCCAACAATGTGATCAAATAATCTATCAGTAATATAACAATCATCCCTATCACTTAGGAGAGTGTAATCATCCATGAGTATAATTAGATTGAGGAGAGTGTATTCATCCACATCACATATCAATTAGAGTAGATAATGACCATAATAAACACATAACAATTTTATGAGATTGTAATCATCCTCAACAACAACAACATGGATGTGAAAAAACATCCAAACATATATGGCTCAAAATACAGATCCTAGGAAGAACATCTAGGTATACCAATAAAATATAAAAAATTACATGGATAAAAGATGGATACCATTAAAAAAATATGGGAATCCCAAAAAAAAAATTATCCCAAGAAATACATCTAAGAATCCCAAATATAGAAAAGAACACATCACATTAGGCTCATCAGCCAAAAACTAGTATGCACCTCTAGTAATTATTGTTGCATCAGCACTAAACAAGTGAATTCTTAAATAAAAGAGTTGGGGGTGTATTAATTCTTAAACCCACCAATAATACCTCATTAACTCAAACTTAAAAGTTATAAAAGGGCTCTAAGGTGACACCCATTACCATATCTACTCACACACAACGTACTATCTTAGGGTCAGTCAAACATTGGGGAAACCACTGGGTCCCTCATGTCCTAACACATGAAAGGTATCCCACTCAGAATCCTCAAGGTCTACACATAAAAGAATACATCCTACTAAATATCATCAACTGTGAAGGTAAAATAAGGAATCCTAAATGGTATTCACTAATTGAAAGAAAATAGAGGCATGATCAATGAGATCCTTAGAACAATACCTAAGAAAAAGAATCCTAGATAGGACCCTTAGAAATAGTGTAGGTAAGAAGCATAAGTATCCTAAATGGGAACCATAGAATGGTATATAGTTAAAGGGATCCTAAAATATATTCCCTAAGTCATAATGTAATAATAGGAATCCCAAGGGGGATGCTTGGTAACAATAATAAGATTGAGGCATCCTATATATGATCCACTAGAACAAAAAATAAGAAGAGGCATCCTATATGGGATCCTCAAAAATAACTAACCAAATTTTCTCCCTGCACAAAAGGGAAAATATTGAATGGGAGATTTCCTTAATGGGAAATATTCACAAGAATTAGTCATGAGAGATATCTCATAGACCATTTCAGATCAAGGTCTAACTCTCAAGAGATAACTAAATTAAATAACTAGTATAAAAATGGTTTTTGACATCATTAATTTAACGTTGGTTTCTTATAAACAGACACAAAATATGTTTATAGAGACTTTTTGGCATCAATTTTTAAAAAAACCGACACCAAAAATGAAAAAAATTGTTTTGGCATCAGTTTTTCAAAAAAAGACGTAGAAAACTAAAAAAATAGTTTTGAAGTTAGATTTTATAAAAATCAACTCAAAAAATAAAAACAAAAATTATAAAAGTTTTAGAAAATTCCCTAATCATTGATTTTATTTGTTGTGGAGAAAAAATGATGTTACAGATTAAAAGTTATGGAAGTCGGAAGTTGATCTTCTATAAAAGAAGTCTTAAAGAAGTACAACATTCAAAGGCCATAACCTTTAATCCATAACTCCGTTTTAGCTCCACAACTAGTCAAATAGAATCTTAAGAAATTCTCTAAAACATTGTAATTGTTTAATGTTTTGGCATTGGTTTTCATAACACCCAATGCCAAAATTTATTTTTAGTTTTTTCACGTCGTTTTATTACAAACCGAATCCAAAATAATTTTTTTTTGCATCAGTTTATTTAAATATCGACATGAAAAATATTTTTTTTTAATTTTTAGCCTCAGTTTATTTAAAAATCGACGTCAAAATTGATATCTATTGGCATTTTTGGCATCGGTTTTCTAAAAAAATGATGACAAAAGACCAAATGTAAATCCTTTTTTGTGTCAGTTTCAAACAAAACCAATGACAAAGAGTATATTCCAATATAAATAAAGAGAATTTCAGTTTTTTTCACAATAAACATTTAAAATTTTAAATTCCCGTCTAAATTTTCATACAACGTAGTCAAAAATATTTTAATTTACTATATATAAATCCATTTTCCCCTTCATTCATCTTTTTCAACCTCTTCGATTAAATCTAGTTTTCAAAATGGATTTAATCGTTAATTTGAACTCAATAACTATTCTATTAATTTATTTATTTTTTTATCATCATCCTTCATTTTAAAACAGCTTGATTTGATTTCTTATAATGATGATTTATTCTTATTATTGAGTTACAGATATAAAACATTTAGATGAGATTTTCCAACCATGGTGTAAATTTAATTATCGATCATAATTTTTTTATCACATGAGTTCTAACCTAAATATAAGATATATGAGGATAAAAAACATATCATTTTTATGGAAGCTATAAAAACCATTGAAATAAGCATGAAGTATTATGTTTATTTTTTTTCATTTCGCGTATGTGATTTTAATTAATGTTAATCATGTTTTCTTTGAAACAAATCGTCTCAATCAAAAATTTGACTGGTTCAACATCCAACGACCATATCTTTTGATCCTTAACTCTATTTTAGCTCCACAACCTTTAAAATCGAAGCTTAGGATGTTCTCTAAATTATAAAAGAAAAAATTACTTTCTAGCTTTAGTTTTTGTAAACAATGATGCCAAAAATATATATTTTTTCATCTATGGATTCAGTTTTTTTCATGAACTGATGCCAAAACTATTATTTTTATCTTATTGGCATCATTATTTGAGGAAAATGATACAAAAAATGACCCAGATGAGTTTTTTTTGCATCAGGTTTTTACAAAACCGATTCTAAAAAACAAATGTAATTCGGTTTTTGGCACCGGTTTACAAAAACCGATATAAAAAAGTCATATTTTTTACATCGGTGACTTCAACATTGGTTAAAAAGCGACATCAAAAATAAAAAAACAGAAACTAAAGGCCATTTTTATAGAAGTGAATTAATGGAGGAAGAACTTCTCTGTTTAAGAGAAATCATGGAATGACACCTAAGAGTCCTCAAATCACCAAAATGATTTTACCATCGTGATCTAAGTGGAAATATTCTCAAAATGGACTACTCATGAGTTCAATTTTGATGTTGGGGTGTAAATATATGAAAAACCGTCAAGGGGGGAGTAAGGAGGAGTACATGGAATCCATACCCTAGTACATTGAGATTACTCCCAAATCCCAACTGGGGCATGTACTCTGGTCAGACTTGGCATGTAAAAACCAAAATACATGGTTCTATGATCATGTACAAAGAGTGTAACCTACATAGGCTACCTTCCAATATACCTCGCACGGCCCGTCCATATATATATCCTAGCTGCTCACCTCTACATGATGTGCGACCCATAATGGTTTTGGTGTTGTAGTCTTCACGACCATATGCCCCTACACAGTATATATGGATGGGTACTCAACAACATGGATGATTTGTTTTATATGGAACGTATACCCCATCCATGTGTTTTAATCCCAAAATTATCAAATTATCAAAATAAGATGAATATAGGGTGTGAGTTTTTGAACTAGATGATGTGTGATTGGGATTTCCAAATGGGAAGCACCTCAAATCAGCCCAAGACTCCATTTCTCCCCAAAGATATAGACCAAACCACAAGGGGGAAAAAGAAATAATGTAAGGGGTTTAAAATATAAAAATGGTAGATATAAAATAATTTAATGTGAATATAAAAATGGACTAACAATGGTAGGAATTTTCTAAAGCTTCACCTGTTTCAGCTATCCACGGATGCCACATAACAACCGTGCTCATTCCGAGATATGTAATGGAGAATCTCTTTCCCTATCACACTTAATATATCTCTATACCACTCTACTATCTATGTCACAGTGAAATATGAGTCTAAGTGTCTTGTGTAAGAATCCAAGGGAGAATAAAATGAAATTGAAAAATAAAAAAGGGAAATAAAATATAAAAAGAAAAAAGGGGGTCCCACCCGAACTCGGGGCCCAACCTGAGATTATGCCCTACCTATGATAATATACCAATTTTGGAAGAAACATTTGTGAAACAGTCTCTATCCAAAACTCATTTAAAAATATTTATTCAAATGAAACCGCATGAATAAATTAATATTGAGTTAATTAAATATTAATTATTCAGTTCAAATCTTAATGATTCAGAATTCAACCAAACTCCTCTACTAGGGTAAACATCTTATTTTAGGATTAACAGATTACTGGTCATAAAATTTATCCATGATCATCTAATTGGGGTAAAATGACCATTTTTCCCCTTACATGAATCTAATAGAAAAATATAAATTTATTCTCAAAATTCATGTGTGAGAAAATGTGCCATTATAACCTCCCCACCATAAAACTTATTATTCCCAAGAATCATTTTTTTCAAAAATTTTAATTATATCATCCCAATATTCTTTATATTCAAACTATCTTAAATTTTTAATGAATTGATTCATAGCATCAATAACATTCTTCTACCTGAGAGACACACAACTATAACGACCCATACAATACATACATGGTTAATAATTCAAAATTGAAGCATACTTATTACAGCATATACCAAAACCATGAAAGGACTGTATAGGTATGGTGTCTTTAGAAACTTGAAAACATAAACAACTGGTTCATAAAGCATCTACATTGTCTCCCATTTATTTCATCATATTTATAGTACCTTTTTGGCATATCTTACGTAATAACCTTCTTCCTGTCCTGGGCAAAGAAAACATACAAAAGGGTGAGCTCAAATTCTCAGTAAGGGTAAAAAAAAAGAAATATCAATCACATCATATTCATAAGAACATAACATTTTGGAAATCTTAACCTGTAAAAGAGATCATAATTTCATAACATGGGATACATCATAGTAGTGAAATGTAATCCCAATAATCATAACATAAAACATGAAGATTTGTGGCATACATACATAATCATAGAAAATCCTTTCTTAGTAGTCAAGACTCATTGCCAAGACTATCTTAGTGGACAAAGTCCTCTTCTGAACTGAGTTAACCCATCATTTCAGTCCTGTTTCACTGAACCGGTTTAACCTGCCATTCCAGCCATGTCTATCTCATGGGATATAAATCTTTTCCCAATGCATTGGAGGGAGATATAGGTCCCACACATCTCATAATGATACCATTATTTTGTGTGCCACAAAATCATAAACCATACATCATAGCATAACCCTTGTAATAAAAATGGCATTCTTAAACATCGTGACATCATAAAACAATTCATATAAGATAAAGGAATTCATAAAAATAATTCCATCACAACATAATCAAATCAATTTAATAATAGGGATAGAAATAAAACTCTATATTATCTTAGATGGAAAATAATTTTGATAAAACACTTGAACTCCATACTTGAGGAAAATATCCTTTCTACTTCAAAAACACTTTTCCTTTCTTAACCTGTCATAAAATTTTAATCTAAAAGAAGTTGATTAAAAATATACTTGAAAACATGTAAAGGAACTTTCTTGGAAATAATTTTTTAAAAATCCATTCATGCCGTATCAGTTAAAAAAACAGTCTTCTCGTACTTTGGATGGAAAAGTCAAAAAGTACCTCGTACGAAAAATGAAAAAATATTCCTTTAATAGATTTTACTAAAAAATCCCCGAAGGGTAAAATTCGATTTAAAAAATTGTAGGAGTATATAAATAATATTACATATTGAGGAAACATGGATGTGTATGATGAAAATACACCTCAGTAAATACCAAAGTAAAAAAAATCTCGGATAAAAATGAGATTGTGAGATTTTCCCTTACCTTAGGTCCGATTTGATTCGTAAGTGTCCGAAACTCCTGTATAATGATTTAAATAATGTTATTGACTTATTCAAGAATCATACTTATTTTTATGATATCATATATGGTCATATTCTTAGCTTCTTATTATTAATATTTCATTGTTACTTGTTATTCGAGTGTTTATTTCTTTTTGTTCTTATGCATGTTTTGTGGAATAAATTCTTATTCTTATTTTTAGGTTATAGATACCTCATTTAATGAATGGTACTAGTGTAATAAATATCATATTTATTCACTCAATTCATTTATGTAATCATTATGAAATGAAAATCATGTAGAACGAGTTGCATCACATTGTGGAGACGGTATTCCGTACGTACGCACGAGGGATGATATCATTCCCATGATCGTGGAATTGTATTGAATTGTATGTATAATGTTTGAGAATCAATATAATTTTACAAAAATTATATATAGTTATTATTTACACCATTATACCCATCCAAGTAATGTGGTGGTGGAAAATAGATTACACCACGACGTGGAGACGGTATTCCGTACGTACGCACGCGCGGTGATTTCGTTTTCCGAAGGATGGATAGATGGTGAAATAGGTTTGTTTCATACTTATAATAACATATCAGTATATTAGTGATACTGATGTTATTACTTCATAGTTAAACAACTAAATAAGAAGAAGTGGAAGAAGAAATAAAGTTGAAAGAATCGGTAACGGACATTACCTCTTCTTTGAAGCGCATCTTTGGGAACTCCTCTTAGGGAACTAAAATGGGTCTTTTAAAAATACCAAGACCTCTAAAATGTTTCTAGGTAAGTGTAGAAGAGAATTTTTCAGGGTTTGTCTGAGCATGAAGTCTCAAAGTGGTGTGAGGAAGAGAGGGAGGAGGTGCCCTTTTATAAGGGAGGAGAGGGGCACCTTTTGAAAAACTAAAAATATTATTTTATTATAGAGCCATATTCGGTTTTAAATAGCTCCAAATTGATTTCTTTAGAAACTAAGGTGCGGATGGGTCGAAATCCTCTCATCCAATATAATTTTGACAAGTTTAGTGTACTATGTTAACATTATCATTTAGATTTAACTTTTAGTTAGATAATTTTACTTTTACCGTGTCTTTTTGTTTTCTTACACTATAAGGTTAATAAACTTAATATAACAAGTCAAACGAACCCCAAGTAATTTATTATTAATATATATAACATTATATAGTCATTTGGTCGAACCTTATATTTTTAGGAATAAAATAAAAATTAATAATATAATATTTGTTTTAAAAACTATTTTATGTCAATTTTGACACTATTTGGTAATTGATTTTTGTGAAAATCATAACAGAATTATTAGTTCGAAAAAATTTAATTAAATCAATAATAACATGTCATATTAACCTATAAAATTAGTGTAATTCATAAAAAGTCTCAAATTACATTTATTTGGGTATTTATAACATCAATTATGTCAATATTTCATTAATAAGATAATTACTGCATCATCATTGTGTTATAAATGAATTAAGTTACTTAATGTCTAAAAATTATAAATAAAATTCCATTATTTAGGAAATATTTTTATCTTTATAATGAGTATTTTTAGTCTAATTTATCATATGTATAATTCTATATTAAAAAACCTTTAGTTATTAAACTTTGATTTTAACTATTTTAACCCTTCTTTAAATAAATTAATAATAAATGTTCTAATCTAATAAAAGTGGGCCTAAATGGTCATATGTTATTCCTAAGGTTGTTTTTGGTCGAATTACACTTATCCAATAGAATTAGTACATGTGTTAGGGTAATAATAATATCATTTTTACCCTTAATTACCCTATTTACTTTTAACCGTGGTAAATAAAAGTAAAAAGTTACTATTCAACAAAAATTATTTTCATCTCATTGAATGAAATTTTACATACTAACATAAACTGTGTCTCTCTGATTTTTTAAATTCCATTCACAAAAGTGGTAAAATTAATTTTTATGTGATTTTTGAAATTCTCCTAGGAGGTGGGTAAAAGACGGTCAAAAGTTCAATAAAATTTTTATATATCTAAAATTATTAAAAAATGACTCAAGTGAATTACATTGAACTTATATAGGTATTATGTATCAATTTTGACAGAAAATAAATTTAAATAAAAATTAATAACTATTTAAATAAAAAGTCGGTTTTTAAATTGTAACCCAGTGTTTTCACTATTCCTAAAAAACTGAATGTTTTCAGAAAAATACAAATATTTGACCCTATGCTAATTTCGATATTCCGAATCCAAAAATGAAGTCCATTTTGAAAGATAAAATTTATAAAATTTCAAAAAGTGGGTATTAATATTCATAAAGGCTAGATTTTATAATATTTTAATAGTATATCGTTGTTTAGTGAAACTCGGTATTGCGTACGACGCAAGCTATCGAGGAAGGTCGTGACTGCATGTAAATCAAGACAAGCTAGTGTTGTGTGTAGTGAAAGATTCCTTTGATGATTTATATAAAATAAAAACAAAATATTTCTTATAAAAGTCTCGGGTGTTACAATAACTGTGACCGATATGGTACTCCCCACCATAGGAATACACTTATAATCATCTCACAACCGAAATATGAGTTTAAAGACCCCCATAAAAAGTTTAACTTCAACATAAAATTAGGTTCACCACCCTAAAACGTCCAAATATGCATTTCCCTTCATATGTATTACCTTGAGTCTCTCATTGATCACAACCTCAATAGGTTCCTTCATTAAGATAGGAATTACATTTAAAGAAAAAAATCTTGGAATTGATCCATCACTCTCTCAACATACTCAATATGATGTCATGATAGATAATGATCATCTCTAACTTGGAATATTCTAAGATTACTTCGATAGGCATGTACATATCTCCCGAGCCATGCTCACATAAAATAGTATAAACATTCTTTTATCCAACACCTGACAACACATCTCCCAACAATGCATGTCCGGATCTTTCCATGGGTCAACTATCTCACAAAACCTGATTCAATCTCAATGTCTCCCTTACCATATATGGAAATTAATTATTTAACCACAAATCCTTAGAACTCACAGTCATGAAAATTCTTGAAAACATTGGTCCTTAGCACACAGATGGCTTCTCACTGATTTAAAATTTAAGTGGTACTACATGTAACCAATATATACTATCAACACCCAAATAATTCTCTTATGTGTTGTCTGCTATTCAGACTAAGATAAATATGCTACATGGCATGTCATCCCAAACAATCTAGAATTTCTCTTGAAAATCCGCTTGAAAATCGGGCACCTTAGCTGTGCCACATTTGATTCCATCACCAACCGTCTCCCGATGTCATTTTAGTCACAAGTTTCTCTCCAAGCTCTAATTAAATTAGAAATAATAAAAACACCAGTAAACCATGATAGGAACTCTAATAATCCTTCCAATCTAATCTAGTCTTCGTATAAAATCACCCAAGGTGCTTTGTCAAAATCCAAAGGCATAAAAATGCCTATATTTCAAACCCCATTCACTAACCATGCATCAGTCTCAAAATAAGAATATAACCAAGATCACTACATAAAAATTATTCTAAAAACATGGGTCAACCATACTCATAGGTTATCCTTGATAAAAATGAACATCAACCTATAAGGGTTTGAGTCAAAACACATGGCCTCTAGGTCTCCCAACTAGGCTTACTAATCAAGTCTCACAACTAGGTCACAAGGTCTAAGCACCTAGTCCAAAAGATCAAACATCACTAAGGGAAATATGGATAGAAACAACATATGGGGGTCATAATTATCATCTTTTTCCAAGTAGGGCCCTAATACCCTCCAAGAATCCTCATATAGAAATAATCCCTAGAGGTTATGATACCAACGTAGAAGAGATTATGAACTGACACTCACTCGACATACATATATGGTAATACCCCTTGAGGTCCTATTCAAAAGAACCATCTTGGTACTTATTAGTATTATACTCATTAATTCGACAAGATACCTATGAGAGAAGGTTGTTTAATTTGAATCTCATTCAAATCTATGTATAAAAACACTATATATATTTTTACATACACTTTAAATAACTGAACCAAAGAAGAAACTTCATACAAGGGGTCCAACATTTGGGCATCATGTGTCTTATTGACCTACTAGTGTCACTGAACCTCCCATTTCTTCTTCCTATCTCTCGGGTTTTGGGTTTTTTTTTTCATTCGGGATATATTGTGATTAGGATAACATTAATGATGGAGTAACAATGATAGGATGGATACTGGCCAGTAACTTCCTCGATTTGGCTTCTTTGATGGATCTGTTTTTGTGGAATGTGTTCTTCCCATTGTTTCAGGAGTTCGTCTCATTGTGTCATCTTTTTTTGTTTGATTCCAACTGAAGTTCACCGACATGTTTGTGTCTTGGGATTGATGTCAATGTTTGTATCAGATTTATATTAGAGGAGTTCATTTCCAAGGACTTTTTTTCTTGTTTTTATTATATTGCTCATGGATACTTGGTTCATGTATTCCCCATTCGTTGGTGGTGCCGGTCATCTTGAGTGATGGCACTTTTTTTGATATGGGTGATTTTTTTTTCAGGGTTTGGATTGGTTGGCAATGACATGACGGTGAAGATGGATACATATTTGAATTGACACATGTAGCAAAGATAGTGGGTGTCTCGAGAAGGTTGAATGTTGTGATGGGTGAAGGTTTTTGAATTTTTAATGGTGTGGGTTTTTGGATGGTGGCTTGGTGGTACTGGAATCTACAGTGTATTGGATTTTGATATTTCAATTTTATGTGTTGTATATTTCTTTATTGGTTTTATTTGGTGATTTGTTTTTAGGGTTCACAGTCACCCCTTTAAAGTGTCATCACAAAATACAAAAATATGGGAGGAATTCATAGCTTTCCAACATTATTAAATATATATAAATCATTTTAATTATGTATAAGTCCTCAAAAAACATATAAAATAAAACAAAATTTAGGTTTTTTTGAAAATTTAAACAATTGGCCTCTATCATCAGTAAAATAACACACATAAATTCCTAGAATATGTGAATACGATGTGCCAAATATGATGCATCAGAAACATATTTTCTTTTCCAGCAATGATTCAAAATCAATCACTAGCCTCTTTCCAATGGTACAAGATCCATAAATCCATAATAAATCATCTTATCCACAAAACAAGTGAGTCACTCAAATTTAAAATCATAAACAACTATGACATTGAAAAAAACAACAATCCCATATTCCTAAAAACTAGGACTTCATATCAGATCATGTATTCTCAATGCACCAGTATGATATCCAATATAGGTCCCAAAACATTCATAATTATCCTATCTACCATATCTCAAATATTAAATCAGATGAAAGAAACACCTGTAATAAAAAAATTCAATGACCCTACCTATGTTCCATTAAACAAGTTCCTCGATCAGGTTCACCATAGGGCCTCAAGTGCGCCTGCACATATCCCAGAATATACTAACTAGTATTATGGGTCTAAAGGTGGTACAATAGGAAGAGAAAATCCAATCATATTAGAGTAACATAATAGAAATAACTAGATATCATATATTGAAGTATTAAATAGTGTGAAAAAGTATTAAATAGATAAAATATAACATGGTGTAATAATAAATGAAATTATATAAAATCTAGAACAACCATATTAGAGATACAACATTGGTCACCCACGGTGATGAACAAACATACAAGGGTACATAAAAGAAACTGAATAAAAGTACAAGTACCTACTTATAACTACGAACTAGAACACATTTCTAGTCTCCATGGAACTTCCAAGCTACTATATCCTAATCAAAATAATTCATATGAGCGTCTCATCTCAATCATGAAACCCTGGTCTTCATCCATATCTATCATGTATCTCTGATCAATATAAAAGGTATACATTAAGTTTTCGTGCACACCAAGGTGCACAAACATGGGTGAGAGAAAATCTAATTAGGCCACCCTAATTATGAACCTATAAATCTATTATCTTAAGTACATTCTCATTCAATAAGATTATCCTAGATGAGACACAACTGGAAAGATAAATAAAACATATAACATAAAACTTTAGTCAATCAATGGGTCCCTAATCCAGATCAACTGGGAAATGTGTCATCATATATATATATATTTATATGTTTTAATATATATATTCCCATACATATTTATATACAAAAATTTGTATATACATGAGTAAGTTGAAATAAATAACATAAATCAACAGCAGTCAATCCTTGGGTTTATAATCACGATTGTCTAAACATCCTATTAAACGGGAATTGAGATAGACGTTTTACCACTCATGAAATGAATAATAATGTTAATATCTAGGTCCATAATCCCAATAAAAATACTTGGTTTGACCAATGCTATAAATTTCACTAATCAAGCTATGTCACCATAGGGGGATAAATGTCCAAACTTAGGATCACCTACACTCACCTTCAATCACTATAATGAAGTATTTTGTACAATAATAAACAATCCTATAAATAGATACTAAGATGGAATTCATCCCACTCAGTCTATGTAAATTCAATCTAATTTATATTCCCTATTTCCTATTTTTTATGTGGTCATGACATTATGACTCGGATAATCTTCAAGGTTTAGATCCTTATGTGATGTATAATGAGATTTCACCATTGCAACATCATGATCGCCTATTGTGGTCAATGATTAGAGAGATTGTAATTATCCCCATTACCTAAGAGAGTGCAATCATCCACAATTATACATCAATGATGTTAAATTCCATGTACAACACCATGATCATGTAATCGATCAGAGAGAGGATAATCATGAATATCCATGAGTATAATCAGATCGAGGAGAGCATAATCATCCAAATAACATGTCAATTATAGGATATTGTGATCATAATAAAAATATAAAAATTTTAGGAGAGAACAATCATCCTTAATAACATCAATATGTTTGTGAAAGGCATCCAAAAATATATAGATCAAAATCCAGATCCAAAAAAGAATATATATAAATCCCAAAAAAATAAAAATAATAACAAGGATCAAATCCATATCCTAGGAAGAACATATAGGAATCCCATCATAAAAATTGGGTGGATCATAGGGAATGAATCTAGGAATCAGAAATATAGATAAATATTGATCACATCAGGAACATTGACCACAAACTAGGAATCACCTCTGGTAATCCTCCATTTATCTTTATTAGACAAGTGAGAGCATAAATAAAAGAGCGAGGGTAGGATAATTACTAAACACACCATTACTTACACAACCAATCAATAATACATGTTTTTATAGGTTATATAGTGAAACAAACTACCATATATAACCACACCCGATGTACTTGATCCGGTCCAGTTAAAAATCAGGGTACCTACTGGGTCCCCCATATCATAAAACATGAGAGACATCTTATTTGGAATCTTTGAGGTCTATACATAAGTGAAAGTGTTATAATTGAGATACTAATCTATGAAGTTAACATGAGTAATAATACATGGTATCCTCTAACAGTAATCAAATAGAGGCATCCTACATGGGATCCTCAGAATGATACATTGGAAAAGGCATACTATATGGGACCCTAAAAAATAGTGTATATAAGAAGCAGAGGCATACTACATGCGGTCCTCAAAATGTTATACAGATAAAGGGATTATAAAATGGAATACCTAGGTTAGAATTTAAGTTAAGGAAACCAAGAGGGGACATAGAGGCTTCTTACAGGGGATCCTTAGAAACAACTAACCTCATGACCACCTCATCTAGAAGGGAATATATCTCAAAGAATAATTCCTAAAGAAAAAATATACTTAATAAATGTTAATGGGGGAAAGATCATGTACTATATCAGAATATGTTTTTGCTCTCAGGATACAACTAAATTCGATTATCGGAAAAGAACCTCTACATTTTGAAGAAATCCTAAAACAAAATCTAGGAGACTTCAAAAGACATCAATAGTTTTAACATTATGATATAAATGTTAGGATACTGAAAATGGACAAATAAGGTTTCAAATTTAGACTTTGGGTAGTACATATATTAATAACCCTCAATTAGGAAGTAAGGAGTAGTACAAGACATGGATACCCTAGTACACAACCTGTACTCCCAAATCCTCACCTCGGTGTGTACTCCAGCCGAACATGACATATAAAAACCTAATTACACTACATTTTGATCATATAAATGTAGTGTACCATACATAGGTTACCTTACTATGTACCCCACATGGTCTATCCATGTATATATCTTCTTCAAGCACCTCTACACAGCATGCAACCCACAAGGGGTTTGGTTATGTACTCTACAATGCCATGCGTTCCAACACAGGATGTTTGGAAGGGTACTCTACTACAAGGCTGAATCCCAGTACATGGAATGTAATCCCCAAACACAGAATTTACCCTAAAAATACCATCTTCACTAAATAGGAAGATCACATGGCATGTGTTCCTGAACCACACACCCTGTGATTGGGATTTCTGAATGGGAAACCCCTCAAATCAGCCCAAAACCACATTTTCTCCCAGAAAGCTATACATCAAGACACATGTAGACCTAGGAAATAATTTAAGGGGTGTAAAACTCAAAAATTGTAATTATATGGGTATTTATGGAAAAAAAATTAAATCCTTCTATCATTGGGTGGAATCCACCGAAGCTTCACCAGTTTCTATGATCCAAGGTTGCCGTATGAAGATCCAAAACATCCTGAGCTCTATGGTGGTGCCTCTATTACCATCTAAATATTAATCTCTCTCAATATTTTTCTACTATAGATATCATTTAAATGAGGATAAATAGGGGTGTGAGTGAGAACCCAATGGAAAAAATAAATAAAAAAATAAGTGAAAGAAAAGAAAAATAAAAAGTGGGAACAGCCCGACCCCAGTGCCCGACCTAAGTTTATATCCCACCTAGGGAAAGCTACCCATTATGTAATAAATAGAAAATGAATCAAAAAATCCAATTATCCTCTAAAATTATATAGTCGAATGAACCTGCGTGAAATAATTAATATTTAATTAATTAAATATTTAAATATTAATTATTCTTTTAAAATTTGAACGGTTCATAATTCCATAAAAACCCTATCCTATGGAAAACACCATATTATGGGGAAAAAATCATGGTAAAAAAATTATCTGGGATAATATTCTAGGATTAAATGACCATTTTACCACTTACAAGCATCTAAGATCAAAAATTCAAATTTCAACTAAAAAATTCCAGTCTGAGAAAATATGGGCCATTGCAAAAAAAAATATCCAAAATGGGAAATTATAGAACCTTATATGTTATAAGGTATATATATGGCCATAAAAGGATTCTTTTAAATGTTTTGTGGGCATTTACCCCTTATCATTTTAGTTTAACCCTTGATAAACCTCTTTTAACTGTAACTGTGATATTTAATTTTTATTTGTTTTTCTATTAATTTGGACCAAAAATTAAGTTGAGATTATTTTTTAATATAAATTATGATGATAAAAAATATTTAATTAAATTTTCGGAATATTATTCATAGAAGGGGAGTATTTTAATTCCAAATTAAACCTACATATGTGATGAGAAAGCGATTTTCTAAAGAGAAAATGTACAAAAGGTTAAAAAAATTTATATCAAAATGAAATATGAAATTGATTAAAATGATATAAATTGGATTAATAGATATATAATTCAACTAATTTTAAATTTAAAGTGATTCTAAAATAAAAGTAACATTATAAATTCTTTAAAAAAATGCAGTTTAAAAAAACTAATATTTATAACTATTCATCAAAAAATCATCTTTTTAAAAAAATACCAGAAACTCATCCTAAGTTAATTTTGAATTTTATATTTCAAGAATGAAGTTTATTTTTTAAAATAAATTTTTAATTTTTTCTAGAAATTACTTTTTTATTTGTTCATTAATTTTAATTTTGAGAATATAGTATTTTAGAAACATATAAAGACTTTACCAAAAATTATGTACTTTTATAAAAATATGTTATATTTCTTTAAAACAATTATAACTAATATTTAAATATGTTTTTTTTCATTATTTATTACAACAATTTTAACAACTAGGTTATAACAGTCATGTTTATATAATAATATTTATAGTTAGGCCTGGTTTCATAAAACTCAGTGTTGCATGTAACTTAAGGTATCAAAAAAACTAAATTTACCCAAAAAAAGATTTCATAAAATATTAGGGTGTTAAATTATAACCCATTTAAAATGAAAATTTTCCAATAAAATTTTTACATTGGTACAAACAACTGAGGATAATTTTGTCTCATTAAATCCTGAGTTTCCCATGTAGCTTCCCCAATCTGATAGTTTCACCACAAAACTTTTAATAGTTTAGTTGTCTTGTTTACTATAAATTTCTCTTTATGATCCAGAATATCCATTGGTTTTTACTCCTAATAAATATCATGATCCAATAGTATTATCTTTGAGTTTAGTATATGTGATGGATCAAGTATGTGCTTCCTCAGGGGAGATACATGGAACATATTTTGGACCCAAGATAGGTTTGGTGGAAGTGCCAAGAAATAAGGTATAATCCTAATACGATCAAGAATATCAAAGGGTAAAATATACCTATGGAGTTGTGTTACATTTTCAGAATCTTATACCTCATTATATAGGGAAATTCATTGGAATCCTTCTCCCCAACATCAAATTTGATATCACATTGGTGATTATCATTATAACATTTCTGTCAACTTTATGACTCCCTTATGTTCCACTGAATAACTATAAACATATATTATATTTATTTAGCTATTTTTGGTTCCTATATCTTTATTTTTACAAATTCATACAAACACATTGGATATCTACACTTATTCCCATAGAGGGATTCATAAGGAGCCATTTGAATGCTCAAGTGAATGTTATTTTTGTAATAAAATTCAACTAGAGGAAGGTGTTGGTACCAACCACCGTTGATATCCATATAAAAATATCATAACATTTCCTATAGGGTTTTAATTTTTATATAATAATGAAAAACTATATATGTGTGAGACAATTTATTTTAAATCAAATATGTATCAAAATATTTCTAAATACTTCACTATAACTTTGAGGTATACCTCAGATACCTATCAAATACAATTGAGTTTGCTACGCCATGAAACATTAAAAAAATACTTAATGTATAATATAGAAAGATGGTCCAGATATACATATTCTATAATTCTAATAAAGAGTGCTGAATTTTTAAGTTAATAAAATATGATCCATATAACATTACTCCCTTTTGACATTATTGGGAAACTAATGAAAAAAATAAATTGTGATAATTTTCCATTTCAATTCTAGTATGGGCCATGGTTGTAACATCCCTTTAGGATTTTCCCCCAACCATAACTTGTTGATATACTAAGAAGTGAGATACAAACTCTAAAATATCTATCATCATTCCATCCCACCAGAAATTCTCTATAAAATCTCTATATATCTCTATACTTATAGGATGAATGGATAATGATGAACTATGATCTTACTTAAATAAGTCCTTCTTCAAATATTTTATGCATTGAACATGTACATGGTTCTTGAATCTTATCATTCCATTAAAATCAAGATTAATCATAGGTTTATTTCTCACCATATTCTATAGCTCTATATTTTACTTATGTTCCTATTTAATCTTCACATGGATCGATAGATGAACACTCATTTGAGAAAGATAACATTTCTACCCTTCATCCAGGTATTCCAAATCCATTATTTACAAATATATAAGTATTGGATCTTTTGTGATCATCATTATGTCTAATCTAGCACGATCCTTTCATATTAATGTACCAGACACTTTGTTCTCTTTCCTAGAGAGGAAATTTATTGACTAATTATAATCATTAATCAACTCTAACCATATTATATAGTGAATGTTCAAATACTCATACATGAATATATACATCAAATTTTTTTGATAAACATATATATCAAACTCTTCCAAATAAAGATAATTCCTCTATATATTTGAATAAAAAATTTCCACAGTTAACTCCAATTCATGAGTTTGGAAATTTGGCCCATGAAGTATCAGTTGTCATGATACAAAAGCTAAAACCATGTAATTTTTCATAATAATGAATCCCAATCCCTTAATGGATACATAAATGAAGATTAAAAACCCTTCTCCACTATAGGGTAATGTAAGCATATGTGCATTGACTAATCATCTCTTCATTTACTTGAAGTTTTTCTTGTACTCATATATCCAATGGCACTTGGATACCTTATGATTTAACGTGGTGAGTGAATTAGATATTCATGTAAAATTATACAATAAATATTTATCATATCCATCCAAACCAAGAAAACTATGGATTTCAGTCATAGTGGTTGGTCTGGTCTAACATTGAATAACTTATATCTTTAATGGGTCGACCGATATAACATCTCTTTATATTGTATAACCCAAAAATGAAACATATTATAGAAAAAATTCACCCTTTATACATGTTTCATAATTTTTCTCCTTACATAAGGTTTTAGTATAATTCTCATGTGTTCATCATGAACTTGAATTATCCATAAAGACTAACATAAATTAATCAAGATAATCTCTGAAGTCTCTATTCATTAAATCCTCAATGATAGAAAGAGTATTAGTAAGAAAAATGGAATTAAAATATTCTCACAGTGTCTATAACATTTATGGAATTCCATTTTGGGTATATCATCCTTCTTGACCCACAAGTTATCATATCTAGAATTTAGTTCAATCTTGGAAAATTATTGAGCTCTAGGTTGCTGATCAAAAAATTAATTAATGGAGGGTTGAGGATACCTGTTCTTGATGGTGATCTTGTTAATCTCCTGATATTTAATACAGAGTCACATAGATCCTTCTTTTTTTAACAAAAATAATAGGTTCACCCCTTAGAGACACACATGTACAAATAAATCCCTTATCAAGATTCTCCTGGATTTTCTTCTTCAATTCCCACAATTCAATCAGGTCTATTCTATAGGAGGTCTTTGAAATAGGTGTAGCACAAGGTATGATTTATATTGAGAACTCAACTTCACAATTCGATGGAAGAGTAGGAAAATCTTCTGAAAATACATAAAAAACTCTATTATAATAGGCATATCATCAATGTTTATTTTCTCTCCCAACATATGAGATAAACTCTCCATTTGAATTAGAATCAAAACCCATACAATTGATTTTATTTCTATCAATATTTTATATTTAAAATCACACTAATAAATGATCATAGGTTGGTATGATATATTAAATTTGACATCCCTTTCATGGAAATTGATGTGGGATTTATGTAGAGAAAGCCAACCCATTCCTAGGATAAAATCAAATTTAACCAAAAGATGAATAATAATATTCATAAGAAGTACATTCCCAAAAACCGTAATTAGAGAGGAACCATAGACATGTGATGTGATCATCATACCATTTGGGGGTTTCACTTATAATACATCATCTAATCACTGAGGTGTTATTATTTACCATTATAAAATTCTTTAGATAAAAAAGAGTGGGTAGATCCCAATTTAAATAAGACAATACCATTTCTATATTAGATGGTATGTATACCTTTATTCATTTCATTATCACACCCCTCATCGGATCTAGTGATACCATCAGATTTATTTTTTTCTCGTGACATAAGAGGTTTCTGATGTTGATCATTTTCATCAAAACTCTAATTTGGGAAATTATTAGAACAATGTCTGAACTCATTTTATTTAAAACACTAATGTGTATGAGGTTAATTCTAATGTGATTTCTATTTATTCATATCATTATTTAATTTCTTCCCATCACATATGGTTTCAACTACTCGATGAACT
Organism: Viscum album; assembly: GCA_963277665.1. Lineage (NCBI taxonomy): Eukaryota > Viridiplantae > Streptophyta > Magnoliopsida > Santalales > Viscaceae > Viscum > Viscum album. Next base: position 1,989,281,909 of record OY728145.1, read on the forward strand.
TCCTTTATAGACATAAAGCATTTATTATTCACCCTAATATAATTCCCTCTATGCATCCTTCTACACTTTGAGCATGAAGGAAATCTCATCTTCTTCTCTCCATGAATTTATGAATTTCCCTTAACTTCCATATTTATTTACTTTTAAAAATCATGTAATTGATGGGTCACTTCAACTTCCATCTCAACCATGATAGTATAATGAAATATTTCCTAAAGATATTTAATCCCAATATGGTTAAAACATTATAAGGACTCTATTTTAACCCACTAAAGAATTCGTAATCCTTAATTTTAGGTTGGATGATAATACTAGAAGTATATCTCTATGGTCTTTCAAAATTTTCCCCATAGGTACCAATAGAACCATAACACCACTTCTTTAGCTCAATGACTTTATTCTCCATTTTCATATTAAGAATAATAGGTACATAATTACTAAAAATTAATCTATTAAACTTATCCAACCCTATATGGTTAATTTCATCTCTTTTTATCATATTATTGATAAGATTTCACCTTTGATTCTATTTTCCTTCCAATTATAGATGTACAAAATGACATTTTAATATTCCAAACAGTAGATAATAGAAAATATATTTTTATTGGTACTAATCCATTGATAAATAAGTAGTGTATCAATAGAACCACTAAAATAAGGTAGATGTTTCTCCATGAAGGACTTAACAGAACATTGTTCCCTCCATTGATTGTTCAAAATCTCCTCATGATTCATATACTGAGAAAGTTATGTGAACATATAAACAATATTTTATATTCTAACTCTCAGGATATTTAGTTTCTCTAGAGAAAAATTGCTACATTTTCCATTTCATACAAAATTAACATTGTTCCTTCAGGATCTAGACATTTACTAATACGAAAAATAATAGTGTTAGAAATACTAGTCAATGTGGGAAACCTATAAACTTCAAAATCATTTATAGGATGTCTAAATCATGAAACATTCCTTTCAATATGGGATACATTAGTTTTAACCTAGGTCACTCCTAGTCATTATTCGAATCCTTCATGATGGTTCATAAATAATTTGTGAATTTAAAAAACATATCCCCTGAGAGTGTCAAACCAGGTGATTAGTAAGGCCCATTTTTAGGTTTGAGATACCACTTGATTCCAGAAAAACATGTATTTTTCAGATTTATTACCCCTAGGTAAATCTGTTCTATAACCACATCCACTTTAGTATCTAAACAAAGATGTAATTTCTTAAAAACCAATAAATCTATCCTTTACCCAAATTATAAGATATTTTACTATACTTAGTAATATCCTTATTGTTATCACTACTGTTTTATAATTCTTATTTTAGAAGTATTAAAAAATATTTATCTGATACCAACAATAGAGACCCAAACTCCTCATACATAAATGTTGAACTATTTGTTTTAATGATTAGAAAATAATACTTATTATAATGATAATGAGTTTTATGTTTTCTATAAAAATTTTATAATATGAGACATGTAAAGAATTTTTTCCTATGTATGAGTCACTGTTGAGGTTGAGACACCACTAAGGATGAGCCTCCATTGAGACTGACTCACCAACATATAAGGTCTCACTCCCAAGATTTCATACCATCAAAACTAAATCATAACAACGTATGAGACACCTCCAAAAAAGTCTCACCATTTTCTTGAGTCACTATCAACAATGTCATACCAATGAATTAGAAATTCGGAAAATTTTGAGTCACCGCCAGCCTAACCTACTATCAGAGGAGTCACTGCCAGAAGGATGACTCACCACCATCTCAGACACCACCAATGTATGTCACCTCCAGAATTGTGACACCATTCTAAAGTCCCACCACCAGACTTGGACTCTACTATTAGGAGACACCATTACAAAGACACACCTCCAGATTTTTTTTCACCATTCTAGGAATCACTACAACTATTTCTCCTCAATAATTTTTTAATTAATTTCTCCAATGGCTAGTTTATTGAATTTAATTACAATCATTATTTTAATGATTCTATCTTAAGAGATCGGTAGAATTCATTAAAGGATATGTTATCCTTGAGTACGAGTATGCATAATATCAGGATGTTCATATTGATACTCATGCATTCTGATGATAAAAAGAGATGAATACTCCCTCATGAAGTGTGTGAAGAAGTGAGAGCTCACATACTGAACATATAAAAAGATGAACCTGATTGTAAGAACTCGCCCTCTACATCAGGCATTACTCAATTGAGTATGTTAAATGTAAATACATATCAAATTCCTTCTTTTAGTCAAGAACTAAAGTGTCCATGACACTCTATTCTATTAATGTTTCAAGATCCAGAATCAAGATTCATTTTCAAAACTCCTTCAAGGACTCACGAGCTGCACTATATATAAAAATGAGCATATCTATCCATTTATAATTTTTAAAATTCTATGTTTCAATTTATTTATTTTTACATTATGAGCATTGTGTGATACTATTTTTATTTTAAATAAATTGTCTCTGGCTACAAACTAGAAGATAGACTAATATAATCTCAAATTGATTTTTTTATTTGTACTTTCACAACAACTGTGGAAGAGGTCCCATGTGACCTTCTATATTTTGTAATCCCATAAATTATAGTGAAAGACAGATTATGTGGTCTGAAAAGTTGTATAATTTTATAAAACCAAATCCAGGTTATGGATCATACTATTTATTCAACTTCATGGTTACATGTTATCTCTATGTGGAGATGACTTAATCTAACATCTATATAGAACCTCTTGTATTCAAAAATCCATTGTGTATTTCATTTTTTTTTATTTTGAATATATTCTCTAAAACTAAAAATTATTTTAAACTGTAAAGAAAATTAATATAATAAATTATTCATGACATACATACAAATTTCATCACATTTTTGGAATACTAAAAATATTACAAAAACAGATTCCCAAAGACAGTATTAGTCGAGTTCTTTGGAATCATGGAAACATGAACACTAGTAAATAAATGAGCTACATAATCTCCCACTAGGTTCTTGTTGACTATCAACCTTCATAGACATATCCAAAATAACACATATCATCATGACATGGGGAAGGGAACATAAAAAGGGATGATGTCATATGCTCAGTAAGGGTAAACAAGGGAGAAATGTAAGAATAAACATGATCATATTAGTATGAGAATGTGATCAAAATATTACTAGATCATACACACAATATCCAAGATCATAAAAATTAATCATTTTATAAATCCTGACAGTTCATAACGATGTGAATAATAAATAAATAAAGAACATAATCCATGAAATCATAAAATAGGATTAAAACATGGAATTGTGGAAAACACATAAGCATATATAATAATTAAAAATGTGGTTAAGGAATCATTTCTAAGTCTATATTAGTGTATAATGTTCATTACTGAACTGGGTTCACATCCCATTCTAGTCGTGTATTACTGAACTGATTTCACTCCTCGTTATATCCCTATAATACTTAACCGAGTTCACTTCTCATTCCATCAATGTTTATCTCATGAGATATAAATCTTTACCTAATACAGGTAAGGGAGATATAGGTCCCACACATATCATAATGAAATCATATATACATGTGTCACAAGATCATAACTAATCATATCATAAACCATGAAATGAAATGAGTTTCATAAACATGTAATCACATCTTAACCTATTGAAAAGATATATGTTTCATAATCAGTTTATCAAATCATAACCCGTTAAAAGAAGTGTGTTGCATAAGAATATTACCCATGAAAGAGAAACATATACCATAAAAATAATTCTATTAAAACATAAACCATTCTATGAAATAATATTAATGGAAACATTGAATCATTTCCCTGAAAAAGCATGAGTAACACCAATGGTTGTCATCTTAGATATAGAATAATTTTGGAACATAATTTCAAAAACCTTTAATGAGGAAATTATACTTTCTCATTTAAAAATTTATTCTTAAGATGTACAACCTTTAAAATACCATTTTCATGAAAATAGATTTGACAAATTATAATGTAATCATTGAAAACAATTTCAAATCCTTTTCCTTGGAAAACTTGTATAGGAGATTTAAATATTTTTAAAAACATTTTTTTCCTTGAAAAAATATAAAAGAAGCCTTAAAACCTTTTAAAAACCATTTCATTGAAAATAGATTTTAAAAACTTTTTCATAAAAATTATCCTTTTAAATATGAAAAGGAATATTCACTGAAAATATGGTGGGTAAATACACACATACTGTATAATGTAAAAAGAACATTCCATTTTCATGATAAAATAGTTAGAAAAATGAATTTTTCAGAATGTGATAAGAATATTCTATTTGAAAACATTAGTAAAAGAAAAAAAGTAAAAACTTTCCTCTAATTATCATAATATTTTAGTAGAATATTCTTAGAATACTTTTTTTTTGAAAGCAATGTTTTCAAGGAACACAGATATCCGACCGAAGAGATAGATAAGGTCATATTTTCTTAAAAACATTTTCTTAATTATCTTAAGTAACAAAAATCATAAAAATGGTTATAATAAATGAATAAATAAAGACTAACTAGTGTAGAAAAAAATTCATGAGTTTTATTAACTTATGGATTATAATATTTCATTAATTAAAATGTTTTCATAAACAATCTTGATAAATGGTGAGATTATTTCAATAAAATCTTACAACATTTAAAATTGGAATCATGTTACTATATTAGAAAATTAAATTACATGGAGATTTAAAATATAATGAAAATAATTAGATTAATTTTATAACATGTCAAAGTCAATTTATACACCTCATATAAAATATAGGTGTATAACATGGCATTTGTCTCAAAGAAGGTAAATTGAGACAAAATAACTTTACCGATTTGGTAAATTTTGAAACATCAACCCCTGAAAGAAATATTATAAAATGGTTATAAAAATAAACATAGAATAAAGTATAAGAGGCATATAATAAATTATTGTGAATTATATATAGTAAACAAAAGAAGAGAGTCATCAATAAGGAATGAATCTCATGGAAATAAAGAGTGAGTTGAAATTCTCTTACCATGTGTCTGGACTCTGGTCGTACTAACTCATAAATTCTGTGTAATAAATATAAATTTATTATACATATATCATGGAAAAAATTTCTTACTTATAATACTATATATTTTTTTTATTATGGATTTATATTACTTGCTTTTTTAACAGTTCTATGTTAAGGTTTCACTTTTCGTCTTATTAGCTTTGTTTTTCACACGTGTATTAATTTGTTATATCTTTCATCCTTATACAAATATAATTATTTATTGAATAAAAAACATTATTTAAATATAATTAATATTCATTATATTTTTATTATAATAATACATATAATTTATAATTATGAAATAAAATACACTATTCCTGGAGACGGTAGGCCGTACAAACACATGAATGGTATTCCACTTTATTTATCATGTTGAAATAAGGAAATTGAAAGAAATATATGTATATACATCATTATTATATTATATTTATTATATAACATATATCATATATATTCACCCAAACCATAATTAATACATTCCACGTAGTGTATGAATGAATCCTATCACTTTGAGGGGGTGTTAGTCCACGCTTTCTCGAACAAAATTATATTATTAACACAAGACAAAAATTATACTGATATGTTTTTAAAAACAATTACATGAGATTAAATAAATTTTAAATATCATTAAAATTATTTAAAAATAGAGTTTCCATCATAATTTCCTCCATGATAGGTAGTAAAGAAAGAATGAACAATCATCATTTGTGAGGTGGTAGTTCTCCATACACGTAAACAGAATGTTCGTTAATCATTAGATGCAAGTGTTTGTAAGGGTACATAAAAAATAGAATATAAAAATAATTGTATATTGAGGATATTCACTGTATAATACAATCATGGGATAAGAATATTATATGCATTGGATAAATAAAATAAAAGAAATAAGTTTGGGGGAGGGTGTTACCTCTTAATCGAATAACTCTTTTTGGTTTGCACCAAAGGGATTCCTTTAAAAGATTTAATTACAAGGGATGATTCAAGGAGGAAGAGGGGAATTTTGGTGATATATTTGGGTAGAGTTTTTTTGAGCTAAATTGGATTGATATTTGTGAGTAAGTGTCAGGAGAGGAGGCCTTTTATGGTGGAGTAAGAGTGGCACTCTTGTAATATTTTGGAAAAGGGAAGACCCACCAACATTTTTATCATTCAATTGGGATCCAATAATGTTATAAAATCAATTAAAGGGAGTATAAGGTTGAAATATGTACATAAAATATCTTTTTTGGAAATTTGATAGGTAATTTTAGGCTTTATGTTTAGGATTCAGTCCCTTGTTAATCTTAATTTTATCTTAATCATTGTAATTAATTTTAATTATCTTCACAAATATTTTTGGTCGAATTTTTTTTAAATTATTATAAATTATAAATTATTATTTTTATAAATATGGAATAAATTTTTTAAAATTAAAATAATATAATAGGTATGAATTAATTTAAATTTATTCCCTCATATAGGATGACAATGCAGATTTTTAAAGTAAAACATTAAAATGATTGATATGTTTTTAAAGTCAATTTCAAAGTAAAATTGATTGCAATGACCTAAACTGTATTGATTTATAAAAAATTAATCTAATTAAACTACAAGAACAAATTATAATAAAATTTAACAATATAAATAAATCATATGAAAAGTAGTTTTGAATTTAATTTCATTGTTTTTAACTATTCATTAGAAAATAAAACTTCATATAAAAATACCAAAAATTCCCCCTAACCTACTTGTTAATATTATATTTCAAATATTAATTTTATTTTCAAATATAAAATTAATAAAAGTTCAAAAAATTAGATTTAAAATAGGTTCTCCATTAAAAAATTTAAAATTACCTTAATAAAAATATTGGGTTCTAGGCATTAAATTCTGTTTATTCTTATATTATGCCTATAAAATCTATTGGATTAATATAAAAAAATTCTTTGGATATGTAACATATATATTACATTAAATGTAATTTCTAATTTTAGTCAATTTAATTTATTATTATTAAAACAACTTTGAGAGAATAAGAATAGTTTCCTTTAAAAATAATTACATTATATTCAATTGGTTCTTATTTTCATTTATAAATAATTTTTAACTAATTAATTCATTTTATATTTTGTGAAAACCAATTTTTTTCATAAGATAGTTAATAATATTAATAAAAATTAATTTAACAGTTATGTAATATATTATTATATTAAATAATAATATTTTTAATAATATATTATTGTTTAAAAACACTTAGTCTTGCGTGTTACACAAGATATCTAGGAATTTCATTATTGCATGTAACACAATATAACATTAGTGTAATGTGTTGATCGAGCCAAAATTTATGTTGTGTGTAGTGAATGATTAACTTGGTGTTTCTTATAATACAAGACAAACATAGTAAGTTAATATAAAATGAACTATTTTCAATGTTCCATGAAATGAAAAATATCAAAAATATTGAATTAATTTGAAAAATTATTAAAACAAATATCATGGTGTTATATTCTACCACAGTTAGAATAAATTTCTCCCTTGAAATTCATCTGGGCTATAAAAGGTTTAATACTTGAGAGTTCCTTCCATATAAGGTCACATCATGAAAATGAATAATAAAACTTCCTTTAAAAAAATAAATCTGGAATCATAGAGGTTACCCAAAGAAACTCATAACCAACTTCCCCCATAGGAGAACATAAGTGGGAAGTGAAAAAATGGACATGGAAGAGGAATATAACCATATAGATCTGATGGAGAGTGAAAGAAAATAAGGATAAGAGAAAGTTAATAATCACGAAGCTGTAAATCAGTGATGACCTAAAGGACCATATGATCCATCAGAAAAAAGGTACTATGATATCATTTTATTTATAGATTTTTTTCCTAAAGATGAATAATTTTAATGAAAATATATACTTGAATGATTTCAGGACAACATCACCCTTTGTTGTTACTTGATCCATTTCACCTATTTCTCTAAAAAGGAATTTTAATTTTTCATTCCAAAAGAAATAACACATCTTGACATCAAAGATAAGTTATCACATTTCTCATTAGTTACCATCAACACAACATTATTATAGCAGGTTATTCAATATGCATAAATCATCTTATGGGGAGATTATATTTTAATCACACAAAATATATCCAAAGATTACCTAAAAATCCCATAAATGGTTAAAACTATAATCCTTTCAAATTATAAAAATCCAAAACATTATAAATAATGCCTCAAAATAATATTAAAATTGATACCACACATATCATAATGTTTCTCTTGGTTTTCACATTCTAAACATGTGAATACCCTCATCGTATATTCCCTTGAAACATGCAAATAACCCTAATTACCATAAATATTTTTGGAAAGAATTAATGATTTTTTTATTCCAATAATTACTGGATATTTTATTTAAATACAATATGTTGTAAAAATAATCCTTGATGGCATAGACCAATTTTTCAATAATCAGTTCCATCGTAATTTGTACCATCAAACTTACTTATTCTTATCCAACATATCATTATCCAAATATCATTATCTCAACATCTATAATTAATTATGGGTTTCCTTCCCTTCATCAAAATATCACCATTCTATTAAATCACCCTTTATAATTTTCTTTTCAATTTATAATGAAAACATTTACTGAAAATACTTATATATTTCATGATTCATATAACACAATCTTTGAATTCCAAAACATAAGTACTTCATTCACCCAACTTTATTCTTAAACCATTACTTATTCTTTATCAACATATTCCTTAATACTCATTTTATATAATATGAAATTATAATCATGTCTTAAGGTATATCAAATTTAATATAATCATGTTTCTTATGATTAATGTAAATAATAACGGAAGAACATGATATACCTTTAACATATCATTTGTGGTCTCTTTATATGGAGGAGTATAACCATTACTCATACCACCTTCCTAATTTTCATTAAGATATTTCCACTTGGGAAATAAATTTTCATAATGCCCCCACATTCCAAATCTGAATATTCAATGTTAACTGTGTTCCTTCTATTTCTCTCCATTATCTAAAACCAGAATGAATAGAGTGAGAAACACATATCATAATAGAAAACCACATAATCATGAAAACGTACTTATATGATGTCTAAATCATGACACCTACCATTTAATCGATGAAACATTAGGTTTATCTTAGGTTATTAATAATCATATTGTATTCAAATCCTTAATAATGTTTCATGAAGAGTTTGTATGTTTCTAAATCATATCCCCAAGAAGTGTGAAACTAGGTGTGTATCAAGGCACGTTGGCATATACCAAATTATCCTGAGTTAGGCCTAGGAAATCTTTTCAGAGTTGTTACACCTAGGTAGATCTGTTCAAGAGACACATCCAATTTTAGTATCTAGACAAAGATGTATTTCTAAGAAACCAGTCACTCTATCCTTTAACAAAATTGCATGACATTTTCCTATACCTTTTCTTTATCCTTATAAATATCCTTAAAAATGTCCTTAGGTTTCTCACTAATGTTTTCTCATAGTAGTTTCCAAAGGATAACTAAAATATTTCTCTAATACTGACTATAATGACCCAGTCTTTACATACATATATATTAGATCACATTTTTAGAATACTTAAAACATTAAAAAACATTGAAAGACCATTTTTGTCTAGTCTCTTTGGAAACATGGGAAAATAAAAACTAATAAAATAATGAACTAAATCATCTCCAACTAGGTTATTCTTTACTATCACCCTTCTTAGAAACATCTAACATAACACACATATTCATAAAAAGGTGGAGGAAACATAGAAAGGGGTGATCTCAAATGCTCAGTTGGGCAAAACAATGAGAAATTTAAGAATAAAAAGAAGCATAGAAGTATGAGAATGATATCAAAACATTTGAAGATCATAAACTACATAAAAAATATCAAAAAAATGAATAATGGAATAAATACTGATAGTTCATAATGATGTTAATAATAAGTAAATAAAGAACATAATCCATAAAGGTAAAACATAGGAATAAAACATAGAATTTTTTGAAAAACATAAGAATATATAATGATTTCTATAGTAGTCAAGGAATCACTACCAAAACCATATTAGTAGACAAGTTCCATTAATTAACTGTCTTCACACCCCATTAAATCGCTGTATTACTGAACCAATTTCACTCCTCGTTCCATCCATGTAATACTAAGATGAGTTCACTCCTCTTTCCAACTATTTCTATCTCAAGAGATATAAAATTTTACCCAATGCATTAGTGGTAGATATAGATCCCACCAATCTCATAATTAAATCATACATACATAGCCCACAAGATCATAAGGAATCATATCATAACCAATGAAATGAAATGGGTTTCATAAACATGTAATCATATCTTAACTTGTAGAAAAGAGACATGTTTCATAGTCATTTGATAAAATAATAACTCATGAAAAGATGAGGGTTACATAAGAATATAACCCATGAATTAGAAATGGGTATCATAAACATCATTTTATCAAAACATAAACCATTCAGAGAAAGAATATGAATATAAACACTGAATCATTTACGTATAAAAAAATATTAACACAAACGAATGATATCTTAGATAGAAAATAATTTTGAAAGATCTTTTAAAAATCACTTCATGGGGAAAATTTTCTTTTTCCATTGAAAGATTATTAATTAGAAATAAAACATTTTGAAAAACATTTCCATAAATGTAAATTTTAGAAATTTTAAAGGAATAATTGAAAACATTTTAAAATTCTTTTTTCCTTGTAAAACATGAAGAGGATCTTAAAAACCTTTTGAAACCCGTTTTTCCTTGAAAGATTTTAAAATAAGAATGAAATCCTTTTGATAACCATTTGTTTAAAATATATTCTAAAATAAATTTATTAAAAATCAACCTTTTAAACAATAAAAGTAAGATTCAATGAAATGATAGTGGGCAAATCCATACTTTATGTAGAATGTAAAAAGAGTATTCACTTTTCATGATAAATGGTTAGAAAAATGACCTATTCAGAAAGTGAAAAGAAGATTAATTTCAAAAAATAGGTAAGATAAAAAAGGAAAAAAAATGTATCATAATGATAATATGATATTATTAAAATATTCATGGAATCCCTTTTTGGAACTCTTGGTTTTTAAAGAACACATATTTCCAACCGAAAAGAGATATAATGGCATATTTTTTAGAGACATTTTCATAATTTTCTTAAGTACCAAAGAGTGGAAAATGGTATTAATACATTAAGACATAAAGAGTAACTAAATGGGAATAAAAATCATGAGTTTTCTTGAATTATGGATCATCATATTTCATTAATTAAAACATGATCATAAGCAATCTCAATAAATGGTGAGATAGTTTCAATAAACTATTACAACATGTTAACCATGAATCATGTTCCCCATGTAGTGAAATGAAATTACATGGATCTTAAAAATATAATTAAAATAAATAGATTCATTTTATAACATTTAGAAGTTATTTTATACACCTCATATAAATATATAGGTGTATATCATGGCATGTGTCTCAAATAAGGAAAATTGAGGCAAAATTACTTTACCAATTTGGTAACTTTTGAATGTTAAACCCCAGAAATAAAGATAATAAAATGGTTATGTAAATACCCATATATTTAATTATAAGAGGAATATAATACCTAAATGAGAAGTAGATACACCACATAAAAGAAGTTATCGGTGAATAAGGAATCTATCTCACAGAAATAAAGAGTGAGATGAAATTCCACAACCATGTGTCTCAAATCTCATCATAATAATTCAAACCAACTGTATAATGAATATAAATTTATTATAATTATATAAAATAAAAACAATATTACTTATAATACAATATATGTTTTTATTATTACTTTATATTACCCTATTATTAATTATTCTATGTTAAGGTTTCACTTCGGGTAATATCCGCTTTTTTTTACATGTGTCTTAATTTGTTATATATTTGGTAGATATACTTATATAATGATTAAAATAATTTAAACCATGATTTAAAGATAATTTATATTCTTATTATGTGTATTATAATAATTCTTATAATATAGAAGTATGAAACGGAACACACCATTCATTGAAACGGCTGGTCATACGTATGCATGAACTCTATTTCTGTTTAATTGTCATGTTGAAAGAAATAAAGAAATTAAAAGAAATATATTTATATATATGTATATAAATCATTATTAAATTATCTTTAAAATATCATATATATCATATATATTCACAAAAACCATCCTTAATACATTCCATGTAGTGTATGAATGAATCAAATCGCTTTGAAGGAGTTTTACTCCACAATTCCTCAAACAAAATTATAATATTAACACAAGATAGAAATTATAAAGATATTTACTTGAAAACAATCAACTAATCATAAAAACTTTATAAATATCTTAAATATTATATAAAAACATAGTTCCCATCATAATTTCCACCATGAGACGTATCAAAAAATATAATGAACAATCATCATTTTGTGAAGCAGTAGTTCACCGTACACATAAACAATATATTCGATACCCATTAGATGGAAGAGTGTGTAAGTGTAGGTGTAAAACATAGAATAAAAACATACTAGTTTATTTAGTATACTTTTATTTATAAAAACATGTTATAATAATATTTTAGGGAGTGGATAATGAAAATAAATGAAAGGATTTTGAAGGAGGGTGTTACCTCTTAATCGGGTAACTCCTTTTGGTTTTCACAAAAGGGATTATTTGGAAAGATTTATGCCCAATTTAGGATTCAAGTATGAATATAGGGATTTTGGGTATCTATTTGGTTAGATTTTGTTCAATCTAATGTAGCTTGAGAGGTGTGATGAAGTGGAAGGAGAGGAAGCCTTTTATAGTGGAGGAGGAGTGGCACTCTTGTAATATTTTGGAAAAGGGAAGCCCCACACATGTTTTTTTATTGAAAGTGGGTAAAAAAGTAGTCTAATGTTTAGAAAATGGAGTATAGGGTCGAAATATGTCCATAAAATGGAATTTGGACAAGTGTGTAGTTCATCATAGGTGGTAAGATTATGGTTTATTCCCTTATTAATCTTAATTCAATCTTAATTGTTGTATATATATTTTAATTACCTTTACTAATATTTTTGGTCAAAAAATAAGTTGATATAATTAGAAATTATAAATAATTATGATTCCAAATACTGAATCCATTTTTTCAAATTTCAATTATATAAGTGGACAAAATTAATTTAAATTTAATATCGTGGATGGGATGACAATGCGTGTTTTTAATGTAATAACATTAAAAAGTTTTCTATGTTTTTATAATCAGTTATAAAATTAAATTTATTATAATAAACTAAATTGGATTCATTAATAAAAAATTAAAATAAATAAACTTAAAAAAATTAATATATAATTTAAATATATAAAAAAATTATATGGAAACTATGTTTTGAATTAATATTTAGTATTTTTAACTATTGATTCAAAAAATAAAACTTGATAGAAAAATACCAAAAATTCACCCTAACATACTTTTTATTATTTTATTTTAATGATGAAGTTTGTTTTGAATTAAAATTTTCATAAAATTTCCAAAATTTTGATTTAAAATAAGTTCTCTCTTAAAAGGTTGTAAAATTACCTTAATAAAAATATTGGGTTTTTACATTAAAATGAGTTTATTCTTATCTTTTTCTATAAAATATGTTGGATGAATATAGAAAATATTTTCTTGGATATGAAACATATATATTAAATTTAAATTAATTTATAATTGTAAATTATTAGGATTTAAACAACTTTGTGAGCAAAAGAATAGTTTTATTTAAAAATACACCCTTTATATTCAATTGGTTCATCTATTCATTTTTAAATAATTTTTAAAAAATTAATTCATTTAATATTTTGTGTAGACAAATTTTTTCCTAATTTAGTTAATAATAATCCTAAAATATAATTTAACAGTTAAATTATATATTATTATATTAAATACTAATATATTATTGTTTGGTAATACTCTATCTTGTGTGTTACGGAAGCCCTCAGGGATTGTCATTATTGCCTGTAACTCAAGCTAACCTTGGTGTTATGTATAGAAAAATCTAGAATTTATGTTGCGTGTAGTTCACTATTATCTTTGTGTTTCATATAATGCAATCCAAACACAATGCTTTAAAATCAGATTATCTATTCTCAATGTTTCTTGAACTACAAAATATCAAGAAGATTAACAAAATTCGAAACAAAATAATTCAAAAAATATTAGGATGTCACAATTAATAATTAGATAGTTAAACATAATTAGTATTTTTATTTGTTTTAAATAAGTAAATTTATTTTCAAAGTATTATGTGATATTGTATATTATTTTATCTAAGACCTAATAGATATTCTAAGAAATCATTTGAAACATTGAAATTTATAATGATCTGTTGTTTTGGTTAACAAGTAAAATTTTAAATAAATTGGGAAAATATATTTTAATTAATTTGGAACAAAAATTTTTATTGAGTACTCAATTCACTCACAGTTGAGATAATCACTCTGACCCACATTTGGTATCATTGGTATTATGTGTTGGTATCAAAGTTTCTCAAAAACCTTTCAACTATGATTTTTGTTAACATTTAAATATCTTAAATTTCTGTTATTTCTAATTTTAGATCTCTAAATGGATTTTAGACAAGAAGGTTTTTCTACCAAAATAACAAGCTTTTTCAATGGTAATAATTATGCTCAATAAATTATTAAAATGAAAATTCACATTTAGCATATTAGTTTTAAAATTTGGACTGTTATAGAAGATAAATATGTTATCTCAAATACTAATAGAAAGGATTGGGGTAATTTTATAATTATTGATTTCAATAACAATTGGAATGAAATAAAATCCTTTTATTACTCTTTAAAAGATGAATAATTAAATTGAATATCTTTATAAAAAACTCCATATAAAATTTGGGATAATCTATCTATTTCACATGAGTGAATAACTAATGTTAAGGATATGAGACTTATCACATATAATATAAAGTATGATAACTTTGAGATAAATCCCGATGAACCTATCTCGGACATGTACCTCAGGTTCAAGGATATTTTTAACATAATGATCTCATTTGGTAATCATGTATTCGATAAGGAACATATCATGTGACTAGTTGGTTGTTTACCTAAAATATAGAGAGGCACATCTGTGTCAATCAGAGGGTCTTGTGATATTAGTAAGCTACCTATTAGAGATTTTATTAGTAAAATTATTATTTATGAAGAAGAGTTAATGATAATCCAAGAAGATTATTGAGAGATAAATAGAAAATCTGTAGCCTCTAAGACTAATAAATCTAAACAAAACAAAACAGAGAAAGTTCAAGCTGCTAGTTCAAGTGATAGTGAGTAACCACTAGATATTGATGAATATATGGATCATATTTCTAGATGATTTTAGATTTTTTATAAGAATAATATTTTTTAGAAAATCTAGTTGCAATGTAAATTATGATTCTAGAGTAACTTGGAAGAATGATTGGAAGAAGGATGACAATGAAGTCGCTTGCTATGTGTAAAAAAGGAAATGACATGTCGAGGAAGACATCAAAAAATTGAATTAAAAAAATATATAATTAAAAAGATAGATTGTAAAATAATGAAATTAAATCAAAATGGAGTTATTTTGAGATTAACACCAAATATTTTGACTCTACTCTTAATGAAAAAAATATGTCATAGACAATATTTTCTTTATGATAGAAATCACTATAGTACCAAATATCTCATTTGTATATAATATTGATAATTATAAGAGTGAATAATATCCTGATTATATGACTAAGGAATAATTTTTGTAATTCAATAATATAATGGAAGATACATTTAATGAACTTCAGGATAAGTACAAAGTTTTTAAGAAATAATAGGCTTTATTTAAACACATTAAATCAGATACGTCCATTAAAAAGGAAAATAATTCTTAGTTTTTGAAATAAAATACTAAAAAATCTCAAATGAGAAGCTAAATAAAAACTTATAGAAATACACTAATGGTATAGAAACTCTCACACGTATTTTTGGAATGAATGTTTCACCAAAATATATTAAAGGTATAGGTTACCGACATGGACAAAGGATAGTAGTATAGATAACTTTTGTACCTAAGTCCAACCGAGAAGGTTCTATTGCTATTTGTTTTCCAGAGGACATAACAATGTCTTTATTTCCAAAATTATTCAATATATTTATATTAAACACATCAGAAAAATGTGGGCTCTAAACGTTTAAATTTATAAAATCTTTATAGCAAAAAGAATATAGGTACCAAAGTCATTTTATGTATAATTTTTTTAATAAATCTATTTGAAGACCTACTATAAGAGTCTATGGTACATGGACAATAGATTTTCAAGACATCTGATAGGAGATTATTCATGCTTCATGATCCTTATTAGTGTTCATGGTGATCATGTCACCTTTGGTGATAATGATACTAGGAAAATCATCAACCTTGGTCAAATTCGTAACAATTATTCTATTTTAATTTCTAAAGTACTTATTATTAATGGTTTAATCTATAACCTGATTATTATTTCAAAGCAATATGATTATGATTTTTATGTTTAATTTGGGAATAATGCATTTAATTTTTATGATTCTAAAAATTCTTTAATTTTTTACTTCTTTATGGAATTGTAATGCTTATATTTTTTATATTAATTATATAATTTCTCAAAATGTGTCATTATTGAGTGGTTTTCACAAGAATTATTATATTTTTCATAAAATACTAGTCCACTGCAACATTTACTCATTGAGGAAGCTTATTAGGTAATATTTATTTATGTATATTCAAAAAATGAGTCCCCAAATGATAATGTATGCAACACATATAAAAAATGGAAGCATCATAATGTTTCTTTTAAATTAAAGAAATAAGTGTCAATTTTTCAACCTCTTGAGTTGATTTATATGGATTTATTTAGATCATATAAATTTTCATGTCTAAATGGGGAGAATTGTATCTATTATTTAGTAGATAGCTTTTCTATTTATACATGGGTATTATTTCTATCTCAAAATGAAAAGCCTCCTCTTATTTAACCATTTATGATAAATCAATAGAAAACTTAAGAGGACCGCGAATTAAGACCTTAGGAGGTGTCCATGGTTGTGAGTTTAAGAACCAAGGCATTGAATCTTTTTTCTCAAAAAATGTTTACACTCATAAATTCCCGCCACCAAAGACCCCTCAGTAGATTTTAGTTGTTGATATAAGGAATATAACTCTGTAAGGAAAAACATGGACCATTATAAATTAGTATGAATTAATTTCCAATTTTTTGGGTAGAGGCTATGAGTACATCCCACTATATTTTAAATAGGTTTTTAATAACACCAATTTTTTAGAATAACCCTGATGAACATTGGGATAATTGAAAGACAAGGGTTAATTAATTAATAGTTTTTTGGTTTCAAAGTCATTATTCTTAACACTAAGGATAATATTGAAAAATATTCCTCCAAAATTGATGAAATTATTTTCCTAGGTTATTCAATTTGTAGTAAAACCTATAATGATTTAAATAAAATTACCCAGACTATAGAAGAATCTGTTGATGTCAAATATGATGAAATAGACCCACATGATCCCAAGACATACATAGAAAATAATTAGGATTATTTTTCTTCAATGAAAATAAATTCAATACCTTCAAATTATTAAACTAAAAAATTAGAAAAATCTTATTGTTCTGAATAATTTATATGACTTCTTAAACCTAAACATGTAGAATATATAGAAATGATCCATACTAATTTTTTTAGAGTTTATAGACCATTAAATATCATCCCTTAGATGATGTTTTTAGAGATCTAGATATAGGTACACAAATAAGAGAGTCTCTTAGAAATTAGGTTGAAAATCATGCATTCTTTTCTCAGATAGAACATAAGAACATCAATGAACCCATTAATGATATATTCTGGGTGATGGTAATGAAAGAAGAGTTAAATCAGTTTGAATGATTTTTTCAAAACTTTTTGATAGACCCAAGTAAACCTTAACTATAAGAACTAAATGGGTGTTTATAAATAAGGTAGATGAGTCAGACACAACAGTTAGAAAAAAGAAAAGACTTTTTTCAAAAGGTTATAATCAAGAAGAAGGAATGGACTATGAATAAACCTTTTCACCAGTAGGCACACTTGAATCTATTAAAATATTTCTTGCATATACAAATCATTTAGATTTAAAAATTTATCAAATGTATGTAAAGTGTTATTTCTTGAATAATTTTATAGTTGAAGATGTTTTGTTGAAAACCTGATTTGTTTTCAAAATCCAAATTTTCCATATCATGTTTTCAAATTGACTAAACATTTATATGGTTTAAAAATGGACCCTAGAACTTGGTATGAAAGACTTACAAATTTTATTATTCAAATATTTTTTCAAAAGGTATATCTTATCCTACCATTTTATTAAATTAATTTAAAAATATTTTTTGCATGGATAAAATTAATTTAGATGATTTTTTTTGGATTTTTATGAAATTGTCAGTGTACCGATTTTAATAAAATGATTCAAAATGAATATGAAATGAGTTTAATGGGTGAACTTATGTTCTTTAATACATTTCATATTTTTAAAAATAATAATGGAATTATCTGAAATCAAAATAAATATACAAAATATCATTTAAAATATTTCAATTTGGATATCACTAAGAGTTGTGATAATCCTATGAGTACCACCTATAATGTGGATATTGATAAAGTTTATAAATAGTTGATCAAACCAGTTATACAAGTATTTCTCAAAGCCTTCTATACTTAACATCAAGTTATACTAATATAATGTTTTGAATGGTCATGTGTTCATGTTTACATGAAAATCTAAAAGAGTCGCACATGGTTTCTATTAATGGAATTGTTAAATACCTCAAATATACTACCAATTTAATATTTTTACCCCAGAAGATAAGAATTTAAAATTTTTAGTTAATATGATTCTGATTTTCGTGGATGCAATTTAGATAGAAAAATAACCTTTGGAACATTTCAATTTTAAGGTAGGTATCTAGTTTCTTGGTGTAGTAAGAAGAATAATTTTGTTTCACTATCTACTTCTAAAGCTAAATACATAGCTACAAGTAGATATTGTGAATAAATTTTATGGATGAAATACACTTTACAAGACTATGAATATTAGTTCTAATATTTCCCGATAAATTTTGACAATACATGTGATATAAAAATTTATAATAATCTAATATAACATTATATAACAAAACATGTTGATAAAAGTCATCACTTTTTGAGAGATCATTTTCAAAAACGTGATATCACTCTTGAATACATTGGTATATAACATCAATTGGATGATATATTTACAAATCCTTTGAATTTTGAGAGAATTAATTACATAAAACATGAGCTTGGTATGATTGATTTTGATCATGTTTAATTTTATAAGAAGACACTATAACATCCCAAGTAGGTAATGAATAATAGATATTCTTGTCTATTTCTTTTTATAAATTAGATAGTGTTTTAGAGGCTTAAAATGAGAATAAATCCAATCTTAATCATGGAATACACTAATATTTTTAAGAGATTGTTTCACTGACTTTTGATGGAAAACCATTTTTAAATCTAACTTTTGACAATTTTATAAGCTCTATTTGTCAAAATAATCTTATTATTTATGATTGAGACATTGAAATTTACCTTTGGTTAATTTTTGGTATTTTTCTGACAATGCTCATTTTTTAATGAATAGTGAAAAATACTACATTTCACATCAAAAATGTTTTTTCATCTAATTTAATTATATGGTTAGATTATTTTTTTTAATTGGTCTTAATGTGTAATTATAATATATTTTTACAATTTAATCCAATGGTGGTCATTATAATTAATTTCACTTTGGAATTGGGCATAAACAAGTGCCAAACTTTTCATAGATATTGTTTCAAAAAAACCCGCTATTTGTTTTGACAATGGGAATTATTTTTTAAATTAATTATTGAAATTTATATGTTTGGAATTTGGTAAAATGGATTCCATATTTGGAATCATAAAGTTCAAATTATTTAATTAAGACTCTTTTGTTTTTGGACAATATGAATAGTAACAACGGTAATTATCTTTAATTATCTTGATTAATTAGTAATCGGGTAGTTAAGGATAATAAAATAATATCATAATAATACCAGATGACCCCAACATGTGTCGTAATGCTACTAGTTTTGTCATGGAAGACCATGGAATGCCTTGTGCCAAACTTCGGGACCCCATGGAATCACTTTTGGGTGAAAGTGACACTTTATCATTTTATTTTTAAAGAAAGGATAATATCACTAAAGAATGTATCACCTGAGTAAAACATTTTTAATTTTGTCTACATAAATTATCGCTTGGAATATAAATATTCATTGTAAATATAAAAAGATTTAATACATCATAGTATTTTTTTTATAATTTTTAGACATTAAATAAATTAAATTTTTTACGACACCATGATGATGCAGCGATTACCACATTAATGAATGATTTAAATAAAATGAAAATATAATGTAAAATTTAATACTTAAATTTGTCAAACACCTATTGTATGACTATATTTCTATCCCTTATCACCTTATCCTCGAGATATATCAATGTGAAACCTTTAAAATCCGAAACTCATTTTAATATAAAGTAACATTTTATAACTTTCCAAGAGTACCCCTCCTATCCTCTTATAAAAGACCCCCAACTCTACCTCTTTACACACACTTCTCATGCAATTGTATCATCCAAGCTCAGATAATTTTCTTTCTCCTCATCCCTCTCTTCATCCTAGAAGACTTAAATTAGGCAGAAAGCTCTTCAAGAAACCCTTTTGGTTCAAACCAAGAGGAGTTACCCGATTCAAAGGTAAAGTCTTCTCTAATGTTCTTTTGTTTTAATTTTCTTCTCCAACCCCCTAAACACTTTTTATTATTTTATTTTGTAACAACACTAGTATCTTCAATATAATAGGATGTTTTTATAATAATTATTCGAGAAAACCTTACACACACCTACATCTAATGGTTAAAAAACTTACTGTTTCTGTGGATGGAGAATTTCTGCCTCACGAAACGATGATTGTTCAATATTATTCTAACACCTTAAAAGGTGGCCATTAAGATGTCAATATATTTATATATGATATATAATATGTTTATGTTTTCTTTAATCTTCTGTATTTTTACATTTATGGCATACCTTTATGGTATCCATTATGGGTAAACGTGATATCTTTATTTTAGGAAGTGCGGACTATTGCCCCCTCAAATTGAGTTGATTCATTAATGCCATATGTGGAACGTATAAAATATGGATTTAATTATATTATATATGTTATTATACTGGAATTATAATATACCTTTATTTAATTATGATTCCATTCCATAAAATACAAAATAGAAATGAAAGTAGCGTTCATGCGTACGTACAGCTTACCGTCTCCATGAACGGTGCATTTAATTTCTTACCTCTAAATGTTATGTAATATTATAAATGCATTTATATAGTGGATATATATGACATATATAATATCTACATCATGAATAAAATTCTGGATATAATAGATACATGAACGACTTGTAATTATAAAGAGTTTATTTTTGACTCAAGTACCAATGATCGACAAAACGACCATTATTAACTTGAATAATTACATAGTGTTCATAACATGGTAATAAGTGATATAAAATGAATAATTACCTTGAAAAAGGTTCTTAAGAAATTAGAAATTAACTCAAGTTTATTATTCAGGAGTTTAAAGAATGATCGAGTAAAGTTGGACCCGAGGTATGAGACTTCGTCTCAATCTCCTTTCATTGAGGAATATTTTGTTTTATACACAACATTGTTTTATATGGTGTATAAACCCCTTTGACTTTTACATCTATTCAGAAAGAATTAATTTTATATGAATCATTTTACAAAATGATAAAAAGAAGTTTTTTTTGTTGTACGTTTTTGGCGACAATGACTTCTCCACCGCTATGACCATTATTTGAATTTCGGCTTCCACTACAAGCCCTAACTTTTTTTAAATGAAAAATAAATAACATGTTTTACATTTTTTTTTGGTTTTGAAAAAGGTTTTGATAATGTTCTTATTATATCAATGTGTTATTTATATCTTTTTATTGAAATATGGAAATGTTATGTTTCCTTTAGGCATGTTTTATGTGATACGATTATGTTATGATTATTGGGAATTGTTTATGAAGATGGGTGGTTCCGTGATTAACTAAGGGTGGGTGAGCCCGATATAGCTTTCCAATGAATTGGGTAACGTGAAGGAGTTAAACTCTATGGTTGTCTCCAAAGAGATTTAGGGAATCTACTTTTACGGTTATTCCAAACATAACCATAAGTGTTACTCCCTATGTAAGAATGTTATGAATGCATCAAGTTACCTTTATGTTTTATGATTTCTATGATTTATTCATGATTTGATGAGGTATTTTTAAATTCGTATGTTTTATGAGTAAAGTATGATTTCATACATGGAAAAATGTTTTCATTTCGTACTTTTATATACCTTACTAATATTTTTATGCTCATCCCATGTTTTTGAAATGTTTTTCACAGGTCAAGGGAAAGGTACAAGATATGATGATAGTGTCAAGGAAGTGTCAAGAAAGAATCCATGTTTTATTTTAAATATGTTTCCGTTGATGGGAAAAATGAGTAATATCTTTTATGTAACCACTTTGTTTAAATGTGGAATGTAATATATGATTTATGATATAATTCTCTAAAACTGTAAACCTGAAAATATCCTCAATGTGTTTTCTTGATATAACTCAATATTAAGTAATGTTTAATGTCGGGGCCTTATAGTTGGTATCAAAGGTCGGTTTAGATAACTTTAGGAGTTATAATTCTATTAAATGATTATCCAAAAATATTTATTTTATGGTCCAATTGAAATGATATAGAATTTGAAGATTACCATGTTTCTTCATCTAATCCATGTTTGTTCCGAATGGTTTTCCACAGAGGAAATAGGGAAGTAGTGCTAGGAAGGCATACATAAGGAAATGACCTTCCGAATTAGCATCCTGAGATGGTTGGAATTGGAACTTAACAGTTTGTTATAGTAATGGTTCAGTTGACTCAAACGATAAATGGTGGCAGTATCCATGCACGAGATCAGCCAGATCAACTGAAGAGGAACATGTCAGTGGTGGAACAATTCATGAGGCAACATCCCCCATCATTCAGAGGATCATCTGACTCTGTGCTAGCTGAAGGGTGGATTAAAGCACTAAAGAAGATTTTTGATGTCATGGTGTGTTCAGACAATCAAAAGGTTAGCCTTGTTGTTTACCATTTGGATGGTGAAGCAGATCAATGGTGCTCGATGGTTAAAATTATCAAGGATGCTGATGAGATTGATGCTCTCGACTGTGATTAATTCAAAGGTATGTTTCTTGAGAAGTGTTTTCCAAAGTAATTTCGACATAGGATGGAAAATCATTTCTTAGAATTGAGGCAAGAGGACGACTCAATGGCTACTTATGAGGAAAGGTTTACTCGATTGGCAAGGCATGCTCCAAATTTTATCGGAGACCTTGATAGTAAAATCAATAATTTTTACTCAAGATTAAAGCCAAAATATCGAAGGGCATTGGATTCTAGTGAGTTCAAAATTTATGAAAACCTTGTTCAATGTGCTAAGAAGGTGGAAATGGATTTTTCCGATGATCAAGTGTTCTATAACAACCAACAGAAGAAAAGACCGATGTGGCAAGAGAAAGGGAAGAATTATTCAAAAAGGTCTGTTGGAAAGAAATCTAAGTTTCTATTTTTTGATAAATGTGGTAAAAGTCATGATGGGGAATGTCTTTTAAATTCTGGAAAGTGCTACCAATGTGGTATGATGGGATATAAGGCTCGTGATTGCACTGAAAAAGATCAGGGTGATGGTAAGACCAAATTTGATTTACAGTTAGTGAAATGTTTCAAGTGAAATTATATGGGTCACTATGCAAACGAGTGTCCGAGAAAGAGCTTGAGTGATAGGAGGAAGTTATACTACAATTATAAAGGGGTGGTGAAATCCTTTTCAACTACTTCAGCAGATGTTGGGTGATCAAATGAAGTGGTATTAGGTATCTTGTTTGTTTTTTCAGATTATTCCAGTGTGTTGTTTGATTCAGGGTATACAGATTACTTCATCTTTGAAAACCTTTCTTGTAAATTGGGAATACCATCTCAAGAAATGACTCTTGAACTTGTGGTAAAAACACCTGGGGGAAATTTTGTGGCAAAAATAATTTATAAGAACATTCCTATCCTTATCTGTGGAAAGAACCTACTTGCAAACCTTATTGTTTTACCTCTTGTAGAGTTTGATGTTATCCTAGGTATAGATTGGCTCTCTATTTACAATGCTAAGATTGAATGTAGAGCTAAAGAAGTTTCTTTTAAGAAAGACTTTCATTTTGTGTACAAGAATGAACCCTTAGTGTTGATAACATATCAAGAGACTGAGAAACTTGTAAAAGATGGAAATGAATGTTACCATGCACATATTTTTGAAAACAAAGGAACTGTTTAGATTAATGATGTGCAAGTGGTAAATGAGTATCCTGATGTTTTTCCTGATGAGTTTCTTGGAATAATACCAGATCAAGAAGTTGAATTTACTGTTGACTTAGTTCCCGATGCTAATCCAATTTCAAAACCCCCTTATCGAATGGCTCAAATTGAACTTTTAGATTTGAAGGAGAAATTGCAAGATTTAGATAAAGGTTTCATTCGACCTAGAACATCACCATGGGGTGCTCCTATTTTATTTGTTAAAAAGAAAGATGGGTCAATGAGACTTTGCATTGATTATAGAGCCTTGAATAACATCACTGTTAAGAACAAATATCATTTGCCTCATATCGGTTATTTGTTTGACCAGCTCTAGGGAGGTCAGTATTTTTCAAAGATTAACATGAGATTGGGGCACCATCAGTTCAAGGTAAAGGAAGTAGATATTCTTAAGACTGCGTTTCGTATATGATATGACCATTATGAATTTGTATTAAGGCCTTTTGGGCTAACCGATGCACATGCTGTATTCATGGACCTTATGAATGTAATTTTCCATGAGTTCTTAGATAAGTTTGTGGTTGTTTTCATTGATGATATTTTGGTGTTTTCTAAAAGTAAAGAGGGTCATGAAAGACATTTAAGGGTTATTTTTCAAACCTTAAAAGAAAATAAATTTTATGGGAAATTCAGTAAGTGTGAATTTTGGTTGAAACAAATTTCTTTCCTTGGTCATATTGTTTATAAAGAGGGAATAACTGTTGATCCTGCAAAAAAAAGGTTGTGGAAGAATGACCACGACTCAGAAATGTAACTGAGATTCGTAGTTTTCTTGTTTGGTAGGCTATTACCAAAGTTTTGTTAGAAATTTTTCCCGATTATCTAGTCTAATGACTACGCTAACTTGGAAGGGTGTTAAGTTTATCTGGACAAAAGAATATGATGATTGTTTTTAAGAACTGAAAAGAAGACTGGTGAATTCTCCAGTTCTGGCACTACCTTCCAGGAATGGGGAATTTGTTATCTACTATGATTCTTCATCGAAAGGAATTGGTTGCGTCCTAATGCAGAATGATCAGGTAATTGCTTATGCTTCACGTCAGTTGAAAACTCATGAGCTAAATTACCCTACACATGATTTGGAATTAGCTGCTATTGTTTTCGCTTGAAAAATTTGGAGGCATCATTTGTATGGAGTAAAGTGTGAAATATATACCAATCACAAAAGTTTAAAGTATATATTCACTCAGAAAGAATTGAACATGAGATAGAGGAGATGGATAGAATTAATCAAGGATTATGATTGTACAATTCATTACAATCCAGGAAGAGAAAATAAAGTGGTTGCTGCTTTGAGTTGAAAAAGTAATGCATCATTAACAATTTTGTGTTTGGAACGTGATCATTTGGTTAAGGATTTGATAAAATTTGGCATAGAAGTTATTGATGAAGGATGTCCTTCTGTTTTGTTTCAGGTATTAGTGAAATATTCTCTATCAGACAGAATTAAGAAAGCACAGAAGCAAGACAGTGAGTTGCAGAAAATGGTAGAGCTGGTTCAGAAAGGTAAGTTGCCTGAATTCAACATTGATAATGATTGTGTTTTGAGATTTGGGAAGAGATTGTGTGTACTATGTGATTCACAGTTGAAGAGAGAGTTGTTATGTGAAGCTCGTAGTTCTCTGTTTTTAGTTCATCCAAGTAGTACTATGATGTATAGAGATATTCGGGAGTATTACTGGTGGGATGGAATGAAAAGAGATATTTCTGATTTTACTGTGAAGTGTTTAACTTTTAAATAGGTTAAAGCAGAGAGGAAGTTACCGAAAGGGATGCTTCAGCCTTTACTAGTGCCAGAGTGGAAATGGGAGAATATAACCACGGACTTCATTGTGGGATTTCCGAAGACACCTCGAGGTAATAAAGTAATCTGGGTTATTGTTGATCGATTGACTAAATCTGCTCATTTTCTTGATATACGAGATAATTTTACCTAGATAAAATTTATCATTTGTATCTTAATGAGATATTTAGGTTACATGGAGTTCCTCTCTCCAGGGTTTCTGACCGTGATCCCAGGTTACTTCTAACTTTTGGAAAGGCCTTCAGAAGTTGTTGGATACTGACTTAAATTTTAGTACAACTTTTCCTCCTTAATTAGATGGGCAGTCAGAACAAACGATTCCGAATTTTAAGGATATGATACATGATTGTTTGATGGATTATCAAGGAAGTTGGGACTGACATCTTTCTTTTGATTAGTTATCTTTTAATAACAGTTTTCATTCCAGTATACAGATGGCACCATTTGAGGCATTATATGGGAAGTGATGTCGAACTCCATCTTTTTGGGATGAAGTGGGTGAAAGGAAGTTGATGGGACAAGAATTGGTAGAAGAGTTGGCAAAAAAAGATCAGCTGATACAGAAACACATGAGAACAGCTTAGAGCAGGCAGAAAAGTTATGCGGACAATAGGATGAAGTATCTCTCTTTTGAGGTAGGCGGTCATGTTTTTCTCAAAGTAACACTATGGAAAAGTGTGATGTGATTTGGTAAAAAGGAAAGATGAGTCCAATGTTCATTGGACCATAAAAAATTATGGATGGAATTAGATCATTTTTATACCAAGTCGCTTTACCTCTGAGTTTATCTCAGGTACACAATGTTTTTCAAGTTTCAATGTTAAAGAAGTACATGCCAGATCCATCTCATGTTTTGAGTCCATAGGTAGTTCAGTTGGAAGAGAAACTATCTTATGAGGAACAACCGGTCCAGATTCATGACCATAGGGAGAAAGTGTTGCAGAATAAGGTGATTCATCAAGTAATGGTTTTGTGGAAAACCCACAAGATTGAAGAGGCAACATGGGAATCTGAAAATGCAATGAGGGAAAAATACCCCCACTTATTCGATAAGTAAATAAATTGCGGGGAAATAATTTTCTAAATGGGGGAAGGATGTAACATCCCAATTAATTAATGAATAATATATATTCTTATCTATGTCTATTTATGAATTAGATAGTCTTTTAGAGGCTAAAAATGAGAATAAATCCAATTTTAAGCATGAAATACACTAATATTTTTAAAAGATTGTTTTACTTCCTTTTGATGGAAATATATTTTTAAATAAACCTTTTGACAATTTTATAAGCTCTATTTTTCAAAATAAACATATTATTTATGATTTGGACATTGAAATTTACCTTGGGTTAATTTTTGGTATTTTTCTGACAATGTTCATTTTTAACGAATAGTGAAAAATACTGCATTTCACATCAAAAATAATTTTTCATCTAATTTAATTATATGGTTAGATTATCTTTTTACTTGGTCTTAAAGTTTAATTAGAATATATTTTTAAAATTTAATCCAATGGTGGTCATTATAATGAATTTCACTTTGGAATTGGGCATAAACAAGTGCCAAACGTTTCATAGATATTGTTTCAAAAAACTCGCTATTTCTTTTGACAACATGAATTATTTTTTAAATTAATTATTGAAATTTCTATGTTTGGAATTTGGTAAAATGGATTCCATATTTGGAATCATAAGGTCCAAATAATGTAATTAATACTCTTTTCTTTTTGACATTATGAATAGTAACGACAGTAATTATCTTGATTAATTAGTAATCAGGTAGTTAAGGATAATAAACTAATATCATAATAACAACAAATTAACCCAACATGTGTCCTAATACTACTGTTTGTGTCATGGCCGACCATGGGATTCCTTGTGCCAAACTTAGGGACCCCATGGAATCACTTTTGGGTGAAAGTGACACTTTGTCATTTTATTTTTAAAGAAATGAGAATATCACTAAAGAATGTATCACCCGAGTAAAACATTTTTACTTTTGTTTACATAAATGATCTCTTGTACTATAAATAGTAATTGTAATGCTAAAAATACTTCCTAAATCATAGTATTTTTTTTATAATTTTTATACATTAAATAAATTAATTTTTTTATTACACCATGATTATGCAATGATTACCTCATTAATGAACGGTATAAATAAAATGAAAAGATAATGTAAAATCTACAACTTAAACTTGTCAAAGACCTGTTGGATGAGTATATTTAGATCCCTTATCATATTATCCTAAATATATATCAATTTGGGTCCTTTATAATCCGAAACTAATTTTAATATAAAGTAATATTTTATAACTTTCCAAGAGTACCCCTCCTCTCCTCTTATAAAAGACCCCCACCTCTACCTCTTTACACACACTTCTCAAGCCATTGGATCGGCCAATATCTGCTCATTTTATCTCTTTTCATCCTTGTATTCATCTTAGAAGCCTTACCTTAGGCATAAATCTCTTTAATAATCCCTTTTGGTTCAAACCAAGAGGAGTTACCCGATTCAAAGAAAAAGTCTTCTCTAATGTTCTTTTGTTTTATTTTGCATATCCAACCCCCTAAAATATTTTTATTCCTTTATTTTGTAACACGAACAGTATATTAAATATAATAGGATGTTTTTATAATAATTATTTGAGCTAAACTTACACACACCTACATCTAATGGTTAAAGAACATAATGTTTCTATGGATAGCGAATTTCTGCCTCACGAAACGATGATTGTTCAATATTTCTCTAACACCATAAAAGGTGGACATTAAGATGTCACTACATTTATATATGATATATAATATTTTTATGTTTTCCTTAAGCTTCTGTATTTTTACATTTATGGAATACCTTTATGTTTTCAATTATGGGTAAACGTGATATCTTCATTTTAGGAAGTGCGGACTATCACCCCCTCAAAGTGATTTGATTCGTTAATTCCATATGTGGAACATATAAAAGATGGAGTTAAGTATATTATATATTATATTATACAGGAATAATAATATACCTTTATTTCATTCTGATTCCATTCTATAAAATACAAAATAGAAATGAAATTAGCGTTCATGCGTACGAACGGCTTACCGTCTCCATGAACGGTGCATTTCATTTCTTACCTCTAAATGTTATGTAATATTATAAATGCATGTATATACTGGATATATATGATATATATGATATCTAAATCATGAATATAATTCTGGATATAATTGATACATGAACGACTTGTAATTATAAAGAGTTTATTTTTGACTCAAGTACCAATGATCGACAAAACGACCCTTATTAACATAAATAATTACTTAGTGTTCATAACATGGTAATAAGTGATATAAAAGGAATAATTAAATTGAAAAAGGTTCTTAAGAAAGTATAAATTAACTCAAGTTTATTATTCAGGAGGTAAAATAACGATCGAGTCAAGTCGGACCCGAGGTATGGGACTTCGTCTCAATCTCCTTTTATTGAGGCATATTTTTTTTTATACACAACTTTATTTTATACGTGGTATAAAAACCTTTGACTTTTAAATCTATTAAAAAGGAATTTTTTTTATACGATGAGTTTTACTAAACAACAAAATGAATGTTTTTTTTCGTACGTATGCCGCGACAACAACTTCTCCACCGTCGTGACCATTATTTGAGTTTCGGCTTCCTCTACAGGCCATAGCATTTTTTAAATGAAAAATAAATACCATGTTTTACTTTTCCTTTATTTTGGTATTTAAAATAGTTTTGATAATTTTTTATTATATAAATGTGTTATTGATATCTTGTGATTGAAATGAGGAAAATTTATTCTTCCTTTATGCATGTTTTATGTGATATGATTACATTATGGTTCTTGAGCATTATTTATGAAGATAGGTGGTTTCGTGATAAAATAAGAGCGGGTGAGCCCGATATAGCTCTCCAATGCCTTGGGTAACATGAAGGAGTTAAACACTAAGGTTTTCTCCGAAGAGATTTAGGGAATATACTATGATGGGTATTCCAAACGTAACCATGAGGGCTACTCCCTACGTAAGAATGTTATGAATGCCTCAATTTACCTTTATGTCTTATGATTTCTATGATTTATTCATGATTTGATGAGGTATATTAAAATGATTATGTTTTATGAGTAAACTATGATTTCATACATAGAC
Organism: Viscum album; assembly: GCA_963277665.1. NCBI lineage: Eukaryota > Viridiplantae > Streptophyta > Magnoliopsida > Santalales > Viscaceae > Viscum > Viscum album. The sequence goes on from OY728145.1 coordinate 1,989,312,553, forward strand.
TAATGTTTTCATTTCTTACTTTTATATCCCTTACTGAGATTTTTACGCTCATCCCAAGTTTTTGAAATGTTTTTCACAGGTCAAGGGAAAGGTACATGATATGATGATAGTGTCAAGGAAGTGTCAAGAAAGAATCCATGTTTTATTTTAAATATGTTTCCGTTGATGGGAAAAATGAGTACTATATTTTATATATACACTTTGTTTAAATGTGTAATGTAATGCATGATTTATGATCTAATTCTCTAAAACTCTAAACCTGAAAAGACCCTCAACGTGTATTCTTGGAAAAACTCAATATTAAATAATGTTTAAGGATGGGGCCTTATAGACCCCATTGGGTATGAAACATGTAACATCCTGAGATTTTATGAGAAATTGTTTTTTATGTCTTATGTTATACGCAACACCAAAGGAATCTTTCACAGCACACAATACAGACTTGGCTTGCATTAAACGCAATCGTGACCTTTCTCGATAGCGTGTGTAGTACGCAATACCGGGTTTCGCTAAAAAATGATATATTATTATGAACTAGCCATTATTAATTGTATTAATTACATTTTGAATTTTATTATTCATCATAAACAATTTCTAGAACATCGTAAGAGAACAAAATAAATTTTTTCGGGTAAAATAAGTATTTTTCAAAAAATGCAGTTTTGCCACCTTTTGATGGTGCACCCACATTAAATCTAGTTTTTGGCATTATTATAAGATAAATTTGACAAAATAAAATTCTTCTTTTGAATCAGGGTATAAAATTTTACTTTGGATAATTTTTTTATATTTTTCTGGTAACTTTCATATTTTGATGAATAGTAAAAATACGCTAATTTTTAATTAATAACAACTTTTTTGCATTGAGATAATTTATATGGTTAAATTATAATATTTAATGGTTCTAAAGTATAAATATAATATATTTTTACCATCTAATATAATGTATGTCATTAGCATTAATTTCACATTGAATTCATAGGAAAACACATTTCAATCTTTGGCAATGTTTTAACTTCTAAAACCCGTTTTCTTAACAACGGGATTTATTTTAAATTAATTAATGAAACTTATATGTTTTTAACTTTTAAAAATGGATTCCATATTTGGAATCCGTGGGTCCAAGTTATGTTAATAGGCTACTTTTTATTTTTGGGCATTATGAACAGTAACTACGGTAAATTTTATTTACTATAGTTAAAGGTATATCGGGTAATTAAGGGTAAATATAAGATTATAAAATTACCCTAACACCTTCCAAAATCCTATTGGATGACTAAAAGTCGACCCATATCACCTAAGGGTTGGATTAGATTCATTTAATGGACTTTTTTCCATGAAAGTAATTTAATTATTATTAAAACCAAAGAATGTGACAACATGTCACTTTCTTAAATCTTATAAGTATAATAATTTTAATTTAGTGATAAACTTAATGAAACTTCGAACATGAATAGTATCAAAAAATCTAATACAATTATCTACATCATAGGAATTTATTTATAATTTTTAGGGATTAAATAATTATCATTAATTATGACACAATAGTGATGTTGAAATTATTTTATTAATTAAAATATCAAAAAAATGGTTTTAAAAATATTAAAATAAATATTATATGAACTATTTAATGTGCTCCACTAATTTTATAGATACATATGAATTTTTATGAATATATTAAATCTTTTAGTTCAAACATATCTTCTGTATATATTTTATTTAAAATCAAATAAATGAATAGTGTCAAAATTGACACTTGTTATTTTATAAAAATAACATATTATAAATTTTTTTAAAAATCACAAAAATATTTAAAATTTATAAATTAAAATTTATATGGTCTAAGATGTCATAAAGTGTCAAATTATGGAAAAATCACAACACATATGTAATTATATATAATAATTTAAAATTTAGAATATTATTACCACAAATAAATTTAAATTGATAAATAAGGATAAATCAAGTTGATAATGTTTAAAATAAATTCCTAACATGTCTAAATTTTATTGGTTGATGATATTACAACTCTATCTCATCTAATCTTCGGATATGAGTCATTTTGGAAGTTTTTAAGTGGGGTTGGGATTTAATATAAACTAATATTTCTTATATTTCCAAAGGTGCCCCTCTCATCCCTTATAAAAGGGCACCTCCTCCCTCTCCTCCTCACACCAATTTGAGCCTTCATGCTCATCCAAAACCTACCCATTTCACTTCCCAACTTCCCTAGAAACATCCTAGAGGTCATGGTATTCTTTAAAGACCAATGTTAGTTCCCTAAAAGGAGGTCTCAAAGAGGCGCTTCAAAGAAGAGTTAATGCTAGTTACCGATTCTTTCAACTTTATTTCTTCTTCCACATCTTCTTCTTTAGTTGTTTCATTATGAAGTAATAATATCAGTATCACTCATATACTTATATTTTATTATAAGTATGAAACAAACCTATTTCACCATCTATCCATCCTACGGAAAATGAAATCACCGCACGTGCGTACGTACGGAATACCGTCTCCACGCCGTGGTGTAATCTATTTTCCACAACTACATTACTTGTATGGGTATAATGGTGTAAATAAATAACTATATATGATTATTTTAAAGTTTTATTTATTCTGAAATAGTATTCATACACTCTAATACAATTCCACGATCATGGGAACGATATTATCGCTCATGCGTACGTATAGAATACCGTCTCCACGATGTGATGCGACTCGTTCTACATGATCTTCATTGAATAATGATTATATAAATGAATTGAATGAATAAATATGATATATAGTACACTAATACCATTCTGGAAATGAGGTATCTATAACCTAAAGAGAAGAATAAGAATTTATTCGACAAAACACGCATAAGAACAAAAAGTAATAAACACCAGAATAACAAGTAGCAATGAAATATTACTAATAAGAAGTTAAGAAAATGACCATATATGATATAATAACAATGAGTATGATTCTGGAATATGTCAATGACATTATTTAAATCATTATACAGGAGGTTCAGACACTTACGAAGCAAATCGGACCTAAGGTAAGGGAAAATATCACAATCTCATTTTTATTCGAGATTGTTTATACTTTTATATTTACTAGGGTATATTTTACCATACATATCCATGTTTCCTCAATATGTAATATTATTTCCATCCACCTACAATTTTTTAAATCAAATTTACCCTTAGATGAGTTTTTAGTAAATGTTATGAAAGGAATCTTTTGTCGTTTTTCGTACGAGGTACTTTTTGACTTTTCCGACAAAAGTACGAGAAGAATGATTTTTTAACTTATACAGAATGAATGGATTTTTAAAACATTATTTCCAAGAAGCTTCCTTAAAAAAAATTTCATGTTTATTTTTAATCAACTTCTTTTAGTTTAATATTGTATTACATGTTAAGAAAGGAAAATGTTTTTGAAGTAGAAAGGATATTTTCCTCAATAATGGAGTTCATGTGTGTTATCAAAACTGTTTTACATCTAAGATAATATAAGGATCTGTTTCTATCCCTATTGTTAAATTAATTTGATTATTTTGTGACGGAATTATTTTTTATGAATTTCTTTATCTTATATGAATTGTTTTATGAAGACACGATGTTTAAGAATCCCATTTTTATTACATGGGTTATGCAATGATGTATGATTTATGATTTTGTGGCACACATAAGAATGGTATCATTATGAGATGGGTGTGACCTATATCTCCCTCCAATGCATTCAGTAATGATTATATATCTCATGAGATAGATATGGCTGGAATGGCAGGTTAAACCGGTTCAGTGAAATAGGACTGAAATGAGGAATGAACTCGGTTCAGAAATGGACTCTTTCCCACTAAGATAGTCATGGAAATGAGTCTTGACTAATAAGAAATGATTCTCTATGATTATGTGTGTATTCCACAAAGTTCCATGTTTTATGTTATGGTTATTGTGATTACATTTCACTACCATGATTTATCCCATGTTATGAAATTATGATATCTTTTGCAGGGTAAGATTTCCAAAATGTTATGTTCTTATGAATTTTATGTGATTGATATTTCTTTTGTTTACCCTTACTAAGAATTTGAGCTCACCCTTTTGTATGTTTTCTTTCCCCAGGCCAGGAAGAAGATTACTAAGTAAGATATGCCAAAAAGGGACTATAGATATGATGAAATAAATGGGAGACAATGTAGATGCTTTATAAACCAGTTGTTTATGTTTCCCAGTTTCTAAAGACACTATACCTATACGGTCCTTTCATGGGTTTGTTATATGTTTTAACAAGTGTACATCAATTTTGAAGTATTAACAATGTATGTAAAGTATGGGTCGTTTTAGTTGGTATTAGAGGAAAGGTATAGTCAACCTTTGGAAACTAGGATGTGAAAGCCTTAGTAAAAACCCTAAGGATAAGTCTAAGCATAGAACACACACTTAGTGTTTTAGAAATGGACATGAACAACCTATGATAAGACCTTGAGTGTAAAATTTTATTCTTGACTATGTGTTTTTCCTATTATAATTATTGTTGCTCACACTATTCTGCTTGGTTTTAGTCAATGGCTGGAACCTGAAGGAACCGTGTTAATGCAGAATGAGATGGGAAATGCAATGATTGTCCCCCTGAGCAACCAAACATTATGGGAGCTAGAATGAAAATCTTGTATACATGCTCACACAACTTTCTCAAGCTATGAATCATGCAGGACTTCCAAACGAGCAAAGGACGGAGCAACATTCTGTTGAATCCTTCATGAGGCAGTGTCCACCTTCATTCAGTGGGTCTACTGATCCATTAGTGGCTGAACAATGGATTAGTACCACTGAAAAGATATTTTCAGTTCTTCAATGTTCTGAACATGATAAAGTCATCTTAGCAGTATATCATTTGGAAGGTGATGCTGATCAATGGTGGAATCTTATTATGAATACGAGATAAAGGGATGAAATTGAGTCCATGGAATGGGACGAGTTCAAGAACATATTTTTCAATAAGTACTTCCCTCATATTCTCTGAACAAAGATAGGGAAAGAGTTTTTTGAACTGAGGTAAAAGGTTGATGAATCTGTTGGTACCTATGAAGAAAATTTTACAAGAATTGCAAGGTACGCTTCTGGTATTATTATCCAACCTGAGAGTAATATCGATCGATTCTTTAGTGGTTTAAAACCAAGTCTTAAAAGTGAGTTAGCCATAACAGACTTCAATAACTATGAGGAAATTGTTCGATGTGCTCTCAAGGTTGAGATGGAGATTGGTGTAACCCATCAGTCACATGGGTTTGATAAGAAGAGGAAAATGGAATTGAAAGGAAAATCTAAAGACCACACTGAAAAGAAGATGAGTTTTATCTTATGCTCAAAGTGTGGAAAGAAACATGGAGGAAATTGTCTTAAGGGGACAAGAAAATGATATAAGTGTGGAAAAGAAGGTCATCAGGAAATTGAATGTCGAAATAATGGGAAGAAGATGTCTAATGATGCAAACAAAGGAAGGGATACACAGAATGAACCTACTACACTTCAATGTTTCATGTGCAAGGAGATTGGTCATTATGCCAATCAATGCCCAAATCCAAGGGTTGATGATGATGATCGACGTCAACAAACTCTTAAGGCCAAAGAAAAAGGAAAGTCACATGCAATTACTATCGACGATGTGGAGTACGAAAATGATGTGGTGAGAGGTACGATTACCATCCACTCTAAAGTAGCAAATGTTTTATTTGATTCTGGATCCACCCAATATTTTATTTCAGAAGAATTTCCTAAGGGTATCACCGTATTACCTCAACAATTAGATGTTGAGTTGGCTGTGACAACTCCTAATGGCACAACAGTCGCATCAAAAGTTTACAATTCTTCTCCGATTGAAGTTTGTGGTAAAGTGCTTCCTGAAAATCTTGTGATCCTTCCTATAGTGGAATTTGATGTGATTCTTGGCATGGATTGGATTTCATTATATGGAGCTCATATCAATTTATAAAGAAGGGAAGTCACATTTCATATTCCAGATCAATCTATGATCGTCTATCGATGCAAGGATGAACATAACCTTCCATTGGAAATTTCTTCCATCTTATGGGTCTTGATTCCACTAAATGAAGGTTATTTATCTCAAATGGTTGGTGAGAAACTCACAATTAATAATATTTCCATTTTACGGGAGTTTGATGATGTCTTTCCGGGGGAATTGACGGTTCTTCCACCAAATCGTGATGTTGAGTTTTCAATAGAACTCATACCAGGTGATTTACCTATTTCAAAGACACCTTATAGAATGGACCCAATTGAGTTACAGGAATTGAAGACGAAATTACAAGAGAATCTTGATAAAGGATTCATACGCCCTAGTGTGTCACCTTGGGGAGCACCTGTTCTGTTTGTTAAGAAGAAAGATGGATCAATGAGACTCTGCATTGACTATCGAGAACTTAACAAGATCACTATCAAGAACAAATATCCTCTCCCACGCATTGATGACTTATTTGACCAACTACGCGGAGCTCAATACTTTTCCAAGATTGATCTTCGTTCACGATATCATCAATTAAGGGTCAAAAGGGAGGATATACCAAAGACAGTTTTCCATACAAGGTATGGACACTATGAATTTATAGTGATTCCATTTGGTCTTACTAATGCCCCTACTATCTTCATGGATCTAATGAATGGAGTATTTAGAGACTATCTTGATCAGTTTGTGGTAGTCTTTTTAGATGATATTCTTGTCTATTCAAAGATCAAGGAAGAACATGAAGATCACTTGAGACTTGTATTGACGACCCTGAGAAAGGAGAAGCTTTATGCCAAATTTACCAAGTGTTAATTTTGGCATAAAAAAGTTGCATTTTTGGGTCACATAATCTCAAAAGACGGGATATCTGTGGATCCAGCAAAAATAGAGGTTATCAAAAGATGGTCGAGACCAATAACAGTAACTGAGATCCAAAGTTTTCTTGGTTTGGCTGGATATTATCGACGTTTTGTGAATTATTTTTCATGATTATCTAATCCACTCACCAAGTTGAATTGGAAAGGAGTTATGTTTGTTTGGACCGAGGAATGTGAAGAGAATTTCAAGGAGTTGAAAAGAAGGTTATCCAGTGCACCTGTACTCACACATCCTTGTAGTGGAGAAGGGTTTGTGATCTACAGTGATGCATCCAAGAAGGGATTGGGGTGTGTTATTATGAAAAATGATATGGTGATAGCTTATGCCTCACGACAGTGGAAAATCAATGAGCAAAATTACCCAACTCATGATTTGGAGTTAGCTTCGGTAATCTTTGCATTAAAGATTTGGAGGCATTATCTTTATGGAGAAAGGTGTGACATTTATACTGATCATAAAAGTTTAAAGTATATTTTCACACAAATGGAGCTGAATATGCACCAAAGAAGATGGTTAGATCTGATTAAGGATTACGACTGATCAATTCATTACCACCCTGGGAAAGAAAACAAGGTGGCAGATGCATTAAGTCGACAAGACCATGCAAGTTTATCCATGATGAGGATCACAACAGATCCAATATTTATGGATTTACAAAGGATGGGTCTTGGAATTATAATGGAAGGGGGAAAATCGTATCTTTCTCAAATGAATGTTCAACCATCTATACACGTGAAGATTAAAGAGTCACAAAAAGAATATGTAGAGTTAGAAAAGAAGGTCAGAAATGTTCCTGAATTCAACCTTGATTGTGATGGGATAATAAAGTTAAAGAATCGGTTTTGTGTTCCTCCCATCCCCGAATTAAAGAAGGTGCTGCTGGATGAGGCTCATATTTCTTCATTATATATTCATCCTGGAAGCACGAAGATGTATAGGGACCTGAAATAGTACTTCTGGTGGGATGGAATGAAAAGAGATGTTGCTAAATATGTCTCTCGATGCTTGGTTTTCCAGCAAGTTAAAGCAAAGAGACAGAAGTCTAAGGGGATGTTACAACCATTACCCATACCCAAATGGAAATGGGAAAACATCACTATAGACATTGTCACCGGACTTCCTAAAACATCCAAAGGCAATAATGCTATTTGGGTCATAGTTGATCATCTTATAAAGTCTGCACACTTCATTGCTATTAGAGAGGATTTCTCTCTAGATCATCTTGCCAGAATAAATGTAAAGGTAGTGGTAATATTGCATGGAGTTCCACTTTCTATTATATCTGATCAAGATTTGAGGTTTACCTCAAAGTTATGGTGAATTCTTCAGCATACTCTGGATACATAGTTGAGTTTCACCACTACTTATCATCCTCATACAGACATACAGTCTGAGGGGACAATTCAAACACTAGGAGATATGTTGAGAGCTTGCTCTATAGATTTCAAAGGTGGTTGGGATCAACACCTACTTTTGGTGGAATTTTCTTATAATAATAGCTTTCACTCTAGTATTCAGATGGCTCCTTATGAATCTCTCTATGGAAAAAAATGCAGGACTCCAACTTGCTGGGATGAAGTTGGGGAAAGAAAGCTATTTGGACCTGATCTTGTTGATGAAATGGCAGAAAATGTCAGATCTATTCAACAACACATAAGATCAGCTCAGAGTCGACAAAAAAGTTATGACGACAACTGAAGAAAAGACCTAGAGTTTGAAGTGGGTGATAACGTGTTCGTACTAATATCTAACTGGAAGAGGGTCATGAGATTTGGAAAGAAGGGAAAGTTGAGCCCTAGATATATCGGTCCCTTTGAAATTCTGGATCATGTTGGGAAGGTATCTTACCTATTGGTGCTTCAACCGAATCTATCTCAAGTTCACGATGTGTTCCATGTATCTCTCCTCAGAAAGTACATACGTGACCCTTCACATGTACTCAACTCAGAAGTTGTACCGCTGAAACAAGATCTTTCTTATGAAGAAAAGTCGATAGAGATTCTCGATCGTAGTGTAAATGTCCTATAGAACAAGACCACTCGCTTGGTGAAAGTTGTATAGAGGAACCACCAATTAGAAGATGCTACAATGGAGCTAGAGGATATGATGAGGGAGAGGTATCCTAATCTGTATGTTACAAGTGACGAATTTTGAGGGAGAAATTCATTTTAAGGGGGGTAGAATGTAACATCCTGATATTTTATGAGAATTTTTTTAATTTCTTATGTTATACACAACACCAAATGAATCTTTCACAGCACACAATACGAACTTGGCTTGCATTACACGCAATCACGACCTTCCTCGATAGCGTGTGTAGTACGCAATACCAGGTTTCACTAAACAATGATATATTATTATGAACATTCCGTTATGAGTAGTATTAACTACTTTTTGAATTTTATTATTCATCATACACATTTTCTAGAACATGGTCAGAGAACAAAATAAATTTTTTGGGTAAAATAAGTATTTAAAAAAAATGCAGTTTTTCCGCCTTTTGATGGCGCACCCACATTAAATATAGTTTTTGACATGATTATAAGTTCAATTTGAAAAAAATAAAATTGTTCTTTTGAATCAGGGTATAAAAATTTACTTTGGATAAATTTTTGATATTTTTCTGATAACTTTCATATTTTGATGAATAGTAAAAATACGCTAATTTTTAATTAAAAACAACTTTTTTCATTGAGATAATTTATATGGTTAAATTATAATATTGAATTGTTTTAAAGTATAAATAGAATATATTTCTACCATTTAATATAATATATGTCATTGGCATTAATTTCACATTGAATTCATAGGTAAAAACATTTCAATCTTTGGCAATGTTTTAACTTCTAAAACCCATTTTCTTAACAACGACATTTATATTAAATTAATTACTACAACTTATATGTTTTTAATTTTGAAAAATGGATACCATATTTGGAATTAGTGGGTCAAAATTATGTTAATAGACTACTTCTTATTTTTTGTCCTTATGAATAGTAACTACGGTAAATTTTATTTACCATAGTTAAAGGTAAATCGGGTAATTAAGGGTAAATATAAGATTATAAAATTACCCTAACATCTGCCAAAATCATATTGGATGACTAAATGTTGACCCAAATAACTAAGGGTCAGATTAGATTCATTTAATAGACTTTTTTCCATGAAAATAATTTAATTATTATTAAAACCAAAGAATGTGACAACATGTCACTTTCTTAAATCTTGTAAGTATAATAATTTTAATTTAGTGATAAACTTAATGAAACATCAAACATGAATAGAATCAATAAATATACTACAATTATCTACATCATATGAATTTATTTAGAATTTTTAGGGATTAAATAATTATCATTAATTATGACACAATAGTGATGTTGAAATTATTTTATTAATTAAAATATCAAATAAACGATTTTAAAAATATTAAAATAAATATTATATGAACTATTTAATGTTCTCAACTAATTTTTTATATACATATGATATTTTATGAATATATTAAAGCTTTTATTTCAAACATATCTTCTGTATATATTTTATTTAAATTCAAATAAATGAATAGTGTCAAAATTGACACTATTGTTATTTTATAAAAATAACATATTATAAAATTGTTTAGAAATCACAAAAATATTTAAAATTTATAAATTAAAATTTATATGGTCTAAAATGTCATAAAGTGTCAAATTATGGAAAATTCACAACACATATATAATTATTTATAATAATTTAAAATTTAGAATATTATTACCACAAATAAAATTAAATTGATAAATAAGGATAAATCAAGTTGATAATGTTAAAAATAAATTCCTAGCATGTCTAAATTTTATTTGATGATGATATTACGACCTTATCGCATCTAAGAATTGGATATGAGTCATTTTGGTAGTTTTTAAGTGGGGTTGGGATTTAGTATAAACTAATATTTCTTATATTTCCAAAGGTGCCCCTCTCCTCCCTTATAAAAGGGCACCTCCTCCCTCTCCTCCTGACACCAATTTGATCATTCAAGCTCGGCCAACCCCTAACCATTTCACTTCCCCACTTCCCTAGAAACATCTTAGAGGTCCTGTTCTTCTTCAAAGACCAATTTTAGTGCCCTAAAAGGAGGTCTCAAAGAGGCGCCTCAAAGAAGAGGTAATGTCCGTTTCCGATTCTTTTAACATTATTTCTTCTTCCACTTATTATTCTTTATTAGTTTCATTATGAAGTAATAACATAAGTATCAATAATATAATTATATGTTATTATAAGTATGAAACAACCCTATTTCACCATCTATCCATCCTACGGAAAATGAAATCACCACGCGTGCGTACGTACGGAATACCGTCTCCACGCCGTGGTGTAATCTATTTTCCACCACCACCTTACTTGGATGGGTATAATGGTGAAAATAAATAACTATATAGGATTATTGTAAAGTTTTATTGATTCTGAAATAGTATACATACACTCTAATACAATTCTACGATCATGGGAACGATATCATCGCTCGTGCGTGCGTACAGAATACCGTCTCCACAATGTGATGCGACTCGTTCTACATGATCTTCATTGAATAATGATTATATAAATGAATTTAATGAATAAATATGATATATAGTACACTAATACCGTTCTGGAAATTAGGTATCTATAACCTAAAGAGAATAATAAGAATTTATTCGACAAAACACGCATAAGAACAAAAAGTAATAAACACCCGAATAACAAGTAGCAATGAAATACTAGTAATAAGAAGCTAATAAAATGACCATATATGATATAATAACAATGATTATGATTCTGGAATAAGTCAATGACATTATTTAAATCATTATACAGGAGGTTCGGACACTTACGAAGAAAATCAGACCTAAGGTAAGGGAAAATATAACAATCTCAGTTTTATCTGAGATTGTTTATACTTTTATATTTACTAGGGTGTATTTTATCATCCACATCCATGTATCCTCAATATGTAATATTATTTCCATCCACCTAAAAATTTTTAAATCCAATTTTACCCTTAGGTGAGTTTTTAGTAAAAGTTATGAATGGAATATTTTGTCGTTTTTCGTACGAGGTACTTTTTTGACTTTTCCAACAAAAGTACGAGAAGAATGTTTTTTAACTTATACATAATGAATGTATTTTTAAAACACTATTTCCAATAATCTTCCTTTACAGGTTTTCAAGTTTATTTTTAATCAACTTCTTTTAGTTTAAAATTGTACGACATGTTAAGGATGGAAAATGCTTCTGAAGTAGAAAAGATATTTTCCTCAAGAATAGAGTTCAAGTGTGTTATCAAAATTATATTACATCTAAGATAATATAGGGTTCTGTTTCTATCCCTATTATTACATTGATTTGATTATGTTGTGATGGAATTATTTTTTATGAATTTCATTATCTTATATGAATTGTTTTATGAAGTCACGATGTTTAAGAATCCCATTTTTATTACATGGGTTATGCAGTGATGTATGATTTATGATTTTGTGGAACACATAAGAATGGTATCATTATGAGATGGGTGGGACCTATATCTCCCTCCAATTCATTGGGTAAAGATTTTATATCTCATGAGATAGACATGGCTGTAACGGCAGGTTAAACCGGTTCAGTGAAACAGGACTGAAACGAGGAATGAACTCAGTTCAGAAATGGACTTTGTCCACTAAGATAGTCTTGGAAATGAGTCCTGACTAATAAAAAATGATTCTCTGTGATCATGTGTGTATGACAAAAAGTTCCATGTTTTAAGTTATGGTTATTTTGATTACATTTCACTACCATGATTTATCCCATGTTATGAAATTATGATCTCTTTTGTAGGGTAATATTTACAAAATGTTATGTTCTTATGAATTTGATGTGATTGATATTTCTTTTGTTTACCCTTACTGAGAATTTGAGCTCACCCTTTTGTATGTTTTCTTTCCCCGGGTCAGGAAGAATAGTATTAAGTAAGACATGCCAAAAAGGGATTATAGATGTGTTGAAATAAATGGGAGATAGTGTAGATGCATTATGAACCAGTTGTTTATGTTTCCCAGTTTCTAAAGACACTATAACTATATGGTCCTTTCATGGTTTTGTTATATGTTGTAATAAGTGTAATTAAATTTTGAAGTATTAACAATGTATGTATTGTATGGGTCGTTATAAAACACCATTGGGTATGACATGTCGTTGTGGTGGCCTCACCATTGTGGTTGTCTCACAATTATTTTTTTCTCACCATTTTGGTTGTCTCACAATTGGTTTTCTCAACATTGTTTGTCACAACATTTTTTGTCTCCCCGTTTTCAACTTCACACCATTGGTTTTCATGAATTTAATTTTTTTTCATTTTTCAATTATAGAACCACTGATTTTTAAATTATTTACAGTTTATTTAATTTTTTATAACTCAATTCAAATTTTATCATATTTTTCTATTTTTATTTTTTTATCTATAAAAATCCCAAATAATAAATGAAATATTTTTTCTTTTCCAACACACCTACTTCATCACAATATTTCTCTCAAGATCCATTGCACCCATTTTATATCCTAATGTTTGACCTCCCTTATTCCTCTCATTTTAACAAGATGATTTTCATGGCTGAACTGAATCCTTCTTCTAAGTCTTCACCAAGAAATTTTTTTCCATCAAAGAATCAAAAATATGAGTAAATTTTTCAACCTCACATGAGAACTATTGAATCAAGAGTTATCTAAAGAAGTTATAGCACCCAAAAAGGAAGTTAAAGAATAATTTATACTTTCAAGATTATATTTATTATAGAAAGTAATACAGAACAAAGGTTTTTTGTATTTTTTTCTTAAAATAAGCTAACATTTTATCCTAAGATGGTTTATGAGTTATATCATTTTGTGGAGTTTAGTTTTGAAGAAGTAGAAGTGTACTGGGTAAAAAGCTGATTTTAAGGTCATAATTTTTTATTTTCTTGAAAACGGTGACTAGAGTGCTTAAAAGTACCATATAAAGTTGTTTTCAATGATTATCAAGGAACTATCCTGTAAGATGCTGAAAATTTAATTTATGAATAATATCTTGTTAAGATGACAGGTGATGGAATTATAGTAAGACCATTATCTTCTAAGTTGGATGTGGGGTGTAGGATATTTTTTAATCTTATTATATTGATTTTATGTCCAAGGAAGGGTGAATTTTCCACCATAAGGTATCAGGATGTATGTTGTAATTTTTTTGATGAAAATATGCCAAAATATAAACCATTAAAAATATCTCTTGCTTTATATATTTAAAATTACCAAGAAAACATCTAGTTCAAACTCCCTGAAATATTTGAATATGATTTCTACTATGTTGAAATCTTGAAATCTGATGACAAAAATGATGAGTCAGCTATGGACTATTGTGGTTTTTGTACCACAAAAGAGATTTGTTTAATGATGAAAATTAGCTCGAAACCTTGGAAAAAGCAGTGGGTAGATGATAGAGACAATATTTATATTGACTTCAACCATATAAACCATCCATCAAGGAAAAAAGACATTATTAATCCTACTTTGGAACCAGATGATACACTGAAGTATTATGATGATAAGGAATAATATTCTATTAGTGGAAAAGAATAAGAGGAATATTTAGTAGATAAGGGTACTAACCTTGACCAATCTCATAGTTCTCCTCCTATAAATTATGGATATCATAGACTTCCAAAGAATCTACCTAAAAGAGAAAATGTAGAAAAAGGTGATGAAGAAGAAGCTAATGTATCTGGAGAAGAACAATTTAAAAATAGTTCCAAGTCTAATCATGAACTTGGTGATGAAGGAGATGATGATGATGAAGGTGGTGATGATGAATCATATACTGATTATTGTAGTGGGAAAATTATAAGTGATAATGTTGAGATTCCTAAATATCTAGCTTTTTCTTCTGAAGTTCATATTTTTAGATTAGAAGAAAGATCATGTTTTTTTTTGTAGAAATGGATGTTTATGGAAAAGAGGAAGACACATCTATTGCGGGGTAGAAATCCCCATGTTATGGATGTCATAACGTTATTGATGGAGTTAATAATGTATCTACTACTAGTGATCAAACATAGTCAAATGTAGATGTTATGGAGAAGATAAGGATTATTTCTTCCATTGAGAAACATGTGGATAAGAATATGGTAAATTAGATTCTAGTTGTTGATTATTTGAAAGATATGGCAGCTTCAGACAATTCTTCATTTAATGAGAATATGGAGGATGCACCTTCTGTTTAACAGAAAAATGAGAACTCTATTAGTATACTTACTGTAATGTTAACTACCACTGCTAATTCCTCAGTAGCTTATATTATTGAAAAAACTTCTGGTAGATTTATTGATCCCATAAAAGTGGGATGTGATTTATGATTTGGAAAGGTTGGAAGTTCACTAAATAATTGTAAACCAACCATTCAAGAAGAAAGAGATCTTGAAGGACTGATGGTTGATCAGATTGATGTTGGTGGTTTCTTAGAGTGGTTTGTTTTTGTAAGATAAAATTCCTTCATGTTCATGGGACTGTTGTTGTGGTTCATGAGGCTATACAAGTGAATGTCTATATGTCTCCTCTAGTAAAAAATCTAGGAATTGATGCTAAATTTTCTATTCAGATAGAAGTAAATTGAGATCCCTTTGCTCCTCTTCTAGATTATTTCCATATGTTTACTTTATCTTCTGTAAAAACTGATTGGCACCTCAAACCCATCATTACTAGAGAAACTCTCCCTCTCTACATGGTGCACCTTTAACCCTTCCTCGATCTCCTTTAGCTTTAACTACTATTCCAACTACACCCTCAGTCACTTTTTCCTCTACCTTAGACCATATCCAATCCAAGGAACAATGAAAAACACAAATAGAACATTCTTTAATATCTTGAGATTTCAGTTTGATTATAATTTTTGTCTTTGATGGGATTTTTTCCTATTGATTTTTTTTACTAAACTGTAATATTTTTTTTATGAATTTTATCATGATATTTTTATTATATTGAATTCTCTTTTTTTCTTTTTCTTATTATCTTTTTAATAATCCCATAAGGAGGTGAAATCTAGTATGTAATTTATTTATGCATTTATAATTGATTTTCATTCTTTATCTTTGCTACCACCTATATACTATGTAATGATTTATACTTGATATATATGTGATGATTTATTTTTTTGATCTTACATTTGATGCCATGATTTGTGATCATCAAAAAGTGATAGATTCTCAACCTCCATGTTTTAATGATCAAAAAATTATGTTTATTATAATGTTAACTAGCTTCATGTTTTTTGTAAGGATATTATAATATGATATAGGTGATTAAAGTTTCACTATGTATGAGTCATCGTTGAGGATGAGACACCAATAAGGATGAGACACCATCAATACTAACTCATTGTTGTCCTAAGACACTATTATCTATGTCATACCGCTAAATCATACATTCGAAAATGTATGAGTCACCCTTCAATTAGACCTACCTTCAAAGGAGTCACTGACATAAGGATGACTAACCATCAATTGAAACACTACCAATACAAGTCTCTACTAGAATTGTGAAACTATTCCAAATTCTCACTACCAGACATAGACACCAATATAGAGATACGTCATTAGAAAGACACATAACCAGAATTCGGTCACCATTGCAGGACTCACCAGCACTACCTTTTGAATTAATTTCTCTGACAACTAGTTTATCAAATTTAATTCCATTCATTATTTTAATGTTTGTTTCTTAATGGCCTAACATATTGAATTAAATGATGTTTCAACACTAAGTAATTAGATTTATAATATTCCAATGCTTATGTGGATACTCAGGCATACTGTTGATAAAAATAAGAGCATACTGTTTTAGGCAGTGTGTAAAGAAGTGATAGATTTCATACTAAACCAAACAAATATGAAACTGATTAAAATAACATAACTGATAAATCCTTCTCTACTTGAACAAGTAATTCAAAGATTAAAATACATCTACTACCTTCATATTTTCATGAAGCGATGTGTCCACGACACTCAGTTTTACTGATGTTTCAAGATCTTGAATCAAGCTATATTTTCAAAATTCTTTCAAGGAGTCACGATATTTACTTCATAAAAAAGCAAGAATCACTATCCCTTAATAATCTTAGATTTCTTAGTTTTTTTATTTCTTTTTACATTATGAGTTGTGTTTGATACTCTATTTATTTAACACACACTGCCTCCAACTATAAACTATAAGATACACTGATATATTTTAAAATACCTTTTTATCATTTGTAGTTATACAAAAATTTTGGAAGGGGTCTTGTGTGAACTATTATATTTTTTACTACCATAAATAATAGTTTAAGAGGCCTTGTGCATTCTAGACAATTTTATACTATTGTAAAACCCGATCCAGGTAGTGAATCAAACTGTTTATTTATATCACCTACTTGGTGGTATATGATCACTAGGTGGAGAGGACTAAGTCCCAAATTGAGAATAAACATACTATATTCAAAATTCTAATACATGTTTTATTTTTTTTATTTTGAATATATTCTTTAAAATTAATTTTTTTAAACTATGAAAACAATTAATTGTTGGATAATAAAGCTTAATTAGTGTATTATAAGTGTTTAATTAAGTAAATTTATTTAAACGGATTAAGTGATATTGAATATTATTTTATCCAATACCTAAAAAATGTATAATAAATAATTTTAAGGATTTAAAGTTATAATGAACTTCTATTTTGGTAAAGTAGGCCAATTTTAAATTAACTGGGGGAATATATTTTAATCCATTTTGAATAATTGTTTTGTGTACTCAATTCACCTACCTATTAAGATACTCACTCTAACCAATAATAAATATTACATATTAATATAATAATATTAATTACATATCATAATGAATCATGTTAGAATATTTTAAGTCTAGTTCCTTTCGAAACACAGATACATAAAACAATGGTTCATAAGTGAAGAACATGATCTCCCACAAAGTAATTCATAAATAGACCCTTCTTAAAAATATCACACATAATACCATTCTTTATAATATGGGGAAATAAATCATAAGAAACGGGGATACCATTTTCTTAGTAAGGGTAAAAAGATAGATATCAATATAATATGAGTATAAGGGCATGAGCAGATGAGATTAAAAATTTAAAAATCATACCTTACATATCATAAATCATAAACTAGAGTCACTACCTAAATCTTGGAAGTTCATAAGCCACAAATAATAAATGAATCAATGAAAATAGGACCTGACAACATAATATTTTCATAATACATAGATTTCTGAAAAAATAAGCAGATAAGACCTTATGTCAAGGATACCCACCAAGGCATTTATAAAGTGTTAGGATAGGTCTATCTAGTTGATTACCTACATCAATCTTGGGATGGTCTTATGTGTACCCCCTTTTAAATATTGGGATAACCCCCTATGTTACATATAAGCTCATGGAACATTAATCATTATTTAATAAATTAGAGGGAGATATAGGTCCCACTCATCACATAATCCATAAATTTTTCTTCCATAAAACATTCATCATATCAAAACCCAAGAAATAAAATAGGTTTCATGAACATTTCATCATATTATAAACAATAATAAAGAAACATAGTTTATAAAAAAAATTCATCATAAAAATTACCTATCTAGACAAATAAAATGTATAAGGACACAACCAAAAACATTACATATTTGTGTGTTTTATACCAGAACATACATTCTTACACATTGATGATATTTTCTGGTTTAGAGTTTTATAGAATTAGAACATAAAGCATACATAACTTCCCAAAATCATACATGAGGATACCAGTAAAACAATATCCATTTCTTCCAAAATATATATATTTTAAAAAATCATGATTTCTTTGAAAAATATTCATAAATTTTAACATGAATTTATTATTTCATCTATAGATCCTTATAACCTAATAATTTTTAAAAAAACATTGGATGAACACAAAAATCTTAGTAAGAGATATATATAAAGAAATCATTAGTTAAGTGATAACATAAAAACCCAATAAAACCCACTTAATAAAAACTCATTAGCATGCATATAAACATAATGTATTTGACATGGAACATATTTACCATATAACTCTTATAATCAACCTTACACACAAAATAACAATTCAGACAACTTTCATATCTGGAGTACCCAATGCATTGGAGAGCTATAATGGGTCTCACCCATCATATCTTAAGCTATAATGGGCTCAACCCAACATATCTTGAGCAATAATGGGATAAAACCAACATATCATGAGCTATAATGGGATCAACCCAACATAACTATGTCCAAGGATCATGTAAAAGTAATAAAGAATCAGTAAATCATGATAAACCACTTATCCCATATATAAATAAAATAAAAATATTTTATAATTTCATTAAAGAGACATTTAAAAGGGTATTAAAAGGAAAGACCCTTAAAATATAATTAAAGTCATAATTAATAGAATTTAATAGATATATTTATACTTGGTAAATACACATAATACAACATAATATAAACAAAAAATCCTCACACAAATAATCTCAATACCATATAATGAATAAAGTATAAGTTTATCCCAACGAATGGAATTTGGGTTAAGAATTACCTTAAATCAGGTTCATCTTACATAAAATGTGATTATACCTTTAATATAATTGTTAAATTGGTTTTATTAATAATTTAAAGATTCATTATAATTTTTATAACACCTTATATAATCATTTTATAACATCATTCAACCCATTAATTTATAATATTATGTGATTCCCATTGTTTCTAGTGAGTACTTCACATGATTTCCATGGTCGGTTCGTAAATGATTTCCTTGTCGAATGGAACAGAAACTACAGAAGTGAAATTAGTTGTTATTAACATGTTACAGAATTTTAAATGATTCCATAAATCATTTTTTACATTGTATTAGGATTAATCATTAGATAAATCATCAGTGATAATCATTAGTTCATTTTGGTGAATTTTGATCATTATGAATGACTTCTATTTTATTAATTAATAATATGCATAAAAACTGATTTAAGAACATAATATATCATATAATATGTATTATAAAATTTAATTTAACCATATTAAAGGTTTTATGACCATTTTTTAAGGAAGTAAAGGAAATTGAAGACACATCATCCATGATGTCGGTAAATCGACACATCACAGAAAGTGTTTTTATTTTGAGAATAAGAGAGAGATGAGAAGAAGTAAGTTGATGAGTTTTCAACAAACATGATAAAATTATAGTATTTATATGATACCAGGGCTTTGATTCCACTTACATAAGGATAGGGTATGAGCGTAAAAGAAAATAAAAATAATTGAAATGAAAATAAACAAAAATGAAAGAGGGTTTTTACCTCTGGATCTCTTCTCCTTGAGATCCATTTTATTCCCTTTGGTATTGGCCTTTTGGTGTGACCAGTAAGTCTTGGAAGTGGGGAAAATACTTGGGAATAATATTGGGATGAATTTAAAAAATTATCAAAGCTAGAGAGGTTCCAGAAGAAGGGGAGGTGATGGTGGTATTTATAGTGGAGTAGAGGAGTGGTTTTCCATTATTTTAATTATTAGTTTAATATGTTATCTCAAGACTATGAATAGTATTGGTTATTGTGAAAAAAATAGTAATACATGCATGTGAGTTCAAACCAATTTCCATTTACATCATCCATTACTCATGCATGATTCATAAATTCATTTATTTAGCATATTTTTTAAATTATCAAAATTCACTATTCACAAAAATTCTAGTATTTCAGAAAAGTCCCAAAAAATTCACTCCAACCATTTTTCAATTCATAAAATTCAAAAATGAAATCCATTTTATCCAAATATTTTTCTAAATATGATAAGTTTAATTTTTAATTGAAATCATAATTTATTTGAAAAATAACAATTTTAAAAACAATAACTGATTTTATAACACCTTGAAAAATTAATTTTTGTATTATAAAGTTATGTTAAAACTATAAGATAATAATTTATGATTACATTTGATGAAAATAATTTTCATTAAAATTACATAATTAATCATAAATTTTTAATTAAATATTTAGGACTTATAAAAAAACCAACACTTATATAATGATCATATTTTAACTTATAAGATGCCTTTTTATTATACATTCATGGGTGAGGTTACTATACATTTGGTAGATTTACTATTCATAAAGATAATATTACTATTCATAAGGGTATATCACTATTCATAAGGGTATGCTACTCTTCATATGGGTATCATACTTTTCACCAAAAATTAATTTAGTCATATCAGACTCCAAATAATATACTGATCGCAACTGTGCATGTCCATTTTTTGATATTCAAAACATAGAAGCGGAATATTATGTTAAATAGCTAGTTTATAACAGTCACCTTAAAACAAAGTTTCATTATGTAGAGACACAGTGTTTCATTCATTAAATTAAATTTATTTTTAAAACATTTGGATGTGACATTCTCCCCACATTTTATAAATTACATCCACACAATTTTTATTTACTTATTAAACTAATGAAGGTACCTTTCCCTCATAGAATTTTCAGATTCCGAAGTTACTTCTTCAAAAATGCAGTTTCTCCATAAATACCTTTACCTGGTGGATTACCATATTCCACAATACATGATATCTATGATCAAGAATATGAATAGTTATCTCTTCATAAGAATGGTTTTCTTCCAGCTAAAGTATTTATGGTCTCGAAACATGAGATGAATCTAGCACATACTTTCTCAATATTGAAACATAAAAAACCTTGTTTACATGAGATAAATTATGAGGAAAAGATATGTGGTGGGAGACTGGCCTAAATTTTTAGAGGATTTCATAAGGTCTAATGAACCATGGAATTATATTTCCTTTTTAGCAAAATGCATAACTGTTTTTTATGGAGGAATTTTAAGGAAAACATGATAACCTTCCACAAATAAAATTTCTTTCCTCCTATTATCTGCATAAATTTTCAACCTGATCTGAGCTATCCTCATGTATTTCTGAATCATATGAAATTTTTCTACCACTTCCAACACTAATTATGGTCCCATCAACTTTATTTCCTCGACTTCTTCCCAAAATGATGATGTTCGACAACACTTTCTATAAAATCCATCAGAATGTTCCATCTGTATTCTAGAATGAAATCTATTATGATTAGAAAACTCTAATAAGGAAAGATGATGTTCTAAACTGTAACATCCTGACCCAAATCACCTATAAGATGGTGGATATAACGGTTCATCACAAGACCTCAAGCACATCTCCTCAAATGCCAGAGGCTGCCAACTAGCAGCGAGGGCCTTTTTGTGCCCGAGGGCTAGACTATGCCCTCATAGGTAATATGTATTTTCACAGTGAAAGTAAAAATTAATTAATAATAAATAGAAAAATAATATAAATGAAGAAACTATAGAAGAATAAATATAAATAATTAAAATGAATAGTACTCAAGTGTGGAAGCTCACAAAATGATGTCATTCCATGATGTATGTCTAAACTGAAAGTACAGAAAATAGAACCCAAGCATGCTATCAACTAAAAATAAAAGACAAAAAGTGCAAAAACTACATCATGAGCAAGGCTCGGTTCTATGCCTTAGTCTCCATCCTATGTAGAAAAAATCATTCAAGAATCAGAAGTGTCACACTTCCCTTTTTCAATACCTGCAATCATATAATCTACTCGGGTGTCAATGACGGTCGAGCAGGGTGTGAGATAAAATCACAGTAGGCCGACATCAAAGGTGTCTAAAAAATTCCATTTCATTCAATAATAAAATCTAGTGTTCAATTATATAAAAATTTTAGTAAATTTATTAAGTGTAACATAATAAATAAGTAATCCCAGGTTCCAAGCGGCACCTGTGACTAATCACCTACTTCAGCCTAAGCCAGAATTCTGAAAGAACTACCTGTAAGCAGAATGCACATATACATACATATAAATCTTGGAAGAGTATGCTAAACCAAGGAAGAGGCATACCCCCCATGTTTTTTCTTTAACTTGGGGTCTATGTCATGTGTCAACTAGGTGTACTTCAACATACTAGAAAATATCTCAAAACTCAAGAGACTAACAATGACATTAATATAAACCTTTAATGCATCATTATTAAGGTTCAAGTTGAGAGTTGGGGTCTGAGCCCATTCTGAAGGTATCACTATGGAACATCCTTTAGTTATCCAATACCATCGAGCCCATCTAAGGAAATCTTTCTAAAGACCAAGTATAGCTCATGGCATAGCTTTACCATGAGTCTGTCCCGATATCGCAAAAAGGGGTCGAGTGTCATCCAAGGCTGGCTTAGCCACATTGCCAATGGATCTGTCCCAATAGGCCCTTTTGGAACTATTATCAATCATATGTTTTAGAAATCCCGGGGAAGTCTCTTTTCAACAAAGATAAGAACACCTCCCCAACACATATAGGTAACAATCAGGAACGAAGGGTCTAAGCATGCCCCTTAACATGAGACCCACCTCCTTTCCCCACCCTAAATTTAATTTATGTTCTCAAAGCAGCAGCTATGATATCAACATATTTAATTATAGTTTGAAACCAAACAGGTACACATGTGCATCACACAGTGAAAATTAAATATTTCAGTATAGAAATCTTAATAAGGAATGGTACCACATCAATATAAGAAGACAAATGAACCCTTAAATAAATAAATAAATTGGATCAACCAACTACCGGGATCCAACAATTCCAAAGTTCAAAATTAATCTAAATTAACTATTTTAAATTAAACAAAACACAATAGGATGTGAAAAACATGCAGATAAAGACAATTTTTAATAATAAATAAACCGGCACAACCAACTACCATAGATTCAACAATTCAGGATTTATAAATAATATAAATTAATTATTTTAATTGAACACAACAAAAATAGGTTGCACAAAACATGCAATTAAATAAATTAATAGTTTGGGCTAACAAAAATTATACTAACCACATCGTCATGCCCAAAGGGGTGTCCAAACTTACTACAACAAATTAAACAAATTAATGTTGAGCAAGTGTTGTTTTCAATATTACATAATATTGTTATTTAAAGGGGAGAGATTATTGAATTTAATACTCTATATCTTTATGATAATTTTGATGCTCACAAATATCCTTAATTATTTTCTAATGATTTTATTTGTTAAGAATTTTGCATGAATTTGTTATATTATTTTACTCTTGAAATGACGAGAATTTATTATTAACGTATTCATATTTAGTGTGTTCTGGAAACACTGTTCATACCCTACTTATTCAGGATTGGCTTTAGCGTGTTCTGGAAACACTGTTCATACCCAACATGGAGAAACGTACCGTAACGATGAAACCCATGTATTCTTTTAAGATAAGAAAAAAGTATGGTTAATCAACCATACGTTATCGGCAAAGTATGGAAGAAGAACCCTACGTTAGGAGGGAACCATATGTTTGGGATATCAAAAAAGTATAGATGGATAACCATATGTAAGTATTAAATGTTACATTTGTTTCTCAAAAGTATGGTTCATCAACCTTACTTTTGTGAACAGCCATACGTTCTTAGAAAAGTATGGATCAAGTAAAAGTATGGATCTTTTATAATTCTTTTGAATGTTGAAGAGAAAAGTATGGATGCAAAAACCTACATTTGTAATGAACCATACATTGTCAACCATATGTTTGAAGGCCACGTCATCAACGTTACGTTTGGCATCAGATAATTTAAAAAATGATATTTTGATACAACGGTCAGAAAACTGATTATTAGGTGGATTTCAAGATGATTTTAAATGTGATTTTAAAGTACGATCTTGATCGATTCAAATTTGTTTTATCAATGACTTAAGGTTTGAATTAAAAGGATTTATTTATGTCGATTCTTCTGGGATGTTACGACTACTCTGTACATTCCAATGTTTGAATTTCACGAGTCAAAAGGCGACTTTTATGGATCTAAATTTGTAGGGGGATGTGCTCATAGTTATTATATATTTATGTTTTCCCTGAAATAGATAATTATGATTAATCTATAATCCAAAAATGGTGGAAAAAGAAAAAATAGAGAATAATTGAAAAGTACAGATCTGCTAATTCAAGAGGAGCTTCAAAAGATCTGTTTGTTGAAGAAGAAGGAACACGATAGAAGATTCACTTATTCTACATCAAAGATCTACTGTGGATATGCTACTGCTGAAATTGTGAATTATATTTCTCTATATATTGCAACGGGATTGATTCATAATAAATATTATGTGAATAGAATTATTTTTGAAGGTGACGATCTATCTACTATCAATTTCATGCTGTTGCAATTGTGATAAACATCTAGAAAGTATTTTTAGAATAAAAAAATCTTTATTTCTATTCTTGAATGATTGGATTCTCATAATAAGCTGTGTAGGGTTTGTGAGTGAACCAGAAGGCTTTGTTTTTCCTTAATTTGTAAAGGTGTCAATAGCTTGCACTCAGTTGTTGAAAGGTATGTTGAAATGAGGACCAAATACTAAAAAGCACCAAGCTAGTGGAGTAGAGCATTTTTGGAGTGGACCTGGGGCATTTTGTTCCCCAAAACACTATACATATTGTGTCTCTACAATTCATATTTCTGTTGCATTACTCATCTGATTAAAGTAAAAAAAGGCAGAAACAATCTTGCAAACATTTGTGAAAAGACAAAATTCACCCCCCCCCTCTTGTGTATATTTGGTTTAATCTGATCAAACAATTAGCATCATAGGCTGAACATTCTGATAAAGACTTAACAAGATGAAAGTGATTATACAAAGAGAAGGTTGACTGATACAAGAGAGGGAATGTCTATGGTCATAGAACCATACTTTAATGGAGAAAACTATGGATGCTGGAAGTCACGAATGATTATTTATCTAAAAAACCTTGGATATAAATTATATTCAAAGATCCAGACATCATATGAAATACCAGAAAAACCTGAAATATGGAGTGAAGCTACTGAAGAAAAATATGATATAAAATCAAAGGAAATGAATGCAATTATATGTGGTCTTGGACCTGATAAATTCAACAGAGTATCTCAATGCTCAACAGAATATGAAATGTGGAAAACTATTACTGTTGGTTATGAAGGAACTAACAATACCAGGGAAATTAGACATGAAACTGGCAAGCTTAAATTTGATACATTCAGAATGGTTGAAGGTGAAAGCATTAATCAAATGAATGGAAGATTGATATAGATTTTCAATAACATAACCGCCTTGGGAGATCCCTTTCAACAAGCTTATCAAGCTTTAAAAGTACTAAGAGTACTACCTACAAAGTGGAATGGAATATCTACTACAATTAGACAGTCGACACCTTTCAAGAACTTAACCATGATAGAACTGATTGGAACACTAATAATGTATGAATCTTAGATGCAAGATGAAGCTAATGAAAAAAAGTGCTTATTAAGAAAGATGACATTTCCTTGAATGTGTCATCACATAGAAAAAATAGAAAGTTGAAGAAAAGTGTAAAAGAGAAATCAGAAAGTTATGATTTATCAAATTCTGATGTGCAACTGGATCAGCTAGCCAGAAGATTCACTAAATTCTACAGAAACAAGAAGGGATTCAGAAAATCCTTCAAAAATGATGACAAGGAAGTCAGATGTTATGAATGAAAGAAAATGGGTCATATCAGACCTGACTGTCCTCAGCTAAAAGAAGACAAGAGAAAGAAATTAATCAAAATAAATGATTGTGAGAATAATGAAAAGAAATCCATGAATGTTACATGGAGTTTATCTGAAGACTCCAGTAGCACTTTTGAATCATACTCATAGAAGGAAGAAGTAAATTTGAAAGCCAACATGTGATTTATGACAGACACAGATGAGCTACAATCTTACTACTCTTCTGACTCTAGTTCTGAATCTAGTTACTCTAATGAAAAACTTGCAGCCTAATACAATATTCTTGAAAAAAATATGAGCCTTTTTTTATAACAACCAATACTTTACATAAATGGTTAATACTACAAAATTTAAGCATACTTTTTACAACATATACCAAAACCATGAAAGGACCGTATAGGTATAGTGCCTTTAGAAACTGGGAAACATAAACAACTGGTTCAAAAAGAATCTACACTATCTCCCATTTATTTCATCATATATATAGTCCATTTTTGGTATATCTTACTTAATAACCTTCTTCCTAACCTGGGGAAAGAAAACATACAAAAGGGTGAGCTCAAATGCGCAGTAAGGGTAAACAAAAGAAATATCAGTCACATCATATTCATAAGAACATAACATTTTGGAAATCTTAACCTGCAAAATAGATCATAATTTCAAAACATGGGATAAATCATAGTAGTGAAATGTAATCCCAATAATTATAAAATAAAACATGATGCTTTGTGGAATACACACATAATCATAGAAAATCATTTCTTAGTAGTCAAGATTCATTGCCAAGACTATCTTAGTGGACAATGTTCATTTCTTAATCGAGTTCACTCCCTGTTTCAGTCTTGTTTCACTGAACCGGTTTAACCTACCGTTCCAACCATGTCTATCTCATGAGATATAAATCTTTACCCAATGAATTGAAGGAAGATATAGGTCCCCCCCATCTCATAATGATTCCATTATTATGTGTGCTAGAAAATCATAAACCATACATCATAGCATAACCCATGTAATAAAAATGGGATTCTTAAACATCGCGACATCATAAAACAATTCATATAAGATAAAGGAATTCATAAAAATAATTCATTCACAACATAATCAAATCAATGTAACAATAGTTATAGAAACATAACCCTATATTATCTTAGATGGAAAATAATTTTGATAAAACACTTGAACTCCATTCTTGAGGAAAATATCCTTTCTACTTCAAAAACACTTTTCCTTTCTTAACATGTCATACAATTTTAAACTAAAAGAAGTTGATTAAAAATAATCTTAAAAACTTGTGAAGGAATATTCTTGGAAATAATGTTTTAAAAATCCATTCATGCCATATAATTTAAAAAACATACTTCTCATACTTTGGCCGGAAAAGTCAAAAAGTACCTCGTACGAAAAACGACAAAAGATTTATTTCATATCTTTTACTAAAAACTCACCAAAGGGTAAAATTGGATTTAAAAAATTGTAGGAGGATAGAAATAATATTACATATTGAGAAATCATGGATTTGGATGATAAAATACACCCCAGTAAATACCAAAGTATAAACAATCTCGGATAAAAATGAGATTGTGAGATTTTCCCATACCTTGTGTGAAAACATACTTTAAACTTTTATGATCAGTATAAATATCAAACCTTTCTCCATAAAGATAATGCCTCCAAATATTTAATGCAAAGATTACCGTAGCTAACTCCAAATCATGAGGTGGGTAATTTTGCTCATGGATTTTCAACTTTCGTGAGGCATAAGCTATCACCATATCATTTTGAAAAAAAACACACCCCAATCCCTTCTTGGATGAATCACTATAGATCACAAACCGTTCTCCACTACAAGGCAGTGTGAGCACAGGTGCACTGAATAACCTCCTCTTAAACTCCTTGAAATTCTTTTCACATTCCTCCATTCAAACAAACTTAAATCCTTTCCGAGTCAACTTGGTGAGTGGATTAGATAATCATGAAAAATATGTCAGAAATAGTCGATGATATCAATCCAATCCAAGAAAAATTCGGATCTCAGTTACTGTAGTTGGTCTCGACCATCTTTCGATAACCTCTGTATTTGTGGGATCCATAGATATACCCTCTTTTGAGATTATGTGACCCAAAAATGAAACTTTTGAAACCAAAATTCACACTTGGTAAATTTGGCATAAATCTTATCCTTTCTCAGGGTCTTCAATACAATTCTCAAGTGATCTTCGTGTTCTTCCTTTCTCTTTGAATAGACAAGAATATCTTCTATAAAGACTACCACAAACTGATCAAGATAGTCTCTAAAGACTCTATTCATGAGATCCATGAATATAGCAGGGGCATTAGTAAGACCAAATGGCATCACTATAAATTCATAGTGTCCATACCTTGTACGGGAAGTCGTCTTTGGTATATCCTGCCTTTTGACCCTTAATTGATGATACCCTGAACGAAGATCAATCTTGGAAAAGTATTGAGCTCCTCGTATTTGGTCAAATAATTCATCAATGCGCGGGAGAGGATATTTGTTCTTGAGAGTGATCTTGTTAAGTTCTCGATAATCAACGTAGAGTCTCATTGATCCATATTTCTTATTAACAAACAGAACAGGTGCGCCCCAAGGTGATGCACTAGGGCATATGAATCCCTTATCAAGATTCTTTTGGAGTACTTTTTCAATTCCTTCAACTCAATTGGAGACATTCTATAAGGTGTCTTTGAAATAGGCAAAGAATCCAATACATGTTTGATTGAAAACTCAACTTCACTATTTGGTGGAAGACCCGACAATTCCTCCAAAAAGACATCGTCAAACTCCCGTACAATTGGAATATTCTTAATCGTGAGTTTCTCTCCAACCATTTGAGATAAATAACCTTCATTTAGTGGAATCAAGACCCATAATATGAAAGAAATTTCCACTGGAAGGTTATGTTCATCCTTGCATCGATAGACAATCATAGATTGATCTGGAATATAAAATATGACTTCCCTTCTTTGGAAATTGATATGATCTCCATATAGAGAAAGCCAATCCATGCCAAGAATCACATCAAATTCCACTATAGGGAAAATCAAAAGATTTGGAGGAAGCACATTCCCACAAACTTCAATCGAAGAAGAATTATAAACATTTTATGTGACTGTTATGCCATTAGCAGTTGTCACAGCTAACTCAACATCTAATTGTTGAGGTAATACGGTGATACCCTTAGAAAATTCTTCCGAAATAAAAGACTGGGTGGATCCAGAATCAAATAAAACATTTTCTACTTTATAGTAGATGGTAAGTGTACCTTTCACCACTTCGTTATCCTACTCCTCATCCCTAATAGAAATTGCATGTGACTTTCCTTTGTCTTTAGCCTTAAGAGTTTGTTGACGTCGATCATCATCAACAACCCTTGGATTAGGGCATTGATTGGCATAATGCCCCATTTCCTTGCACGTGTAACATTGAAGTATAGGAGGTGCACTCTATGCATCCTTTTCATTGTTCACATCACTAGACATCTTCTTCCCATCATTGTGGCATTCAAATGCCCAATGACCTTCCTTTACACATTTGAAACATTTACTTCTCCCTTTAGGGAAACTCCCTCCATGTTTCTTTCCACACTTTTAGCATAAGGAAAAACTCATCTTCTTTTCAGTGTGCTCTTTAGATTTTCCTTTGAATTCCATTTCCCTCTTCTTATCAAACCCATATGACTGATGGGTTACTCCAATCTCCATCTCATCTTTGAGAGCACATCGAATGATTTCCTTGTAGCTATTGAAGTCCCTTATGGCTAACGCCCGTCGAAGACTTGGTTTTAAGCCACTAATGAATCGATCGATCTTACACTCAGGTTGGATAATAATCCCAGAAGCGTACCTTGCAAGTCTTGTAAAATTTTCTTCGTAGGTACCAACAGATTCATCATCCTTTTGCTTTAGTTCAATAAACTCCTTATTCATATTTGTTCAAAGAATATGAGGGAATTACTTATTTAAAAATAAGTTCTTGAACTCGTCCCATTCCATGGACTCAATTTCATCTCTTGGCCTCGTATTCTTGATAAGATTCCCCCATTGATCAGCTTCACCTTCCAAACGATAAACTGCTAAGATGAATTTATCTTGTTCAGAACATTGAAGAACTGAAAATATCTTTTCAGTAGTACTAATCCATTGTTCAGCAACTAATGGATCAATAGACCCACTGAATGAAGGTGGGCACTGCCTCATGAAGGATTCAACAGAATGTTGCTCCTTCCTTTTCTCGTTTGGAAGTACTTCATGATTCATAGCTTGAGAAAGTTGTGTAAGCATGGATACAAGATTTTTCATTCCAGCTCCCATAACGTTTGGTTGCTCACAGGGACAATCACTGCATTGCCCGTCACATTCTGCATTAACACGGTTCCTTCGGGTTCCAGCCATTGACTAAAACCAAGAAGAATATTGTGAGAAAAACTAATTATAATAGGAAAAACACAAAATCAAGAATAAAATTTCACACTTAAGGTCTTATCATAGGTTGTTCATGTCCATTTTTAAAACACTATGATCGTGTTCTATGCATAGACTGATCCTTAGGGTTCTTACTAAGGCTTTTACGTCCTAGTTTCCAAAGGTTGACTATACCTTTCCTCTCATACCAACTATAATAACCCATACTTTATGTACATGGTTAATAATTCAAAATTGAAGCATAATTATTACAACATATATCAAAACCATGAAAGGACCGTATAGGTATAGTGTCTTTAGAAACTGGGAATCATAAACAACTGGTTCATAAATCCTCTACACTATCTCCCATTTATTTCATCATATCTATAGTCCCTTTTTGGAATATATTACTTAATAACCTTCTTCCTGACCTGGGGAAAGAAAACATATAAAAGGGTGAGCTCAAATGCTCAGTAAGGGTAAACAAAAAAATATCAATCACATCATATTCATAAGAACATAACATTTTGGAAATCTTAACCCGCAAAAGAGTTCATAATTTCATAACATGGGATAAATCCTAGTAGTGAAATGTAATCCCAATTATCATAACATAAAACATGAAGCTTTGTGGCATACAGACATAATCGTAGAAAATCATTTCTTAGTAGTCAAGACACATTGACAAGACTATCTTAGTGGACAATGTCCATTTCTAAACCGCGTTCACTCCTCGTTTCAGTCCTGTTTCACTGAACCGGTTTAACCTGTCGTTCCAGCCATGTCTATCTCATGAGATATAAATCTTTACCCAATGAATTGGAGGGATATACATGTACCACCCATATCATAATGATACAATTCTTATGTGTTCCACAAAATCATAAACCCTATATCATAGCATAACCCATGTAATAAAAATGGGATTCTTAAACATCGTGACATCATAAAACAATTAATATAAGATAAAGGAATTCATAAAAATAATTCCATCACAACATAATCAAATTAATGTAATAATAGGGATAGAAACAGAACCATATATTATCTTATATGGAAACTAATTTTGATAAAACACTTGAACTCCATTCTTTAAGAAAATATCCTTTCTACTTCAAAAACACTTTTCCTTTCTTAACATGTCATACAATTTTAAACTAAAAGAAGTTGATTAAAAATAAACTTGAAAACTTGTAAAGGAATATTCTTGGAAATAATGTTTTAAAAATACATTCATGCTGTATAAGTTAAAAAAACATTCTTCTCGTACTTTGGCCAGAAAAGTCAAAAAGTACCTCGTACGAAAAATGACAAAAGATTCCTTTCATATCTTTTACTAAAAACCTACCGAAGGGTAAAATTGGATTTAAACAACTGTAGGAGGATATAAATAATATTACATATTGAGGAAACATGGATGTGGATGATAAAATACACCCTAGTAAATACCAAAGTATAAACAATCTCGGATAAAAATGAGATTGTGAGATTTTCCCTTACCTTAGGTCCTATTTGCTTCGTAAGTGTCCGAACCTCTGGTATAATGATTTAAATAATGTAATTGAATTATTACAGAATCATACTCATTGTTATGATATCATATATGGTCATATTATTATCTTCTTATTAGTAATATTTCATTGCTACTTGTTATTTAGGTGTTTATTAATTTTTGTTCTTATGCGTGTTTTGTTGAATAAATTATTATTCTTCTTTTTAGGTTATAGGTACCTCATTTCCAGAATTTTATTAGTGTAATATATATCATATCTATTCACTCAATTCATTTATGTAATAATTATGCAATTAAAATCATGTAAAATGAGTCGCATCACATCGTGGAGACGGTATTCCGTACGTACGCACGAGTGATGATATCGTTCCCATGATCATGGAATTGTATTGGAGTGTATGTATACAATTTCAGAATAAATATCACTTTATAATAATCATATATATTCATTATTTACACCGTTATACCCATCCAAGTAAGGTGGTGGTGGAAAATAGATTACACCACGGCGTGGAGACGGTATTCCGTACATATGCACGTGCGGTGATTTCGTTTTCCGTAGGATGGATAGATGGTGAAATAAGGTTGTTTCATACTTATAATAACATATCAGTATATGAGTGATATTGATGTTATTAATTCATAATGAAACAACTAAATAATAAGA
This sequence comes from Viscum album, assembly GCA_963277665.1. Taxonomy (NCBI): domain Eukaryota; kingdom Viridiplantae; phylum Streptophyta; class Magnoliopsida; order Santalales; family Viscaceae; genus Viscum; species Viscum album. The sequence continues at coordinate 1,989,345,711 of OY728145.1, forward strand.
AGTGGAAGAAGAAATAAAGTTGAAAGAATCGGTAACTGACATTACCTCTTCTTTGAAGCGCCTCTTTGAGACCTATTTTTAGTGCAATAAAATTGGTATTTGAAGAAGAACAAGACCTCTAGGATGTTTCTAGGGAAGTGGAGAAGAGAATTTGGCAGGTGTGGGATGAGCATGAAGGCTCAAAGTGGAGTGAGGAATAGAGGGAGGAGGTTCCCTTTTATAAGGGAGGAGAGGGGCACCTTTGGAAAAACTAAAAATATTATTTTATGATAAAGCCATATTCAGTTTTAAATTGCTCCAAATTGATTTATTTCAAAGATAAGGTGGGTATGGGTCAATATAATCTAATAAAATAGAATTTTGACAAGTTTAGTTCACTATTGTAACCTTATCATTTAAATTTTACTTTAAGTTAGATAATTTTACTTTTACCGTGTCTTTTTGTGTTCTTACAATATAAGGTTAATAAAATTAATATAACAAGCCAAACGAACCCCAAGTTTTTTATTATTAATCTATATAACCTTATATAAGTCATTTGGCAGAACCTTATATTTTTAGGAATAAAATAACAATTAATAATATAATATTTGTTTTAAAAACTATTTTATGACAATTTTGACACTATTTGATAATTGATTTTTGTGAAAATCATAACGGAACGATTAGTTCGAAAAATGTTAATTAAATCAATAATAACATGTCATATTAACATATAAAATTATTTTAACTCATAAAAACTCTAAAATTACATTTATTTGGGTATTTATATCATCAATTATGTCAATATTTCATCAATAAGATAATTATTGCATCATCACTGTGTCCTAAATAAATTAAATTTTTTATTTTCTAAAAATTATAAATAAAATACCATTATGTATGAAAGCCTTTTATATTTCTAATGAATAATTTTAGTCGAAATTATCTTATGCATAACCCTATATTAAAAATGATTTACTTATTAAACTTTGATTTTAACTATTTTAACCCTTCTTTAAATAAATTAATAGTAAATGTCCTAATCTAATCCAAGTGGGTGTAAATGGTAATAGTTTATTCTTAAGGTTGTTTTTTGTCGAATTACACTTATCATATAGAATTAGGACATGTGTAAGGGTAATAATAATATCATTTTTACCCTTAATTACCATATTTACTTTTAACCATGGTAAAAAAAAGTAAAAAGTTACTAGTCACCAAAAATTATTTTTATCTCATTGAACCACATTTTACTTACTGAAATCAACCATGTCTCTTGGATATTTGAAATTATACTCACAGAAGCGGTAAAATTATGTTTTATGTAAATTTGCAAATTCTCCTAGGAGGTGGGAAAAAGACGGTGAAAAGTTCAATAAATATTTTATGTATCTAAAATTATTATAAAATGACTCCAATGAATTACATTGAACTTATATTGGTATAATGTATAAATTTGGACCTAAAATAAATCTAAATAAAATAAATAATTATTTAAATAAAAAGTCGGTTTTTAAATAGTAACATAGTGTTTTCACTATTCATCAAAAATTGAAAGTTTTCAGAAAAAAACCAAAATTTCACCCTAGGCTAATTCCGATATTCTGAATCCAAAAATGAAGTCCATTTTGAAAAATAAAATTTACAAAATTTCAAAAAGTGGTTATTACTATTCATAATGGGTAGTTTTAATAATATTTTAATAGCATATCGTTGTTTAGTGAAACTCGGTATTGGGTACGAAGCAAGCTATCGAGGAAGGTCGTGATTGCGTGTAAAGAAAGCCAAGCTAGTGTTGTGTGTAGTGAAAGATTCCTTTGATGATTTATATAAAATAAAAACAAAATATTTCTTATAAAAGTCTCGGGTGTTACATTGTTTAAGAAGCATAAGTATTTAAAGAATATTTGGAAAGTTTTTTCTGATGAAAGAGATAAAATGCTAAAATAATACAACGAGTTAACTGAAAAGTTTGACTCAATTAACACTAACAATATAGATAATGAATCAAGGATAAAATCTCTGAAAACTGAATTAGAAACCTATAAAAGAGCATCCCTTGTATTTACTAAAGGAGAAAATAATTTAAATGAAATTATTGGGAAAATTTTCATTAAAAAGAAAAGATTTGGAATTAGTAGTAAAGGTGAAAAACCCAAGCTGTACAAGAATTATTTTATTCCAAGTAAAAAAAGACTAGACTGTAATTACTGTGGAATAAGAGGAAACACTTCTAAAAATTGTTTCTTAAGACAACCCCAAATAAGTGGTATTAAGAAATATTTTGTATCGAATGATTTATTTGACTCCTGTGAAATTAGAAATAAAAAGCAAGTCTGGATTCCCAGATCTATATTGGCTAACACCCCTGGACCTAACAGAATATGGGTACCAAAGAAAATTGTATAAATGACCTTTCAAGGAGCAGGTCACACAAGAAAAAATGACATATGGTATATGGATAGTGGTTTCTCAAGACATATGAGTGGGATCTCATCAAACTTCTCTACACTCACACAAAAATATGGTGGACTAGTCACTTTTATTGACAATGACAAAGGGAAGATCATTGGTATTGGAACAATTGAAAATCTAGAAGCTGTCTGAATCAAAAAAGTACTTTATGTACAAGGATTAAAACAGAATTTGATAAGTATTTCTCAACTATGTGATGATGGTTATGATGTTGATTTTTCTAACAATTGTTGTTCTGTTTTCAAGAATAAAATGCTTAAATTTAGAGCACCTAGAACTGACAATGTGTATACCCTGGATTTAAATTCCTTGTGTAAACAACAAGAAAACTTCTTAACTACTAAAGTGATATAATCTTGGATCTATCATAGGATACTTGGACATTGAAATGAATATGTTTTACATAAATTATCTAAGAAACAATTAGTTTCTGATTTGCTTAGTCTCAGATTTGAATGTAACAGATTCTGTGATGCATGTCAACTAGGAAAGAAACACAAATCATCCTTCAAATATGTTAATAGTATTGCTACTTCTAAACCTCTAGAACTTATCAATATGAATTTTTTGGACCTTCAAGAGTAGCAATCTTGGCTGGTAAAATATATTTATTTGTTTTAGTTGATGACTATTCTATATTTACATGGATTTTCTTTTTGAAATTTAAAAATGAAGATTTTACTTTATTTGAATGTTTTTTCAAAGTTGTTCAAAATGGAAAAGGTTTAAAATTAATTTCATTTAGAAGTGATCATGGTGGAGAATTTGAGAATCAGGAATTTGATTCCTTATTCTCAAATAAGGGTATTAAACACACCTTCTCTGCACCAAGAACACCTCAAAAAATTGGAATTATTGAAAGAAGAAATAGGACTATTCAAGAAATGGCTAGGACTATGCTAAATGAATACAATATTCCAATATATTTTTGGGAAAAAGCTGTAAGCACAACCTATTATATAATGAATAGAGTTTTAATTAGAAATATTTTGAAAAAGGCACCGTATGAACATTGGAATAACTGAAAACCTAAAGTTAACTACTTTAAAGGTTTTGGATGAAAGGTTTACATCTTGAACACCAAGGATAATCTTGGTATGTTTGATCCAAAATCTGATGAAGGCATTTTATTAGGATATTCTACTACCTCAAAAGATTATAGAGTCTATATTAAGAAGACAAGGATTGTTAAAGAATCAGGTCATGTTAAATTTGATGATTCTAATCCCTTTGAGAAAAGGATAGACCAAATTGATGAATCTGACTTTAATGATAACATGAGACTTGAGAGATTGAAAAATGATTTTGAAAAAGATATAAATGAAATTCAGTCCTGTTCAGAATAACATGATACTAAAGAACCTATGAGTGTACTACATAGATAGGCTATAACCCTAAAAAATCACCCTTTAGAAACTATAATAGGTGACTTAGATAAAGGAATAAAAACTAAAAGAAATATAGGAAATCTTGTAGAATTCTATGCCTCTCTATCCCAATTAGAACCCAAATCTATAGAAGAAGATTTAGATGATGAAAGATGGATGATAGCAATGCAATAAGAATTAAAACATTTCAAAAGAAATGAAGTTTGGAAATTAGTTGGAAGACCACAAAATTATCTAGTGATAGGAATCAAATGGGTCTTTAGAAATAAGCAAGATGATCAAGGAATAATAACTAGAAATAAAGATAGACGTGTAGCTAAAGGATATGATCAAGAAGAAGGTATAGATTATGATGATACCTTTGGTCCTATAGCTATATTAGAGTCCATTAATATCCTTTTAGCCTATTCATCTCATATGAACTTTAAATTATTTCAGATGGATGTAAATTATTCCTTTCTAAATGGTTTTTTAATAGAGTAAGTTTATGTTGAGCAACCTCCTGGTTTTGAACATTCTCAAAAACCATATTCTATTTATAAACATACTAAAGCTCTTTATGGACATAAACAAGAACATAGAGCTTGGTATGAAAGATTAAGCTCTTTTCTATTAGAAAATGATTTTATTATTGGAATGGAAGATCCAACACTTTTCAATAAAATTGTAAATTATAATATTTTATTGGTTCAAATTTATATTGATGATGTAATTTTTGGATCAAATAATAAAAACCATTATCATGAGTTTTCAAGCATAATACAAAAAAAATTTGAAATATGTATGATGGGAGAATTAAATTTATTTTTAGGTCTTCAAAATTATCAAAAATATTTTGGAAATGTTTTGAACTAAAGAAAATACATTACTGATTTACTAAATAAATTTGGACTTGAAAACAACAAGACATATACAACTACTATGTGCACTAATATAAAGCATGATTTGGATGAAACTGGAAAATCAGGTGACAACAAGTTATATAGAGGTATGATTGGTAGTTTGTTATATCTTACTGCTAACAAGCCAAATATAATGTATTCAGTATGTCTTTGTGCAATATTTCAATCAAATCATAAAGAGTATCATTTAACTGTTGTTAAAATAATTTTAAGATATTTAAAAGGAACTGTTTCTCAATGTCTTCATTATCTCAAAACATATGATTTTAAATTAATTTCATATTCAGATGTAGACTTTGGGAGTTGCATATTATATAGGAAAAGTACATCAGGAACTTGTCACTTTTTAGGAAAATATTTACTGTCATGGTCAAGTAAGAAACAACATTCAGTTGCCCTGTCAACAGGTGAGGTAGAATATGTTTCCGCTGGCAGTTGTTGTACACAAGTGTTGTGGATGAAAAACACTCTTATGGAATTTGGAATAAATTTTAATAATATGCCTATTTTATGTGATTATAATAGTGCTATAAATATTTCAAAAAATATCATTAATCATTCTAGGGCTAAGCTTATTGTTATCAGACATCATTTTCTAAGATATCATGTTCTTAAAAAGGATATATCTTTCGAATTTGTAGGTACTGAAATTCAATTAGCTTATTTTTTTACTAATCCACTTCCCACTACAAGGTTTTATTTTATTATGGGGGAGCTAGGTTTATTTAATTTTAAATAATTATTTATTTTATTTTTCTATGCTGCTTCTTTATTTTGAATATGTTTAAAAATAATTTAGTTATTTATTTTTCAAAAAATGTTTTCTTTTCTGTGTAATCATATTTATTTTATGATAAAAAATATATGTAATGATTAATAAAAACATGGGAATCAAGGTTGTCAGAAACCTTTCGTCTTCTAAACTGTTTCATTCATACCAAAATCCATTCAAACCAGCGATATCGTACCACTACTCGGAAACCATAATCATCAAACCCCAGAAACCCTAATCTTCAAACCTTTAGAGATTCACGCAGAAATGACAAAGACTAAGAGATCTGATGAAGTCAAAACCAACATTGACAAGAAACAATGTTCAGAAGGAATGGAAAATCTTACAAGGAAATGTGATTGATCTCGAATGCCTATATCAGACAAATCACATGTTTAAACAAGCACTGTCGTTTCAAAATCTCGAAAAAACTTTCAACAGTGAGAATACAAAATTTTTGTATGAGGTAGAGCTCTGACATTTCTTCAAGTCTGTATAATTTAATCTGGGAGATAATAAGGACTCTATACTAGCTAAGATAGAGGATAGATATTTTTCAATCTCTTCAGTTGAAATTTCTCAGATTTTGAACTGCCCTTATGAGGGAGTTTTTCATTTAGATTTGAAAAATATTGGAGATTCTGTGCATAAATCATAGGACATAATGTCTTTTCTTTTTGGTACTACATCTGTAAAAAAGATGGTCATAAAGGATCTGGAGAAAAATCAGAAAATTTTGGTAAAATTTGTGCAAACAGGGATTTCACCGAGGATGTCTGAGATGGAAAATATATTATGTCCCTATATGTATATAATGTATCATTCTCTCAGTGATATTAAACTCAATTTTCATAGGTATATGTATAAATACCTAAGATGTTGTTGTCAGAGTGATGATCGAATGAACTTTAATCATTTTGGCCGATTCATCTCCAAACTATTGTTTAAGAAGGATATGGTGAGACTACTGGATGCCATGGTGCATTGTCATCACTGTAATTTGTTTAATTCTGGAACTTTAAGAAATATTGGCTATTTCTAGAGCACTATAAAAGGAAAACTTTTTACAGTAGGAGCTACATATGAATCAGAAAGTGCTTAGGCTCAATCTGCTAAGTCCAAGGAGGGACAACCTGAATCGAGAGTCAGCACTGCATCAAGAAGGATCAGATTTGAAGTGGAAGATACTAAGGAAAAAAGAAGTCAGGATGGACTTCAATCTTAGAGGAAAAGAATTGCGACTACAGAACATACTTCCCCTGAATTGACCACAAGATATTTACTCTATTACAGCTTTGTCAGAGAAAAGGTTTTTTAACAATCTCTAGAATATAAAGTGGCTATTACAGACCATGATATTGAAAGAATTGATGTTGAAATATCATAATAATATATTTTACCTGATGTTGAAGTTACTCTTCAACAATATAAGGAGGAAGAGCCTGGTGATGAAGTGGTCAGATCTCAGGAAACTCTAGAGGTTATAATTTTAGAAAATCTTTTTGAAGAAGAAATTGTTGATGTTCGTGATGAGCATGTTTCTGAGGCTCACACAGAAGTACTTCAAGAGGATTTTTCTTTGGGAGAGTCTGAAAAGGACTTTGAGAAAAAATATGTGGACCAACCTACTCAGGAAAAAAAGAAAGACAAGTCTAATATAGTGTAACATCCCAAGTAAGTAATGAATAATAGATATTTTTATCTATGACTATTAATGAATTAGATTGTGTTTTAGAGGCTTAAAATAAAAATAAATCCAATCTTAAGCATGGAATACACTAATATTTTTAAAAGATTGTTTTACTGCCTTTTAATGGCAAACCATTTTTAAATCTATCTTTTGACAATTTTATAAGCTATGTTTGTCAAAATAAACTTATTCTTTATGATTGGGACATCAAAATTTATTTTTTGTGAATTTTTGATATTTTTTCGATAAAGTTCATTTTTAATGAATAGTGAAAAATGTTGTATTTTAATTCAAAACCTCTTTTTAATATAATTTATTTATATGATTAGATTATATTTTGAATTGGTTTTAAAGTGAAATTAGAATATATTTTTACCGTTTAATCCAACGGTGGTCATTGGAATCAAATTCACTTTGAAATTGGGCTTAAACTAGTATCAATCTTTTGATACTTATTGTTTCATAAAAACACGCTATTTGTCATGACAGCGGGAATTAATTATTAAATTAATTAATGCATCTTATATGTTTTGAATTTTATAAAATAGACATCATTTTTGAATTCAGAATATCAAATATAGCTTAGGGTGAAGTTTTGGAATTTTTCTGAAAAAACTTCAATTTTTGATGAATAGTGAAACCACTATGTGGTAGTTAAAGAAACTGATTTTTCGTTTAAATGAAACTTTGCCACTTCTGTGATTTGATATTCAAAAATCCAACATACATGGTTGTCATTAATAAGTAAAATGTGGTTCAATGAGATTAAAATAATTTTTTGGTGAATAGTAACTTTTAAGTTCTTAATCGCGATTAGAGGTAATTGGTGTAGTTTAAGGTAAAAATATTGTTTTAATAATAGGAGATGAGCTTGACACATGTCCTACCCTCATTGGATGTGTCATGGCCGACCATGAAAATCCATGGGTCAACTTGGGGACCCCATGGAGCCACTTTGGTTGGGAAATGACATAAATAACTTTTTATTTAATGTTAAAAATGACACAAACATGAGTTATTTTACTAAAACAATTTTTAAATGGGGTTATACAAGTAAGATTTTTTTTTATAAATAGTCATTGGAAAGATAAAAATATTTCCTACATCATATTAGTTTTTTTATAATTTTTAGACTTTAAATAAATTAAATTATTTATGACATCATGATGATGCAGCGATTACCTCATTAATAAAGGATTTAAATAAAATGAAAAGATAATGTAAAATATATGACCTAACATGTCCAAAACCTATTGGATGGTTGGATTTAGAACTGTTATCACCTTACCCTCGAATTATATCAATGTGGGACCTTTTGAATCCGAAACTCATTTAAAAATAATGTGACATTTTTTTACTTTCCAAGAGTGCCCCTCCTCTCCTCTTATAAAAGACCCCACCTCTACCTCCTTACCCACACTTCCAAAGCCTTTGGCTTGGCCAACCCCTGACCATTTTGTCTCTCCACTTCCCTGTATTACTCCTTGAAGCCTCACTTTGGGCAGAAGTCTTCGCAAGGAATCCTTTGAGCTCAAACCAAAGGGAGTTACCCGATTTTAAGGTAATGTCTTCACTTGAGTCCTTTTGTTTTATTTTGCTTCGCCAACCCCCTAAAATCATTTTATTCATTTCGTTTGTAACAACTCCAGTATCTTCAATATACTAGGATGTTTTTATAAGAAGTATTAGAGCTACACTTACACACACCTACATCTAATGGTTAAATAACATACTGTTTCGGTGGATGGCGAATTTCTTTCTCCTGAAACGATGATTGTTCAACATTATTTTAACACCTTCAAAGGTGGACATTAAGATGAAACTATATTTATATATGATATATTATATGTTTATGTTTTCCTTAAGCTTCTGTATTTTTCATTTTGGGAATACCATTATGGTTTCCATTATGGGTAAACACGATATCTTCATTTAAGGAAGTGCGGACTACCGTCCCCTCAAAGTGATTTGATTCGTTAATACCATATGTGGGATGTATAAAGGATGAAGTTATGATATTATATCTGATATTAAACTGGAATTATAATATACATTTATATCATTATGATTCCATTCTATAAAATATAAAATAGAAATGAAAGTAGCGTTCATGCGTACGTACGTCTTACCATCTCCATGAACGGTGCATTTCATTTATTAACTTTAAATGATTATGTAATATTATAAATGCATGTATATACTAGATATATATGATATATACATCATGATTATAATTCTGGATATAATGGATACATGAACAACTTGTAATTATAAAGGGTTTATTTTTGACTCAAGTACCAATGATCGTTAAAACGACCGCTATTAACTTAAATAATTACATAGTGTTCATGACATGGAAATAAGTGATATAAAAGGAATAATGAAATTTAAAAATGTTCTTAAATAAGTATAAATTATCTCATGTTTATTATTCAGGATATTAATGAACGATCGATTCAAGTCGGACCCGAGGTTTGGGACTTCGTCTCAATCTCCTTTCATTGAGTCATATTTTGTTTTATACACAACCTTCTTTTATACGGTGTATAAACCCCTTTGACTTTTACATTTATCCAAAAGGAATATTTTTATACGAAGTGTTTTATAAAAAGACAAAAGGGAATGTTTTTGTCGTACGTATGCGGCGATAACGACTTCTCCGCCGCCATGACCATTATTTGAGTTTCGGCTTCCTCTACAATCCATACCTTTTTTTAAAGGAAATATAAATACCATTTTTTAATATTCTTTTACTTTGGCATTGAAAATGGTTTTCATAATGTTTTTATATCAATGTGTTGTATTGATATCTTGTGATTGAAAGGTGGAAATGTTATGTTTCTTTTATGCATGTTTTATGTGATACGATTATGTTGAGGTTCTTGGGAATTATTTTGAAGATGGGTGGTTCCATGATAAACTAAGGGCAGGTGAGCCCGATATAGCTCTCCAATTCATTGGGTAATGCAAAGGAGTGAAACGTTAAGGTTTCTCTGAAAAGATTTAGGGAATATACTGTTATGGGTATTCCAAACGTAACTAAGAGGGTTACTCCCTACGTAAGAATGTTATGAATGCCTCATGTTACCTTTATGTCTTATGATTTCTATGATTTATTCATGATTTGATGAGGTATGTTAAAGTGCTTATGTTTTATGGGTAAAGTATGATTTCATTCTTATGTATATATGAACTTATGTTTCCTTTCCATATTTTTATAACCCATACTGAGCTTTTTATGCCCATCCCATGTTTTTTTTGAAATGTTTTTCAAAGGTCAAGGGAAAGGTACATGATATGATGATAGTTTCAAGGAAGTGTCAAGAATGAATCCATGTCTTATTTTAAATATGTTTCCATTGATGGGAAAAATGAATACTATCTTTATGTAACCACTTTGTTTATATGTGGAATGTAATGCAAGTTTTATGTTCTAATTCTATAATACTCTAAACCTAAAAAGATCCTCAATGTGTAATCTTGTAATAACTCAAGATTAAGTAAGGTTTAAGGTCGGGGCCTTATAGTTGGTATCATAGGTTGGTTTAGATAACTTTAGGAGTTAGAATTATATTAAATGATTATCCAAAAATATTTTTTTATGGTCAAATTGAAATGATATAGCATTTGAAGATTACCATGTTGCTTTATCTAAGACATGTTTGTTCAGAATGGTTTTCTGTAGAGGAAACAGGGAAGCAGTGCTAGGAAGGCATACAGAAGGAAATAACCTTCCGAATCAGTATCCTGAGATGGTCGGAATTGGAACTGAACAGTTTGTTGCAGTAATGGAGCAGTTGACTCAAGCGATAAATGGTGGTGGTATCCATGCACGAGATCAGCCAGATCAACCGCATAGGAACATGTCAATGGTGGAACATTTCATGAGGCAACATCCCCCATCATTCAGAGGATCATCTTACCCTGTGTTAGCTGAAGGGTGGATTAAAGCACTGGAGAAGATTTTCGTTGTCATGGGGTGTTCAGACAATCAAAAGGTTAGTCTTGCTATTTACCGTTTTGAGGGTGAAGAAGATCAGTGGTGGTCGATGGTTAAAAATATCAGGGATACTGATGAGATTGATTCTCTTGACTGGGACGAATTCAAAGATATGTTTCTTCAGAATTATTTTCCTAAGGCTATTTGACTTAGGAGGGAAAAACAATTCTTGTAATTGAGGCAAGAGGAAGACTCTGTGGCTGCCTATGAAGAAAGGTTCACTCCATTGGCAAGGTATGCTCCAAATTTTATCCGAGACCATGATAGTAAAATCAATCGTTTTTACTCAGGATTAAAGCCAAAATATCAAAGGGCATTAGCTTCTCGTGAGTTTAAAAGTTATGAAAAGCTTGTTCGATGTGATGAGAAGGTGGAAATGGAGTTTGTAGATGATCAAGTGTTCTATAACAACCAACAGAAGAAGAGACCGAGGTGGCAGGAGAAAGGGAAGAATTCCTAAAAAAAGTCTGATGGTAAGAAATCTAAGTTTCCAGTTTGTGATAAATGTGGCAAAAGGCATGTTGGGGAATGTCTTATGAATTCTGGATAGTGCTACCGATGTGGTAAGATGGGACATAAGGCTCGTGATTGCACTGAAAATGATCAAGGTGATGGTAAGTTCAAATTTGATTTACATTTAGTGAAATGTTTTAAGTGCAATGAGTTGGGTCACTATGCAAACGAGTGTCCGACAAAGAGCTCGAGTGATGGGAAGCAGTTAGACTATAATTATAAAGGGTTGGTGAAATCCTTTTCAAGTACTTCAGCAGATGTCGGGCCATCAAATGAAGTTGTATCAGGTACTTTGTTTGTTTTTCCAGATTATGCCAGTGTGTTGTTTGATTCGGGGTCTACACATTCTTTCATCTCTGAAACCTTTTCTAGTAAAATGGGAATACCATCTCAAATAATTGACTCCTGAACTTGTGGTAAAAACACCTGGGGGAAATGTTGAGGCAAAAAGAATTTATAGGAATCTTCTTATCCTTATCTGTGGAAAGAACTTACATTCAAACCTTATTGTTTTACCTCTAGTAGAGTTTGATGTTATTCTAGGTATAGATTGGATCTCTATTTACCATGATAAGATTGACTGTAGAACTAAAGAAGTTTCTTTTCAGAAAGACTTTCAGTTTGTGTACAAGAATGAACCCTTACTGTTGATAACATATCAAGAGGCCGAGAAACTTGTAAAAGATGGAAATGAATGTTACCTTGAACACATTGTTGAAAACAAGATAACTGTTCAGATTAATGATGTGCCAGTGGTAAATGAGTATCTTGATGTTTTTCCTGATGAGTTACCTGGAATAATACCAGATCAGGAAGTTGAATTTACTATTGAATTAGTTCCTGATGCTAAGCCAATTTCAAAACCCCCTTATCGAATGACTCAAATTGAACATTTAGAGTTGAAGGAGAAATTGCATGATTTATTAGAGAAATGTTTCATTCGACCTAGAACATCACCATGGGGTTCTCCTGTTTTATTTGATAAAAAGAAATATGGTTCTATGAGACTTTGCATTGATTATAGAGCCTTGAATAACATCACTGTTAATAACAAATATCCTTTGCCTCATATCGATGATTTGTTTGATCAACTCCAGGGAGCTCAGTATTTTTCAAAGATTGACCTGAGATTGGGGTACCATCAGCTGAAGGGAAAGGAAGCAGATGTTCTGATGACTGCGTTTCGTACAAGATATGGCCATTATGAATATGTAGTAATGCCTTTTGGGCTAACCAATGCACCTGCTGTATTCATGGACTTAATGAATAGAATTTTCCATGAGTTCTTGGATAAGTTTGTGGTGGATTTCATTAATGATATTTTGTTGTTTACTAAAAGTAAAGAGGAGCACAAAAGACATTTAAGGGTTATTTTGCAAACCTTAAAAGAAAATAAATTTTATGGGAAATTCAGAAAGTTTGAGTTTTGGTTGCAACAAATTTATTTCCTTGGTCACATTGTTTCTAAAGATGGGATAACTTTTGATCCTGCAAAAACAAAGGTTGTTGAAGAATGGCCAAGACCCACAAATGTAACAGAGATTCGTAGTTTCCTTGGTTTGGCAGGCTATTACTGAAGGTTTGTTAGAATTTTTTCATGTTTATCTAGTCCATTGACTAAGATAACTCGGAAGGGTGTTAAGTATATCTGGACAAAATAATGTGATGATTGTTTTCAGGAACTGAAAAGAAGATTGGTGAATGCTCCGGTTTTAGCACTACCTTCCAGGAATGGTGAGTTTGTTATATACAATGATGCTTCATTGAAATGACTTGGTTGCCTCCTAATGCAGAATGATCATGTAATTGCTTATGCTTCAAGATAGTTGAAAACTCATGAGGTAAATTACCCTACACATGATTTGGAATTAGCTGCTGTTGTTTTCGCTTTAAAAATTTGGAGGCATCATTTGTATTGAGTAAAGTGTGAAATATATACTGATCAAAAAAGTTTAAAGTATATATTAACTCAGAAAGAATTGAAAATGAGACAAATGGGATGGCTAGAATTAATCAAGGATTATGATTGTACAATTCATTACCATCCGGGAAAAGCAAATAAAGTGGCCGATGCTTTGAGTCAGAAAAGTAATGCTTCATTAACCATGCTACACTTGGAATGAGATCCTTTGGTTAAGGATTTGATGAACTTTGGCATAGAAGTTGTTGGTGCAGGATGTTCTTCTTTTTTGTTTCAGGTATCAGTGAAATCTTCTCTGTCAAACAGAATCAAGCAAGCACTGAAGCAAGACAGTGAGTTGCATAAAAAGATAGAGCTGGTTCAGAAAGGTAAGTTTCCTAAATTCAACATTGATAATGATTGTGTTTTGAGATTTGGGAAGATATTGTGTGTGCCTTGTGATTCACAGTTGAAGAGAGAGTTGTTATGTGAATCTCATAGTTCTCCATTTTCAGTTCATCCTGGCAGTACTAAGATGTACAGAGATCTGCGGGAGTATTACTGGCAGGATGGAATGAAAAGAGATATTGCTGATTTTACTGTGAAGTGTTTGACTTGTCAATAGGTTAAAGCAGAGCGGTAGTTACCGAAAGGGATTCTTCAACCTTTACTAATGCCAGAGTTGAAATGGGAGAATATATCCATGGACTTCGTTGTGGGATTGCTGAAGACCCCTCGAGGTAATAATGCAATCTAGGTTATTGTTGATCACTTGACTAAATCTTCTCATTTCCTTTCTATACAAGATACTTTTTCCCTATATCAACTTTCCCGTTTGTATCTTAAAGAAGTAGTCAGGTTACATGGAGTTCCTCTCTCCATTGTATCTGACCGTGATCCCAGGTTCACTTCTAACTTTTGGAAAGGCCTTCAGAAGTCGTTAGGTACTGAATTAAATTTTAGTACAACATTTCATCCTCAATCAGATGGGCAGTCAGAATGAACGATTCAGACCTTAGAGGATATTCTATGAGCTTGTTCGATGGATTATCAGGGAAGTTGGGACCAGCACCATTCTTTGGTTGAATTTTCATATAATAACAGTTTTCATTCCAGTATACAGATGGCACCATTTCAGGCATTATATGGGAAGCAGTGTCGAAGTCCAACATTTTGGGATGAAGTGGGTGAAAGGAAGTTGATGGGACCATAATTGGTAGAAGAGTTGGCAGAAAAAGTTCAGCTGATACAGAAACACATCGGAATAGCTCAGAGTAGGAAGAAGAGTTATGCGGACAATAGGAGGAAGGATCTATCTTTTGAGGTAGGTGATCATGTTTTTCTCAAAGTCTCACCATGGAAAAGTGTGATGTGATTTGGTATGAAAGGAAAGATGAGTCCAAGGTTTATTGTACCATATGAAATTATGGAGAGAGTTGGATCAATTGCTTACCGAGTGGTTTTACCTCCGAGTTTATCTCAGGTACACAATGTTTTTCATGTTTCGATGCTGAGAAAGTACATGCCAGATCCATCTCATGTTTTGAGTCCAGAGGTAGATCAGCTGGAAGAGAACCTATCTTATGAGGAACAACCGGTCCAGATTCTTGACCACATGGAGTAAGTGTTACGGAATAAGGTGATTCATCAAGTAAAGGTTTTGTGGAAAAACCACATGATTGAAGAGGCAACATGGGAATCTGAAAATGCAATGAGGGATAAGTACCCCCATTTATTCGATAAATAAATAAATTGCGGGGACACAATTTTCTAAAGGGGGGAAGGATGTAACATCCCAAGTAAGTAATGAATAATAGATATTTTTATCTATGCCTATTAATGAATTAGATAGTGTTTTAGAGGCTTAAAATGAAAATAAATCCAATCTTAAGCATGGAATACACTAATATTTTTAAAAGATTGTTTTACTGCCTTTTAATGGAAAACCATTTTTAAATCTATCTTGTAACAATTTTATAAGCTATGTTTCTCAAAATAAACTTATTCTTTATGATTGGGACATCAAAATTTACTTTTTGTGAATTTTTGGTATTTTTTCGATAAAGTTCCTTTTTAATGAATAGTGGAAAATGTTGTATTTTAATTCAAAACCTCTTTTTAATCTAATTTATTTATATGATTATATTATCTTTTTAATTGGTTTTAAAGTGAAATTAGATTATAATTTTACCATTTAATCCAACGGTGGTCATTGGAATCAATTTCACTTTGAAATTGGGCTTAAACTAGTGTCAATCTTTTGATACTTATTGTTTCATAAAAACACGCTATTTGTCATGACAACGAGAATAAATTATTAAATTAATTAATTCATATTATATGTTTTGAATTTTTTAAAATATACATCATTTTTGAATTCAGAAGATCAAATATAGCTTAGGGCGATGTTTTGGAATTTTTTTGAAAAACTTCAATTTTTTATGAATAGTAAAACCACTAAGTGGTAGTTAAAGAAACTGATTTTTCGTAAAAATTAAACTTTGCAACTTCTGTGATTTTATTTTCAAAAATCCGACATGCATGGTTGTCATTAAGAAGTAAAATTTGGTTCAATGAGATTAAAATAATTTTTTGGTGAATAGTAACTTTTAAGTTCTTAATCGCGATTAGAGGTAATTAGTGTAGTTTAAGTTAAAAATAATGTTTTAATAATGTGATATGAGTTTGACACAAGTACTACACTCATTGGATGTGTCATGGCCGACCAAGACAATCCATGGGTCAACTTGGGGACCCCATGGAGCCACTTTGGTTGGGAAATGACATAAATATCTTTTTATTTAATGTTAAAGTAAAAAATGACACAAACATGAGTTATTTTACTAAAAAATATTTACATGGGGTTATACAAGTCATATGTATTATTATAAATAGTCATTGTAAAGCTCAAAATATTTCCTACGTCATAGTATTTTTTTATAATTTTTAGACTTTAAATAAATTAAATTATTTATGACATCATGATGATGCATCGATTACCTCATTAATAAAGGATTTAAATAAAATGAAATGATACTGTAAAATCTATGACCTACACATGTCCAAAACCTATTCGATGGATGGATTTCAAACCCTTATCACCTTACCCTAGAATTATATCAATGTGGGACCTTTTGAATCCAAAATTCATTTTAAAATAAAGTGACATTTCTTTACTTTCCAAGAGTGCCCCTCCTCTCCTCTTATAAAAGGCCCCCACCTCTACCTCCTTACCCACACATCCAAAGCCTTTGGCTCGGAAAAACCCTGCCCATTTTGTCTTTCCACTTCCCTCTCTTACTCCTTGAAGCCTTACTTTGTGCAGAAGTCTTCCCAAGGAAGCCTTTGAGCTCAAACTAAAGGGAGTTACCCGATTTTAAGGTAATGTCTTCACTAGAGTCCTTTTGTTTTATTTTGCTTCTGCAACCCCCTAAACTCTTTTTATTTATTTATTTATAACAAATCCAGTATCTTCAATATACTAGGATGTTGTTATAATAATCATTCGAGCTACACTTACACACACCTACATCTAATGGTTAAAGAACATATTGTTTCCGGGGATGGCGAATTTCTGCCTCCCGAAACGATGATTGTTCAACATTCTTTTAACACCTTCAAAGGTGGCCATTAAGATGACACTATATTTATATATTATATATAATATGTTTATGTTTTCCTTAAGCTTCTGTATTATTCATTTTGGGAATACCTTTATGGTTTCCGTTATGGGTAAACACGATATCTTCATTTAAGGAAGTGCGGACTACCGCCCCCTCAAAGTGATTTGATTCGTTAATACCATATGTGGAACATATAAAGGATGAAGTTATGATATTACACTGGAATTATAATATACCTTTATATCATTATGATTAAATTCTATAAAATACGAAATAGAAATGAAAGTAGCGTTCATGCGTACGTACGTCTTACCATCTCTATGAACGGGGCATTTCATTTCTGACCTCTAAATGATTATTTAATATTATATATGCATGTATATACTGGATATATATAATATATATGATATATAAATCATGATTATAATTCTGTATATAATGGATACATGAACAACTTGTAATTATAAAGGGTTTATTTTTTACTCAAGTACCAATGATCGTTAAAACGACCGCTATTAACTTAAATAATTACATAGTGTTAATGACATGGAAATAAGTGATATAAAAGGAATAATAAACTTTAAAAAGGTTCTTAAACAAGTAGAAATTAACTCAAGTTTATTATTTAGGAGATTAAATAACGATCGAGTCAAGTTGGACCCGAGGTATGGGACTTCGTCTCAATCTCCTTTCATTGAGGCATATTTTGTTTTATACAAAACCTTCTTTTATACGGTGTATAAACCACTTTGACTTTTATGTTTATCCAAAAGGAATATTTTTTATACGAAGTGTTTTACAAAATGACAAAATGGAATGTTTTTGTCGTACGTATGAGGCGACAACGACTTCTCCGCCGCCATGACCATTATTGGAGTTTCGGCTTCCTCTACAAGCCATACCATTATTTTAAAAGAAAAATAAATACCATGTTTTAATTTTATTTTATTTTTGTATTGGAAATGGTTTTCATAATTTTTTTATATCAATGTGTTGTATTGATATATTGTGATTGAAAGGTGGAAATGTTATGTTTCCTTTATGCATGTTTTATGTGATACGATTATGTTGAGGTTCTTGGGCATTATCATGAAGATGGGTGGTTCCGTGATAAACTAAGGGCGGGTGAGCCCGATATAGCTCTCCAATGCATTGGGTAACGCGAAGGAGTGAAACTTTAAGGTTTCTCTGAAGAGATTTAGGGAATATACTATGATGGGTATTCCAAACGTAACCAAGAGGGTTACTCCCTACGTAAGAATGTTATGAATTCCTCAGGTTACCTTTATGTCTTATGATTTCTATGATTTATTCATGATTTGATGAGGTATGTTAAAGTGCTTATGTTTTATGGGTAAAGTATGACTTAATTATTATGTATATATGAACTTATGTTTCCTTTCCATATTTTTATAGCCCATACTGAGCTTTTTATGCTCATCCTAAGTTTTTTTTGAAATGTTTTTCACAGGTCAAGGGAAAGGTACATGATATGATGATGGTGTCAAGGAAGTGTCAAGAATGAATCCATGTATTATTTTAATTATGTTTCCATTGATGGAAAAAATGAATACTATCTTTATGTAACCACTTTGTTTATATGTGGAATGTAATGCAATTTTTATGTTCTAATTCTCTAAAACTCTAAACCTGAAAAGATCCTCAATGTGTAATCTTGTAATAACTCAAGATTAAGTAAGGTTTATGGACGAGGCCTTATATGCATATTTGCTACCTTTAGTACTACTGCATCTCACTGAACCTAAGAATGAGAATCAAGCACAGGGTGCCTCTGATTCAGGGAATAAAGAAGTTGAAGAGCTGTAGAGAATTTCATCTCAACTGCAATCTGAGAATGATACTCTGAGAAGAGCCTTAGCATTAGAACAGTTGAAATATCAAAGGCTTAAGGAGAGTATGGTTTCAAGGCAAGAAGTTGAAATTTTTAAGGAGAATATGCTGAATGTTTTTTCCAACTTGAAATCTGAAATGGTTATGAAGTTAGATTTATCAACTCTTAAATTGTTTATAGAGACACAATTTGATTCAGTTGGGAATAGTGATGCTATTTGATTTGGTAATTCACCTGATTTAATCAGAAGGTTTCAAGCTATCAGAGCTTCAATAAGCAACATGAATGATAGGTTGCAAGATTTTCAATGAAACAGTGCTCCTTTATCTGTTTTTTTAGAAAATAAAAAATTCTTGGTTAATCAGTTGACATCAAGTGAGCCAGGAATAAACTCTGTCTTAAATAAATTCACAGAAAATCTATCTTTGTTTATGGAGAAAGAAGAAAGACATCACGAGTTTTTCAGAGTCAATCTCATTGAAGACATTCATAAGACTCAAGAGGCCAGAGATATTATTATTAAGCTCAGTGATGGATAAATGAAAAGGTTGATGGAAAAGTTAATAGAAATAAAGTCTGTAGTCCAAAGAAGATAAACCATACCTAAACACTGACAATACCTTGATTCCCGTATTTATCAATTAATGTACATTTAATAAAAATCTATCTCATTATATTTATTTGTTTTACTGTACATATTTCCATATGCTATTACTCCTGATTTAATTATTTCTAAACTATTAATTATAGAATTTACATATGTTCAGTGCTACATTAATATGTGTTATATTCCATATTCAATCATTATTTTTTATATCACAAAAAGGAGGAGAAATTTTGATAAACACAAAATTTTTATATTTATTTTAAATTTATTTTATTGGCAGAGAAATTATTTAAAAATGGATAAATCAAATGGAGAAATTAATATTGTATTCATCTTTTGAAAATTCAAAACTATTTGAAATTTATTTTGTAATTTAATTTCAGTAGTTATTTTATGGGTTTTCTGATCATCAAAAGGGGTAGATTGTTGAGCAAGTGTTGTTTTCAATATTACAGAATATTGTTATTTATAGGGGAAAGATTATTGAAATTAATACTCTATCCCTTTATGATAATTTTTATGCTCACGAACATCCTTAATTATTTTCTAATGATTTTATTTGTTAAGAATTTTTTAGGAATTTATTATTTTATTTTACTCTTTTAATAATTATAATTTATTACTAACATATTCATATTTAGCGTGTTCTGGAAACATTGTTCATACCCTACGTGGAGAAACGTAGAGTAAGGATGAAAAGCATGTATACTTTTTGGGATAAGAGAAAAGTATGGTTAATCAACCATACGTTATCAGCAAAGAATGGAAGAAGAACCCTATGATAGGAAGGAACCCTATGTTTGGGATATCAGAAATGTATCGAAGGAGAACCGTACGTAATTATTGAATGTTACATTTTTTTCTCAAAAGTATGGTTCATCAACCTTAATTTTGTGAACAACCATATGTTCTTGGAAATTTATGGATAAAGTAAAAGTATGGATATTTTATTATTTGTTTGAAAGTTGAAGAGAAAATTATGGATGGGAAACCCTATGCTTGTAATCAACCATACGTTGTCAACCCTATGATTGAAGGCCACGTCATCAACCTTACATTTGGCATAGGAGAATTAAAAAAATGATATTTTTATGAAACGGTTTGCAATATGATTTTTTGGTGGATTTCAAGACGATTTTAAAGCTTATTTTGAAGTATGATCTTGATCGATTCAAAGACTTTTTATCAATGATTTAAGGATTGAATTTAAAGGAGTTTTTTTATAAAGAGTCTTTAGGGAAGTTTTGACTACTCTATACATTCCAATGTTTGAATTTTGCTAGTCAAAAGGTGACTTTTATGGATCTAAATTTGCAGGGGATGTGCTCATCGTTATTATATATTTATGTTTTCTATGAAACATATAATGATGATTAATCTATCATCCAAAAAGGGTGGAAAAATAAAAAACAGAGACTACTCAAAAAGTACAGATCTTCTGATTCAAGAGGAGCATCAAAGCTCTGTTTATTGAAGAAAAAGGAACATGATAGAGGATTCACTTGTTCTACATCGAAGATCTACTGTGGACTAGGGGATTTCTGTTCCCCAAACCACTATACATCGTGTTTCTCTGCACTTTATATTTTTGCTGCATTATTCATCTGATTAAAGTAAAAAAAGGCAGAACACAATCTCACAATGATTTCTGAAAAGACACAATTTACCCCCCTCTTGTGTATATTTGGTATAATCCAATCCAACAATTAATTCATGATCAATATCGCTGCAACAACTAGGTGAAACAAATTAATTAATAAATTTTGGTGAATTTGAAAAAAGCTGATAGGCACTGACAAATGGAACAACGGTGTGTTTTTATAAATCACAATGAAATGAAGGGAATAAGAGTAGACGCCCTACCTTATGGTCAAAGATTATCCTATAATCCGTAGTAGGCTTTGATTTGAACTAAAATGGAAGAAAAATGAAGATATTAGAAAAACCCCAAAATATAGTAAAATCCCTCTATGGTGAACTGCGCAAAGGATTTTGAATGAGATGACATGATTTTTGCTGCGTGGGATAATCCTTACCGATAGGTTCATTGTGCACCTGACGGTGAAGAAAAAGGACAACGAACGGTGGCACATCGATCTTTTGAAGGGAGGAGAAGGTGGTGCGCACCACCTAGGGAGGAGAGGTGCACCACGCACAAGAGAGGAGGAGGAGAGGAGGAGAGGAAAAAAATAAAAAGGAAAGGAAATAAAAGGAAAAGGAAAAAGAAAAAGGTGATAAATAAATAAAATAATAAAAATAAAATTATTGAAGAAATGAAATAAATAATTAAAATAGGTTTACCACATTTAATTATTTTAAATTTCTCTCTAACCATATCTATTTTATTATTTATTTTTATCTCTATTTAAAAACCATTAATATATTTTCATAATTTTTAATTATTATTAACCTGAATATTGCGCTATGACGTGATGTAATATTTTACATAAATCATGGACAATCATTTAATTAATTTTAATAGCTGTCTGGGACCCACAATAGGGTGCGCAGACACACGCCCTGAGTCGTTTTAATGATCTGGGTTAAAAACTTAAAATTCCACAGCTTGATATAAGTCTACATGTTAAATACATTTATATAGGTAATTAAAAATATTTTATCTAACCTAACAATAAATTTCCACCCATGTATATATGTGATATATATATATATACACATCTTGATGTTCATGTATATACACCCACAAAAGTCTATATAACTATATATATATATATATATTTAATCCCATATATATAGATATACCTTATATATATACATCAATGTTTTTGCCCAAATATAATAATAAAAAAAATTATTAAAATTATTATTATTATTTAATTCAACCCATCAATGACACCATTTATATTTTAATGAAAACATCCATTAAGAAAACGGATAGCAGTTATTAAATAAATATTGATTGCGCATTTGTATTTAATTGGAATAATTAATAATATAATATTTATTAAATTACCCAGTTATTATTTACATTTCAATACAGTATATTAATTATGGTAGTGCATTTCCATTTAGTGACATCAACGCAAAAGATAATATTAATAATAAAGTTATTATTATTATTTCTAACAGCCAACAAAAATATTTAACCCAATTATATTATCTTCAAGTGCTATATGACCAAACGTCTGATGATCTCAAATGTTATACCCTTCCTAGGGTAAACCCCATGTAATGGAACTACCGGTCATCTCAGATTTCTTATTCGACGCACAGTTTGTGAGAAAATAATTAATTATTATATAAAAACTGTAATAATTAATTATTTAAAAATAAAGAAGGAATTATCATGTGCGAGAGTGCCCAACACCCGATTCGAATCGATGTTATACCCTAAATAAGGTAAACCTGGAATTTCGGACCTAACAGTGCTCTCATATTTCTTATAAGATGCACCGTTTGAGAGTTATTTTACTTTTTTGAAAAGAAACAAAAACGTGTATTAATAAAATAAACTTAATATTTTTATTCTATCAACGTCGTAGTGTCAGCTATCAAAAAAATGTTCTTGACACTCAGTTTTTAAAACAAGTATGCTCAGTTAATGGAAAAATTGTATTTCCTACGTCTTTTCATCTTGTTCAAAATACAGAACATTACAACCTTCCAACTGTAGAGCTTCTCATCCCCAAGAAGCCTTTGGGAACAACACAACTCTCACCCCGATCTACAGGGTCTTGCAATCTCATACAAAAGGTCGCATTGCATATCTAAACACCCAAAACACTCTTAAAATTGGTTAGGAAAATGACAAAAGAACCATTAAGACCTGAGTCAATTCTCATTCTCAAATGAAAACACCGAGATGATATATACCCAATCCATTTTTTCTAGAGACACTACCATGTCATCATCTTTTCAAACATCTGGTCAAACTTACTTCCAAATTTAGGTTTTAAACATAGAAAGGGAAAATTCCGAGTCACAAAAAGTTCCAGCATTAGAATTTCCAACAAGAGACTCCCTTAAGTGTTCTAGCAATGCTTCTTACTTGATTTCCAAAAAAATAAGATGGTCAATTCCCCATCACCCTTAAAACCCAAGATGAGTTAGCTTTTTATGAAAGTCCCTGGTCGACACAAACTTTACTCATCTCACCTGAAAACATGCCAAAAAATGGTCCTTGAATAACCACTTCATTGTACAATAGAGAGAACTAATCAAGCAACTCTGGCCAACCATATAAGAAGGCACCCAACATAAACTTTTGTGCATTTTATGAACTGAACGGTGATGTCTTCTTCAAAGGTATCTCGCATTTACCACAAAAAAGTCCACTGAAGTTCATACCTAACCTCCATCAACGTTACATGATTTAGGCATCACCGATCTGGACAAAAAGTCTAGGGTAAACACAAATTGACACAACATGAGTGAAAGGAACTAACGTAAGGTAGTCCAAAGTCCATTTTTATGAGTGAGACATTGGTAAAGGGAAAGATGGCCATTTCAAAACATTGGCTGAAGCCAGAGTGGCATCATCCTAGCAGTCAAGTTAGAGGAAATGGTTGGTGTAGAAAATTTCTTCAATAATTCCCACAAGTAAATTCAAAGGTCACTCAAGAATAGACATTCCTTGATAAGAATGACGCATCAGCGTGAAACACTATGGAAAACCAACCTAAAAAAGCCTAATAAATTTTAAAGCCTTTTCATGGCATAATACTAATTCTCTCTTAGTGCATAAAGGATGAAAGTAAGATAGGTGACATGATCCTCACTTAAAGAAGAGTACATTAAAAGAATTAGAAGATTACCAAAAAAACATCGAAAAATGGTACGAAAACCCAAACAAACTGACCAGTGTGTCAAAACACCTGAGTCTCTGGAAGTCAACCTGAGTATTGTAAAAACTTGATTCCATTAAAAAATAAGTCATTGTACTAAATAGATGACCCAAAACATATTTAACAGTGGAAGACTTGATGAATACACTGAACTCAACTGGTTCGTCACAATATTAAGCACTTGACGACACCGCGTAAATGAATGCGTACTACCCCGAGGTGATACAAAAACAAGATGACTTTTAACTCAAAGGACGACGTACCAAGTCATCCATCACTATGGATAAGAGAGGTTCGAACGACTTATAAAGAAACTGAACATTCCTAAGGCATGCCGAACCAGATAGAAAACTTGCATTTCTCGATGCTCAATCTTGAAACAAATGTCAAGGAAAACATGAACACTTGTCTGAACAAGGGTCTCATTTTAAGAAAGGGGGTCTGACTAGGCACAACGACATGTGAAAGGTTCTATTACAAATCAATTCATGGAGAAACTCATACAACTCTTATACTAGGGTCTTAATCAGAGGTCATTGCTACAGGTTCAATATGCAAGCCCTTTATATTTAATCACATTTAATCTTAAATCCTCAAAAGATTTAATTAAAACATAAAGTACCATTTTTTCAAAACAAAACACAATGTATATGATCTTAAAAAATGACTCAAGAGAAAACATGCATGTTTTATAAAACTCAATTTTAAAACATT
Organism: Viscum album; assembly: GCA_963277665.1. Classification (NCBI taxonomy): domain Eukaryota; kingdom Viridiplantae; phylum Streptophyta; class Magnoliopsida; order Santalales; family Viscaceae; genus Viscum; species Viscum album. The sequence goes on from OY728145.1 coordinate 1,989,370,934, forward strand.
TACATTAATTGACATCCTTTACTTAATTGGTCAATATATCAAATAAATTCCTTTTAAGTAGATAAGGTGACTTAAAAGGGTCCCACTAAGCTGACTTGAGTTATTTTGAATGCAATAAAAAAATGGTTGTTTAATTATTAAGAGCCAAAACACCCATATCGGGTTATCTCATAAGGAATGTGCACCAAGTAGCCTAATCGGTCATAGTTTTTCCTTTAGGTAGTTAAATAATTCATTTTAAATTATAACATTCTCAAAAAAAAATTATCAGCCTAGATATAATGGTGGCTATCAACATAATAAGAAACTATACACTTTATAGTTTTTGGCATTTGGCTCCCATTCAAAGGCAACCAATAAATTTTTGCAAAGAAACCAATTACATAAAAAAACATGCCAGCAGGTCACTACATGAAGCTGATAGAGGGATACATGTCTTAGTCACATAAGAATAACATTATAATCACAAAGACAATCTAATAGGCACAAAATCATGATACAAGGAAACACATGGTATTGAACAGGTAGCATGGAAAAATACTAGCATGCTAAACATAATAATGAAACATGGTATCTAAAAAGTCATGCTAAATAATTATAAGACATGGAATACATTCAAGGCACACAATTTGAATCAGTACACAACCTAAAATGAAACTACATGGCATGGAAATATGCATGGAATGTGAATTCCTATGTGCATATTATGATTCATGCAATGCATCATCCTTACCTTAACAGGACAAGAGTAAAATATCATAAATTCCAAAAATTCATAAGCATTGAAAATTACACCAATCACTCAAGGTGAAATCATATCAATTGTAATATCAAAAAGCATGAATATCAATCCCAACCCTGACCACATGGTCATTTCCCATACATGGGGTGATCAGTCCTAGGAACGACTATTAACCAAGCACTGACACATTCCTAGTCTCCTGTCTACAAACCTAAAACAATAAGACAAAAGAAAAATACCACCTCTGATACCAATTTGTAATGTCCTGACCAAGCTCACCTCTAAGACGGTGCCCGGACCGGTGTGTCCCAATACCTCAAGTGCATCTCCCTGAATGCCTGAGGCTACCGACTAACAGCAAGGGAATTTTTGTGTCCGAGGGGGAGAGTATGTCCTCATAGGTAATATGTATTATCCCAAAGAAAGTAAAAAAACAATTAATAATAAATAGCAGAAGCATATAAATGAATAAACTACAGTATAAGCAATATAAATAATCCAACTGAATAATACTCAAGTGCAGAAGCTCACAAAATGTTTTCATGCCATGATGTATGTCTAAAATAAAAGTACAGAAAACAGAACCCAAGTATGCTATCAACTAAAAAGAAAATAAACAAAGTGCGACAAATGCATCAAGAGAAAGGCTCGGTCCTCTTCCCTAGTCTCCATCCAAAGCAGCAACATTCAATCAAAAATCAGAAGCGGCACACTTCCCTTTTTCAATACCTACAATTATAAAATCTACTCATGTTTCAACGACGCCTGAGCAGAGTGTGAGATAAAGTCCCAGTAGGTCGGCACCGAAGGTTTATAAACCTTTCAATTTCATGAAATTTTAAAATATAGTGTTCCATTATATTACAATTTTAGATAATTTATTAAGTGAAATGGAATAAAAAACTTGGCCTGGGTTCCAAGCGGCACCTGGGCCTAATCACCCACTTCGGCCTAAGCCGAAAGTCTGAAAGAAGTACCTATAAGCAGAATTCACATATGCATACATATAAATCCTGGAAGAGTAAGGTAAAACAAATAAGAGGCATACCCCCAAGCTTGTGATTTAACTTGGGGTCTAGGTCATGTGTCAACCAGGTGTTCTTCAACATACAAGAAAGTATCTCAAAACTCAAGAGACTAACAAAGAAAATAATCTAAACATTCAATGCATCATTATTAAGGTTCAAGTTGAGAGTTAGAGTCTGAGATCAATCTGAAGGTATCACTATGGAACATCCATCAATTATCAAATACCATCGATCCCATCCAAGGAAATCTTTCAAAAGTCCAAGTATCGCTCGTGGAATGGCTTTACCCTGAGTCTGCACTAATCTCGCAAAATGGGGTCGAGTGTCATCTGAAGATAGCTTATCCACATTTCCAACGAATCCATCCCAATTGGCCCTTTTGGAATAGGTATCCCTCATAAGTATTAGAAATACCAGAGAAGTATCAGTCTGGAAAATCCAAGAATACCGCCCCCTGGAACATAGAGGTAACCGTTAGGAACGAAGGGTCTAAGCATGGACCTTAATATGGGACCCACCTCATTTACCCACCCCAAATTTAATTAATGTTCTCACATAAGAAAATATGATATCAACATATATAATTACAGCTTGAAACCAAACAGTTACACCCGTGCATCACACAGTGAAAATTAAATATTTCTGCATAGAAATCTTAACAAGGAAAGGTACTGCATCAACATAAGCAGAAAAATGCACCATTAAATAAATAAATAAATTAGACCAACCAAATACCAAGATCCATCAATTTCAAAGTTCATAATTAATCTAAATTATTTATTTAAAATTAAACACAACAAAATAGGATGTGAAAAACATGCAGATAAAGACACTTTTTAATAATAAATAAACCAGCACAACCAACTACCAAAGATTCAACAGTTCATGATTTATAAATAATCTTAATTAATTATTTAAATTGAACCCAACAAAAATGGAATGTGCAACACATGAAATTAAATAAATTAAATGTTTGGGCTAATGGAAATTATACTAACCACATCAGCACGTGTAACGACCCAAACATTAATTAATGGAAATCCCAATTGATCTAATTAAATGCCTCTTTATGTATAATGTTTATATAAAATTTCAACTTCTTTGGTTTTATGTTATGAATTGTTTCTATTGCTAATATAGCCACTGAATAGCGATCACCTGATTATTATAAATACAGGGCTTGGAAAAATCGAATTTACTCAGACAAAGGAAGTGATGGCCTCATCCAGTAGACGTTCCCTATACGAATGACATTTTCCAGAGCTCAGAAACGATGTGGTATCATTTGCCTTCGCTCTTGACCAATCCCAAGTCAATCTTGAATATGTAAAGATTGAGTGAGACCACCTATGAGAGAAATGGAAGTTGATAGAGATTACCCCCCCGAGCAATGTTATCCGAGCCACCCCAAGAGTTTATCACCATCATACACCTTACTCATCGGTCTTATGTGGGTGTTATAAGGTGTTATGTAACAAGACCAAAACACTATGGTTATGTACATTAATTTTTTATATAAAAATGAATATTCTTTCATATTTTATTGTTACCTTGTAAATAGTTTTTAAAGCTCAAATAGCATTTTTAGTTAAAGTTCAACTAAGAAATCTATTTTGTTAAATTAATGGATTTTTGAGTTAAATACTATTTTAATAAAATGTTGTTATTATTATTAAATTAATCTTTATTAAATAAAAATGACCGTATAATTTTATGAATGCAATTGTAATTTTTATTAAGGTTTGAATGCCATTTTTGTCTAACCCGTGAATTTTCAATAAATGTCGGTTTTTATTTTGAAAGTGAAAATTAGAATATTTAGGAAATTATTTAGATAAAATAAATATTATTTATCGAATCCGGACATTGAATTTATCCACCAGTGAATTTTTCATAATTTTCTGAGAGAGTCAAATGTTTGGGTAAAAATTAAATATTGTTTAAATAAATAATCTGTTTTATGACATCATAATGACCCAATAGTGATGTAATAAAATAATATAAGCTTTATTTTCGGCCAATATATGTTTTACCATTAAAATAATGTGATTTTGGGTTTTTTTTACTTATTTTACAAAGAATTATTGGGCCCTTCAAGACTTATTAAACATATTTTATTTTTAAATTTTTTTCCTTGAGACTATGAATCACCTCCACATATGCAACCCTATTATTTTAAGAAGTTAGGACTTTGGACATATAATATTTTTGAGTCCACTACCATTTTCCAAAATCTATTGGAAAAACCCATGGAATAGTTTGTGGTTTTGATTAGTTTAATGTGAGGTGTCCCAGACCTAAATAATAAAGAATCCCCCCCATTCCTATATAAACCCACCCAAGATCACACTTCCTCCTCACTCAAAGCCTTTTTAGTTCTTCCAAACTCTTCCCTACTCTCTCTAGAATCCTACCAAGGATCCCCAAGCTCCCAAGAAGCCTCTCTCAGGCCTTTAGAGTCACACTTCCAAGTAAGGGTTTCTTCTTCCATTCTCATTTTTGTCCAATATTCGTTAAATTGTTATACCCTTTTAACTTCAATTTTAACTATTGGGGTATGGTTCCCAACCTTACCCATAATTCCCTCATTATTTTTGAATGATTGGATACCCCTTTATCTCTCATTAAATGCCTCTCATGTACACCTATTACTATGCTAAAATTCTGAAAAGAATTTCTCTCTCTTTATTTACATTCGAGCAATTATTTTGTATCATGAATCTAAATTCCATTACATTTTTGGGGACATGTATCTATATATCCCCTTACTATCCATGTCATGTAAATATTATGATAAACCCCTTTCTCTATAATCAACCATTTTTATGAGTTCTTATGTCACACCGTTATGTTGTTGAAATTGCACCGCACTCTTCCAAGACAAAGTCATTGTGTAGTGAATACCATGCCCATTTATCTATCAAGGGTAATCAAATTTATGCACATTTAAATATTGTTTAAATATTTTAATTTATTTATTCCACATTTTTTTATCTTGGAATAAAATATTATGTTGAATGATTAAATTTCTTATGATCCATGTGGCACAATTATTCATGAAATGAAATGATTAAGAAGGGTGCACCCTGATAGCACTCCAATGCATTGGGTAAAGTATAGTATAATGATATGTCATATGAAATTGGTGTTTATTAATGATAAATCAAGTAAAATGAGGGTTTACTTGTGCCTCATGTGAAATGAGGGTTTACTCATGCTCCATGTGCAATGAGCCTTGGCTCATGCTAATTCCAGGTTAAGTGTTGTTTCCAAATTTCCAAGTTATGTTTATCATGATTTATCATAAATTAATGATTATGATTCTCATGTGCACTATTGATGTGCCTATTGTCTACCATGTATTTTATTCCTCATGTTATTCCATTATTATTCCCTTACTAGGCTTTATAGATGACCCTTTTCTTATTCATGTCCTCAGGTTATCCCATGCAATGCTAAGTACGAAGGAATGTAGTGTTCATGTAAAGTATGTTTTCAATAAAGATGTTGTGTTTCATGTTTTAAGTTGTTATTTAATGATCCTTAGCCCCAAAGACACTAGATTTTTTGATCCTCTATGTTATATCAAGTGAAGTTTATGTAATAAATTATGTTTAATTGTGTAATGAAAGATCAGGGTTGTCATAGTTCGTATCATAGGATAGGTTTAGTTATTTTTGGGATTAGGATTAGAAAACCCTAGTAAACACTTAGATACAAGACTATGTATAATAAAAAAAATCCCTAAGTTTTGGTGAGTATTTAGTCAGTTGTGTATCAATAAAATACCTCCATGTCTGGATACGAGTAGGTAGAGGTGGATCTAGCACAGATGTATCCTATGAGTAAAACCCTAAAACACCGCTTTGAGCTAGACTCAAATGCGAATTGGTGCACGAAAATAGGCCTTGATTCACTCTTGGTTAAGACACTCCTGGGGGATATGCCTTGGTAAATTCACAATCTTAGTGTGAACCATTATTAAGGGACAAATTTTTTTCTCAGAATATATGTTAGAACGTAGATTATGGATAACATAGACTGAAGCCAATATATTAATTTGTTAAGGAAATAAAAGTTATTTATATGTCATCAGTTTTTCCTTGTATTACCCTTTATGTGTTACCCCTAACTTTCCTTTTATTCCATCTAATGTACAGTAATAGGAGGACTCGGGATAACAACTGATGTAAAGATCAATGTGACGATTGTACTAATCAGATGCCCAATCCAATGTGAGCGGGAATCGCGAACTTTTTCATGATTATCTCTTACATAACTCAAGATTTTAATAGAAACATAGGTCAAGAGAAATGTTCAACCCCCCTAAGAAATAACAAGTCTCTAGCGGGAGCTTCATGAGATAAAGGCATTCTACTTTTAATGGATCATACAATCCATCAATCACTGAACAATGGATCAACTCCATTGAAAAGATCTTCTCCATCCTTCAATATTCTGAACAAGGGAATGTTCTCCTACCTGCTTATCGTATGGAAGGTGAAGCTGACCAATGATGGACGTTGATAAAATAATATGAAGAATGAGGAGGAGATCAAGGTGTTGGAATGGAAGGATTTCCGGAAGATGTCTTCCGATAAATATTTTCAGCGCACCCTCTAGCTTAAGATTGAATTGGACTTCCTTTCCCTCAAGCAAAAAGATGACGAATCTGTTTGAGCGTATGAGAAAAACTTCACAATGATTGCATGATATGCTTTCTAATTTTTCGTTTACCCTGAATTCAAGGTTGACCGCTTCTTTGGTGGGCTAAAACCTGCCCTCCAGAAAGCGCTGGCGATCCGTGACTTCAACAGCTATGAGAAAATTGTTTGATGTTCCCTCAAGGTTGAAATGGAGATAGAAGAATCTCATGGGTATCATGGGGATAATATAACGACCCATACTTTACATAAATTGTTAATACTTCAAAATTGTAGCATACTTATTACAACATATAACAAAACCACGAAAGGACCATAGAGGTATAGTGTCTTTAGAAACTGGGAAACATAAACAACTGGTTCATAAAGCGTCTAAACTATCTCCCATTTATTTCATCATATCTATAGTCCCTTTTGGCATATATTACCTAATAACATTCTTCCTGACCTGGGGAAAGAAAACATACAAAAGGGTGATCTCAAATGCTCAGTAACGGTAAATAAAAGAAATATCAATCACATCATATTCATAAGAACATAACTTTTGGAAATCTTAACCTGCAAAAGAGAGCATAATTTCATAACATGGGATAAATAATAGTAGTGAAATGGAAACCCAATAATCATAACATAAAACATGAACCTTTGTGGAATACACACATAATCATAGATAATCATTTCTTATTAGTCAAGACTCATTTCCAAGACTATCTTAGTGGACAAAGTCCATTTCTGAACCGAGTTCACTCCTCGTTTTAGTCTTGTTTCACTGAACCGTTATAACCTACCGTTCCAGCCATGTCTATCTTATGAGATATAAAATCTTTACCCAATGCATTGGAGGTAGATATAGGTCCCACCCATCTCATAATGATACCATTCTTATGTGTGCCAGAGAATCATAAACCATACATCATAGCATAACCCATGTAATAAAAATGGGAATCTTAAACATCGTGACATCATAAAACAATTCATATTTGATAAAGGAATTCATAAAAATAATTCCATCACAACATAATAAAATCAATGTAATAACAGGTATATAAACAGAACCCTATATTATCTTAGATGGAAAATAATTTTGATAAAACACTTGAACTCCATTCTTGAAAAAAATGTCCTTTAAAATTCAAAAACATTCTCCTTTATTAACATGTCATACAATTTTAAACTAAAATAAGTTGATTAAAGATAAAAATGAGAAATTGTAAAGGAAGCTTCTTGGAAATAATGTTTTAAAAATCCATTCATGCCGTATAAGTTAAAAAAAACATTCTTCTTGTACTTTTGTCGGAAAAGTCAAAAAGTATCTCGTATGAAAAACGACAAAAGATTCCTTTCATATCTTTAACTAAAAACTCACCGAAAGGTAAAATTGGAATTAAACAATTGTAGGTGGATGGAAATAAGATTACATATTGAGGAAACATGGATGTGGATGATAAAATGCACCCTAGTAAAATCCGAAGTATAAACAATCTCAGATAAAAATGAGATTGTGATATTTCCCTTACCTTAGGTCCAATTTGCTTCGTAAGTGTCCAAACATCCTGTATAATGATTTAAATAATGTTATTGACTTATTCCAGAATCATACTTATTGTTATGATATCATATATGGTCATATTCTTAGCTTCTTATTAGTAATATTTCATTACTACTTGTTATTCGGGTGTTAATTACTTTTTGTTCTTATGCGTGTTTTGTCGAATAAATTCTTATTCTTCTCTTTAGGTTATAGATACATCATTTCCTGAATTTTATTAGTGTAATATATATCATATTAATTCATTCAATTCATTTATATAATCATTATGAAATGAAGATCATGTAGAACGAGTCGCATCACATTGTGGAGACGGTATTCCGTACGTACGCATGAGTGATGATATCGTTCTTATGATCGTGGAATTGTATTGGAGTGTAAGTATACTATTTAAAAATCAATATCACTTTATAATAGTCATATATAGTCATTATTTATACCATTATACCCATCCAAGTAAGGTGGTGGTGGAAAATAGATTACACCACGGCGTGGAGACGGTATTCCGTATGTACGCACGCGCGATGATTTCTTTTTCCATAGGATGGATAGATGGTGAAATAGGGTTGTTTCATACTTATAATAACATATCAGTATATGAGTGATACTGATGTTATTACTTAATAATGAAACAACTAAATAAGAAGAAGTGGAAGAAGAAATAAAGATTAATGAATCTGTAACGGACATTACCTCTTCTTTGAAGTGCTTCTTTGAGACCTGCTTTTAGGGCACTAAAATAGGTCTTTGAAGAAGACCAGAACCTCTAGGATGTTTATATGGAAGTCGAGAGGAGAAATTGGTAGGGGTTGGCCGATCTTGAAGGCTCAATGTGGTGTGAGGAAGAGGGGGAGGAGGTTCCCTTTTATAAGGGAGGAGAGGGGCACCTTTGGAATCACTAAATATATTATTTTATTATAAAATCAAATTCGGTTTTTAATAGCTCCAAATTGATATATTTAGAATATAAGGTGGGTAGGGGTCTAAATCCCCTCATCCAATATAATTTAGACAAGTTTAGGTATCAATTTTATCCTTATCATTTAGATTTAACTTTATGTTAGATAATTTAACTTTTACCGTGTCTTCTTGTTTTCTTACACTATAAGGTTAATTAACTTACCATATCAAGACAAACGAACCCCATGTTGTTTATTATTAATATATATAACCTTATCTAAGTAATATTTCCGATCCATAGATTTTTAGGAATAAAATATCAATTAATAATATAATATTTGTTTTAAAAACTATTTTATGTCAATTTTGACACTATTTAGTAATTGATTTTTGTGAAAATCATAACAGAATGATTAGTTCGAAAAAAGTTACTTAAATCAACACTAACATGTCATATTAAGCTATATTATTAGTTTAATTCATAAAAAGTCTCAAATTATATTTATTTGGGTATTTATGACATCCATTATGTCAATATTTCATTAATAAGATAATTACTGCATCATCATTGTGTCATAAATAAATTAAATTATTTAATGTCTAAAAATTACAAATAAAATACCATTATATAGGAAATCTTTTTATATTTCTAATGAATATTTATAATCTAATTTATCGCATGTATAACCCCATATTAAAAATGATTTACTTATTAAAATTTGATTTTAACTATTTTAACCCTTCTTTAAATAAATTAATAATAAAAGTCCTAATCTAATCCGAGTGGGCATAAATGGTCATATTTTATTCCTAAGGTTGTTTTTGGTCAAATTACACTTGTCCAATAGAATTAGGACATGTGTTAGGGTAATAATAATATCATTTGTACCCTTAATTACCCTATTTACTTTTAACCGTGGTAAAAAAAGTAAAAAGTTACTATTCACCAAAAAATTATTTTCATCTCATTTAACCACATTTTACTTACTGACATCAACCGTGTCTCTCAGATTTTCAAAATTTCACTCATAGAAGTGGTAAAATTAAGTTTTATGAAAAATTCAGTTTTTTTAACTACCACTTAGTGGTTTCACTATTCATCAAAAATTGAAAGTTTTCAGAAAAATACCAAAATTTTACCCTAGGCTAATTTCGATATTCTGAATCCAAAAATGAAGTCCATTTTGAAAAATAAAATTCATAAAATTTTATAAAGTGGTTATTACTATTCATAACGGCTAGTTTTAATAATATTTTAATAGCATATCATTGTTTAGTGAACCTCGGTATTGCGTACGACGCAAGCTATCGAGGAAGGCCGTGGTTGCTTGTAAAGCAAGCCAAGCTAGTGTTGTGTGTAGTGAAAGATTCCTTTAATACTTTATATAACATAAAAATAAAATATTTCACATAAAAGTCTCGGGTGTTACATTCTACCCCCCTTAAAATGAATTTCGCCCTCGAAATTCGTCACTTTGTAACAAACATATGAGGATACCTCTCCCTCATCATATCCTAAAGATCCCATGTAGCTTATTCTAATTGGTGGTTCCTCCATAAAACATTCACTAATCGAGTGGTCTTGCTTCGTAGGACTTTTTCGCTACGATCCAGAATCTCTTTCGGCTGTTCTTCATAAGAAAGATCTTGCTCCAGCGGTACAACTTCTGAGCTAAGTACATGTGAAGGATCAGGTATGTACTTTCTCAGGAGAGATACATGGAACACATCGTGAACTTGAGAGAGATTCGGTGGAAGTTCCAATCGGTAAGCTACCTTCCCAACACGATCCAGTATTTCAAAAGGACTGATATATCTAGGGCTCAACTTCCCATTCTTTCCAAATCTCATGACTCTCTTCCAGGGAGATATTCATAAGAACACTTTATCACCCACATCAAACTCTAGGTCTTTTCTTTGTTTGTCGGCATAACTTTTCTGTCGACTCTGAGCTTCTCTTATGTGTTGTTGAATAGATCTGACCTTTTCTACCATTTCATCTACGAGATCATGTCCTAATAGCTTTCTTTCCCCATATTCATCCCAGCAAGTTGGAGTCCTGCATTTATTTTCATAGAGCGCTTCATAAGGAGCCATCTGAATACTAGAGTGAAATCTATTATTATAAGAAAATTCCACCAAAGGTAGGTTTTGATCCCAACCACCTTTGAAATCCATAGAGCAAGCTCTCAACATATCTTCTAGAGTTTGAATTGTTCTCTCAGACTGACCGTCTGTCTGAGGATGATAAGCAGTGCTGAAACTCAACTCTGTATCCAGAGTATATTGGAGACTTCGCCAGAACATCGAGGTAAATCTCGGATCCCGATTAGATATAATAGAAAGTGGTACTCCATGCAATCTTACCACTTCCTTCACATATATCCTGGTAAGCTGATCTAGAGTAAAATCTTCTCTAATAGCAATGAAGTGTGAAGACTTGGTAAGATGATCAACTATGACCCAGATAGCATTATTGCCTTTGGATGTTTTAGGAATTCCTGTGACAAAGTCCATAGTGATGTTTTCCCATTTCCATTCGGGTATGGGTAATGGTTTTAACATCCCCTTAGACTTCTGTCTCTCAGCTTTAACTTGCTGACAAACCAAGCATCGAGAGACATATTCAGCAATATCTCTTTTCATGCCATCCCACCAGAAGTACTCTTTCAGGTCCCTATACATCTTCATGCTTCTCGGATGAATAGAGAATGAATAACTATGAGCCTCATCCAGCAGCTCCTTCTTTAATTCCGGGATGGGAGGAACACAAACCCGATTCCTGAACTTTATTATCCCATCACAATCAAGGTTGAATTCAGGAACATTTCTCACCTTCTTTTGTAACTCTACATCTTCTTTCTGTGCCTCTTTAGTCTTCACATGTATTGATGGTTGAACATTCATTTGGGAAAGATAAGATTTTCCCCTTCCATTATAATTCCATGATCCAAACTTTGTAAATCCATAAATATTGGATCTTTTGTGATCCTCATCATGGATAAACTGGCATGGTCTTGTCGACTTAATGCATCTGCCACCTTGTATGCTTTCCCAGGGTGGTAATGGATTAAGCAGTCATAATCCTTAATCAGCTCCAACCATCTTCATTGACGCATATTCAGCTCCTTTTGTGTGAAAATATACTTTAAACTTTTATGATCAGTATAAATGTCACACCTTTCTCCATAAAGATAATGCATCCAAATCTTTAATGCAAAGATTACCGCAGCTAACTACAAATCATGTGTTGGGTAATTTTGCTCATGGATTTTCAACTGTCGTGAGGCATAAGCTATCACCATATGATTTTTCATAAGAACACACCCCAATCCCTTCTTGGATGCATCACTATAGATCACAAACCTTTCTCCACTACAAGGCAGTGTGAGAATAGGTGCACTGGATAACCTTATTTTCAACTCCTTGAAATTCTCTTCACATTCCTCCGTCCAGACAAACTTAACTCCTTTCCGAGTCAACTTGGTGAGTGGATTAGATAATCATGAAAAATCTTTCACAAAACATCGATAATATCCGGCCAAACCAAGAAAACTTCGGATCTCAGTTACTGTTTTTGGTCTTGACCATCTTTCGATAACCTCTGTTTTTGATGGATCCACAGATATACCCTCTTTTGAGATTATGTGACCCAAAAATGAAACTTTTTGAAGCCAAAATTGACACTTGGTAAATTTGGCATAAAGCATCTCCTTTCTCAGGGTCTTCAATATAATTCTCAAGTGATCTTCATGTTCTTCCTTGATCTTTGAATAGACAAGAATATTGTCTATAAAGACTACCACAAATTGATCAAGATATTCTCTAAAGACTCTATTCATTAGATCCATGAAGATAGTAGGGGCATTAGTAAGACCAAATGGCATCACTATAAATTCCTAGTGTCCATACCTTGTATGGAAAGCTGTCTTTGGTATATCCTCCATTTTGACCCTTAATTGATGATACCCTGAATGAAGATCAATCTTGGAAAAGTATTGAGCTCCGTGTAGTTGGTCAAATAATTCATAAATGCATGGGAGAGGATATTTGTTCTTGATAGTGAGCTTGTTATGTTCACGATAATCAATGCAGAGCCTCATTGATCCATCTTTCTTCTTAACAAACAGAACAGGTGCTCCCCAAGGTGATGCACTAGGGCATATGAAACCCTTATCAAGATTCTCTTGGAGTTGCTTCTTCAATTCCTTCAACTCAATTGGGGCCATTCTATAAGGTGTCTTTGAAATAGGCAAAGCACCCGGTACGAGTTCTATTGAAAACTCAACTTCACGATTTGGTGTAAGACCCGGTAATTCCTCCGGAAAGACAACATCAAACTCCCATACAATGGGAATATTCTTAATCGTGAGTTTCTCACCAACCATTTGAGATAAATAACCTTCATTTAATGGAATCAAGACCCATAAGGTAGATGGAATTTCCACCGGAAGGTTATGTTCATCCTTACATTGATAGACAATCATAGATTGATCTGGAATATGAAATGTGACTTCCCTTCTTTGGAAATTGATATGTGCTCCATATAAATAAAGCCAATACATGCCATGAATCACATCAAATTCTACTATAGGAAGGATCACAAGATTTCCAGGAAGCAATTTCCCACAAACTTCGATCGGAGAAGAATTATAAACTTTTGATGCGACTGTTGTGCCATTAGGTGTTGTCGCAGCTATCTCAATATCTAATTGTTGAGGTAATATGGTGATACCCTTAGAAAATTCTTCAGAAATAAAAGAGTGGGTGGATCCAGAATAAAATAAAGCATTTACTACTTTAGAGTGGATGGTAAGTGTACCTTTCACCACATCGTTATCGTACTCCACATCGCTGATAGAAATTGCATGTGACTTTCCTTTGTCTTTAGCCTTAAGAGTTTGTTGACGTCGACCATCATCATCAACCCTTGTATTAGGGCATTTATTGGCATAATGTCCCATCTCCTTGCACTTGAAACATTGAAGTGTAGTAGGTTCATTTTGTGTATCCCTTCCTTTGTTTGCATCATTAGAAATCTTCTCCCCATCATCGCGGCATTCAAATGCCTGATGACCTTCCTTTCAACATTTGAAACATTTACTTGTCCCTTTAAGACAACTCCCTCCATGTTTCTTTCCAAAAATTTAGCATAAGGGAAAGCTCATCTTATTTTCAGTGTGCTCTTTATATTTTCCTTTGAATTCCATTTTCCTCTTCTTATCAAACCCATATGACTGATGGGTTACTCCAATATCCATCTCGACTTTGAGATCACATCGAATGATTTCCTCATAGCTATTGAAGTCCCTTATGGCTAACGCCCTTCGAAGACTTGATTTTAAGCCACTAAAGAATCGATCGATCTTACTCTCAGGTTGGATAATAATACCAGAAGTGTACCTTGCTAGTCTTGTAAAATTTGCTTCATAGGTACGAACAGATTCATCATCCTTTTTCTTTAGTTCAAGAAACTCTTTCTCCATCTTTGTTCGGAGAATACGAGGGAAGTACTTATTGAAAAATAAGTTCTTAAACTTGTCCCATTCTATGGACTCAATTTCACCCCTTTGCCTCATATTTTTATTAAGATTCCACCATTGATCAGAATCTCCTTCCAAACGATACACTACTAAGATGACTTTATCATGATCAGAACATTGAAGAACTGAAAATATATTTTCAGTATTACTAATCCATTGTTCAGCAACTAATGGATCAGTAGACCCGCTGAATGAAGGTGGATGCTGTCTCATGAAGGATTCAACAGAATGTTGCTCCATACTTTTCTCGTTTGGAAGTACTGTATGATTCATAGCTTGAGAAAGTTGTGAGAGCATGGCTACAAGATTTTGCATTCTAGCCCCCATAACGTTTGGTTGTTCAGGGGGGCAATCATTTCATTGCCCGTCGCATTCCGCATTAACACAGTTCCTTCGGGTTCCAGCCATTGACTAAAACCAAGAAGAATAGTGTGAGAAACACTAATTATAATAGGAAAACCACAAAATCAGGATTAAAATTTCACACTTAAGGTCTTATCCTAGGTTATTCATGGCCATTTCTAAAACACTAATATTGTGTTCTATGATTAGATTTATCCTTAGGGTTCTTACTAAGGCTTTCACATCCTAGTTTCCAAAGGTTGACTATACCTTTCCTCTAATACCAAATATAACGACCCATACATTACATACATTGTTAATACTTAAAAATTGAATCATACTTATTATAACATATAACAAAACCATGAAAGGACCGTATAGGTATAGTGTCTTTAGAAACTGGGAAACATAAACAACTGGTTCATAAAGCATCTACATTGTCTCCCATTTATTTCATCATATCTATAGTCCCTTTTGAAATATCTTACTTAATAACCTTCTTCCTGACCTGGGGAATGAAAACATACAAAAGGGGGAGCTCCAATGCTTAGTAAGGGTAAACAAAAGAAATATCAATCACATCATATTAATAAGAACGTAACTTTTGGAAATCTTAACCTGCAAAAGAGAGCATAATTTCATAACATGGGATAAATCATAGTAGTGAAATGGAATCACAATAATCATAACATAAAACATGAAACTTTGTGGCATACAAACATAATCATAGAGAATCATTTCTTATTAGTCAAGACTCATTGCCAAGACTATCTTAGTGGACAAAGTCCATTTCTGAACCAAGTTCACTCCTCATTTCAGTCCTGTTTCACAGAACCGGTATAACCTACCGTTCCAGCCATGTCTATCTCATGAGATATAAAATCTTTACCCAATGCATTGGAGGGAGATATAGGTCCCACCCATCTCATAATGATTCCATTCTTATGTGTTCTACAAAATCATAAACCATACATCATAGAATAACCCATGTAATAAAAATGGGAATCTTAATCATCGTGACATCATAAAAAAATTCATATTAGATAAAGGAATTCATAAAAATAATTCTGTCACAACATAATCAAATCAATGTAATAATATGGATATAAACAGAACCCTATATTATCTTACATAGAAAATAATTTTGATAAAACACTTGAACTCCATTCTTGAGGAAAATATCCTTCAAAATTCAAAAACATTTTCCTTTCTTAACATGTCATACAATTATAAACTAAAAGAAGTTGATTAAAGATAAACTTGAAAACTTGTAAAGGAAACTTCTTGGAAATAATGTTTTAAAAATCCATTCATGCCGTATAAGTTAAAAAAACATTCTTCTCGTACTTTTGTCGGAAAAGTCAAAAAGTATCTCGTATGAAAAACGACAAAAGATTCCTTTCATATCTTTTACTAAAAACTCACGGAAGGGTAAAATTGGATTTAAACAATTGTAGGTGGATTGAAATAATATTACATATTGAGGAAACATGTATGTGGATGATAAAATACACCCCCAATAAAATCTGAAGTATAAACAATCTCGGATAAAAATGAGATTGTGATATTTCCCTAACCTTAGGTCTGATTTGCTTCGTAAGTGTCTGAGCCTCCTGTATAATGATTTAAATAATGTTATTGACTTATTCCAGAATCATACTTATTGTTATGATATCATATATGGTCATATTCTTAGATTCTTATTAGAAATATTTCATTACTACTTGTTATTCAGGTGTTTATTACTTTTTGTTCTTATGCATGTTTTGTTGAATAAATTCTTATTCTTCTCTTTAGGTTATAGATACCTCATTTCCAGAATGGTATTAGTGTAATATATATCATATTCATTCATTCAATTCATTTATATAATCATTATGAAATTAAGATCATGTAGAATGAGTCGCATCACATCGTGGAGACGGTATTCCGTACGTACGCACGAGTGATGATATCATTCCTATGATCGTGGAATTGTATTGGAGTGTATGTATACTATTTCAGAATTAATATCACTTTATAATAGTCATATATAGTCATTATTTAAACCATTATACCCATCCAAGTAAGGTGGTGGTGGAAAATAGATTACACCACGGCGTGGAGACGATATTCCGTACGTACGCACGCGCGGTGATTTCTTTTTCCGTAGGATGGATAGATGGTGAAGTAGGGTTGTTTCATACTTATAATAACATATCAGTATATGAGTGATACTGATGTTATTACTTCATAATGAAACAACTAAAGAATAAGAAGTGGAAGAAGAAATAAAGATGAAAGAATCGGTAATGGACATTACCTCTTCTTTGAAGTGCTTCTTTGAGACCTCCTTTTAGGGAACTAAAATAGGTCTTTGAAGAAGACCAGAACCTCTAGGTTGTTTCTAGGGAAGCGTAGAGGAGAAATTTCCAGGGGCTGGCCGAGCTTTAAGGCTCAAAGTGGTGTGAGGAAGAGGGGGAGGAGGTTCCCTTTTATAAGGGAGGAGAGGGGCAACGTTGGAATAACTAAAAATATTATTTTATTATAAAGGAAAATTCGGTTTTTAATAGCTCCAAATTGATATATTTCGAAGATAAGGTTGGTAGGGGTAGAAATACTCTCATACAATAGAATTTAGACATATTTAGGTATCAATTTTAACCTTATAATTTAGATTTAACTTTAAGTTAGATAATTTAACTTTAACCGTGTCTTCTTGTTTTCTTACACTATAAGGTTAATTAACTTACCATATCAAGGCAAAAGAACCCCAAGTTGTTTATTATTATTATATATAACCTTATCTAAGTCATTTGTCTGATACTTATATTTTTAGGAATAAAATAACAATTAATAATATAATATTTGTTTTAAAAACTATTTTATGTCAATTTGACACTATTTAGTAATTCATTTTTGTGAAAATCATAACAGAATGATTAGTTCGAAAAAAGTTACTTAAATCAATACTAACATGTCATATTAACCTATAAAATTAGTTTAATTCATAAAAAGTCTCAAATTACATTTATTTGGGTATTTATAAAATCAATTATTTCAATATTTCATTAATAAGATAATTACTGCATCATCATTGTGTCATAAATAAATTACATTATTTAATGTATAAAAATTAAAAATAAAATACCATTATGTAGGAAAGCTTTTTATATTTCTAAAGAATATTTATAGTCGAATTTAGCGTATGAATAACCCCATATTAAAAATGATTTACTTATTAAACATTGATTTTAACTATTTTAACCCTTCTTTAAATAAATTAATAATAAATGTCCTAATCTAATCCAAGTGGGCCAAAATAGTCATATTTTATTCCTAAGGTTGTTTTTGGTCGAATTACACTTGTACAATAGAATTAGGACATGTGTTAGGGTAATAATAATATCATTTTTACCCTTAATTACCCTATTGACTTTTAATCGTGGTAAAAAAAAAGTAAAAGGTTACTATTTACCAAAAAGTTATTTTCATCTCATTGAACCACATTTCACTTACTGACATCAACCGTGTCTCTCAGATTTTCGAAATTCCACTCACAGAAGCGTTAAAGTTATGTTTTATGAAAAATTCAGTTTTTTTAACTACCACTTAGTGGTTTCACTATTCATCAAAAATTGAATGTGTTCAGAAAAATACCAAAATTTCACCCTAGGAAAATTTCGATATTCCGAATCAAAAAATGAAGTCCATTTTGAAAAATAAAATTTATAAAATTTCAAAAAGTGGTTATTACTATTCATAACGGCTGGTTTTAATAATATTTTAATAGCATATCATTATTTAGTGAAACTCGGTATTGCGTACGACGCAAGCTGTCGAGGAAGGCCACAGTTGCGTGTAAAGCAAGCCAAGCTAGTGTTGTGTGTACTGAAAGATTCCTTTTATGGTTTATAAAACATAAAAACAAAATATTTCACATAAAAGTCTCGGGTGTTACAGATAAGAAGCATAAGGTGGACATCAATGCTGGTGGTATGATGGATAAATCCAATGGTGGTAAGAATATCCAGCACCCCACTTTCTAATTGTGCAGAAAAAAGAACCTTGGGAATTTCATGAAGGGGATGAGGAAATGCTTTAGGTGTGGAAGAAAAGGGCACCTAACTATTAAATTTTGGCAAGAAAGACTCGCGGTTGCGATAGAGGAAAGGAACACTTCATTTGAACCTTAATGCATGGTTCATTGCTATAACTGCAAAGAATAGAGAACATACTTTTTGATTCAGGTTCTATGAATTATTTTATATCTTGATAGTTTAGTAGAATAATCCCAACACCACCACAAATCATGGAGGTGAAGATGTCGGTGAGTATGGAAAATGGGGCAATCATTGCATCCCATGAATATAACTCCTCCCCTGTCATAATGTGTGGATTGAACTTATCGGAAAACCTCATCATACTCCCTCTGATAGAATTTGATGCAATTATTGGAATCGATTGGATTTACTTATATTGAGCCAACATAAATTATCATGAGAGGGAAATCACTCTCTATATGGAGAATCGGCCCACGATTCATTACAATTACAAGGAGGAAGATGAATCTTCTTTAGTTCCATCCTCTCAAGTGTGGATATTAATGCCCTATGAGCATGTATATCTGGCTCCGATGATTGAGTCTAATGAGGCAACCATCCGAGAAGACATTCCAATTGTGAGGGAATTCTTTGAAGTGTTTCCCAAGGAATTGCCCGGTCTTCCTCCTTGAAGAGATGTTCAATTCTAAATTGATCTTATACCTGGGGAGTTACCAATATCCCAGACTCTGTATAGAATGGATATTGTGTAGCTTGAGGAGCTGATTAGAATAACTACAGGAGAATCTGGATAAAGGGTTTATATGCCCAAGTGCTTCACCATGGGGTGAACTAGTCTTCTTCATCAAGAACAAAGATGGGTCAATTCTCCTTTGCATCAAATATTGTGATCTTAACAAAATCATGATAAAGAACAAGTATCCTATCCCATGAATTGATGACTTATTCAATCAGCTATGTAGAGCACAATACTTCTAGAAGGTGGATTTGCGGTCAGGATATTATCATGTAAGGGTGAAGAAGGAAGATATCCCCAAGACTGATTTTCGTATAAGATACGGCCACTATGAATTCATAATAATGCCTTTTGGACTCAATAATTCTCTAGAAATCTTCATGGACTTGATGAATAGTGTCTTTAGAGATTACATCGAAAAATTTGTTGTAGTATTTATAGATGATATTATGATATACTCCAAAACCAAGGAGGATCATGAGGATCATTTGAGAACTGTACTGGAGACCTTGCGGAAGGAGAAGCTCTATGAAAAGTACATCAAGTGTGAGTTCTGGTTGAAGGAGGTTTCATTCTTGGGCCATATCATCCCATGCAATGGGATATTTGTGGATCCCTCTAGAAGAGATGCAATTGAGGGTTGGCCACCACCAATATTAGTAATGGATATCCGTAGCTTCTTGGGGTTAGATGGATATTATTAACGATTTGTGAGATATTTATGATGATTTTCCAACCATCTTACCAAGCTAAATCAAAAGGGAGTATAGTTTTCTTGGAGTGATGAATGTGAAGAATGCTTCAAAGAGGTAAAAAGGAGGCTTATCCCTACGCCCGTGCTCACTTTACCCACAAGTGGAGAACTTTTTTTCATATTCAGTGATGCTTTTAAGAGGGGCCTAATATGTGTGTTGATGCAAACTGACAAAGTCATTACCTATGATTCAAGGAAATTGAAAGTTCATGAACAGAACTATCCAACATATGACCTCGAGTTGAATGCAGTGATATTTACTTTGAAAATTTAGTGGCATTATCTCTTTGGGGATAAGTGTGAAATACAAACAGACCACAAAATCCTCAAGTATATATTCACACAAAAAGAGTTGAACATGTGCCAGGGAATATGGTTATATCTGATCAAATACTATGACTTCTCAATCCATTACCACCCTTTGGAAAGAGAACTAGGTGGGATATGCCATAAGTAGAAAGGACCCAACGATTCTATCATTGTGAGAATTGAAAAGGATCTAATATTCTTATATTTGATGAATATATACATGAGAATCTTAAGGAAGTGTAAATCATCAATACTTTCACAAATTATTTCTCAACCATCAATTTTGGAAAGGCTAAAACATTCTCAAAAAGAAGTTGTAGGAATTCAAAAAAAATGTGAAAGCTATGAAAAAGAAAATCCTCAGAGTTTAATGTTAATGAAGAAGGAATTTTGAGATCTGGGAAAAGACTATGTGTTCTATAATGTCCTCAGTTGAAGAAAGAACTTTTGGATGATGCACGTAGTTCAAATTTATCTATTCACCCAGGAAACACAATGATGTATCGAGATCACTGAGAGCATTATTGGTGTGATAATATGAATAAGGAGATCGCTGAATATACATCAAAGTGTCTGGTGTGTCAGCATTTGAAGGCAGGGAGGCAGAAGTATAAGGGGATGATGCAACTATTGCCCATACCACAATAGAAATGGGAGAACATCACCATTGACATTGTCACCGTACTTTCAAAGACATCCAAAGGAAACAATGAAATGTTGGTTGTTGTGGATCGTCTTACAAAGGCTGCACACTTCATTGCTATTCAGGATGGTTTCTCATTGGATCAACTGGCACGTATATATATCAGGACTGTGGTAAGGCTGCATGAAGTACCACTATCTATTGCGTCCAATTGAGATCCAAGATTCACCTCCATGTTTTGGAAGAGTCTTCAACATGATCTAAATACTAAACTGAACTTCAGTATGGCCTATCATCCTCAAACCGATGGCCAATCCGAGAGGACTATCCAAACACATGAGGAAATGTTGAGAGAGTGCTAAATAGACTTTAAAGGATGATGTTATCAACATCTTTCTCTAGCTGAGTTCTCTTATAATAATATTTTACACTCGAGCATCCAAATGGCACCATATGAAGCCCTTTTTTGGAAAAGGTGCAGAACACCGGCCTGTTGGGATGAGGTCGGTGAGCATAAGCTACTTAGATCAAAAATGGTCGAAGAAATGGTTGAGAAGGTGAAAACCATTCAGCAACATATCAAGGAAGCCTAGAGTCGACATAAGAGTTATGAAGATTACCGTCGATGAGACCTTGAGTTTAAAGTTGGAGACATGGTATTTCTATGCATATCTCCGCAGAATAATGTCATGAGGTTTGGAAGGAAAGGGAAGTTTAGTCCAAGGTAAATCGGACCCTTCGAGATTCTTGATCGTGTCGGGGCTGTGGCCTATCAACTAGAACTTCAACAAACCATGGCCAAATTACATGATGTCTTTCATGTATCCCTCTTAAAAAAGTACATACCGAACCCTTCACATGTACTCTCTTCAAAGGTGGTACAGATAGAGGATAACCTTTCTTATGAGGAGCAAACTTTGAATATATTAGATCATAGAGAAAATGTTCAAAGAAATAAGACAATGCCCCTTGTCAAGGTGTTTTGGTGAAACCACAAGTTTGAAGAAGCAATGATGGAATCAGAGGAAATGATGAAGCAGAGTTACCAACATTGTTTAAAAATGGAAAAAGAAAATTTCTAGGGAAATTTTTTTTAAGGGGGGAAGATTGTAATAACCCAAACATTCATTAATGGAAATCCATCTTGATCTAATTAAATGCCTCTTTATGTAAAATTTTTATATAAAATGTCAACTTCTTTGGTTTTATGTTAAGAATTGTGATCATTGCTAATATAGTCGTTGAATAGTGATCACCTGATTAGTATAAATATAGGGATTTAACAAATCCAATTTACTAAGAAAAATGAAGCGATGTCCTCATCCCGTAGATGTGCCCCTTATGAAGCCCATTTGTCAGAGCTTGGAAAAAAGGTGGCGTCATTTGGCTTCGATCTTGACCAATCCCAAGCCAAGCATCAATATGTGAATCTTGAGCGGGACTGCCTACGTGAGATATGTAAGTTGATAGAGATTGCCACCCGAGCAATGTTATCCGAGCCACCCCAAGAGTCTATCACCATCGCACACCTTACTCATCGGTCTTATGAAGGTGGTATAAGGGGTTATTTAACTAGACCTTAGAACTATGGTTATGTACAATATTTTTGTATATAATAATGAATATACTTTCATTTTATTATTGTTACCTTGTAAATAGTTTTTAAAGCTCAAACAATATTTTTAGTTAAAGTCCAACTAAGAAATCTATTTTGATGAATTAATGGATTTTTGAATTAAATAATATTTTCATAAAATTTTATTATTATAATTAAATTAATTTTTATTAAATATAAATGATCGTATAATTTTATGAATGAAATTGTAATTTTTCTTATTGTTTGAAAGCCATTTTTGTCAAAAATATGTGAATTTTCGATAAATGTCAGTTTTTATTTTAAAAGTGAAAATTTACGAATTTAGAAAAATATTTAGATAAAATAAATATTATTTCTGGAATTAGGATGTTGAAATTTTCCAACGGTGAATTTTTCATTATTTTATGAGACAATCAAATTTTTGGGTAAAAATTAAATACCGTTTAAATATATAATGTGTTTTATGACATCATAATGACCAAATAGTGATGTAATAAAATACTATAAGCTTTATGTTCGGCTAATATATATTTTACCAAAAAAATAATGTGATTTTGGGTTTGTTTTACTTATTTTACAAAGCATTAATGGACCCTTCTAGACTTATTAAACATCTTCTCTTTTTAAATTGTTTTCATTAGGAGTGTGACTCACCTCTACATATGAAACCCCATTATTTTAATAAGTTCAAACTATATACATATAAAATATTGTTTTCCACTTCCCTTTTACAAAAACCATGGGCAAAAACCTTGGGATGGTTTGTGGTTTCGATTAGTTTAATGCGAGGTGTCCCAAACCTAAATAATAA
Source organism: Viscum album (assembly GCA_963277665.1). Lineage (NCBI taxonomy): Eukaryota > Viridiplantae > Streptophyta > Magnoliopsida > Santalales > Viscaceae > Viscum > Viscum album. Next base: position 1,989,394,595 of record OY728145.1, read on the forward strand.
ACAATTTCCTCACCTTTCCTATATAAACACACACAAGCTCCCACTTCCTCCTCACTCAAAGCCTTTTTAGTTTTTCCAAACTCTACCCTCCTCTCTCTATAATCATTCCAAGGTGCCCCATGTTCCCAAGAATCCTCTCTCAAGCCTTTGTAATCACACTTCCATGTAAGGGTTTTTTCTTCCTTTCTCATTTTTGTCCAATATTCATTAAATTGTTACGACCTATTAATTTTAATTATAAATGTTGGTGTATTTTTTCAAACCTCTACCATACTGCCCAGTTTATTTTTTTGAATTATGTGAGACCCATTTCTCTCTCATTAAATGCCTACCATGTACACCCGTTACTATGCCGAAATTCTGAAAGAAATTTCTCTCTCCACCTTTACATTCAAGTAGTTATTTTGTATCAGGAATATAAATTCCATTAAATTTTTTGGGAAATGTATCTATATGATCCCTTACTATCCATGCCATGTAAATATGATTATACACCCCTTTCTTTCTCATTTACCATTTTTATGAGTTCTTATGTCACGCCGTTATGCTGCTGAAATTGCACTGCGCTTTTCCAAGCCAAAGTCATTGTGTAGTGAATACCATGCACATTTATCTATCAAGGGTATTCACCTTTATGCACATTTACATATTTTTTAAATAGTTTCATGTATGAATTCCACATTCGTTTATCATGGAATAAAATATTATGTTGAATGATTCAATGTTTTATGATCCACGTGGCACATTTATGCATGAAATTAAATGTTTAAGAAGGGTGCGCCCTGATAGCAGTCCAATGCATTGGGCTGAGTATCATAAAAACATCCCTATGTCTTTGTGAGTTTTAATTAAGTGGTTTATCAATAAAATACCTCCCTTTATGGATACGAGCAGGTAGAGGAAGCTCTAACACAGATGTATCCTTGGGGTAATACCGGAAAACATCGCTTTGAGCTTGACTCAAACGGGTACTGGTGCACGACAACGAGCCTTGCTACACTCTTGGTTCGTACACTCCCGAGGGTATTGCATTAGTAAATTCAAAAGCTTATTATGAACCATTATTAAGGGAAAAAAATTCCCTATGTATATATGTTAGAAAGTAGATCGTGTATAATATAGACTAAAGCCAATAGATTCATATGTTAAGGAAATAAAAGTTATTTAAAAGTCATCAGTTTTGTCCTTGTATTACCCTTTGTGTGTTACCCCTAATATTCCTTTTATTTCATCCAATGGATAGTAATAGGAGGACTCAGACTAACAACCCATGTGAAGATCAATGTGACGGTTTTACTAATGAGATGCCCAATATGATGGGAGCAAGAATCGCAGACTTTGTCATGCATCTCTCTCAACTAAATCAATATTTGAATAGAAACACAGGTTAAGAGGAATGTTCAACACCACTAATAAAGAACAATTCGCTATTGAGAGCTTCATGAGACAAAGTCCTCCTACTTTTAAGGGATCATATGATCCCTCAATTGATGAACAATAGATCAAATCCACTGAAAAGATCTTATCCACCCTTCAATGTTCTGAATAAGAGAAGGTTCTCCTGGTTTCTTATCATATGGTAGGTGAAGAAGATCAATGGTGGACGTTGATCAAAAATACTAAGCCTGAGGAGGTGATCGTGGCCTTGGAATAGAAAGTTTTCCAGAAGATGTTTTTTGATAAATATTTTCCGCACACCCTTTGGCTTAAGATGGAAAGGGACTTCATTTCCCTCAAGCAAAAAGATGATGAATCTGCTGGAGCATACGAAGAAAAAGTCACAAGACTTGGATGATACGCTTCAAGCTTTGTCGTTTCCTCCGAATGAAAGGTTGACCGCTTCTTTGGTGGGATGAAACCTAGCCTCCGGAAAGCACTGGTGATCTGTGACATTGACAGCTATGAGGAAATTTTATGATGTTCCCTCATGGATGAAATGGAGATTAGAGAATCTGAGGGGTATCATGGGGATAAGAAGCGTAAGGTGGAATTCAACACTAGTGGTCTGATGGATAAATCCAACAGTTCTAAGAAGATCCAGCACCCCACATCCCAGATGTGTGGAAAGAAGCACCCCATAAATTGTTTGAAGGGGACAAAAAATTGCTTTAGGTGTGGAAGTGAAGGGAACCTAGCTATTAACTGTCGGAAAGAAAGACCCGCGACTGCAAAAGAGGAAAGGAACAGTCCATTTGAACCTCAATGTGTGGTTCATTGATAAAACTGCAATGAACCAGAACATCTTGAAAATCAGTTCCCTAAGACAAGGGTAGTCGGAGGCAACCAATAACCTCCAAGGCAGCAAGGGAGAGCTTTTTCCACCACTACTGCCTAGGTGAACCCTGAAACAGATGTGGTGATAGGTATTCTAGTAATTCATTCAAGAATAGCAAACATACTTTTTGATTCAGGTTCTACATATTATTTTATATCTCTAAAGTTTAGTAGAACAATCCCAACACCACCAAAAATCATTTAAGTGAAGATGTCGGTGAGTACGAAAAATGGGGAAATCATTGCATCCCAGGAATATAACTCCTCCCCTTTCATAATCTGTGGATTTAAATTATCAATTAACCTCGCCATACTCATTCTGGTAGAACTTGATTCAATTCATGGCATGGATTGGATTTCCTTATATAGAGCCAAAATAAATTTCTGTGAGAGGGAAATCACTCTTCATATAGAGAATCGACCCCTGATTCTTGACAAGTGCAGGGAGGAAGATGAATATTCTTTAGCTCCATCATCTCAAGCATGGATATTGATTCCCAATGAGAATGCGTTTCTGGCTCTGATGATTGATTCAAAGGAGGAAACCATCCTAGAAGACATGCCTATTGTGAGGGAATTCGCTGAAGTGTTTCCCGAGGAATTGTCTAGTCTTCCTCCTCGAAGAGATGTTGAATTATTAATTGATCTTATACCTAGGGAATTTAAAATATCCAAGACTCCATATAGAATGGCTGTTGTGGAGCTTGAAGAGTTGAAAAACAACTACAAGAGAATCTGGATAAAGGTTTTATACACCCATGTGCTTCACTATGGGGTGAACCAGTCCACTTCGTCAAGAATAAATATGGGTCAATGCACATTTGCATCGATAATCGTGATCTTAACAAAATCATGATAAAGAACAAGTATCATCTCCCACAAATTTATGACTTGTTCGATCAGATGCGTGGAGAACAATACTTCTCCAAAGTGGATTTGCAGTCGGGATATTATCAAGTAAGGGTGAAGAATGAAGATATCCCCATGACTGCTTTTCGTACAAGATATGGGCACTATGAATTCATATTAATACCTTTCGAACTCACTAATGCTCCATAAATCTTCATGGACTTGATAAATTTATTCTTTAGAGATTACATTTAAAAATTTGTGGTAGTCTTTATAGATTTTATTCTGATATACTCTAAAACGAAGGAGGATCATGAGGAGCATTTGAGAAATTTACTGGAGACCTTGAGGAAGGAGAAGCTCTATGAAAAGTATAGAAAGTGTGATTTTTGGTTGAAGGAGGTCTCATTCTTAGGCTATATCATCACAAGCAATGTGATCTCTATATATCCCTCCAAAATAGATGCAATTGAGGGATGAATGAGGCCAACATTAGTAACGGATATCCATAGCTTCTTGGGTTTAGCTGGATATTATCAACGATTTGATAGAAATTTCTCACGATTGTCCAACCCTATTACCAATATAACTCAGAAGGGAGTAAAGTTTTCATGGAGTGATCAATGTAAAGAAATCTTCAAGGAGTTAAAAAGATGTCTTATCACTTCTCTCGTGCTCACTTTACCCACAAGTGGAGAAATTTTTGTGATATTTAGTGATGCTTCCAAGAATGGCATGGGATGTGTGTTAATGAAAAATGAAAAATTCATCTGCATATGCTTCAGGGCAATTGAAAGTTCATGAACAGAATTATCCAAACCATGACCTCGAGTTGGCTGGAGTGATCTTAACATTGAAAATTTGGCGGCATTATCTCTTTGGGGAGAAGTGTGAAATATATACGGACCACAAAAGCCTCAAGTATATATTTACACAAAAATACTTCAACATGTTCCAACAAAGATGGTTAGATCTTATCAACGACAATGGCTGCTCAATCCATTACCACCCTAGCATAGCGAACAATGTGGCAGATGACCTATGTAGAAAGGGCCAAACGATTCTATAATTGATGAGAATTAAAAAGGATCCAATATTTTTATATTTGATGAATATGGACATGGAAATAATAAATAAGGGAACATCATCAATCCTTTCACAAATGATTTTTCAACCGTCACTTTTGGTAAGGTTAAAAGATGATCAAAAAGATGATGTGGGAATTCAGGAAAAATTGGATGCTATCAAAAAAGGGAAATCCTTGAAGTTTAATGTTAATGAAGAAGGAATTGTAAGATTTGGGAATAGTCTATGTGTTCCATCATGTCCGGAGCTAAAGAAGGACATTTTAGATGATGCACATAGTTCAAATTTCTATATTCACCCAGGAAACACAATGACGTATTGAGATCTCCAAGAGCATTATTGGTGGGATTATATGAAGAAGGAGGTCATTGAATATACATCGAAGTTCTTGGTGTGTTAGAAAGTGAAGGCAGAGAGGCAGATGTCTAAAGGGATGATGCAAACATTTCCCATACCAGAATGAAAATGGGAGAAAATCGCCATGGACTTTGTCACAAGACATCCGAAGATATCCAATGGCAACAATGCAATCTGGGTTGTTGTGGATCATCTTATAAAGGCTGCACACTTCATTGCTATTTGAGAGTATTTCTCATTAGATCAACAGGCACAGATATATATTAGGGAAGTGGTAAGGCTGAATGGAGTACCACTATCTATTGTGTCTAATCGATATCCAAGATTAAACTCTATGTTTTGGAAGAGTCTTCCACATCCTCTAAATACTGAAATTAACTTCAATACGGCCTATCATCCTCAAACTGATGGCCAATCCATGCGAACAATCCCAACACTTGAGGACATGTTGAGAGCATTCTAAATGGACTTTAAAGGAGGATGGGATCAACATCTAAATCTAGTTGAGTTCTCTTATAATAACAGTTTCCACTCGAGTATCCAAATGGCACAATATAAAGACCTTTATGGGAAAAGATGCAGAACACCGGCGTGTTGGGATGAGGTCGGTAAGCGTAAGCTTCTTGGACCAGAAATAGTCGAAGAAATGGTGGAGAAGGTGAAAACCATTCACCATCATATCAAGGCATCCCAGATTTGACAGATGAGTTTTGAAGATAACTGTCAATGAAACCTTGAGTTTAAATTTGGAGACATGGTATTTCTACACATATCTCAGTAGAAGTAGGTCATGAGGTTTGGAAGGAAGGGGAAGTTAAGTCCAAGGTACATCGTACCCTTCGAGATTCTTGATCATGTCGGGGTTGTGGCCTGTCTACTAGCACTTCCACCTACCATGGACAAAGTACATGATGTTTTTCATGTATCCCTCTTAAGGAAGTACATACCAGACCCTTCACATGTAATTTCTTCAGAGGTGGTATAGTTATAGGATGACCCTTCTTATGAGGAGCAACCTGTGAAGATCTTAGATCATAGGGAAAAAGTTCTACGAAATAAGACAATGCCCCTCAATAGGGTGTCGTGGTGAAAACACAAGTTTGAAGAAGCAATGTGGGAATCAGAGTAAATGATGAAGCAGAGTTATGCACATATATTTTAGTATGGAAAAATAAAATTTCTAGGGAAATTGTTTTTAAGTGGGGAACATTGTAACGACCCAAACATTCATTAATGGAAATCCATCTTCATCTAATTAAATGCCTCTTTATGTAAAATGTTTATATAAAATTTAAACTTCTTTGGTTTTATGTTAAAAATTGTGACCATTAGTAATATATTCTTTGAACAGGGATCACCAAATTAGTATAAATATAGATCTTTAACAAATACAATTTACTCCGACAAAGGAAGTGATGGCCACATCCAATAGACGTGCCCCATACGAAGCCCATTTTTCAGAGATCAGAAAGAAGGTGGAATCATTGGGATTTTCTTTTTACCAAGCCCAAGCTGATCATGAATATGTTAAGCTCGAGTGGGACTACTTACGAGAGAAATGAAAATTGATAGAGATTACCACCCGAGCAATGTTATCCGAGCCACCCCAAGAGTCTGTCACCATCACACACCTTACTCTTCGGTCTTTTGAGGGTGTTATAAGGGGTTATTTAAAAATACCTTAACACTATGGTTATGTACATTATTTTTGTATATAATAATTAATTTACATTCATTTTATTATTGTTACCTTGTAAGCAGTTTTTAGAGATCAAATAGTATTTTTAGTTAAAGTACAAGTAAGAAATCTATTTTGATGAATTAATAAATTTTTAATTTAATAATATTTTAATAAAATATTATTATTATTATTAAATTAATTTCTATTAAATATAAATCATCGTATAATTTTATAAATTCAATTGTAATTTTTAATAAGTTTTGAAATCCATTTTTTGTCAAAACCCGTGAATTTTCGATAAATGCCACTTATTATTTTAAAAGTGAAAATTAACATATTTAGAAAATTATTTAGATAAAATAAAAATTATTTCTAGAATCAGGATGTCGAAATTATCAAATGGTGAATTTTTCATAATTTTCTGAGATAGTCAAATTCTTGGGTAAAAATTAAATACCATTTAAATATAAATATATATATATATATTGTGTTTTATGATAACATAATGACCAAATAGTGATGTAATAAAGAACAATAAGCTTTATTTTCGGCCAATATATGTTTTACCATTAAAATAATGTGATTTTATATTTGTTTGACTTATTTTACAAAGCATTAATGAACCCTTCAAGTCTTAATAAACATCTTGTCTTTTTAAATTGTTTTCCGTGGGAAAGTGACTCACCTCCACATAAGCAACCCCATTATTTTAAGAAGTTCAGACTTTGGCCTTATATAATATTTTCTTCCACTTCCCTTTTCTAAAAACCATGGGAAAAACCATGGGCTGGTTTGTGGTTTGGATTAGTTTAATGTGAGGTGTCGCAAACATAAATTATAATGAATTCCATTAGCTTTCCTATATAAACCCACCCAATCTCCCACTTCCTCCTCACTCAAATCCTTTGGAGTTCATCAAACCTCTTCTCTATTCTTTCTAGAATCGTCCCAAAGTTCCCCAAGCTCCCACGAAACCTCTCTCAAGACTTATGAAGCACACTTCCATGTTAGGGTTTTTTCTTCCTTTCTCATTTTTGTCCAATATTTTTTAAATTGTTATACCCTTTTAGTTTAAATTATAAATTTTGGGGTATTGTTTTACACCTCCCCCATACTTCCCTATTAATTTTTTAATGATGGGAGACCCCTTTCTCTCTCATTAAATTCCTCCCACGTACACCCATTACTTTTCTGAAATTCCGAAAATAATTTCTCTCTTCTCATTTACATTCAAGAAATTATTTTGTATCATGAATCTAAATTCTATTAATTTTTTTGGGAAATGTATCTATATGTACCCCTTACTATCCATGTCAGGTAAATAAGATGAGACACCCCTTTCTCTCTCATCAACCATTTTTATGAGTTCTTATGTCACACTGTTATGCTACCAGAATTGCACCACGCATTTCCAAGCCAAAGTCATTGTGTAGTGAATACCATTCCCATTTCTGTATCAAGGGTATTCACCATTATGCACATTTACTTATTGTATAAAGAGTTTCATTTATGTATTCCACATTAGTTTATCATGGAATAAAAGATTATTTTGAATGATTCAAGGTTTTATGATCCATTTGGCACACTTATGCATGAAATGAAATGTTTAATAAGGGTGTGCCCTGTTAGCACTCCAATACATTGGGTAAAGTATAGAATCATGATACGTCATGTGAAATGGGTGTTTACTCATGATAAATCTAGTACAATTAGGGTTTACTCATGCTTCATGTGCAATGTGGTTTTACTCATGCTCCACGTGCAACAAGCCTTGGATCATGCTAATTCCATGTTAAGTGTTGTTGCCACAATTCTATGTTATGATTATCATGCTTTATCATACCTTTATGTTTATGCTTGTCTTGTGATCTATTGATATTCCTATTGTCTAACATGTATTGTATTACTCATGTTGTTCCATGATTATTCCCTTACAGGGCTTTATAGCTCACCCTTTTCTTATGCATATCCTCAGGTTATCCCATGCAATGATAATTACGAGGGAATATAGTGGTAATGTAAATGAAGTTTTCAATAATGATGTTGTATTTCATATTTTAAGTTGTTATGTAATGATCCTAAGCCCCAAATACAGTATACCTCTCAATCTTTTATGTTGTATCAAGTGAATTTTATGTAACAAATTATGATTAATTGTGTAATAAATGATCAGGGTTGTCATAAAATTCCCCAAGGGGTGTCCGACATTGTTGCAGAAAATTAAACAAATTAATTCATGATCAATATTGCTGAAATAACTAGGCGAAACAAATCAATTAATTAATTTCGGTGCATTTCACAAAGCATGTAGGCACCGACTAACGGCACAACAATAAGTTTTTATAAATCCCAATGAAAAGGAGGGAAAGAGAGTAAATGACCAACATTATGGTCATAGATAATCCTATGATCTGTCGTAGGCTTTGATTTGACCTATAACAAAAGAAAACATAAGATTTTAGAAAATCCCCAAAATCGGGTAAAATTCATCCATGGCGAACTGCGCAATGGATTTTGAATGAGATTGCATGATTCTTGGAGCACGAGATAAGCCTTATCAATAGGTTCATAATGCACTTGATGGCGAAGAAAACATATAATGAATAGAGGCGTGGAAATCTTCCGAAGAGAGGAGAGGGTGGTGTGCACCACCTAGGGAGGAGAGGTGCACCACACACAGAAGAGGACGAGGAGACGAGGAGAAAAAAAGGAAATAAAAAGGAAAGTAAAGAAAAGAAAAATGAAAAATAAAGTGGATTTAAATAAATAAAATAATAAAAATAAAATGGTGGAAGAAATGAAATAAATAATTATAATAGGTTTACCTCATTTTAATTATTTTTAATTTCCATCCAACTGTATCTATATTATTATTTAATTTTACCCCTCTTTAAATTCCATTATTTTTTTTTCAATATTTTTTAATTATTTTTAACCTGAACGCTACACTATGGAGCGACGTAATATCTTACATAAAACCTGAACAATCATTAAATTAATTTTAATAGCTTTTCAGGAACCGCAATAGGGTGTGCAGGCACGCGCCCTCGGTCACTTTAAAGCGTTGGATTAAAAAACATAACAATAAACAACTTGATTTAAGTCAACATGTTAAATGAATTAATGTAGGTAAATAATAATATTTTATCTAAACCAACAATTAATATCCACCCATGTATATACGTGTTATATATATATACACATATGCATATTCATGTATATACTCCCACACATGTATATATAACTATATATATATATTTAATCCCATATATATATAGATATACCTCATATATATATATATACATCAATGTTTTTGACCCAATATAATAATAATAATAATTAAAATAATTACAATTATTTAATTCAAAGCATAAATGACACCATCAATATTTTAATGATAACAACCATTAATAAAAAAGAATAATGGTTATTAAATAAATATTGATTGTGCATTTGAATTTAATTGGAACAATTAATAATTTCATATTTATTATATTATTCAATTATTATTTACACCACAACACAATTTATTAATTATGGTAGTGCATTTCCATTTGTTGACATCAATGCAAATAATAATATTAATAATAAAATTATTATTATTATTTCCAACAGCCAACAAAAATATTTAAACTAACTAAATTTTATTCGGGTGTGATATGACCAAACGTCCTATGCTCACAAATGGTATACCCTTCCTAGGGTAAACCCCATGTCATGGAACTATCAGTGGTCTCAGATTTCTCATTCGACGCACCCTTTGTGAGAAAATAATTTTTTATTATATAAAAAAAGGAATAATTAATTAATTTAAAATAATGATGGAATCATCATGTACGAGGGTGTCAAACACCAGATGCGAATCAAGGTTATACCCTGCCCAAGCTAAACCCAGCGTTCTGGACATAACAGTGGTCTCATATTTCTCATATGACACACCGTTTAAGAGTTATTTTATTTTCTGAAAAGAAACTAACACGCGTATTAATAAAATAAACTTAAAATTTTTATTCTATCAACACTGCTGTGTCGACTATCAGAAAAAAAAAGTTCTGATGCTCGGTTTTTAAAATCAGCATGCCCAGTTAACAGAAAAATATGATTTCATATGTTTTTTTCATCTAGTTCAAAACAAAGAACGTTACACAAAAATCCCTAGTAGTCCATTGAACACACTCGAAGATTATCCTCCGGTTTTTGAATTATTTCTCAGTCTTTCCATATAATTGAGGATGAAAAGAAATTTAGAAATTTAATTATGTTCCCAATGAATTTTAAAGGCCTTTTCAAAAGTTATAATTAATCCTAAGATCACTGTTAAATACAATAGCAATCTGAACTCTATGTAACCATAAAATATCTTTGATGTATAGTCAAGAAAGATGATACACTGACATAATATCTTGAATATGAAGAAAATGAACAGATTAAGTTAGATGATCAATAATAACACATATTGAATTGTTACCTTGAGATTTCTTTAGTCATCTCACAATGATGTCTATAGATATATTTTTCCATTTACACTCTAGCACTGTTGAAGGTTGAAACATCCCCTTCGGTAACATCCACTCTACTTTAACTTGTTGAAATGCCATACATTTCTTGAAAAAATAAGCAATATCTAATTTCATTCCACCCACCAGTAATTCTCTCGAAGATCCTTATTCATATTTGTGTTTCCAAGATGAACTAAAAATGAAGAACTATGATCTTCAATAACAATTATTTATTCCACTAAGAATCACAAGAAACACATAATCTCTTACCAGACCAGAAAATACAATCCTTATCAATGTTGAATTATTGAAACAAGATCATTTTAACCAATTATACCTATTTTCTGCTACTCACCGTTTTCTTTCAATGCTTGCTTAATTATGTCGAACAGAGATGACTATAAAAACCCTAAAATAAACAAATGAAATTTCCTAACCCAAAAACTTCCTAGACAAATTTTATCATATTATTCACCAAAGGGTCATGTTCTAAACATATCATGGTTAATGTAGCATTACATATCCAACTCAATGCATTAGCCACTCTATTTTATTTTCCAGGATGGTAATGAATCTTATAATCATAATCCCTGAATAGATCCATCTATATTCTCTATTTCATGTTTAATTCATTCTATGTAAATATATACTCATAAATTTAATGGTCAGTATATATTACACAGCTTACTCCATAGAGATGATTTATCCAAATTTTTCAGGAAAAAACATAAGATAACTCTAAATCGTGTAATGTGTAATTTAACTCATGATGTTTTGATTGACGTGAGGAATAAAAAATTATCTAATCATTCTACATTATATCACAACCAAGTCCCTTCAAAGAATCATCACTGTAGATGAAAAACTCACCACATCTGGAATGTAGGGTCAAAACTAGATCATTCACCAATATTGTTATCAATTTATGAATTTAATCATCACATTATTTTTTTCAGATGAATTTAACTATTTTTCTTGTTAAATTATTTAGTGAGATAGATAACTGTGAAAAGTTTTCAACAAAACTCAGCTAATAGCCTTCCAAACCAATAAAACGATGAATCTATGTTATATTTGTGGTTCTTTGAAATTCTTCAAAAACATTTGTTTTATCAGGATCAATAGTTATGAAATATTTAGAAACAATGTGATCAGGGATGTAAATTTTTTTCCACCAAAATTTACACTTTATAAATTTCCCATAAAATTTGTTTTCTTTTAAGGTTTATAAAACTCCCCTTATATATTTTTCATTCTCTTATTTTCTTTTATAATATATCAAAATTTCATCAATAAAAACAACCAAGAACTTATCCAATAACTCATGAAAAATTATATTCATAAGATCTAGGAATATAAAAATTGAATATGTTAACCCAAATAGAATAACTAAAAATTCATAATGGCCATATCATGTATGAAACACAATCTTTAGGAGTTTGAAACCTTTAATTTCAAACGATGGTACCCTGACCTCAGTGAAATATTTAAAAAATACTATGTTCACTGGATTAGATCAATCAAATCATCGATATGAGGAAAATGATAATTGTTTTTAATAGTGATGTTATTCAAGGATCTATAATCAATGAAAATTATTATTTAACCATATTTATTTTTAACAATCAAGAGAGGAGAACCCCGGAGAGAAGTTTTGGGTACAATGAATCCATTATCTAATAATTCCTATTACTGTTTTTTTCATTCAAGAATTTGCATTTGATCTATTTGATAAGGGGGTTTATAAATTACATAAGCATCAAGAACTAAGTCAATATTCAAATAAACCTCTCAATTAAGAATAACACTAGGCAAATCAACAGGAAAAACATCCTGGTATTTATTTTCCACCAGCACATCTCTTATCTGGATAGATCCTTTATCTTCTAAAATATGAGCAAGATAACTTCGTTTCCCATCTTTTGTCAGTTTCTTACCATTCTGATATGTTATCTATAGTATGGGTTCATTATTGTACAAAAACTGATATTCTTTTGTAAAAATATATTTCCTTATCTACAATCTATCATTACATGATAAAAATAAATCCAGTCAATACCCAAAATAATATCAAAATCCACTAGATTAAATACAATAAGGTTTGTAGGTAAAATCATTCCATAGACAAAGATAGTTCGATTCTTATAGTTTATTTTTTCTATAATATTTTCTCCAGGGGTTTTTACCCTAAGATATAGTTTCATTTCATAAGGTCTAATTCCCAATTTTATAGAATATTTCATAGAATGGAAAGAATTTGTAGACCTTGAATCAAACAACATTTTTGAAAAATATGTAAAAACAAGCAATGTAACTAATACCACCTCATTTGATGGATCCATATCTAATAAAGTGGTTGAAAAGGATTTTCCTAGACCCTTCTACTTCCAATATTGCTTATTTACTTCTGGAGTGACTGCATTCAGACAGAAATTAACAAATTGACTGAAATCCTTAGAAATAAAGAATCTCACCATTGTTGTTTATTTAATTTTCAGATCATTTTCTTGCACTCATGGGACTTATTCGAAAACATTCAAAATAGGCTGCATTTCCTAGAATTTACAAGTCATTCCCCATGATGTTTTAACCACACTTTTCAAAATAAGGGAAATATATTTTCTTACCACCATATTAATTGATGAATTATATCCCAATGTCTGCCATCATGATCGCTTATTATTCTTATCATTAGTAGGAACATACATTTCAGAAAACTCCATCTCAACTTTTTCATCAAAATGAACAAGTTTCTCATATCTTTTAAACACTCATAAATCCAAATATCTTCATAAAAATGATTTCAAACCAGAGTAAAATATTTTAATTTTAATATTAAAACCCCAGGTAAAATATACTATGTACTTGTCTAGTCTTGTAAAATTGGATTTATTTATTTCCATAGATTTATAATCTTTATGATTTAGTTCTAATAATTTTTTCTCTATTCAGAGTCAAACAGTTTTAGGAAAAAAAATTCCAGAAAAAGACTCTTATAATCATCCCATTATAGACTGAGAAGATTATATATTTCTCTTTTATTCTTAACCGGAGACCTCTATTGTTCTCTTCAACATCAAAATGATAAATATATATTATTAACTTTTACCATTATAAACATACCAAGACATCAAATATCGTTTCTAGAGAGTTGACCCATCCTTCAGCTATCACCGGATTTGTGGTTCTACTAAATTTTGGAGGATGTTTCCTAATAAAATTATCCATAAAAGACATGTTCCTTTAGGGTAGGTTAGTATCCTCTCTATTATTGATACCACCACAATTTATCTCATGATTAAATTAATCCATTGCTGTCAAAAATTACAGGTTTATAATTCCCACCATTCCAGGATACAAATTCAGATAGATATCAACCTCCCGGTGCCATCCATCTTCAGCTCCCCTATTTCTTCTGTGGAAAACCATTCAGAGTAGACATATATTAGACAAATAAACATGGAAATCATTAAATTCTATATCATTTAAAATAAATAATAAAGTAAAAAAATGTTTAAGGTATTCTTTTAACATCATCTTAACCCCAAAAGTTATCTAAACCATCCTCTGATAACAACTATAAAGACCCAGCCTTAAAACATTACATATTTTAGTGTTTTAAACAAGAACACATGTTCTTACACATTGAGGAACTTTTCAATTTTATAGATTTAGATAATTAGGATGTAAAACATACATAACATCCATGAATCAAATATGAGTATATGACTCAAATAGTATCCAGTTCTTCCAAAATATAAAACATTTTAAATAAAACCTGATTTCCTTGAAAATTCATCAAAAAGATGACTTCCTCCTTTCTATTACAAATCCTTATAACATGTGAAAAAATTTAAAAAACATTGAATTATCACCAGAATATCACTAAGGGGTATACTAAAAGAAATAGTTAGTCATGTGAAAACATAAAAACCTAATAAAACCCATTTCATAAAAACTTTTTAGCATGGATAGAAACATCATTTAGTTGACTTGGGACATATTTACCATATCACTCTTACAATCACCATTACACATGAAATAAACAATCATTCAAATTCTATATCAAGATTACAAAATTAATTGGAGAGATATAATGGGGATCACCCATCATATATTGATCTATAATGGGCTCAACCTAACATATCTTGATCTATAATGGGCTCAAACCAAAATATCTTAAGCTATAATTGTCTCAACCCAACATATCATGATCTAAATGGGATAAACCCAACATATCTTGAGCTATAATGGGCCTAACCTAGTATAACTATGTCCAAGGAACATATAATAGTAATAAAGCAACATGAAATTAGTAGAAACCACTCATTCTGTATATATAAAAAACCAATATTTTTGAATTTCATTAAAGAGACTTTTAAAAGGATTTTAAAAGGAAAGTCCCTTATAAATATAATAGGTGTGATAATTAATTGAATGGAATATATATATGTATAAAGAATAAATTTAAAAAATTAATCATAATATAAACAAAAATTCATCACACAAAAAATCTTAATACCACATAATGAATAAATTATAAGGTTAACCAAAATAATGGTATTTGGGTTATGAATTCCCTTACCTCAGGTTCATCTTAATTAAAACGTGAGTAAAACTCTTGTATAATGGTTAAAAGAGTGTTATTAATAATTTAAAGAAGAAGAATAATTTTTATAACACCTTATATGATCATTTTATAACATCATTTCACCCATTAATTTATATTATTTTGTTCTTTCCTTTGTTTCAGGTGCGTTCATTACATGATTTCCATAGTCGTTTTGTAAAGTATTTCTCTATTGAATGGAATAAAAAATACCGAAGTGGAATAATATGTGTATAAAATGTTCCCAGAATATTAAATTATTCCATAAATAATTTTGGTTAAATGGTATGAGGTTGAATCATTAGATAAATAATTTTTGATAATCATTAGTTTGTTTTGGTGAATTTTGATCAGTACGAACAACAATTGTTTTATTAATTAATAGTATGCATACAAACTGGTTCCCAGAAATAATATATTATTTAATATTTATAATAAAATATTAGTTAACCATATTAATGGTTTTATTAGCAAATTTTAAGGAAGTATAAGAAATTGATGAAACATTGTCCATGATGTCGGTAAATTGACACATCGCAGACAATGATTTTATTTTGAGATTAAGAGGGAGATTAGAAGAAGAAAGTAAGTCAATTTTAAATAAACATAATAAAATTATAGTATATATACGATACTAGATATTTCATTCCTCTTGGATAAGGGGAGGGGAATAGAGTATAAGAAAAGAAAAATAATTGAAATGAAAATAAAATAAAATGAAAAGGGATTTTTACATCTTGATCTCTTCTCCTTAAGATCCTCTTTAAGGCCTTTGGTGTTGGCCTTTTGGTGAAGAAAATAGTTCTTGGATGTGGTGAAGAGACATGGGAAGTATATTGTGATGAATTTATACAATGATAAATTCTTGAGATGTATGAGAGGAAGAGGGGGTGAGGGTGTTATTTATTAGGGAGGAGAGGAGGGGTTTCTATTATATTAATCATTATTTTAATATTTTTCTGAGGACAATGAATAGTCTTCATTATTATGACCAGAAATAGTAATAAGTTAATGTTAGTTACAACCTATTTCCATTTACATCATCCATGACTCAATAATGATGCATAAATTTATTTATTTAGTACATTTTGTAAATTATCAAATTTTACTATTCGCCAAAAATTAAAGTATTTCTAAAAAGTTAAAAAAAAATATAACCCCAAACATTTTTTGACGTGAAAAATTCAAAAATGAACATCATTTTATCAAAATAATTTTATAAATTTGAGAAGTTTAATTTTTAATTAAAATCATAATTTATTCGCTAAATAACAAATTTAAAAACTATAACTGATTTTATAACACCTTGAAAAATTAATTTAGGTATCATAAAATTAACATTTAGCCATAAGATAATAATTTATGATTACATTTCATGAAAATAAATTTTCATTTAAATTTATTAATTAATCATAGAATTTTAATTAAATATTTATGACTTAAGAATACCAACACTTATATAATGATCATATTGTCACTTATAAGATACCTTTCTATTATACAATCATGGGTGACGTTACTATACATTTGATTGATTTACTTTTCATAATGGTAATATTACTGTTCATAAGGTTGTGTTAATATTCATAAGGGTATTTTAATATTCACAAAAAAATCTAAGTTGTTCCTATCAGACTCCAAATAACATACTGATCACAACCATGTATGTCTGTTTTTTAAAATTCAAAATGTAAAAGTGGAAAATTTATATTTAACAGCTACTTTATAACTATCTCCTTAAAAAAGGGACATTATATAGAGACTTAGTGATTCGTGCATTAAATTAAATTTATTTATCAAACCCTAGGATGTTACAATATGAATTTTATCTTTATATAATATCTCCAATAAAGAATAATTATCATCAAATAATGTAATCTTATATGGAAAATGATTTTAAAAGTACACTTGGAACATTTCTTGAGAAAAATAATGTTTCATTGAAAATAAAATTTTAAAACTAAAATTAAATTTATATTCTGGAAATATTATTCTTTGAAAATAAACTTTGAAACATATAATGTAACCTTTTAAACATTGAGCGTTCATAATGTTGAGAAATTCTATACACTTTAAAAAAATATTCCTTTTATATTTTTTATGAAATCCAAACAAGCCTTGTTTTGAAAATGAAATGAATATTTCCTCTAATTTTTTTAAAAAATATAGAAAGGGTAAAATTAATTTAAATCTTATAAGAACATTACAAAAAAATAAAACATTTTTATAAAACATCTGTATGGATGAAAAAAGGGTTTTCGACCAAAGAGCTAAATAAAGTTGGTTTTCATTAAAAAAATATTTTGGAATTATGAGTATATAAAGGGAGGAAAAGGAATGGAATAAATTTATTCTAAATCAATAAATATAGGAGAATAATATTGAAGAGTTTATTCAGAATTATTTTGAAATATTTCATCATCAAAAGTATAAACTTATAAAATCTATATAAACAATGTAATTGTATCATAAAACCCATACCACATTGGTAACATTGAATCATAATACCCATGAAGGAATAAAGTTAAATGAAAATTAATATATCATGAGAATAAATTAATTAATATATTACATCTAAATGTGGCTATATATTCACTTCATAAATGAAGATAGGTTCATAAGATAATGTATTTCCCAATGAAGAAAAATTGAGACAAAAATCCTTTACCTTAAGTATCAACTTTCTTCATACACATTTCATCCAGATAAATAATAAATATAAGTATATTATAAATCTATTATAGAACCATAATTATATATATCATAATTTATATAATTCAATTGTGACTTTTTATTACCTTTTTATTATCTATTCTATGTTAAAATCATGTTTCAGGAAACAATTATATTGTTTTTTGTGTATGTTTCGATTTTTTATATTCAATCCTAATACTTTCATCATTGTTCTATAATAGTAAGAATTTTAAAAATTATATAAATTTTATATATATTCATTATATATGTATTTATATTAATCCATACTGTTAAAGATATAATATTAAATACATCGTTCATGGAGACGGTAGGCTATGCGTACGCATGAACGATGATTCCATATTCTCAAAAATGGAAATTTAAGAAATTTTTATATTATATAAACATTAAATTTTTATTTTTATTTTATATATATCAAATATATTCATTAAATTTACCCTACTTACTTTCCATGCAATGAAATAGTGAAAAATGAATCACGTCACTTAGCGAGGCGGTAGTCCTCCATACACATGAACGATATTATCGTAACCTCCAGAAAATGGAAAGTAAGAATGTATATTTGATATCTTAGTTATTTAAGTTTAAATACGTTTTAAATAAAAGAAATATTTATTTAATATATCTTTATTACAGTCTAAATAAAATAAAAATTATAAACACATCACATCAGTTCGTGAGGAGGTAATCTACCAGACACACGAGCAACAAAATTCTTTTCCAACGGTATGTGATGTAAGGTGGTTGATGTGGTATTATAATTATTCAGGTATAATAATATAATAAATATAAAAATTTAACATTATATTCATCATTATATTAATCTATGAGAGGTGGGTATAGAAAATTAATAACATTATTTTGCGAGGTGATAGTTCACTGCACACACAATCGATGATTTTATTTCCCATTTGATGAAAGAGGAGGTGAACAAAGTAATGAAATTAATATAATAACACATTATATTATTTTATATAATTTTTTATTATATCAAAATAATTTAATAATATTTTAATGTGTAAGAAGAAAACTGAAAACAAAAATACATAGTTTATAAATTTAACTCTTCTTCAGAAATCCTCTTTAGGTTTAACTTAAATCCTTCATAGTTTTGATTTATGATCTCATATTTGTCTCTATATTGAGGGAAGAGATGTTATAAATATATTTTGGAAGTAATTGGAAAAAAATAGTTTTGACTGTTTTATTTGGGTTAGAGAGGGGGAGACCTTTTATAAGTGGGGGAGAAGAAACAAATTGAATTTTAAAAAAGAATAAAGTGTAACCAAAATTTTCATTTTCCAAAAAGCTCCAAAATGATCCATTCTCAAACCTCATAGGTGATAATGTTGATATGTGGTTACAAAATGCAGTTTCGATAAGTTTTTTAGGTGATTTTACCCCTTATCGTTTGATTTTAACCCTCGGTAAACGCTTTTTAACGTTGATCATAGTAATTAATATTCACTGTTTTTACTATTCATTTTTATGAAAAATTATATTGAAATTATTATGTTATATAAATTATTTTTATTGAAAACTTGGAATCTATTTTACCAAATTCCTTTAACATTTCTTCCAAAATTTTATTTAAAATTAAACATGAGGATGTGACGCAAAATCAATTTTTAAAAGAGAAACTTTTCAAAAGTTTAAAATGATTTTATATCAAAATTAAATATGGAATTCATTAAAATGAACCAGATTTGATTAATAAATATATTATTTAATTAATTATACATTTAAAAACATTTTAACACAAAATTAACCTTACACATTCTTTAATTCTATATGCAGTTTTCAATAATCTATAATCATTCACTATTCATCAAAAAATTCCCCATTTTAGAAAAATCCCAAAAAATCAATGTAAGATAATTATTGAAATATAGATTATAACATTTATTTTCTGTAAAATAATTTTTGTTAATTTTTCAAAAATAACTTGTTTATTTTTTCATAAAAAACATTTTTTTGAGAAAATAATATTTTTAAAATATTTAATAAATTTACCAAAAATTAAGTAATTTTTATTAACATTTTTCCTTGTTTAAAACAATTAAAATTAATATTTGAATTTTTTTATTAATATTATTACCTCAAAGTTTAATGTCTAAGTAATAACAATGATTTTTAAATAATAATATTAATAGTTTTTTACAGTTTGTTAAAACCTAATGTTGCGTGAAACGAAATCTATTAAATAAATTAAATTTAATTAAAAAAATATTTCATAAAATCTAAGGGTGTTGCAATACTTACCTATGCAGGGACCAACATCCTCATATAAAACTCCATCGCAAATAAGGGAAAAAACATTAACCCTAAAAGAGTAGTCCTATCACGAGTTTGAGAAAAAAATAGTCCGCTAACAGATCACTATTTCATGTAAAGAACTCAATGAAATAATAATAATATGGTAAATAGAATCTAAAACTATATAGAAATGTAAGACTCTGACTCTTGGAAAACCTATTTCTCTTGAGGATTAATCTCTCCTTAAAAACTTATGAGTGATCTATTGTTGGAATAAAAACAACATATCTAGACTATAAATAGTCTTATCTAACTCATTTGGTACTACCATACTCTATAAAAAAAGTAAATATTAATAATAAAGGGGTGAGAAACTATCCAAAATCATGGGGTAAGGATATCTCTCTTTGGAGTCTCTAAAAAAACTTCTCATCACCCGCCAATTAGAGGCAAGAGTCCCAATATCATGTATGGGATCCCCATAACCCTAACTTCAGACACAATATGTGTATTAGTGAGTAGCATCATACATTTGATATGATGAAAAAACAATTATTACAGAATATTTAGATGATCTGACATGCAAGGACATGAAATATTATTTATATCTACAATATGATAGATGTAACAATATGCATATACCTTACAATAATTTCTTAGATATCTTGGTTGAATAACATGTTACTGGTGTTCTGGTGAAAGGGTATATTCTCTACTATACCTATTGTGGTCTCCATGGTGTTATAATAAAACTAAACACCCCCTTAGCACAATTTCCCTAATATCCAAAGACATTTCTTTACATTATTACAAATTCTTTAAAATATTTCCCTAGGACTCGCCCATATTGATTCTTCTTTGACACAGCCTAACCCACCAGGGTCCTTCTTAGGATAATATTAAGTTGATTGTGCCACTAAATGTCCATCTCCAATAAGACATGGGCAAGTGATTGTCATTGATAAGGACTATCACATAATTTGGGAGGTCTTAGCCTATATCAGTCCATAGAAAACTCATATCTCAAAAAAAACACCCAATATATATATATATATATAAAATATAAAACACATACATGAGACATAAAATAGAATTATAATTTTATATAGGAAAATAGTAAAGGAACTACACATCTCATAAGCCTTTGAATATGGCAGACACAAGACTTTGGAAATTTCATCCTTACTGCATGAACTCTTGGATCGATATCTATTCATAATTTTCATCACAAACATACTGAACTAAAATTAACCAAATTTCATTTCCAATCATTAATATATGTTAGTTCTACCTAAACAACACCGAATCCATCCCCACCGATACCACCTCTGAAACTAGCATCATCTGTATAAACAAAACATGTTTAGGCTCAATTCCTATGTTGGGGTGAGTATAATCATACTTAATAGGATCCCCCCAAAAAGGATAGATAAAGAAACTAGCCAAATCATAACTCTAGGTTCCAGATGGTATCTAGGACTAACGAAAGGATATATATATATATATATAAATATATATTCTCTATTTATAGAAATCTTTAGAAAACAAGTCTTAATCACCATAGCTTCAATCCTCAAAATAATACCTCATACCAAAACAAGATTTCTAAGATAAATTGAAATCTTAAAAAGTCTAAATACAATATCCTAACCACATTATTCATTTCTAAGTATACCAAGGGATTTTAAAGGAGTTACATGTCATGATGTATCTAATATTATGATCCCTTCTTCTATGCCACCACCCAAATCCACTTAGGGAAACCTACATCCCACTAAGGAAGTAAAATCAATAAATGTGGTACCATAAATTAATATCAATAATTTCCATGTGACTATTCAAGATTCTTATAGGGGAACCTGTACCTTGACCACAAATAGATTTCATCCAAGATAGTAATTACCCCTTCCTTCATAATTACCTAACGATGAGAAACCCCACATCATATATCAATAATTATAATGGAGATACTATACCTCACTAATTGATGCACATAAAAATGTAGTAATCAAATACTTGGGTGGAGCACCAACACCTCGAGTTTATGGGGGAGTACAAAAATCTACTAGTAGTATGAAGGACTCATGTCTCATTGAAGTAAAAGTACTGCTCGAGGGGATACATACTCTAGTTGAGGAACCAAACCTCACTCGATCCCTTAGACGAGGTGTATATAGATTCTATATATAGATTAATCATGAAAAATGTGTTTGGAGGGACACTGATCCTATCTATGAGATATGGGTTACCCACTCCATAACATAACCATAACTCTGGGTGGGTTTTCAACCTCAAGAATTATAAAATTACCACGCTCAAACCCCATTATGTTACCTATAAAGATTAATATGAAATATATATATATATATCCTAAAAAAGTGTCTTATCTATATATAAGAAAATTGAATTTCAATATATATTGGAAAACAGTTAGAAAATGCTATTTATATTAATAAAATTTACACATGGTGAAAATTTCATGAAAAACATTTCCACACAATGAAAATGTGCAACATTGTGGCCCCAAGTGCTCTGTATTGTGAATTGGGTTGGGTTATGGAACTAACTTATTGGTATGTTTCAATAAACATGTATGGAATTTTATGAGTGTATGGAAAAAAAATGTAGCATGGTGTACCAAGATCATCACCGAGTTGGGTTGGGCGGACCTGACTCAACATCAGTTCCTGCATAACCATGTGTCCGTGCTAAGATACCCTCTAATATCCTACATTTATTATAGAGAGTGGGGGGGGGGGGTTATATGATCCACATGGATCATACAAATTTGGTAATAAACCTACCCCTACTTCTTTAATTCAAACCACAACAACTCAAGTGGTTTCTTCCTCTCATACAACTAGTTGTTGTGGTAGTTGACTCTGCTGATCTGTGGATGCCTCTGTTGATGCTACCTCATCCATGTCATTTTCATTTACTTATGAAACAAACTAAAAAATTTATTAATCTATATTTATTCATTCATATCCTAACCGTTCCCCCATCATGAAAAAATAAACCACTATCAATCTAGGATTCATCTCTATTAAATCCAACACATTTTACCATCAAATCCACCATGCATGCAACCCTTGATTCTAACAATCGACTACCGCCACCATACCATCCCAATAAAATATTAACCCATTGAACCATCACCATTTTAATTACATAAATTTGAATCCATCCACAATATAGGATTTTATTTTCAATCCTCCAACCATGGATAAGTCTAGTGGAAAATGATTTAGTGAGTAAAATTACATGAGAGAAAGAATTGATGTCCAATGTGATTTCAGCCACAAAATGCTTTATTTATTATTTATATGTTGAAAAAAAGAGGTGTCAAATTTAGGAAACTACAACCAAATAGTTAATTATTGATTTTTATAATGAAATATAATATATTATGGTGTTCTATTATAAAAAATTTACTAAGATAAATTTATTATTATAATGAAGTTCCCTTAGAGTTGGAGAATATTGGGTTGTATTTGTTTAAAATACAAATTTAGTCAATGTTTGATAAATAATAAAGAATAAAATACCATTGTATGTGAATAAGATAATCTATATCATGTTTTAAAATGAATTTATAAGGATTCCCATGGATTTGTGTAATGGATAATGAAGTTGGTTTCTTGGTGATCAACCCATAACATCAAAAAATTAGAGAGATAGGTTTTATATATTAAGAAAAGTAATGTAGTGGGATAATTACTATGTAAATTATTTATATAAAGTAAATAATTTAGGATAAATAGGATGTTAACTAACTCTATGATGTATAACCATTATACATATCCTTAAAATGTTGAAACAGGTTGAATGTATATCAAGAAATCCAAATAAAGCAGTGAAGAAAGAATCCAAGTGTAATTTTAAATGAAGTATTATTATTTGAGTGTTCAGTATCACTAGGATGACAGTTTACAACGTCTAAAGTAAATGTTATGATATAAATTAAGTGTATTTTTTTTAAAAATAATTTATGTTTATATGCTTCAAGAGACATTGGAATCAACAATGAATGTTTTAGAATTATTCTCATAGATCCTTAAAATAATTGAAGTTATTTATAATTTATATAAAGGTGTTTAAGAAGTTTGAATATGGAGTGAATATGTTTATATGATTATTTTAATACTCTATAATCTTATATAGTTTAAGAAGGATTATTTAGTAGTTAGGATAATTATCCCATAAGGATGGCTTCCATAATCATCTTCTGAATTCCTAAGCAAGGAGGGTAGTAAAGATCATTATTTCTATTAGAATTAAATAAATATAAAGCCTATGTAATCATTAATTTATGAATCCATATAGAGGAATCTAATTTAAGATACAATTTTCATATTATTAAGGATGATCAGCACATATAGATCATTATAGTACAAATCATTAGTGGTAGTAAGATTATCAAGAGTAATAAGGATGATCCCATAAGGATGAATTATATTGATCCCATAATGATCAAACTATCTAGATAGATGACCCACATGAGATATCCATAAGGATTATCATATGTGGAAAATTTTATCCTTATGTGAATTATTAAAATATCAGAATAGAAAGTACTTTTCCAGATTTAATATATAAAGGAAATAATCCATTTAGGCTAATAAAAGTGTTTTTATTAATTGCTTCAAACATCATGATGATTTTTAATCCATGATCTAAGCCTATTCCAATTAAGAAAAAGTAAAATACATATAAGAAGACTAAGTGGATGAATCACTTGATAAACAGGATGAATCTTTTTCAGATTTCAAGAATAATTAAAATAAAGTTGAATTGATAATTTATATTTTCATAATAGTTTAAATAATTTTGATCTAGGATTTTGAGAATAATATATAATTTATGATTAACTTTAGAGAATTAATTTTATCCTAAAATGATTTTTTTTATTTCAGTGAATATAGAAATAAAAAAACAATATGTTGATCCATTATTTTTTTTTTCTTTAGTGAATTGAATATCCAAAAATTTATTTTTAGTTCAAAAATTAAAATAAAGGGTGAGTATGAAATACTAGATATATATTATAAAAATATTCAAGACGAATCTTTAATTTTTTTGTGCAAAAGATATCATGAGGTAAAAAAATTATCCATGTACAAGATGATAAATTTGAGGAAATGTTTATTTTTTGCTACTTTGTGTTGAGTTTGGGATAAATATGCCAAACCAATTGAATATTAAAGAGAAGATATATTTAACCAAGTTTAAAAATGAAAAATAATGATAAGGTGTTTTTTCATTGGTTATGAAAGTCATTAAAATTTGTTTCATATGGAATATTCTATAGAAGTTTACTGAAGTTCAGGGGTGACCTATAATATTTTATCTTATTATGGTACTTTTTGAATGAAAACAAAAAATGAGATGAGATAAGTCATGAATCCATATGAGAAATTACGATCTTAAGTAAGAAAAGAAAATATATTGAGGTTTTATGACTCTATAGGAATTGGGATGTAATTTAGTTAACTAGGAGAGGAAGAAGTAGCTCCCTATTGATGAATAAGAATAAGAGCTTACAAAATAGTTCTAACTAGATAACTAGTAGGGTTTGTCGGAAGAATGAGAAAAAAGGATGTTTTATATAGTATATAGATAAAACAGAACACAATGAAATAATTTTCCATTGATAATATATTTTGGGTTTTTAAGAAGAAGAAAAAGAATAAGACGACTTGTTTCACTGGTCAGATATAGTCAATGAAAAAGAAGACAATAAGCTGGGTATGAATCAGAGATATTCCTATGAACTATAAATATTTAGCACTTGAGTTTTTATTGTTAATAATTCTATGTTTGTATAAGACTATAATAATTTTTACATTGAACTTGGAAGGTGTTCATAAGGTACCATAAACTGAATTGTATGTGTTTATTTTATAAGATCTATAAGAATTAAATGAATCCAATGTTGGATGTAGTGAAATCATATTAGTTAGTGATAACCTACTTCAAGAGAAAGGAGTTTTAGTAATAACTTTTGGGATACCAGTATAAATGAGATAGGGGATGCAACCCATGGTTTTTGTGAGTAGCATTGTGAGCCCACCTACTTAATACATTGAAACTAATTTAAAATAACCCATCACCATCTATTGTAGTTGATAAATTATCATATTATAGAATCTATGTCTTAACGGGAGTTGAACACATTAAAGAGTTGGTTTCCCACATTAGGGTCAAACTTTAGAAAAATACCACGTGTTGATTTATTTTTTATATTTTGTATTCCATGTGTTTTTTATTTTTGGGAGAAGTATAAAAATATCCCAGTATGTTCAAACTGACCATAGTGGTTCAAAATACCAATGGGGAGGAAGAATATAAAAAAAATTAGTTTTTTGAAAAAAATGGCCACACCAGATTCACCCCCCTCTCAAGTGTGTGTTCATTGACCATACTAAGAATATTATATAATTAATAAAAAACAGATAAATCAAAAAATAAAGTATTATAATCAATTTATAAAAAATGATTTTATGAATAATGTGGTAAAACAAAGTATCAAATCCCAATAATGGTTTTGGATTGATTTGAAAAAAGAATGCATTATTTTTCAGGTTAGTTGCCAATCCTCTTTGATGAGTAAATTCAATAAATCAATGGGTCTCTATTTTCCAAAAATTATTATCCACCACTCTCCCTCTTAAGATATGATGTATGTGGAAAACAATAGAAATTGGGTTTAATGATGCTTAAATACGGGGATCCAGTGTTTCTATGTTAAATGATTAATTAATTAAATCAATTTAATTAGCCAATACCACATGTTATTATCCACCCTCAGGGAAAGAGGTGAGAATGAATATTATACCACCCCTAAGGTAACACCGCTATCTTGATTGAAACCACAAGATCAAATTATTTATTTAAGGATTTGATTTAATGTAAAATTATTATTTTTCCAAACAAACACTGGATAAAAATTATGTATTATCATTAATATGTTATTATTGAGGCATGAAAATTTGAAAAACTCCATACTATATTAATTACCCATCTCTAAAAAACTATTAGAAATATTTTAGAGATTTGTATTAAATGAATATTGGTCATTACATAATATTTCAATCTTGTATATTCCAACTCATACATTCATTACCCTATAAAATAAAATGACTATATTGAATGAATAAAACACATTATATTAATACAAATAGATTAGAAAATAAAATTTCAATCAATTAAGTGTGTCTATGACATTCTATAGTATATTAATATCAAGGAACCAATGAACATACTTTTTATATAAGAGTAAAAATCCCATCTTGATTAAGAAATATATGTTACATGAGTAATAACATACCCAAATACCCCTAGATTAGATCAGCCTAAAATTTGGAAGAAGAAAGGTATAAAATTATGAGGGTTCAAGGGAGAGATAAATTTTTAACCTTAGGTAATGCGGAGTAATATAAAACATATATCCCAAGTATATCAATTAATTTAAAAATGGAGTTCCATGTAAGATACTTTTATGAGTAAATCTTGATAAAAATACACACTTATAATATCACGAATTTACTATGTATCTTATATGGGATCCTACTCACACTAATATTAATATATCATCATAAACTATAATACTACATTATAACTAGTGATTAATGAAATATCCAATTTATACATTGAGGATTTTTTATCCTTCCAATATTATATAAAATATGCATCACACATAAGTTAATAATAAATAGATATTTCCTTTATTATAGAATCAACGAACATTTACATTGAATAGAATCATTACATATACTCCCCAAATTATCTAGTCACTAGAGATTTGACATGACTCAAATGCTATTACTATATTAATAACATTATTAATATAGATTATAAATTTTCTTCTATAACCACCTGACATATCCTCACATTACCCCTCTCAATGATTTATTAAATGATATTGACCTTTGGAAGGATGTGTTTAGTCATTTGGTGATACTGGGGTTCCTTGGCTTAAAAATTATTCCATTTTTGTTATAGTAGAACCCCGTTATTCATAATATGCTATGAACAAACCAAAATTTTGTGATTAAATTATTGATCCAAATAAATTAATTCATTAAATTTTATATATTGATGTACTATTTTTTTATTATTAATTCCCCTGGACATGGTTTTATGGGAAGATACCATATAATAGCTCCCCAATTGAGGGAAAACATAAAATAGATTGATATAATGAATCATAATTATCATCTTTGAAGATAGAAATAGTTTGACACATTATAATGAGTTCTTTCACATTTCTAAGTATGAATAATAGTTATTTAATTATTCTTATGGACTTAACAATGTTTTTCCCAAAATCCCCTTACTCTTACTCAGATTGTATTTATATCTACCAATTATATTCAAAGTACAAGAGACATCAGTTAAAAATAATGGATATAATTTCCCATGTATATATGATCACATTCACATATTTTCTCTCTAATTTGTTTGAATTACAATGATCATTTACAAGAATCACAATATGTAGTATTGATAAAGACCCCCCATTGATGTTATCTATGCCAAATATCATTAACACTTTATTAATGAATGTTTTCTTACTAAAAATAAGTAAACTCTCTATGATATCTCTATAGATCTTTAAAAAATAGTTTGCAAGCAGTCTCACCCATGTATTTTATTAAGAATTTTTTTTAAAAAAAATACATTTAAAAAATTCAGTGTTTGGAAATCATTTACAATAATTATTATATATTCCATATATAACACTAGAAATACTTCAATTATCTCACTAAAACACTTTTATACACACGAATCACCTGTATTCTTATTAAAACCATACTCTTAGATTACACCATCAAACAACATTTTTCAACTCTAAGAATATTTATTTAATACATATATGGATTGTTACAAAATTACTACACTAATAGTGCCATTTGGATCCCA
The DNA here is from genome assembly GCA_963277665.1 of Viscum album. Taxonomy (NCBI): domain Eukaryota; kingdom Viridiplantae; phylum Streptophyta; class Magnoliopsida; order Santalales; family Viscaceae; genus Viscum; species Viscum album. The sequence continues at coordinate 1,989,423,846 of OY728145.1, forward strand.
AAAACCACTAGGTTATTTCAAATAAATTCTCTCAAATAAAATACCATTAAGGAAACTGGGTTTGAAATCTAGTTGACATATCTCAAAATTATATCAACCAATAACCAAATGAAATTTATCATTTCCACTAGTGAAAATAATATCTCCATAGACAGAAATATAAACTTTTTTATTTCATCCTCCTCCAATATAGCTTTATAGATAGACACATTGCACCAAAATTATTTTTCTTATAAAAAATAAAATTGTACCATATGAGGTATAACCTTTCTGATATATCATCCATATTTTAAACTTGGTTAGTTTATATGAAGTATAACCCGAATTTCCTAACCTCTAAATATTTTTCAAAATTAAAACTCTCAATGAAATATTATTAGATAATATATTCATCATTTATTAATCTTATTTCATCATCATTAAACATAATAAATCCAAATACTCTAGGATCTTGAAAACATATACTAGGAATTAAAGTTTCACATGTAATCTAATTCAGTTCAATTTACATAACCTCTTATGTAATAAAATAACTTTATATATTTTTTTGGATATGACTCCTTATGTGATGTATTACTTTATTTATCATTATTTTTGTTTTTTAATACAGATTATAAAAATCATTTCCATTTTTTTCTTTATAATAACAAGAAAGATGTACTTTTTTATTTGGATTTATGTTTATCAAAAAATAAATATAATATGTATGATTCATAACCACAATTTCTCATAAAATCTGAATTGGGATGCATCCTAATATATATCTCATATAGTGTATTTATAAACGCATTAAAAGAAATGTGGTTAAGATAGAATGAAACTATTTTTAGAACATATCCTCTGAATTATATAACAAGGTCACATTGACACATCATTGATTAAGCCATGTCTGACAAGGTACAACTCATCCCCTTAGAAATACAATTCCATTATGGTATTCTAATTAGAGTGAGTTATGAAACTAATTTTCAATATCTCTAATGATTAGTAAATTTTTGATCAAGTATCCATCACCTTGATCTGATCAAAACATATTAATAAATTTCTAAAGTTTGTTATATTTTTTTATCTTTCGGAACTTTTCAAAGGCTTAAAATTTATGTATCATAAAAAAACATAACCATAATAAAAAAATTCATCAATAATGGTTTTAAAGTACCTATAAACAACAATTTATGATCTATAAATTGGTCCATATGCATAATTATGAATTAGGTACAATACTCCATTAGACTTATTACATTTTTAACTAAATAGTTTTTTGATAATATTTACTAATAAAAATATTAACATTTATCAAATGATCGATAATTGAATGATTCTTATAATTTATCTCTTTGGAGAATTTGATTTCGTTTCTCATTTATAGGTCCAAAGTGACAATTACAAAGATAAGTGATGTTTAAATCATCCACCTCAACCATCCCATCATTAATATTAAAACTAAATTATCTTGGTTCAAAATATATAATCCATTTACCTATTCCAAAATCCACAAAATATTTATGTAATATATATTTACTAACCATGGTAATTAATCACAAATAAAAATCATTTCTTATCCAAACAATATATTAAAATAAAATTTCTATTAATTTCTATAACATAGTAAAAAAAATTCAATTTGTAAATTAAGATGCTTGGAATACATAAAGGATATGTTTCATCCTCCAATACAAAAAATATTACCCAATATAAAAAATATAGATCTATTAACCCTTTCATTAATTCTCTTATAATTAATTGTTCACATCAACAAAAACGTGTGATGCACACCTGGAATCTAATATAGATTATTTTAAATTAGAAATCCTTTTTCCAAGAATGATTCTCCTTCAAAATATTTCTCAAACCTAGATACCAATATATTAAACTATAAGTACAACATATAACATATATTAAAATAATATTCATGATAAATTTCATAATCCAAATAATGAAACATTTGTTGTGTGAGTATCAGGTTTTATATCAATTTAGTAAGGAATTTTACTGAATTTAATCCTACTAAAATGATGAACCCGACATTATATATATTTATAGACCAAAAAAATATTTAATTATTATTTGAGTTCCCATTAGTATTCCAATTAAATATTATTTTTTAGCTATATGATCATATTAATCATATAACCTGTGAATCTTTTATGGTGGGTATAAATTTCAATGTTTTATTTTGTCATTGGAATTTTATATTACTTCATTCCCCCAATTAATTAACCTTTATGATAATTTGGATATGTGAAACCAAAATCTCAGAATTGGACTTATTTACCTATTTTTTTTGGGTCAACCACATCCTCAATGCCCCATTTTTTTTGTGAAAATAAGATATTTTATTTTTTTAAAAGGAATGTGATTAATATTCTTATATGTGGTTAATAAGTGTGATATTATTTTCCTAGTGATATATGAAAAGTATATTTCAGTCTTATAGTTAGTTTAGATTAAGTTTAATAAAAGATTATCTATGAAGGAGTTAAGAAAATATTGTAGTGCTGGAATCGAGATCAATAAATAAGGATCTATGAGGCTACATGGATTAAGTCAAAATGCATATATTGACAAGGTATTTACAAATATAATAATGAACAATTTTAGAGTGTATTTTTACTTATGTCACATGTAACAAATCATTCAAAAATACATGTATTTAGATATATAAAAATATATATAGAATGGTTAGAATTAAAATAACTTCTATAATTTGATCTATATTATTTATTCCATGTTATATACTAATCTCGATCATATCATTTATATCTAGGAATTCTATCATGTAAAATATGTAAAAACTATCACTGAGAGTAAAATGGATACATTCCTTATATATGAATATGATTTAAATCTATTAATTTGGGGATATACATATTAAAGTCTCCAAATATATCAAGTAAACCATATATCATAGTTATAATAATATAACTGAGAAAAATAAACTCATATTATCTCATGGTTACTAATTATATTATATCCAGTAACATCTTTTCTTAAGATAAAACATAATAAAAATTAATCATATATTTTAGACAGAGCATCAATTTACTTTATTTACTCAAAGTTATTAAGTTTTAGTTAACATAATAGCTATAAGTGTAATATAGATGATTTATTGACTAAATACATAACATAAAAAAGAATTGATATCAAGTATGATCTAGAAGGTTAAGGATTGTAAGATGTTGGTTCTAGTGAAATTTGGATATTGATAGAGTTAGTTCATTAGAACTGGAATTATATTATATACTTTTCATTATCCAACCACGTATTCAGTTTATTATATTAACATTTTAACCAAATCAAATATTTTTTTTTCATCCAACCATATTATGTTATAATCTTATTAAAATATTATCATATCAATAGGATATAGAATTTATCATGATAAATAGAACATGAAAATGCCATGGAAATATTATTAAATCGATGTCCTTGTTTCCTCTGGAAATAGGGATGACCTTGTTTTGTTTAAGGATCAAAAATACGAATCGTTTTCTAACTGGTTTGTTTATAGAACCAGAAACATCCAATGATTCTATATCAATTTGGACCTACTTTCCAAGGGTAGGTTCTCATTGGTTGTGGACCGATGAGGCTTAAGAATTTGCATTGGTTGAGAGGATGGGAGGTTGGACTCATCACACCCTTTTTGGGGGTAATTATTGTCTACTTTGGGACTCTCTTTATATATTTAAGTTTTGTTTGTCAATCCTTATTAAATTAACACGTATGAAAATGAGCTTTCCTTAAATTTTGGCAATCAATGATTGGTATGTATGAGATTTAGAGAATATTTTATATGTAGTTGAGGTTCTTCATAGATAAAGAATCATCTTTATTTGTTTAGAGATTTTTAGTCAATGGTATCCTTCAACACGTTATATAAAGATCTCTTGGTCATTATGATAATCATACTCATTTTAAAGCCACTCAGTAGGGCACTTGAAGTTTATTGTTGTATAGAAAGGACATGGATTATTTCAGAGTTGGGATCATACCCAAAGATGGGATACCTAGGTATCCTTATTTATAAAAGGAATCATAACCCACGTTGTTCGGGAATTAAGATATAATTTAACATCATATGGGACAAATGAGAATTAATGGATGATAGTCTTGAACCTCAGAAAGGCTTCCTACATACTATAATTTTAATATAGAGATCAAAGTCAATATAGTTTGGTTAAGAATGAATTGTGGGGTTTACGTCTGATTAATGGCCCAAAGAGATGTGTCATGGTTACGTTTACACTCTAAGCTCATGTGAGTCATGCTCAATATGAGAAACAAGAGTTATCAGTAAACCTGACAATTTGTGCCATGAAATATGCAGTCACAATTAATGATATGGGGATTATGTATGTACGATTTACCAAATAGATAAAGATTAGGAATTACATTAGAAAAGAATCCCAGGAACAATGTCCATAAAGGTATATGTGATTTATGGAGATTTTGATACTCTAACATGGGGCTTACTCTTGAGGAAAATTCCCAAATTAAGAGGAGACATGGGATTGGGTTTTATTCATGAGAAGGAAACCCAAATCAAAAAAAGATAATACTGGTTAAGGGAAACTATGACTGGGTTTTATTCCCAAGAAGGAGGTCCAGGTTAAGGGAATTCGTAATATGGGACTTACCCTTAAAGAGGATGCCCATATTAAGGGAACTTGAACTGGGGCTTACTCTTGAAAAGGATGATTGTGTTAGGAAATTTGAGAATTGGAACTCACTCCTAAAAGGAAGCGTAAATAAAAAGGGAATTATGATTGGGACTTAATCTAGATAAAGAGGCCCCATGTTTAAGGAGATTTAGGACTTGGGGATTACTCCTATGGAGTATTCACAAATGAAATATCTTATCATCTTAAAGGATGAGGTAGAATGAATGAAATCTCTAACCTTAGTGACGTAAAGACACGTAAGTCACTAGGTTTTGAGAGATGTTACACAGAATTCCTTTCTGATAAAGAAGCCAACAAAGGATCCATGCCATAAATGACTTTGAAAAGGGTTTCAAAGGCTGAATCTTGAAGAGGATAGGTGGATTTGAGGAAAATAGTTGAATAAACAGGAGGGACACCCAAAAAGATATAGGTGTGAAAGTCCTGTTGTGGTGTGCAAGTCCAGGTCACGCAGGTATACATGTGCGACACTTGGGTAATTGCGTGCCGGTCAACCCATAGGGTAATACTTGGGCTCGGCATGGCTCAATCCCTTAATATTATCCCTAAAGGTTTCTAAAAGAGGGGAGAACAGGTTCATTTGAAGGAATAAGGTGGCACACAAGTGTGTCCGTTTTCCTTTAAGGGTTAGACTCTTAGGCGTGCAAGTGTTGGTGAATTTCAACACTTAGGCCTTGTTACCTCTCTTTAGATCTTCCATTCTAGGTATGAAATTACCTTAGAAGTATTTGGAAGACTTCAAGAAGAGACCAGGGTGCCAAGAGCACAAATATGAATTTTGGAATTTTTTCATCCTCGAAATGGGTGGCCCACAATGGGTATTTATAGGCTACTGAAGACCTTGGGTGAAAATAAAATAGGGCGCGCAAGTCACCTGTGGGCCCAATATATGGAATGAAAGTATACATTCATGATGATGATGAAACTTGTGCGGCCCTTACTTAATGTAATCCTTGTTCATGCCTTTGTCAATTTTTGATGTTTCTTCAAAGGATGAATCTCTTTATGCTAAGGTATTCCCCTTCTTCAGTCATTAAACTCTGTGAGGAAAAGGAGCATCAACAAAATTCCCCCCTCAGAGTTGGATTCTAAATCAAGGGGGATTTGAATCTGAGGTAAAGGAGAAAACCAAGGATGGGAGGTGCGCAAGTTCTGAGCGCGCAGGTAGCAGCGCGTGGGTGAGAGTCGCGTAGGATTCGACACGCAGAGGTGTGTCCTGGCCTATAAATATGCACCCCATTCTCACGCTAAGCACCTGTCTTTGAATGCTTATGATCTCTAGACACACAGGGTGCTCTCATCGTGCAAGTGACTTGTTTTCCGCGGTTTCATTTCTTTAGTTCGTGTCTCGCTTCTGCAGAGGTATTTGGACTTGTGTGGTGGTACCTGCGCGCCAAAACTTGTGCGACACAGTTACACTTGCACACCAACATTTTTCATGTGCGCCTTAATGCCTTATCCATTTTTTCAATTTTCTTCACAAGTTTTATGAAAAATCAGCTTACTTAAGAGTTAATTATTCAAACTTTGTGCAGATTAAATGGCTCCTAGAAGAATTGGAATGGCTGATGAACTGACGAGCAAGAGAATTGATGATATGATGAACATTGTCGGCCATTATTACTATGATATATGCGATAGAACACTTCTAGATCTGGAAAATTACTTGATGAATTATCATCGTAATTTACCATAGAGCATCTACTTGCCTCTGTATGGGATGGTCATCTGCAGGAAGTCATCATTCTAGAAGAAAAGAATTATCTTCCGTATTCTTAGTTTCAAAGTTACACCAATTATTCTTCAGCAAATGTCTCAATGGGAGGATCATTTGTAAATACCGGAACAATAGAGAAGGCCTATATAATGCATCATATCCCCTATTCCCCAGATCTGAAACCTCACAAGCCTGAGCTGCAACCACATTGTTATCCTTCAATCTTCCGAAATTCTCATATGGATCAATCCAAAGGATGGAAGAAGAGTTAGGAATTCCATCCTGGAGGAGGTGTGAAGCCAAATTGGATGTGGGCATATTGGGTGCGGAAAACCTATGCAGAGTCTGTCGAGGATCTGAAAGGAGATGCAATATATTAAGTCGTCTGGGCTAGGCAGACGTATGTCTTTAGAAAGGATGAATTTGTCCCAGAACTAATCAGCCACTAGATCCTAGAAACCAATTCTTTCCATCTGAATCATGGAGAAGTAGGAATAATTTTGTGGGATGTCTAAAAGATCTCGGGGGATCCATTTTTGGGCAATATGTATGATGAATTCATCCCTCCCATGGTGACTTGGAATGATTCGAAGAAGACTCTGGCTTTGTCTCGGGAATTATTAAAAATTTTCTATAAGCTCAAGAATTACAAGACCTCCAAAACTCATTCTAGAAAGGATATTCATCCAGAGGAGTGGATGGATATGTTTCTTATGAAGAAGGAGGTGAAGGGTCTCACCTATACTCGTCCTGCTACTTGCCCCAGAATAGAGAAGAGGGGTGCTTTTGGCACATTCTGGCCAACCCTGGAAGCAGGAGACTTTGAGAAGTGGAGGTATGAAGTGGATCAGAAAATCCCAAAAAAGACCCGTCTGGCGGGATTCTTAGCCTTGTGGCTCAGTGTTTATCTTCTACTAGTCAGGGATTCAATGGGAGGCGTCAGGCTAGGGACCTTCGTTGTGGCAGCCAAGTTGGCTGAGAAGAAAATGGTTAGGTTGGCCACCCCCATTTTGGCGAAGATTCAAAGGAGCTTTCTTCATGTATTTATGGGTAAGTCTCCTTTGAGAATAGTGGGACCATTCCATGTTTTGTGGGGATGGATCACCACTCATTTCAGGACATATGTTGTATAGAATGGAGTACAAGTTCCTAGAATCTCTTTCAGGCCATCAGTGTAGGCATATTATTGAATTTCTCCTTTAGCTCTCAACATCTATGATATGAAGGCGAGGCTGAGGATGTTCAAGGAATTAAATTTATTTCCTTATGGAAACCCAAAAACTGGGAGGTTTGTTGATGATGTAACAGCCAACCTGGAATTGAGGTCATATATGCTGGCTTGTAGAGATGTTGTATTGGCCACTAGGATTGACAGAGCTATTATATGCGAGGCCTATGCTCCATACAGATTTGCACGCAAATTCAAGTGTCTGCATCAGACTGTTGTATCTCCTCCTGTGCATGTCAGGTCAGAGAAGCATCTGATGGTTTACCGAAAACTATGGTTTCTGACATCTATGGAGAAGACCGGGGCAGTGTTTGATCTACCGGTTGATAAAGTAGAGAGTAACTTGACTACATGGTATGCCGAGAACTGGATAGAATCAAACCCCCGAAGGGGTGCTCAGTCATCTGATTCATAAGTTGGGGAAAAGAAAAGAACTATAGAGAAATTAAACCTTCATTTGGAAGGTGACTCTTCACCACCTAGAGCCGATTCACCAGATTCCTCACCCAGGTTTCACTCATCGGATTCCCAAGATGGGGATGATGAGGCGCAATAAGTGTAAAAGTGACGTCGTGCTAGATATAATCCTCCTGTCAGAATCAAGAGACCAACTCCATCAACTCCTAGTGAGTTACTTCATTGGGGAAATTTAATCACCATTACTTTATAGAGCAACAAGTCTTATTTTCTTATCCTTTATCTGTAGTAGCAGGAGATGGGAAGAAGCTGAATTCTAATATTGTAGGACCCTCCTCGCAGCCTTCTAGTACACATGTTGAATATCTATGACTAGAGGATGTCCAGACATTGTGAAGTTTATATTTTGATGTTGAAACTACCTAGCTGGATCTGTGTGAGGGGATACAAATCCATGGAATAGGGAATCATCAGGCTTCTACAGATATCCCTTACAAGAATAACCCTGATGTAGTACGGACATACATTAAAGAGCTGGAGATGCTCATATATGCCACTAATGATTCCATTCCTATCACCAAGTGGGTGAAAGAAATGATAGATCATGGTGCCACTGAGGGGACGGGTGCTTCCATAGATGACGATTGGCATGATTATGTGGCTTCTAAAGATGTAAGACTCTTTACTTATTTGCTTTGAAACTTTATTCCAGTTAAATCTTTTTTACTCAAGGAAATTACTTTCTTCATCCTGAAGCTTGCAAAGAAAGGAACTGCTGAGGTTCCTTCATCACAGTATAGCCCTGGCGGTACTACCATTGGGGTGCTGAAAGACCTCACGAGCCGGGTGAAATATCTCCAGGCCATCAAGCCTTGTATAAGGATTTAGTCATAGCTCTTCATTCTCCAATTCCTGTATTTGGAGATGAAGATGTCATCACTCCCAAAACTCCAAAGATGCAAAGGCATCGATGAAAGATGTTCAAAGATAAATGCTTTATTAGTAGTGTTAAGTCCTTTCGATAGTCATGAGTATTAACCCATGAAAAGATTGCTCTTACTTCATCGGATTGCAAGGGCTTCTTCAATTTCCCCTTTGAGGGATAGGATTGGACCTCCTCTAAGGACGACGGAGGGTGCTGGTGAACAATCACAAATTCATGCTGACTTGGCTGCTCCTGAAAAAGAGCCATCTCCTATTCCCAGTACCTCTCCTACTGGCGCAGCAAGAAGAGAAGAGCCTACTTCTAGTAAATTAACAATTCTTCATAAGATATTGAATGAAAACATCACCTGACTTCAATTTTTTTATACTTTAGGTTCAACCCCGGTAATAAAACATTTAGCGGCCACTGAAACTGATGCCGCAATATTATCTAAAGAAGCTATTCGGGGTCAGAGGCTACAGAATGAGGGTCGCCAAGAAGATGTATCGAATGCTCCGACTAGTGAGACTAAACCGTAATATAAGATAAAATTGGATTAAATGATGGAAATTGGCACATATTATGATGATTTTTTAGATCATGTTAAATTATCATGTAATTTAGAAGATTCTGGATGTTAGTACTATCCTTTGTCCTGTTAAAATAACTTATTATTACATCCTTGACCATGATTGGTTCAAATGTGCAGTTCAATATGAGAATGATTCTAAACTTCCAATTCCTGAAGGGGGTATGGACAACCCTACTATTGTAGAGACACTATCTCATGTAGAACTAAACCCATTAGAGCTTCCTGAAACTCATCCTGAAAATCCTGTTGAAACTAGGAATGATGGGGAGGAGCCTTCTCCTGCTGTTGATCTACCATTGGGTAAAAGATAACAATATATGTGGCTATACATAATTTTCAATACAACTTAATCAACTTTTTTTATCCTTCGAAACTATCCAAAACATTCAATTGAATGTGTCGGGCCATAAATTTTATTGTCTAGATCTGGAGGTGATGCCTCAGCCTCTACCCCAATAGGAATAGAAAGTGAAATAACAAGGGTCAGGGGGAAGGATCCGATCTGGGCACTTCTATAAGTGCATTAATCCCGGATTATATTCCCCCACTGTGATAGTGATGCTTTGTCAGACCCAGAAGTACAAAAGGTGCTCCAATAATCACGATGAAAGGCATGGTAGAATATATGTAAGATTATATCTGAAGCGCCTATTGAAGAGCTGTCATCGAAGATCCCCTGACTGTCATGCTGGTTCGTCATGTTTTGACTTGGCGGTTTTGGATATCAAGAGATCCATTCCATAGTGAAACAAATCATCTTAAGAAGGGAACAGGAGTAGAAGTACCATCTAGACCTAACCAAAGTAAGGCTATCAGCCAATATCATCGAATTTGAGGCTGCGGTGTCCCGCGCTGAGGCTGATCATGCTGCCAAGTTGAAGGAGCTGAAGAATAAGATCAAGGAGAAAGTATTCCAGCAGATGCACCTTAAAAAATTGTTAGATGCTGTTACTAGGGAAATTGACCAACTGAAAAATTCACTAGAAGGAGTTCAAATAAATGGTATGAAAGCCATTGCAGATGCCAGGAAAGCACTCCATCAAGCTGAAAAGAGTGAAGCTGGTCGAGTGCATGAGCTTCAAGTAGCTGCTGATGAAGCTCCAGATGTCATAAATCAAATGAAGAGTTTTGTTGATAGCCTCTTGTAATTCTTGGAGATGATAAGAGAGTCCAATCTATGGATATCCTTATAACTCTTGTGCATCAAATTAAAAACACTTTCATCTTCAATCATTTTTTCATGCCTTCTTTTTCTACCTGCTTTAAATTTTTTACATAATCCAATGGGCCTAGTAAGCATAGTTTGATTTTTTCGAGGATTATAAAAATAACCCTACAAACATTGAATCTTTTAATTGATCAATATTACCTAAATCATACAAAATGTATGTTTAGTGAGCTGGGACTTTACTTTTTGTTCAGAGTTCCCTTGTCTTTTGTGGGCAGTTTAAATTCATGCATGTCGGACATAAAAAAGGCTAATGTTTACGGTCGAAATTTCATTGACTGAATGGATTAAAATTGACTCAATTTCTTGATAATTTATCTGAAAACATATTACCATATTCAATTATTAGGGAAAATATGTAAATTATGACTTAATAAATTTTGAATCTGAGGAATGATATGAAAAAAGGGATAAAAGGAATTATAAGAATTATTTCCCAAGAATGAAGTTACCACTACTTAACAAACCCGTTAGGGGGTCGAATTATGCAGGGCCACTTAAGGGCATTGGATAAATAGTCAAATAATAGAATCTTTTGGCTGACAGGTCTGTTATGTATAATACTTATGCAAGGCCGCCTAAGGGCGCGTGCTGCATAGTCAGGCAAAATAACTCTAAGAAATTTTTCTTTTCTATTGCTAAAAATCCAGTGAAAGTTTATGGGTATTCAAATTTTCCAAAGCACATAGTCTGCTATATAGAGAGAGGTACCTTAATTTGGAGAGGATATTTCCAATCAAGATTTTCAATGAATTGGATGAATGTCACTCATGCAAAGGTCTAACCCAAACATAGGGAAGGGAAATATAAACCATAGGCTTGAATACTTTCAGATAATGAAAAAGAACATGGGAAAAATATGTTATGGACGACTATTTTTGCGGATCCCTATATATTTTCGTTAAGAAAAATAAGGAAAAAAGAGGTTTTCCTCCCAAGAATGAAGTTTCCACTATTTGACAATCCCGTTAAGGGGTTTAATTATGCATGGACACTTAAAGGCATTGGCATCATAGTCATATAATTGTATCTTTTGGATGACAATTCTATTATGTAGACTATTTATGCAAGGCCTCCTAAGGGAACATGCTGTATAGTCAGGAAAAAGAACTCTCAGGTATCATGCATTTTGTGACTAAAAGTCAAGAAAAGGGTTATGGATATCTGGAAGTATTTAATGTTAGGACTATGAGATGTGAAAAATGTGTATTTTCCAATGCAAGAAGGAAATACATAGAGTAATTATAACCATAATCATGTTGTGGCTGGTTCATGGAGTAAGGTGTTGGACATCACTACGTATCCCATAACGATAGGAATCAAGCCATACGTAGTTCTTGAAATACAGTTTAACGTCATTTGGGGAGAAAGTGTAGGAGATCTTAGTGTTGGGACATAGATCTCGGACCATAATGAGGAATACACATTGTGTGTTTGTTATAAACTTGATGTGAATGAAGAATAGGGTTTTCATACCACATTCATGTTTTCACAGGGGGACTTTTCAGCTAAGGGACTAAAATTGAAATTTGGGGTTAGGCCCAAATACATGTGGCTGGATTCGAGGGATGATTGAATGATTCTACGTATCCCATAAGGATGGGAATCAAGCCACACGTAGTTCTGGAAATACACTTTGTACAGATTTGGTTCATACAAGTGAATGGTGAAAGGGGACTTTAGTGCCATGATGGTTTGACCGAAGATTAAAGGTTCGGGTAATGCCATGTATGCACATAGCCTTTGTAATGCAACATGATTGAAGATCAATGTAAATAATGATTCCCTCTCAGGTGAGAGTGTCAAATAATGTTGTCATTTATTGTCATACAATACAAAAGTGAGAATAGTTTAATGTCATATAGCATGGATGATGGTGAACCAATGTAAAAATATTAGTTCTAGGGGTTGCTTCACGGATCAACATCATATGAGACAGAGGTGAACTGATGTGAATAGATTTGTTTTGGGATTGAACCATGAGTGTTTACCTACGGACCTAGCCTAGAAGGCGAGGATCAAAGTCCGCATTGTTTGATTAAAAACGAATTAGTGATCAAGTTGTACTTGTGGATAGCCTGAAGATGGTGTTGGGACTTACACGTGATTAGCGTCCCAAAGAGGGTGTTACGATTGATGTTTAATCTATGATCACATGAGTCATACTTTGTGTGAGAAACAAAAGGTAGAAACAACCCTAACGATGCATAGTTTAATGTCATGTAGGACATAAGAGGGGACTATGCAGTTTAAAGTATTGCAGTGAGGACTATTGGTGCTACAAAATTTAGTGTCAGATAGTAGGGACAAAATACAGTTTAACGTCATGTAGGATGAATGTAGGGACATAGTTTAACGTCATGTTGGACAATAAGGGTACAATACAGTTTAGCGTCCTATAGCTAAGATGATGGGGACAATACAATATAATGTCATGTGGGACAAAAGGGGGACTGTGCACTTTAATGTCATGTAGTAAAGACAAAAGAAGGGATGTATAGTTTAATGTCATATAGCGAGGAAAACACAGTTTAACGTCGTGTTGGATGAGTGATGAAAAATTTAGCATCATGTAACTAGGATGACATAGTTTAACGTCATGTTGGACGAGTGCTACATAGTTTAGCACCATGTAGCTAGGATGTTGGTTATGAATTTTAATGTCTTGCTGGACATATTAGGGACTTTTCCACTGTTTTAACGTCGTGTTAGACGACACAATTTAATGTCATGTTGGATGTAAGTGCAAATAGTTTAAGGTCATATGCATGGACCATGAGATGTATTTGTATTATACAAAATACTTCTTTAGAAATTTGTCATTGGTTGGAGTCGTGATGAGTTCTCCATCCATTGATATTAAAAAATAATCTCCATTGGAGTAGACCTTATGTATTATGTAAGGTCCTTCCCACTTTGGCTCAAGCTTGGGAGGTTTCATTCCTGGTATCATTGGAGTTCTGAGAACCAATAGAAATTCTCCTTGAACGAATGAACGAAGATGAATTTTTTTTTGTTTAAAGATCGTGCTATTCGATTCTAATAGACTTCCATGTGGTGAAAGGAGCATAATATTTTTTCATCTAATCATTCCAATTCAGTGAATCACTTTTGAGATTGTTCATCTATAGATGACTGATCACAAATGGCTACTCTGAGAGAAGGTAATTGGACTTCAATGGGCAAGACTGCTTCTGTTCCATATACCAATGAATATGGAGTTGACCGCATTACAGTGTGGGTGGTGGTCCGATAAGCCCATAAAGCATGAAAAGGTTTATTAGGCCATGAATTCATATCTTTATCCACCGTATTTTGCAGTATGTTTGAAAGAGTCTTTTTGAAGGCTTCTATTTGGCCATTGGCTGCTGCATGATACTGAGAGGAATGGTTGGATTTGATGTTGTATTATTGATACAACTTCCAGACCTCAGATGAACAGAAATTGGTGCCATTTTCCGTCAATATGGTATGAGGGACACCAAATACTGTAATTATGTTAGACTTGATGAAGCTAACAATGATTTTAGAACTAACATCTTTGAGTGGTATTGCCTCTTCCAATTTGGAAAAGAAGTCAGTAGCAGTAAGAATATATTTAAACTACTTGGATGTAGTCGAAGGGTAAGGTCCTACTTCATCCATTCCCCATGTGGAAAATGGCGATGAGTATTTAGTTGTATGAAGCCGCTCTGGGGGTTGATGAATGAAGTTGGCATGTATTTAGAAAGAATGAAACTTCTTGGTGAAATCAACACAATCTTGTATCATTGAAGGCCAAAAGTATCCTAGCCTTCGAATTTGATCAGATATTCTATGTCCAGATTGGTGGTCACCATAGAATCCTGCATGTACTACTTTCATGACAGCCATTGTCTCTTCACCATCAATTCATCTGAAGAGAACTCCATCAAAACCTCTTTTGTAGAGAATTTTATCTTGGTGATCGAGGCTATCATAAAGAGTAAAATTGATGACACATCTCCAGACTTGTTCTTTCACAGCTCTATTAGGTGGAAGTGTTCCATTATGAAGGTATTTCCTGATAGGTGTCATACATCATGTAGTATGACCATATGGTTCATGAATGATACTAATTTCATTGATTTACTCTATTCTAATTTGAACATAAGGTGAAATTATATGATGGTGGGAAATACTGATGATTTTCTCATCTCGATTTGGATCTTCCAGAGCTGTGGCTATATTAGCCAATGCATCAGCTTGAGAATTTTGTGATCGTGGGATATAAGAAAATGTCGGTTCTGAAAGAAATTACGCCATTCACCCACTGACGTAATTATACAAAGGGATTAACTCTTCTTTTCTGATGGCATAATCCCCATTGACTTGTTTGATTACCTAGTCAGAATCACCTTTCACCTTTAAGTGATTCACTTGTGCTTGAAGCACCAACTCTAATACTGTGATGAGAGCATGATATTTTGCTTAATTGTTTGTACCACCTTCCTACAATAAGAAGGAATAGGGTAACACTACCTTTTCTGGGGAAATAAGTACAATTCCTAACCCAACTTTTTTGAATTTAGAATCTTCCATTTTCTTCCCTGTTGGACTTCTGGAAGCATCATCAAAGTACATTTCCCATGTTTTAAGATTATCTTAAATAGAGAATACTTCTTCATCAGGAAGTTTAGTATATAAAGATGTATCTAATACTAAAGGATGTTCAGCACAGAAATCATCCAAATCATGGCCCTCTATTGCCTTTTGAGACACATACAGAATATCAAATTGCTGCAAAATAACTGCCCACATTTCCAGATATCCTGTAAGCATTGCATGTCTAAGGATAAATTTGAGCGGGTTATTGCGAGATACCAATTGGACTTCATGATGTTACAAGTAGTGTCTTAAATTTCTAACTACAAAAATTAACGCTAGGAAGCACTTTTAAATACTTGAATATAATGTTTCTGATTCAAGCATAGTCCGACTGAGATAGTAAAGTATGTTTTAATTCCCAAAATCATTCTTCTAGGAAAGGAAGGCACCCAGTGATTGCTCTAAAGCTGTCACATAAAGAATAAGTGGTCTTCCTTCAACAGGTGGCATTAATACCGGTGGAATCAAGAGATATTTCTTGAGAATATTGAATGCTTCTTGAAATTCTTCAGTCCACTGGTAAATGACTCCCTTCTTCAACAATTTGGTGAAGGGTAAACTTTTTCCGGCCATATTGGCAATGAAACACCGAATATAGGATAAGTTTCCATGAATTCCTCTCAATTATTTAAAATTTCGAGGAGGTGACATCCCAAGGATTGACTTTGTCTTCTCAGGATCGACTTCGATACCACGATGGCGTACAAAAAAGCCAAGAAATTATCCTAAGGTTACCCCATAGCACATTTCAAGGGGTTCATCTTCAACTTGTGTTGTCGAATTTTGTGGAATATGACTTCAAAATCAGCCAAGTTATTTGAAAGTTGTTTGGATTTAACCACCAAATCATCCAAATAACATTAAATTTTTTTTTTCTAAAAAGGGATTAATGATACAGTGAATGGAACACTGATATTTTGTGCCTACATTCTTCAGTCCAAAGGGCATTACCCAATAGAAAAACCCCACCCTAAGTGTCTCTGAAAGATGTAGATTCTACATCATCAGGAGACATTCAGATTTGATTATACCTGAAATATCCATCCATGAAGGAAAGTGCTTCATATCTAGCTTTTGCATCAATTAAGAGTTCTGTGATCAGAACTGAAAAATCATCATTAGGAAAATACCAATTAAGATCTACAAAATCAATGAAAACTCTAATTTGTCCATTATTATTTTTGACAGGGACAATATTGTCCAACCAATTGGCATATTGAACTTCTCTGACGAAGTTAGCTTTGATAATCTTATTCACTTCAGCATCAAATTTGGAAGTATAAGTTGGATGTGTTCTTCTCGTAGCTTGTTTGAATCCGTGATGTTCTTCTGGAAAACCCAAACGATGAGTAGCAACATCAGGATCAAGACCTAGAATTTCTGTATAATTCCAAGCAAATATATCTCTATTTTTCTTTAAAAATGAAATATATATCTCTTGCTCTCCAAGAGTCGTGGCCTCACTAATTAAAGTGGAGTGTGGATCTTCTTTTGTATCCAGATTTAATTCTCTAAGTTCATCCACAGTAGTAGAGATACCCTCTTCAAATGCTAGAAGAGCATCCCTGATATCTTCCTCTTCTTTTTCAACATGTGTTACTTCTTCGGTTTCAAATTGCATAGTAGATGATGATGCCGAATTTACATGATCATGAGAGATGTTAAAATTTGAACATCTTGAAGAGGAGACTTCCATTTCTGACCCTATTGATGATGAAGGGTCTTCCTTGGGTAATAAATAGAAGATGATGCATTGAGAATCGACATCATCGTTTACCTCTGACATTGCTAAAACATCTTCTCGCCTGGTTGGTGAAGTATAGACTTTCTGGATTTCAGTGGATGAAATGAAGACATCTCCATTTGAGATTTTATCATTGCTTGGTGAATACCACTTTCCCCCATGCTATCTAGCTTGATTTCCATAATTGACATTATGGAAGTTTCCATAAGAGTACTAGAATTTGGGTCAATCCTGTCAATTTGACTGATAGGCAATACATAATCTGTACTCACATGTATGAATGGGTTTACTGGAATCTTTTCCAAACCATATGGAGCATTAACCTTGGTAACCTCCCTTATTGTGGATTTCTCCTTACCCTCCATGTGATAGAATTTTGCCTCAATGTATTGAGATTCACATATTTTGAATGGGGCCTTATCACCATAAAATGTACCAATTTGACCATTGAAACAATATTTGAGGCATTGATGGTATGATGAAGGGATAACCACATGTTGATGTAGCCAAGGTCATCCAAGAAAAACATTGAAGGCTGTATTGGGATCAAGAAACATGAAATCTGAATTGGATACAAGGTCACCAAACTGAGTTCTGAGTATAATCTCGCCTAGTGGTTCTTGTTCATTTTTTTCACATCCTTGCAACTTCAGAGTAGAAAGAGATAAATCAGATTCTGTGAGGCCCAATAGACGAAGTGTGCAAATGGGGATGAGGTTGACTCCTGAACCATTATCAATGAATGCTCTTCGGATGTCCACACCATTGACCTTTCCAGATAAATATAATGGTCTAATATGTCCATGCACAACATCATCATCATCTTCATCTATAAAAGATATTTCTGCATGGCATTCTGTAGGATCATTCTCTACATGGTAGACTTCATCTGCAACAATTTTAGTTGTGAATTCCTGAGGACATGATAAAGCCTCAATGAGTGCCTCCCGAAGATCATTTGATAGGTTCAAGGAATCCAAAATTGATAAATTGGCCAGTACTTGGGACAAATGTTTCAAGACATCATATTTTTGATCCAAAGGTCTATATTTCCCAACAGGAACCTGTGGTTTCGCAGGTTCCTTAGAAGTTGATGCTTTGGAAGTAGATTCATCTTGTATGAGGTTAGGAGTTGTAAATGCTCCTTCTGGCTTTGGAATATTTGACTGAATAGGTATATTTACTTGCTGAGAGGAAGAAGGTGGAACCTCTAACTGATCCTCCAGAATAATTGTGCAATGACTGAATCTATTATTTGTGGAAGAATTTTCTTGTTCTTGTTGAGCCCGCTGAAGGACTCTGCCACGATTTTCTACTGCATATATAGCTCTAGCAGGGGTAGGATTGGAATATTGGCTTCTGGGATATCCACATCTTCCTCTGTATCCAAGACCTATGGAACTCCCTCTAATTATTCTGTTTGATACAGGTAACTCATGCCCATCAGGATCGAAACTGTGACTGGCATAAGGATCTATTAAATGAATCATGTTAAGAGAACCAAAGATCAACTCTTCTTCTGAGGAAGAATCTGCCTAATTATCCAGTTTAGGTTGTGCTGTTTGGTGGGGCAGTTCTCGTGGCTTTGAAGTGGATGACATAAAATCTTCCAGAGTCAAAGACAACTTGGGCTTTGAAACGATCTCATCTTCTTCTGATTGTTCCTATATCTTTGAATTATAACGTTTCTTCTAGGATTTTCCCTCTGATGAAGAGGGTTTTGTTGTGGCATTCATAGTAGAAGACAGAATTGGTTTCTTCAATTGCATTCACAAAATGGCATGAGTTTGGATTATCATTTTCCTACCCATCCAATCATTATATTTTTGTGCATTTTTGTTTTTAACTTTCTGCCACTCACCTTATTCCTCTGGATTTGTAGCAGTAACACATGCTACCTAAGTTGAAGAACCTTTCTATTTGACTTGTCCTGAATACACCATTTTTTTCAAGGGATATTTGAAGATAAAACACTCTTGAATGTGATGCACCACCATCTGATGAAATGGGAAATTGTTGGGATGGTCTTCATCTCCTTCCTTATTTGGCCTTTTGGGCCTTGGAAATTGACCCAAATTATTTTCTAGAGCCGAAATGAAGTAACCAAAAACTTGTTCATTTCAGAAAGAATAAACATTACTCTTTAGATCCTCAAATTGTTTCCAACTTTGATCTCTTTGATCATCTTGGTGAAAAATACTTTGTTTTTGATGCTTAGGAGGTGGATCCCTTCGATAAGATGAAGTTTTTTAAGTAGAAGCAGGTACAAGCGCTTGTTTAAGCGTAATTATAGAAGTCTCTACTTTACCCATTGTCCTTCCTAGAGATGACGGAATTACACGAGTTTTATCTTTACCCTTTACAAGAGAATCATCAATCTATTGAGTGATTGAAGTAAGGTATCGAAACCCTCCTATGTATTTCATAGAAATCAATGGTGTGCGTAACTCATCACACAAATTGGCTACACATCTTGGTAACAATTATTCTTTAGGGAGTGCTAAGCTCAGGTAATGTGTTAATCCCTTCCAGGGAGCAATGAAATATTAAAACCTTTCATTCTCCCTTTTCTTACAATTTGTATGATCAAAAACTATTGTCTTTGGAAAACTTTAGCTGAATTGAAGAGGAAATCTTTGACAGAGATCCTCCCATTCGGAAATTGACCGGGATTGCAATCTTGTATACCAGAAAAAAGTAGGACCCTGTAATGACTGTACAAAACACCTAAGATTAACTTCTTCTTATTGCTGAGGGGTTCCCATCATAGGATCGCAACGAGAGAAAAAAATGTGTTAAGTGTTGCTCTGGGTCTCCCGAACTATTAAAGATTGGGAATGTGGTACTTGAAAAAATTGACGGGGAAGGAATTGCATCAACCCATTCAGGGTATGCTCTCTTCTATGGATGAATTTTTGCATGCTTTCCCTCTATAGATTCCAACCGAGATGTTAATGACTCAATGGTATTCATTAACTTTTGAGAAACATCTGGCTGATCTTGGACCTGAGCGGGTGCAATAACTAGACCTCGGACAAGTTTGGTGGCTGGTACTGCAATTGACGATAGCACCACCGATTGTTGTTGTGCATGACCCATAGGATTAGAACTGTGAGGGTGTACTAGTAAGGGAGGATACTCTTGATCCTTCTCAGTAGCTGCAACAAAATCCTTTGGCTGACTGTCTTCAGCACGGTTAGGAGGAAGACTACCTTGAAGTAGTTCTGCATTCAAACTCCTTAATTCCTTCATTTATTCCTCCTGTTGTGCGAACCTATGCTCTAGTGAGAGTGATTGGCCTTTTCCAAAGGAAGAATGGAATGTAACCTGATTTTTTCTTTTCCCCTTGTTGGACGCCTTTTGGAGAGGGGGAAGTTGGTTATTTGAAAGAATACCATGATTCTGGGTAAGCCTTTATTATCTTGTATGCACACCTTCTTCATTTGCCTCTACATGAAGAGCCTCTTGAGGAAGAACTTCCACATCTGATTCCTCTGAGTGAGACTCATGTTTTGGAGGATCAGCAACAATAGAATTGATGACATTTATTGATGCATAACACATTGCATCCCTTTTATCGACATATTCTTGTGATATTGTCTTCTTCCATGTCCATGACGAGACACTTCCTTCTGTTGAGTTGATCCCTCAGGAACTTCTTGATGAACCTTAATTTGGAGGGAATATCCTGATAATTCAGTTCTTCATTCCTCTTGGGGCTTCTTCCCTAATCGAGAGAAGACTGAATTTATCTGAGGAAGAGATTGAGGATTTGAAAAATTCCCCAATCCGGTGGACTAGGGCTATTCCTACTATTCGTACTCAACTCCTTGAATCCAATTTGTTGATTCTAAGGGTTGGGCTAAAAGAGTCCCTAGTCTGGAAAGCTCGGGTGGTTATTGAGCTGCTATATCTGAGACTTTATTAAAATATTTCCTAATCTTGTGGACTTTAGTCTAGAAACTGGCTGGATTAATCAACCTACATCCCCTCAAATCACCTGTCTCGAAAGACCGTTGGATGATTTCTAACACTTCTGTCACATGAAGATGGGCTCACTCTAAACAGGAAGCCTGTTCAATATTCTCATTTGCATGATGCAAGAGTAATTTGACAACTTTTTCTCTGTATGCCTAACATTGAGGTGAACTAGTAGAGGCATGTTCTTTAGTGAGCCTTTGATTATAAACAAAGACAATTGGTAGTGGCCAACCATGGGCAATAACATTGAATGAGACCATTTTTGGAGGGCTTTGTTGGCTGGAGAGTACAGTGAAATGTAGTTCTCCATGGACACCCCATCCCTTGATATTAATATTAGATGGGGCATTGGAAATTAACTGGCACAATCTTTATAATGCGCCAAGGCATGAATGCTAAAGGGCTCTCTGCTTCTTTTCAGCCTTCTGATATCGAGAAACTGAGGGAGAGGCCGAATCAATTTTCCGTTTCAACCCTTCTATTTTCTTGACATGATTTTCATATTCATCATAAGATAATATTTTCTTTTTAAATTGATAAATATTTTTCCACAGTTGAGACGAATATCATGAATAAAATCTTCCATCAACATCTCTAGAATGTCATACTGAGAGTCAGCCAAAGTCGAAAACATAACTTTCACTTTACCTTTATCCAGTTGTTTTCTCATATTCAGCACTTCCTCTTTATCTGTCAATGAAGATTATTCTACTTGATTTGACCAGAGCTAGTGCTTCTTTGTTTCTTCATCATATTCAACAAGATTGGTAGAGAATTCACTTATCAAACTAGAAAATGATTGACCCAAGGTTGGTTTGGAGAATGACCTACACCCCGGGTTATCTTCTAAATGAGAAAGTATTTCACCTACTAGCATTGAAGCATCAGACATGACTGGGTTACATTTGAAAGTGCCTCAAGATAAGAGGGCTTTCTTGTCACTACATTTTCTATGGGATCATTTTCTAGGCAATGTTAATTTCTACTATGGAGAGGAATTTCGCAGCTAAATTCATCATCATGGGGAGGACCACCATGGTGGGTTACAACAAAAGATGAATCCTTTTACTCCTTGATCTTCTATCCACGTAGAGGGTTATCGTAACTCTCATCTGAAGATGATACTTCGAGATCGACTGAACTGTCATGAAGTAAGACTTCATGAGGAAGTGTCTAATGCAGACCTTCGGAATTAATGTTCTCACTATTCGGAAATGAGAGAGTTGAATCTTGAGTTGCAGTAGATAATTGTTCGAGTGCATCAAGAACTCTAGCATCGAGCAAGGACTTATTATTGATTTGATGTTGATTTCTTGACTGTGCTGGATAGGTATTTTTCTTAGATGCCTTCTTACTCACTTTGGGAACCACTTGTTGATGAAAGTTTTTATTATGGGCAGGTGTATGTGCCTGCTCAGGTGAAATAGTTAGGTTATGCTGATTATCTCTATTCAAATTAGGTGTGTGTGTCTAACTTGATTGTCTGTCTGATATGGGGGAGTATGCCCCACAAAACTCTTGGATTGGAATAGAGGTGTGTATCTATTCCAGAGTGATCTATTGATGTGCCACTCCACTGGTAGGGATGTATTTTCATTTCTTTCCAAGTGATGCCAATTAAGCTGTTATAATATTCTGGAAAGCATCCCGAATATGAACAGGGATTTTCTTCTGCTCTTCCACCATCGTCAAAATGTGCTCGGTTACTTCACCTGCCGGAATGGGAATATATGTTCATTCTATGCTTGGAGTAGGTGTGTGTTCCTACTCCTGTCCTCCTTTTCATGCCAGTGAATTCTGACAGTACTCATGTGTAGGGGTAGAGAGTTGAGTCTGCTTTAATTTTGTCATCGGGGATTTCCGACTGACTTCTCTGCATGCTACCAAATGAGACTGCTGGCAGGATTGATTAACATTGTCAGGTGTATGTGTCTGTTGTGTATTCTTCATCGAGTATGGTTGATGATTTTCCTTCAAAACTGGAAGATGAGACTATTGACAGAATTGTTGATTGTAAACAGGTGTATGTTCCTGTTTATTAGCTGCTGCCATATCAGATTGGTGACCTTCTTTGGTTGTAGTCAGATGAGCCTGCTGACTAGATGATGAGTTATAAACAGGTATATATGTCTGCCAATAATACTCCGCCAGAATTTCCTGGTGGGATTGGCGTGTTACTGCCAGATGAGTCTGTTGGGAAGTAACATCAGGACGGACGGGTGTATTTTCGAGCTCGTTATTTGCCATCAAGTTGGCTTGATGGACTTCTTTAGAGGGGGCAGAAGTAAGAACGTGCTCCTTGTTGACCAGATTTTTCCTATGGCAGTTTGTCTTGCATGGTCAGATCTAAGGAACATGAGCCGAACTCTTGAAGGTGACACCCTCATAATGTTGAGGGCACACTTCCACACGAGTCTGGCAGTGATTGTTGATGGGAGCCCCCAAGAAGGACTCATGTCTCCTTGAATTAAGGCATTGAGTGATTTTCTAATTCACCTCCCTAGAATATGGGAGGGACTGGTGATTGCATTCCGGGGATAATGACCCAAAACGGTTGGAAATTGTGGTTGGTACCACCTGCTTCTTGATCGCTGGTCATCGCTGTCCAGACAACCAGGGTGAATTATTGATTTCGAGAGTGTGTCAAGAAGCCTATAGAGTTAGAATGGTATCGTGTCGATGGTATTTCTTTAACCAGTTCATTTGATACCCATTATTTAAGACACATAGTAGGTGATGTCGTCCTTAGAGCGGACGAAGATCCAACAGGAGTAGCAGCAGATGCGTTCACATGTGTGAACTTTAGAGAAGCCATTTATATAATGCAGAAAATCTTGGAAAAGAGTGCCTGTTTGATATAATAGACATAATAAAGATATGTTCCGCCACTACATCTGTTTTATGAGCACATATGTTATTTTTTGTTTTGATGGCCCTCTCATCGAGTTTAAATAGGGGCCTAACAAATAAGTATAACATCATTTTAACTTGGTTAAGGATTCACGTTGGGTTCACCATTTTTTGTTTCCTCTAGAAATGGAGATGACCTTCTTTTGTTTAAGGTTCAAACATTCCAATCGGTTTCTAACGGGTTTGTTCGTAGAATCAGAAACATCCAATGATTCTATATCCATTTGGACCTACTTTCCAATGGTAGGTGCTCATTGGTTGTGGACCAACGAGGATTAAGAATTCGCATTGGTGGAGAGGATGGGAGGTCGGACTCATCACACCCTTTTTGGGGGGAATTATTGTCTACTCCAGGACTCTCTTTATAGATTTAATTTATTTTCGTGAATCCTTATTAAATTACCATGTATGAAAATGATCTTTCCTTAAATTTTGACAATCAATGATTGGTATGTATGAGATTTAGAGAATCTTTTATATGTATTTGAGGTTCTTCATCAATATAGAATCATCTGTATTTGTTTAGAGATTATTATTCAATGGTATCCTTCAACACATTATATAAAGATCTCTTGGACATTATGATAACCATATTGGTTTTAAAGCCACTCAGTAGGGCACTTGATGTTTATTGTTATTCATAAAGACATGGATTATTTTAGAGTTGGGATCGTACCCACATATGGGCTACCTAAGTATCCTTGTTTAGAAAAGGAATCATAACCCACTTAGTTCAGGAATTACGATATAGTTTAACGTCATATGGGACAGATGATAATTAATAGATGTTAGGCTTGAACCGCAGAAAGGCTTCCTATGTACTCTACTTTTAAGGTAGAGATCAAAGTCCACGTAGTTTGGTTAAGAATGAATTGTAGGGTTTACATATGATTAATGGCCCAAAAAGCCGTGTAGTGGTTAGTTTTAAACTCTATGCTCATGTGATTCATGCTCGGTGTGAGAAACAAGAGGTATCAGTAAACCTGAAAATTTGTTCCACTAAAGATGCGGTCACAAAGAATGATATGGGGCTTATGTTTGTATGATTTTCCAAATAGATAAAGTTGAGGACTTTTGATAAGAAGCCCGAGAACAAGGTCCATAAATTTATATGTGCTTTATGGAGATTTGGATAATCTAACTTGGGGATTACTCATGAGGAAGATACCAAAATTAGCAGTGGACTTGTGATTGGGTTTTATTCCTGAGAAGGAATCCCAAATCAAAAGAATTTAATACTGGTTAAGGGAAATTATGACTAAGGATTATTCCTGAGAAAGAGGCCCAGGTTAAGGGAATTTCGAATTTGGGGCTTACTCCTAAGGAGGATTCCCATATTCAGGGAACTTGAACTGGGTATTACTCCTCACAAGGAGGCCCAGGTTAGGAAATTTGAGAACTGGAGCTCACTCTTGAAAAGGAAGCTCAAATAAAAAGGGAATTATGATTGGGACTTACTCTTGAGAAGGAGGCTCAATGTTTAAAGATATTTTGTAATTGGGGCTTACTTTTAAGGAGGATACCCAAATTAAATATCTTTTCATCTTAAAGGATGAGGTTGAATGAATGAAATCTCTAACCGTAGTGACGTAAAGACAAGTAAGTCACTAGGTTTTGAGAGATGTTCCATATAATTCCTTTTAGATATGGAAGCCAACAAAGGAACCATGCCATAAATGACTTCGAAAAGGGTTTAGAAGGCTTAATCTTGAAGAGGGGAGGTGGATTTGAGGAAAAGAGTTGAATAAACATGATGGGCACCCAAAAAGAGGTAGGTGCACAAGTCGTGTTGTGGCGCACATGTCCTGGTCGCGCATGTATACCTAAGAGACACTTGGGTATTTGCGCGCTGTTCAACCCATAGGGTAATACTTGGGCGAGGCGTGGCTCAAGCCCTTAGTATTATCCTTGAAGGCTTCAAAAAGAGGGGCACGCAGGTTTTGTTCAAGGGATAAGGCATCGTGCAAGTGTGGTCATTTTCCCTAAAGGGTTAGACACTTGGGCACACAAGTGTTAGTGAATTTCAACACTTAGGCCTTGTTACCTCTCTTTAGATCATCCATCCTAGGTAAGAAATTACCTTATAAGTGTTCTAAAGACTTCAAGAAGAGACTAGGGCCCCGAGAGCTCAAATCTGACTTTTGGAATTATTTCGTCCTCGAAATGGGGAGCCCAAAAGGGGTATTTATAGGCTACTGAAGACCTTGGGAGAAAATCAAATATGGTGCACAAGTCACCTGCGCGCCCAATATATGCCACGTAGGTATACTTGTGTGACCATGATGAAACTTGCGCGACCTTTAATTAATGGAATCCCTGTTCATTCCTTTGTAAATTTTTGATGTTTCTTTAAAGGATGAATCTCTTTATGCTAAGGTATTCCTCTTCTTCAGTCATTCGACTCTGTGATGAAAAGTAGCATCAACAGTCCTATGGTATAGATACATCAGTATGATAAGACATAGATAATTTTTTATTATTAGGAACTATGGACATATAAGAAGTGACACTTAATCAAATGAAATTCATACTTTGTGATATCCAAGTGGATGATATATGAAGGAAAATACAACATGTAGTAATTTCATGAATTATATGTTTTAGTAATTTCTTATACATGAACATGTGTTTTAATACATAGACTTGTAATAATTATTAATATATATCATAAATTTTTTTACTCTTATTCATAATGAAAACAATTATTTATATGATCACGGTGAAGTATCTTTCTTTGGGTATATAATGAGTGATATTATTATTATAAACTAATCTGGGCCATCTATCCATCAGACACCCGAACTGGTAAGAGAAACAATAGAGGTGAATCTATAATAATCCTAGGATGAAAAATAGTCTCAAGGATTCAAAACATAAATTTTGGGAATTATTTAACCCTCGAACACACAACCATGTCAATGATACCATAATTATATCAAATTAAAAATCATAAATAAATGTGAGAAAATATAGACTGAATAAAATGATACAACATCACATACCAAAGAAAACTAAACATAAATAAAGTAACATCAACAAATCACTACTATAAAATCAATAAACAAGCCGATACAAATACATCCCATTGAAAAAAACTCAAAAAAACTCTTCATGATCCAAACACCTTGAGACCATGTCTCCTCTAACACAAGGATCCCTAGACCATGGTAAACAAGAAGAACCTCATAATTCATGCATCCCTAGTCACTGCCTATTTCCTAAAAAAGTATAGTTCACTTAATCCAAAATTCATATGCAGGGTGTGAATCACAAATCCTATTAGTATACCACAATTAATGTATTTATGGATTCTATCCATGAAACCCAAAAATTATCATTTAAAAACTGATTTTACAAAAACCAAGTTAACTTTAAAAACAATTTCACTTGAAAATGATACTTTTAAGATCCCCTTTGTGTTTTCTCAAAAAAAAATTAAAACTATTAAAAGAATGTGAAAAATTCTCACATGAGGAAATAAATCCACCCAACATGAAAATGATCAAACTACCCAAACAATGAAGAAACATGATCTTAAAGAAAAAAATAATTATGAAAACAAGTATGGGAAAATGAGCATAAGAATACGAAACATCACTTATATTAAAAATGGTTTTATAAATAAAAACATGGGAATAACATCATTAAATAATAACCTATTGAAATGGAGGACAAGAGTATAAGTAATAACATTACTACACATGGAAATAACAATATGCATAAATTATTTAAAATAAACCAGGCATAAGTAAGGTGCACTATGTGATTAAATCCTAAAGGACTAATGAAAATTATTCTCAAAACACTAATTTCTAACCATCTAATGAAGTTTTAAAAGTGGGAATCTCTATTTTCCTTCCCTAGTACCAAACATCTAAGAGCTATCTAGGTCACTTGTTGAATGCTTTGGATGCTCACCCAGCCTTCTTCCCCAAATGATTTATCATTCCTTTGAACAACATTTTCAATATCCCTATACCTTAACACCAAATGATCTCTAGGTTCTTTGAATATAATTTGGAATATCTCTCATTTTTCCTCCCAAAGGATCTATCGGTCCTCCGAACAACATTTTCAATATCTCTCAATATTCCTCCCAAAGTCTCTATCAGTCACTTAGATAATTTAACCTAGATAGTCCTTGACTTATGCTAAGATCTAATTTTCTATCAAATTATACTCACACAAAAGGTCTCCCATGCTCTAATCAATTCCAAAATCATAAAGATCAACATTTTCCATACTAATAATCCATTTAAAAATTTAATTCAATATAAAAACATTTCCATTTAAAAAACACCTTACTAAAGGAAAAATAATAACCATTTAAAAACAAAATATGGATTCTAGTTGACAACATAAATTACTAATCACATCAAACATGGATAAAAAATAATGTATAAATAAATTTTAAGGAAATTAAATAAATAAAAACCAAATTCAATAACATTCAATGTTTAACTATGGAAAAATAACTTAAATAGATATACCTAACTTGATATCACATCTGATCTTAATGACTTTGATGAAAACCAATTGATTCTTGGAGTAGAGTTCCTCACACAAACAATGATAAACCACCAATAAGTCAAGTGTAATTCACTATGGATCCCGTAGGAGGATCTAACAAGTCCATGGAGAGAGATGTTTATGTGGGAAAAAAGAAATGAGGAAAAGGGGAGTAAAATATGTTAGTGAAAAAAATATGAAATTACCAAATTTTTAATAACCTAGATATAATGCTTGGTTTGGATACACAGTTTGGAAAACCAAACACTAACCATGTGAGAGCTACTGTCTGCCCCAAAAAAAATACACATAGTTATTACTGGAGTTTGCATGGTCTGAAAACCCTTTTTCATGCTATAGAAAGTTTTAATGTTCATAAACCATCACCCTTACCTGGTTAGCCACATGAGTAGACAATCCATCAAAAAACCAAGTTGCAGGGTTTGTTTCCCCAAATTAGAATATTTTCGACCCCCAAAACATGAAAACTCTATGAATGAAAAAGTGGGAAAATAGAAGCAAAATTATGGGGATCATGTGATCTGATAGGTGTCACAATTATATCAATTGAATGGTAAAGAAAGGATTATCCTCTTTTAAGTTATAGAAGAACAAATATTTGTACCTTTGATTGAGATTTGATTACATGAATTAAATTAATGATCATGGTGACTATAGGAATATTCATATTTATAAGAAAAATAGTGATATAATATTTATAAAATAATGATGAAACTTTTATAAATTTTACTTGATAAGATATAAAGTTGAAAATGGATAAAATTTAAAATTATAATTAATAATAAGCATACTATTTATTTGCATTTTACATTTATCTAAGAGATAAATTATGTTTTTATAGATACGACATTTTTTCATGGGTATAACTAACAACAATAAAAAATTAACCCTATAGGGCCACATGTTTTGGAACAGAGATGATATTATTTTTAGAATTAATTTCTATTTAATTTATGTTCATCATAATTAAACCCAATTTATTCTAGATTAATATTGGGTAGTGAAATTTTTATTTTTATTATATTAATTGGTCATTTTTTGGATGATATGGTAATAAATATTTAATTAGACATATTAGACCATGCTAATGTCCCAAGATCGTGAAATTATTTAATTTCATAAATTATTTAATTATATGGAAGTTATTTAATATCTCACTAAAATAATTTTTTAGGATGTATTGTATTAAATAAATAGAAATGAAATGGAATTACTTAGTTATAAATTGAATATATTTTATTATTTAGTAACATATTAAATAAAAATTCTAATGACATTAGGATTTAATTTCAAATTTACAATGTAAAAGGTATTATGTAGAATTATCTAAAACTAAAACCGATAAACATTATTTTATTAATCCCATGTAAATAAGGGTCAACACCTAATACTATCATTCTGAATTGAAATACACAGATATCACTTTACCATTACATTAGAGATATATAGGGAAATATATAATAAATTCATGTGATATAGACAAAAACTGCTGGAACAACCATGATTCATTTTTACATAACCTCAAAAATCAATACCAACATTCTAAGATTCATGGTATATGTGTGGATATTTCATGGGGAGATCTAGTTTGTATTTTTGATGTACTAATAGTAATAATGATGAGTATATATTGACACATAGAAAAACATTTCTGGTAATTTCATAAATATACTATTTAATTATCAAATAAAATTTTTATTCTTTTTTTATGAATTTGGGTTCCAAGGTTTAGATTACTTTTTTAAATATAAAATATCTCCATGATGCTTCCACTATTCCTAGATATGGCACTAGGACTCCTCAAACCATGATCCAAAAATTCAATAACCAATGACCCAAATGGTTACAATTTTAATTATCTACACTATATCATCTTAATACATAAAAAACACAACTAATAAATTAAACACAATAAGTTAACAAACTCAAAGAGATCCATTTTCACTCTAATAACCCATATCACCCATCGAACCAATTTCACTAGAGAGGAAATACTATAATTACCCATTCAATATTACTAATTAGAACCAATGGTTAATTTACCAATTATCATTCATATTCATTTATGGATACTCAAATGTTTATACAAAATAATCATATAATAAATTATAATATATAGTAAAGGTCACCTTCCTAAGTTTTCAGGGATGTTTTTTCTTGATGTAAATAATTTAAATTGATTCAATAAAATGAATTAGATAAATCCAACTAAAATGAAATAAAATTTTATTTAAAATAGTCTACCACCAAAAGGGGGAAGAAAATGAAACAAATAGGTAATTATACATTATAATTGATTCTAGTATCCCATTTAACCAATTTATTATAACTTTTTCTTTATATATTAATTCATGATCAAATCTATTGGAATGAGAGATTTAAAAGTGAGTTTGATCCTTATATAACTAACTTGATCTTACAAGAATCCAATATATATATATATATATATATATTATGAATGAAAATATTAAAATCAATACCATTAAAAGTGAGTTTTGAGCCTTCCATTATTATTATAGTTTCCTTTACCAAAACTTTAGATAGACAAAATACTTATAGTTCCCAAAATTAAAACTCTAGTGGAGGTGAACCTAAGGTAGTAACCTCTTCCTTCTCATAAAACATTCTATGTGATTTTTAATTTTCTGAAAACTCCCACATTATCCAAATTTACACTAGTTTCTCCTAATATCCTCCACAAAAGTATTTATTAAATTAAAAAAATACATATATAATGTTGTTAATAGAAAAAATAAATCCAAACATTAACACTTGATCTATGGGTCCTTTTAAAATCCCCAACATCAGGATTCTTGTCCCTAAGAAACATTATGTAGCATCTTCTGAGAAAAAATATGGCAATTTTTCTTGTATATATACTTCTTGAATAAATGTATCCTCTTATTGTGACTATGATTCAATAACACTTGAACTAAATGTTTAATTTTACTACCTGGATTCGTTACATTGTGATTTATAATGTATACACTTAACTCTTCAAATAAAGAATATAGATTGAATTGCATCTCATCATTTCTGAGAACTTTCCATGGGTTTGATAAGTATATAATAAGATTAGATAAATAAAATACATCATAATTGAAAATAAACTATGCTGAAAGAGTCCACTGGTTAAAAACAATCCCCACCCCCTTTAGTTTTATCAAAAATACCATAAATAATGGAACCAACTTCTATGAATTTCTTATTATCTGAAGTCTTAATTGCATTTAAAATTATTGAAACACGTGATCTATCATTATAAAACACAAAATTTGGACATCTATAGTTTATGATTGTTTTCTATATACTCTTTTCTATAACCAAACACTTTTTTTCATCTATACTCAATCTATATCATTGTATTCACAACTCATCCAAATAAAATATGGCTCTCTAATCGTTATTTAGAATAGATCTGATCTGTAGTGTCTATTATATAGATCCTCTAGTAACAATATCTAAATCAATGCTTACTAATTATTTTTATAAGAAAACATGAACAAGTCATGATATAACTCTTATGAATTATCAAAATTCAGAATTCATACATGTAACATATCATCTAGTACTATAATATTCTACTTATACTACTCGTTAGTTTTAGGATAAAAAGATGTACATAACTTCACCTTAATGAATAATCCTTATTTAATCCCTAACATAACCAAGAAGGGAACCTCATAGCTTAATAATATACAATGCTACTTGAAACTCTATATAATATAAAAATTTTATAAAAATAAAATTTTATAGATCATCAACAAGCCAAGTATCATGAATATATAAGAAGTGTTTTATCTTTTTGAACTCATTAGAATCATAATAAACTATGGATATTTCCTTAGGAGACCTTGTAAATAAAATAAAAAATTCCTCTAATAATTTACCCCAATTTTACATTGTAATGTGCAATGAATGTAACATGGAATCTAATTATTTTATTTTACTTACATAAAAGAAATTCTCCAAGATAAAAATTTGAATCTATATTGATTCATACATTATCATCAGTACTATTAATAGATCTATTTTGTAAAGGTTCTCTAAATGTATGTTTACCTTTGAATTAGTGTATTGGGAACCAAGGTTGTATCTTAAAGTAAATATATTATTGTTAAATGATTTCACTTTTTTAGGTTTTTAAATGTAGAGTGAATATAGACAATACTGATTTGAATATGTGAATGAATTGAACAAAAAATGAAATTTAATAAAAAATAATTTTAAAAATATATCAAATTAAATTGAATGGAAGGAGACCAAAATAGTTATTCCTAGGTTGATCTTTTAATTTTCTACATCATTCATTATCTTAAATTAAAATTTTCTTACGATTAATTTAATCAGTGAAAATATTAATAATTCAAGACCCTTTACTGTGTTTTGTTTAAAATTCGAGAAACCACACACTAAGATTTAAGTGAACATTATCTTTCTAATATGATATGATTTATTCACCTAAAAGTTTCATTGTATATCTAGGAAACCTCATGCATCATTTTAATTCATAAAATCTCAATTGATAGAATAATACATGAATAATGAAATTCAACATTATTTAATAGACAATTGTTAAAAATAACTTCACTAAATACATATTTCATTCCATCATATATTGAATTTATTAAATATTTGGATAAAATTTATTTAAAACTAATGGAGATTAAATTCAATGAAAACAAATAAAATTATTTCATTGTTAATTAAATAGACAAAATAAACTAATAATATAATGATATTAGGAAAAAATATAAAATCATAGAGACTTGGCAGAATTAACCCAAATCCACTTCATAGAATTAACTATAATATATGTAGCCTTCCATCACCATAGATAAACTAAGAGATTCCTCTTCTTTATATATATATATATATATATTCATTTAAGATTTTTCACCCTAAAAACTCAATTATAACCAATTATTCTTTATTTCCATCTCCTTTTATTATTAATAAAATAATATTATTGACATTCCAATCTATTCTAGATAGTGCTTAACTTGGAATCAAATATTTTGTAAAGATTTAATTTAACTTATATGATTATAAAAAACACACTCCTTGGGATTTTGTTCATATAATCTAAATCATATCCATATCAAAATCCCGCGTATAAATGAAAAATTCCTTGATTTTTTCTATGTTACCCAAATTAGTTATATAACTTGAGTATAGAGATTTTCTCCTATTGGGTTTACATTAATGTTTTCTCTATAGTATTTATCCTATATTTAGATATCTTAATACTTTTACAAAATCCGTAAAAAAACTCCTCACTATTTTTTTTAAATTTATTCTTTATAATTATAATGTAGAAGATCATTTTCTAGATCAAGTACATAACTCCAATTAAATCTCATATAAACCGTTTTTTAAATTTATTTTTTTATAATTTTCTGTTCAATTTCTTATAAATTTTAGAATTTTATAGTTTAAAATTACACAACATTAAATCAAAATTTTCTGGGTCAGTTTCATTTCAAAATTATTCCTGCATAGAAGGAGATCATTCTAACATAACAATATAACTTTAAATAATATATCATATGCATAAAAGTTTTGTTTATTATTTTATTTTCAATTTTTCCTCATTAATGTTTAATAAAAAACTCACGGAATTTTTTTTAAAAGACATGACTAGATAAATTTATTATGATTAATCCAACGCATATCATGTTCATTTGAGATAAAATACAAGAGTAGTTCAATAAATAGTTAATAGTTATTTATGGTATGATAATTAAACATTCATGTCTAGTTCAATTGACCATGAGTAGTGATTAGTTATTTGTTCACCCTTACTTCATGGAATGTTCAAATGACCAATATTTATCCTTTATAGTCACTTGGATATATTGAACTATCATCACATATATTTAATTAAAATATAACAATCAAGTTCCTTAATCATATTTTAATCTAATACTCTAGGTAAATCATTAAATTTTAAATCTATCTCAATTTTTAATATTATCCAAAATCACCATTAAATTTAAAAAGTGTAGAAAAATTCCAATCCTTATAAAAAATATAGGAATTATTGTAATTATATATCAATATTAAAGAGATATTAATATAGATTGATTAATTCCACTAAACTAATCTTTTTTCTCTCCTAAGAAAAATTATATATCAAAGTTAAATTATAATTTATAAATTCATAAATAAAAAATCATCAAAATTATATTTACTTATAATATCATCATTCCACATATATAAATATATATTCCCTAGTTAATTTCTCTTATATTAAAGCTTCTTCAATCGCCTATTTATACCCATGTAGAGTTTGTTCCTAACTTACTATAATTACATGTCACTACACACAATATAGAATATTAAATTTTTTATTTATATTATGTTAATATAATATTTTTATAAGATTTATGTATATCTAATTACACAAATAAACTGATAAAATATCCTTTTCAATTTTTTTACAATATTACTAGTTAGTATACAATAATTAAAAATATAGGATAAAATGAGGGGTTAAACTATTAAATAACAGTGGGTGGTTTATAATTTATACTTCTAAAAATATATTACCTTCATCGTCCTTTCACTGTATCACCAGTCATAGTTCATTTTTAATATTTTATTTTAACATCAATAAATAAATAATTTAATGATTTTTCCATCCAATATTTTCCATATATAATTTTATATTATTGTTTTCATATTTATTGAATAGTCATATCATTTCAATTACTATGTTAATTTATTTATCCAAAATAATTTATAACTCCATGAATATATTTTAAAACATGAATCATATAATAAAGAATCCCATGAATAAAACCATTCCCACACATGCATTTAACCATAATGATGTAATTTACCAAATAGTAGTTTACGGATTGTAATATGGATCTTATAAGGTGATTAATGTCATCTGAGAATTTAAAAAAATATTAAGATGTTAGGGTATCTCAATAAGTTTTAAAAAGTGCACCTAAAACTAGATTCTTTAATTATTATAAATAAACTCTCAAAATCATGATGTTTTTAAAAAAAAATTATATAATGTTCTAGATATAATCTCATGACTTAATTATCATAATAAAAAAAGAATTATAAGAATATATGAAACGGTACAGGGGACTCTGAAGAGAGAAAGTTTAACATTGGGTATTACATGTGTACATTAGTTTAATAATATATTAAAGTTTATATGTATGTTAATGATAAAATCAAGGAATATAATAATATTAGAAATCATGTATTTCATGGGTATTAAAATAAAAAAAATTCCATATGTGACTTGATAATTTAAATTAATAATGGTATTCAATTAACATCAATGAAAATAGACTAAACACAAACAATTATTTACACCCTCACTTACTCCAATATTTTTATCAATGTATCCAATTCATAATTATAGTTGAAATGGAAGTAAAATGACATAAAAACATGTACAAGGGGAAGAAATAATTTGGTGGCTCAAATATATGTAACATCTGAAAGATGGAGGTCCATTGTTATATATGCATTTAAATTTTCTCTAAATTATTTTAATTTATCACCATTAACAATGAAATCAAATTTATTAAATTAATCCCTTAATTTTGTGGAATCAAAATGATATGAAATATAAATTTTAAATATATCAATATAATGGGCAATAAATGTAATTTTATTAAGCTTAAACCTTGAATTGAATATTAACATTTCATATCTGACATTGAATTGTTTTTATAAAATTAATTGATAACAAATATCATTTTTCTTATATTTTCATAATCTATACTTATCATATTATTTTCCACTAATCAATTCATTTTATTATAATTGAATCTTTTTTCGTACACCTGCACCCACCAAACTCATATTTCACAACATAATTAACCAATAATCTCTAGGATCATGTTAAAATGAAAAATTAAAGGAGTCTCCATAAATAATTTGAATGGGTAATATTTCTATAGGAACATTAAATTATATTATATAATCCCATAAATAATCTTCAAATTTATATATATAATCAATTCTACTTGGTCAAACCAAATATTCTAAAATTCACTTAATAACCTTATTCAAAAATGTATCCAAACATTGTTTTGTAGATAGTATTGTTTTAAAACATTATTTTTGAATTTAAATTTTCAAAAATAATATTTCTAAATTTTGATTATATAAATGTGTTCCTAGATTACTTATTATAAACCGTTATAATCAAAATTTATAAAAATTGTGATCTCAAGAAGTCAACTACCATGTGGAAATCATCTTAAATAGTTGTAACAACATTTATCTACTTCATAACATAGTGTACAACCAACAGAATGTGTGGATAAGTAAAATAATTTGGAAAAATCATACAAAATCCATAAAAAATTTATAAAATATTTAATAAAATAAAAATATTCTTATATTATTTCATTTTTTTCTATAATTATTTCCTATTAATATTTATTGAGAACATGTGTTATAATAATCATATATGTATCTAAATATAATTTTATTGTAAAATATTAAATCTAACATATTAATTTTTTTCTATAAACCAAAATTTCATCCATATGTAAAAAATTCAAGAAAATATAGAACTAAGGGTATCTTATTATCTGGAGAACACTTCCAAATAACATTGTAACATCCAATGTACTAAAGATAGGGATCATCCCTTATAAAATTCTTGGATTCATTATAAAAAAAGAATACTTATGTTTATTATACCAACTATGGACCTCACATTCAACCATCTAGTAAAAAAATATCTCCATACAATGAAATAAAAGTTTCCCCTTCATGTAATTTTTCATTTAGAAATGTTTCCTCAATATGATCATATTTCTATAGTTCAATTTCTACAAAATTAGGAAGACTATTAATATGGATAAATACCATGTTTTTTGTCCCTTTTCTATCTTTTATATTAATATCAAACTCTTGAATAATTAAAATATATCTCATCAATATTTATTTATAAGTTTGTTTCATTAAATGATATTTAATGGTAGAATAATTAAGGGCCATAATAACCTTTGAGACACAAATGTATGATATGACAATTTTCTAGAGAATCAAAATATCCCAGAGTACTATAACACCTGAATGTTTCATTTCTGAATAAAAATAATTATAAAAAATGCCAATTTTGAAATAATTAATAAAATATTTGGATAATGTATGATTTGTACATGATTTTGGAAACCATTCATAGTAACCAGGCATCCTTATAGATTTTAGATAGTGGGTAATGCATGGTTAGTGAACATTTTATGAACCATTTATGATAACCATTCATACCATGATGTTTCCCAACATTGTTTTTCATATCTAGACATATTAAGGCCATATATAACTAATTTTTGAATTATTATAGTGATGTTTTTTGTTTTTTTATGGGCACAAAATTGATTTTTTTACAACTACATTAATTTATGTTTTTATGGGAGAATATAGGTATAACTTATGTTTTATATTAATTTTTAATTATTTTTATTAATTATTTAATATTATAAATTTTTGTATTGATATGAAATTAAATTAGGGGTATGAGTTATTATTATTATTGGTAATGTCAAAAATTTCATCTAGATGTTTATAAATAAATTAAAGCATTACTATATTTTATTTTTATATTTATTGTTATCAATCTCCCATGTGAGGGGGGGAGGGGGTTCCACTCTATAATCATGTCATAACCAAGACGGTAATATGAGACATGGAGGATGGAATCCCCTATCTAATATATGAGAAGTATTATTTCTCCCATAAGGGTTCTTTAATGAATTCAAGGTATGTCATCCTTATTTTAATCTCCCCTTATTTATCTTCTTTAATTTCTCATTTGTCTTCTAAAACCAATGGTTCAGGGAATTAATTGGGTTTTTTCTATAACTATCAAATTTAAAGGGGATTTTTGTGTCTACAATATGTGATCCACTTTCATTACATTCACCTATTATCAATAAATGATGGAATAAGGGTTTCCTGATATCAAGTTGTTGATTTTTTCTTTTTCCATTCATTAGTAAATACTTGGATGCTTGAGTTTTATAAATTGATTTTAAATGTTAAAATACTTATATGTATTATATATGGTAAATTATATGTGCTTTAAATGGTTATATAATCAATTTATGACTATTTTCATTTATTTTTTTCAGATGTTATATGTAAAATTACACTCACTCATTTTTATGTGTATATGGTTTCTAATAAAAGGGAAATGAGAATTATTTATATAAAAATGGAATTTTTATTCATAATTTGACTATTACTTTATTTCCAAAATATAAATTCATTCACTTAATGTATAAATTTTTGGTTTTCATAGGGTATTTATATCAATTTCAAGCATAAAATTGTTTGATAGACTTCTTAAACACTCAAAAATTTATGAAAATACAAATTTTTTTTAGAGAAATCATAATAATTTTTTCATCAGATATTTTGATATGAAATACAAAAAAATGAACAAATATTTTTAAAAAAATATCAAAATTAAATGTAGTGAGGAATATTTCAAGATTCCATGCATGATGACTTATGTTTTTATGTGTTTTACCCTCTTTAATATAGATTTAACTTATATGTAATTTTTTAATCAATGATTGTTGAAAAAATATAAAATATAAATTTCTTGTTATATTTTTATATATTTTAAATTATTTATTATTTATAAAACATAATGGTAAAACCTTGGTAATATGAGTATACCTTTGAAAATAATCAATGTTATGAAATGTTTCTACAATGGGTAAGTGTCACACTTTTAGAAATTTTAGATACCTAGTGAAACATGTAGGCAAAAAAAGTGAAGGGGGTGAACCATTGGGTTCAATGTTTTACAAAATCATTTTATCTATAAATCTTCATAGATGTGAACCTATTAGGATATACAGATCTGGTTAAAGATACCCTAGAATCTACACTATTGAAAAATTATTAAATGAAATATAAAAACAATAAATATTATTTATAGGGTCCCTCTGAAATGGTTGAGTGTATCCTTTCTATTTTTAGTTTAATTCTACGTTACAGATATATATTATAATAAATAATTAATGCGAAAGAAAAGGTATCATCCTTAACCCAAAAAATTATTTCACAACACATAGATATCTCATAGAAGGTTAATTATTATGGATACCTCTAAATTATAAATGGTCATTCCTTCTATTATTAAAAGATATTTGATTATTATGTATGATATCATATCATAAAATAATAACTATTTTTCATAATATAACATATTTATCTTCCTGAATGATTAAAATCATTACCGTTCATTCCATCCTTTCTCACTCTTTAACAATTATCAATGCGAAATTTCTAACAAATAATCTCATTTTTATTATTCCTAAAGAATTAGGTATATTTATTATGATAAGAAATAATGACATTTCACCTCAATAAAAAATATCCCTATAATAGTGTATTCATCAGTCTCATAATTCTTCTTTGTTTTTCCTTTAATGCCCAATATATTATCCAATAACACAGTAGTATCTATATTTTTATTTGAATCATATAATTATTTCACAATTTCATTTAATAAAATTTATATTTATATAGTTCAAAGATGTAAAATCTAGGAAAATAGGAATAATTATAATTATTTAGATAAGTTTGAATGATATTCATGAAAATTTCAATCATCAACCATTATTAGTGGAGTACAAATATTCTCATTTGAATGTATTTATTTTTAATTTGAAGATATTTTAAAAAACATATTATCTTCTCATTCTATTATCATTCAATAAAATTTCAAAAAATATTAGCTTATTCTTTTCATCTTCCTCATTAAAACTTCCTTAATTTTTGCAGGTTAATTTTCATGTCAACTTG
Source organism: Viscum album (assembly GCA_963277665.1). Lineage (NCBI taxonomy): Eukaryota > Viridiplantae > Streptophyta > Magnoliopsida > Santalales > Viscaceae > Viscum > Viscum album. The sequence continues at coordinate 1,989,464,240 of OY728145.1, forward strand.
ATCATGTGAAAAGATAATTATAGTGTAAAGTTTTAACTAATGGGGTAATCTAATCCATTTAATAACAAAACCAAAAATAAGAGATTTGATCATGTCTCATCACATATGATTTTTATATTTAAACAATTAAGATCAATATATCATTTTTATATTTAATATTATATATCATATGAGAAAATAATTTTAATATTACATGACATTCTAAATAATATTAAATATCCATTTTAGGTTCATTTTACTCAAAACAATCCTCAAAATTAATCTCATTTAAGCTATAAAATAGTTGATTTAATCTTATATATCACTATATTATTCTTATGAATGATCTAAGTTAGTCATACATGTCTTTTGAAAATTTTGAGTTACTCTTATGTTTCATCTGAGTTAATATCAAATTTATATTGAAAACTTTATATTATTTTTACACAACTTATTTTTAAATTCATTCCACTATAAGATCCTACATATTTCTTTTTCCATTTTTTCTAATTCTAAATATATTATATATATTTTTTATAATAAGTGACACTCTTATATAGATAAGACAATTCTTTGATTACACATATTTATCAATAATGGCTTTATCCAGAAATCTTCAAACATTTAAAAACATCTTTAACATATCTCTATACCCTTCCAGTCATCTTAAAACATCTCAAACACTTAAATAACACATAAAGAATGAATTAAATTTTTTATCCCTAAATCCAAATCTAATAAAAAACATAAAAACTACTTATTATATTTATATAAAACACCCACTACTTTTAATTTTCTATACTCTCCAAATACTTATAAAATACCTAAAATTCATAGTCATATGTATTTTTCTACAAGTATATCCATATACTCATCTTCTTTATTAAGAAAAATAATTTAAATATATCATTAACCTTCATGAGACCCACCTCATTATATCATCCCATCAATTCTGAAGCATTTTATCCTCCACATGCAATATCACGAAAATTTCTCTATGATATCCAAAACATAAATCCCATTAAATAATCATCAACTATAAATATTTACAAATATTTAATAGTAAAAATTAAATATTCCTTCGTAATATATAAATTTACCATAAAACATTGTCATTATAAAATAAAAAACAATATTATTAATATTAAATTCACATAGTATATCAAACATTGAGAACCACATTACCAAATTCATGGGACTAATAAATACCCACTTTGAATTTATCCCTTCTAAAAAAATAATCTGAATTGACCATGATAAAGATTTTATTTATTATCAATATGAATAGATATTTTGATGATATAAATGATGTCAATATGTGTAAAAGATGTTATCATATAATAGGTTAAAGTACCCAATAATGTTTTTGATATAAAGGATTATTTTCCCAATAAATGCATGTTAAGGACTAAAGGAAGGATAAAAGTATGTCCTTGAATCTTCGAAGCCTGAGAACATATTCCCAAGATACTTACCATGGTTTGTTCTTTAGTCAATCCATTTGAGTAGGTCTAAGAAAAATTAAAATACTTGTTTTCATTTTTTATGTGAAAAAGAGAATTAAGTTAGGTGTATGTATTAAATCATATATGATTCAATGAAAAATATAGATTGTATGTGTTTTATTGAGTGGTTATTCTACTAAAATTAATCTTTGTGAAGAATGGAATTATTTTGTTTTAACAAGACTATGTAAGAAATACATTGATGGATATTAGGATATTTAAAAGGAATACTAGAGTATTAGTCTTGAGTATCGAGCATTATATGTTGTCACTTGACTGTTGATATATTTCTCAATATTTGAAAAATGAAATTAATGTTCATATTATTCAATTAATATATTTCTACATGGAATTTGAAAAATGAATTTCTCACTCACCCGAAAAAAATATGAATTATTTGAGACTTTTCATATGAATCATGGAATATTGTTTATGAATAATTTATTACCATTTTCCAAAATATTTGTATCATTAAACCTACCATAAGATCATACTTTCCTTCCATGAGGTAGGTTCCAACTCAACTTCAGTCGGTCGAGAGTGACTATGGGGTATTTATAGAGCTTATAGAGGAAAACAAAAAGATGGAGGACATAAGGTAGATCTTAGGAAGAACCACCAGGTAGGGCCTCACAATGGATCACTAAAGCATGGAGACCTCTATGGATTTCATTGGGCACATCATGTCACATAAATATTAATAAAGTATCCATATGAGTATTTTTTCAAAGTGGGATCATGAATGACAATGTACTATTAATTATTTTAAAATCCATTAAAATATACTATTTTAAATGATGTCACACATCATTTTCTTCAACTCCAAGAAACATCCTTTATTCATATCGAATGATCCACCTAGAATAATAATGATAATATTTAACAGTTACTCATTGGTATCATACAATGCCTTCAATTTCTGAGTTTATTTCTATGAGAGATCAAAAAATCTCTGTTCATGTCCTAGTTTTTTGTTATCTCAAGATTACTCACTGAATGATAATATTGGAAGATAAACTGAGGATATATGAGTGTAAATTCTAAAATCTGAACATTCTATCATGATAAAACTTTATGTTACACTACTACCAATGTATTATTAAGTTTAAACATGATGATATGATTTTACTACAACATATTCTTATGTATAAAGTATATAATATGATTTTGATTAGTCTTTACATTCTTAAAAAATTAATTTGAAAAGGGGATCTCGAATTATGATAATTAATTGTTTTTCTTTCATAATAGAAATACCATAGTGATTTTAACTCTATGATCCTAGATGAGTTGAAGCCTGTGTGATTTGGAAAATTTTCAATCTCATGAATCCCTATGAAGAATATGGTTTAGTAATTTTAGTTGGTGTGGAACACCAAATATTATCCACAATTTTGACTCTCGTATATCATTAATTTCATTCATATGTGAAATTACTGTCAAGATGTTTTTGTGGAAGAATTGAATGAGAAAGAAACTCCAACATTTTTATTTTAAATTCTGTGTTTTTAGTTTTTTTAAATTGTATCCAAGTGTGATAAAACAAGAATAAAATGTTATAAAATATTTTGAGGAAAGAATAATAAAGATCCATGTCTACATGAAATATTTCCTGAAATTATTTTTATGAAGAGAATAATGTGAAACTATACTTAAAAACACTGTGAATATAAAATAATGGAAGGATAATGAATAGATTATTAATGAGAGTGGTGGATTTAAATATAAAATTTTATTTTATATTCTAAATTATGAAACTAAAACTCTATAACCTTTGTCAAAGTGAAGAAACACTATGAGTTGAATTAAAGAAGAACCTTGACCTGTGTGCAACCTAGAAGATACAAACATCATTGATAATTCTTATTATACTATTGATAATCCTTTTCATCAAGACAGTTAGATATTAGAGAGAATTTTTGAATAAAAATCATAGTGGGTTTGAGATTATGAGTAAGTCCAACTCACATAAAGTGTTTCAGTTCATATCTTTATTGCTGATGACAACATTGTGAGTTTATTGAGATGAACATTGAATAAATGGTGGTACCCATATAAACAACCCCATTGAATACTAGTGTTATCGAAATATACAATACCATATCAAAGAAGTGGATGATAACGACCATGGATACATAGATGATACTATCCCAACACTAATACTTCAATTGAAATATACTTACAATCACTACAAAATTATAGTGATAATAAAATCATTGTCTCAACACAAGTTGACCATGACAAGGAGTATGATATCCCAAAATGGACTAACCTTATAAAATATTATGTTTTTTATGTTTTTATATATTCTTGCATTACACACTAAGTTGAGGGTTGATAATATATCCAAATATCCTCACCTATTAACAAAGGTAGGTGTTTGAGCATAAGTGGGGATTATAAGGTGAATTCAAGAAACTTGGTAAAGTCGGGTAAGTTGATTAATCCTCACCTCTTAGTTCCCCTACATGTTTACTTGGAACATCAAGTGGTATCAGAGCTGACTAGGTCTTCCTTATATTGAGAAAAATGAAGGTCCTTGATGATATTTTAGAAGTTTCAGATGAAACTCTAAGGGAAAAAAATTAATATGGATATAAATAAGTAGAGAAGGATATTAAAGAAAAATATAGATCATCCACTACATGATGACTATCATCGTAGTAAGAGTTCATCTGTCAAATCAATGTAAAGTTATACCCTTAAAGAGACTATCCTAAGATATGGATAATATAATAAGGATGAGTATATACAAATACTTAACAAGTATAATCTCAAATTAAATGGTATATAAAGATGGTTTCTATTAACTTATTAACTTATATACATGGTTTTATTAAGGAAATTATTAATGAAAAATTATAGATATAATAAGATGTTAAAGAAAATAGATTATGGAGTATGAAGAAAATTCAGAAAGTGTAATTCTCTCAAAATCCATATTGAAGAAAATGATCAATTAGTATGAATTTTATATGAATATATATATTTAATTAAAGAAAAGTGGCAAAGAATTAACATTGATAAATATGTGAGAAAATTTTTCATGAATAATTTATGCATTTATTGATAAAATTATAAAAACTACCAGCAATGTTAATGATTATAAATTGTAGGTTGAAGAAGAAAGAATAAAAGAGGTTGGTGACTGTCAAAAAGAATCAATAAAAATTCATAAATAATAGATCAAGAAGTTGGAAATGTATTGGTAAAAAAGTTTTATATTAGAAAAGTATGAAATTAATTTCCATAATTTGAAGAGTCATGAACTTGAGGTAAGGTTAATAAATCTACATCTAACACAAGGTTGAACTTATTAATATATTTATAAGATTTAAACCAAACCAAAAAATAATGATGATAATTTAGTCTCAAAATTGACTTATAATAGATTCAATAGGAGTATGAAACTATTTTAGATCAGTTTATAATAATCTAATGTAAAAAGGTACCATCTATTGAAAAATATAATGTTTTTAGTAAATATACTTCTATATAAAGTGTATGTTTTAAAGAAAAAGTTATAAAAAGTGGAAGATGAAAAATGATGATGAGATTTATATCAATTCAATAGCTGATAGAATTAAGTATAAAAGAAATGGTTTCCCAAAATAATCCCAACGACACTGAAAAATTCGTGAAAACAACAAACATTCAAGTCTGAATGTATTTTTACAAACATTCACTTTATAAAATTAAACTGAAATTTTTAGGATATTAATGGTACTATTATATTTTTGGGACTAAGTAATTTAATTATTGGAACAATAATAAAATTCCTAAATTTAAAAAAAATCCTATATTTATAGATATAGATATTGGGATGATACCCTATTTATATATTATGTTCTTATTTACTGTATATAGGTTTGATAATCTAAGACATTCCTATTTAATATGCACTCATTGTGGATATTATCAAGAAGAATTCTCTTGTGAACCATCCAAGTATTGGCATAAAATATATAAATATAGGGGACTATAGAAACTTATGGATGATTTTTAGGGATCAATGGGAAATAATCTTAATAAATTAGATGAGAAAAATGAGACCATGATATTAATGATATGGGATATAAAAAAATTAATGGATTTTTTAATTTTTAACAAGAGAGGAAACACCATGAAAAAATATAAACAATACATTGATATATGTTTCAAAATATTTTAAGTCCAAGAAAGTGTCAAAAATACTTTCTTGGGGAAAACAATCTCACTAAGTCATGAAGAAATCCCAAATAGGTTGGGTCAGTTTCCAATGATTGTTTGATTGTTTGTTCAATTAATTTGAAAATTGAAAATGGTGGATGAAATATAAGAGATAAAAAAGGTCTGAGGGGAAATAATTAATTCCATATTTGAAAATAAAATTTCCATAGAGTCTTTCAATAATGAAAACCCTATAAACTCAGGAGAATTTTTTCGAAGATGAAATAATGTTAGACATAGGGATAAAAATCTCTTAGCCTTGTTTCCATCACGAAATGAATCCCTTAAGAAGTTAAATTTTGTTTTATGTGATACTTTCACCTTAATGGATTATGGGAAGTGGAACATCCCACCAAAGGAAGATAAAATAATGAAAAATTTCATGAAAACCAAATTAAATATAAATATGAAAAATAAATTTTTTATATTATAGAATACATTCAAAGATTGAAATATATAACTAACTTGGTTGAGAACAAATTCAAAACATTTAAATTCACATTAAAGAACTGAGAGTTCCACATTATTTCCATAATCATTTGGTTTGAATTTGTGTGTTTTTATTTTATGGAATTGGAGGTGAACCTATAAATCCTGTAAGCTATCAATGATAGATATAAAAATTGAGAAATGATAGTTATAATAATCATTCTATACTACATAAAATTTGATTTGTTCCATTTTGTTTTAATATGAACATTGTAAATATTAAATAATATCTAATTAAGTGATCCAACATAATGAAGATGATATAGAGTGTCTTCTTAATAGGAAGATAAGTGGAGAAGACTTTGAGAAGCTACCATAACTTTTAATTTCAATACAAATCTTGATTTGTAGAATGTTCTTAGAAATACATTCTACCCCTAATATATGAAATTTGGAGAACAGTATCACAAGCATAATATTTTATAGTCCAATTTAAGACCTTGGTTACTGACTATTGTTTTATACACCATGTTATCCCACATAGAATTAGATTTGAATAACTAAAGGATCATTACTATTAAAATAAATTCTATTAATCCTTCTATCAATTGATTCAATATAATATAAAAATCAAAAGAGGGAGAAGAATTTATTTTAAGAAATGTGTGGTCCAACCCCTAAAACAACTTTGTATTTGTCAACTAGGGGTAGATGAAAGGGAGATAGGATGAACACATATTAACTTAAAAGTATTTGTGAGTATTGATAAAACAACATTATAGGGTAGATTTATAATCATATGAAAAAAGTTTTATTTTTTATAAATAAGGATTATGTCAATATGGGTAAAAGTGTACTTATTGAATGTAGGTTAAAGAGTTCAAGAAGCATACCGATTCAAATTTTGGTGTACCTAAGCCTTGTGTATTGAGTATTAAAGGAACAATTTAAAAAATGAATTTAATGTTAAATATGTGATATCACATGGAAAGGATAAATATAAATGGTTGTTAAGAATTGAATATATTTATGTTGGTTTGGGAAGAATTATAAAATATGTTTTCATTGATTACATGTAAATGATAATAAAGCAAGGTGTAATAATTGAAGTATATTTGATTCAATGAAAAAAGACAAATTACATAATTTTTATAGAGTTTAAAATTATATGACTAATATTTGTAAATAATTCAATTCTTATGCTTTAACAAGACTATAAGAGAAACAATTTAATGGAGTTGAACGAAATGCTTGATAAAAAAGTCTTTATTATTGGGTATTACATGATGTTACTAGAATCCTGATATATTATCCATGTTTTTAAATAGAAAATGAAGTTAGTATGTTAACTTCTAGTAGGGTTCATGGAATTTGACAAAGTAATTTTACACTCATTAGGATTGTGAATGAATCATTTGAGTCTTTTCATAAGAATCACATAACAATATATATGGATTATTTATCAACATTTATAAAAAAATTTACTACCCATAATCTAGATATAGCATCGGGATCTGTCACTATGAGGTAGTGTCCAAATCAACTGCATATGACATAGAGAGGCTATGGAGGATGTAAAGATCCTACAATGGTAGGTCCCAAGATTAAGATAATGGGGTGTAATTTTGGAGAAACCTCTATAAGTGGCAGAACAATGGACCTCTAGAGTTGGGAAGCCCCAAATGTCATAATCTAACCTGATTGGACCCTGAACTGGTCACCCGAGCCGGTCCGCGACATGAACCGAGAGGCATTCCCAATCCTCCCGGGCTAGCGACAGGTGCCAGGGCATCAACAGAGGCTGTGGGAACAATTTTTCCCAAATAAATAAATAAATAAAGCAGAAATAATACAGAGAAGTGAAAAAAAACCAAGTAAAGTAACTAAACAAGAATAACAGAAAATAAAACTAACTGAAAGAGACAACCACTATCTCCGTGTGACCTCACGGGTCACTCTCCAACTCACAAACAAACGTCGCCCAAGGCGGATGCAACCAAGCTGTAGCCTGAAAAGGCACTAAAAATAGAAAAGATCTATAGGTATGAGTATTAAAACTCAGTTGGCTATCCCGATATCTATTCCCAATGAAATAAATTTAATTAATAAAATTTACTAATTCCATGTTCGAACTAAATTATATAAAATATTATTTTCCAGACACACTTTCATTTCTAAAACAAGTAACAGTACATTTCCATTTTTAATTTTATTTTTTTTAATGTTTTAAAGGATCAGGTGCATTGCATTTTTAAAACATTTTTTCGAACAATTAGAAAACCAAACATTAGTTGTTACCAAAAAATGAAACTACACATAACACACAACACACACCAAGGGAAACAAAAAAAGTGGTACACATGCGCTAGAAACTGAACTAGACCTCTCAACTGTCCACCACATACAAATAAACATTAAAAGAAACATGGGTTGAACCTAGGAGATCGTGAACAATCTAGAACATACTATACGTGTGACTCATCCTGAAAGCATGCTCTAACTCGAGGACGTCATAATGCCCTAATGCTTGGTATAACCCTTCATGGCCTAACCAAGGGGCCCAATCCCTATAGCAGCAATAACTCAGTATTCCCTTACTATGGGGCCACTAGACAGTGCGTAATCTAAAAAATTGCAACAATCATTCTAAGCAGATTCACTCATTATTCCAGGTTCCCATGTATAGTTCTAAGGATGGTGTTCTATACAATTCAAACACAAGTCATGCATATATATATAATCCAAACACATCACACAATCTATAACCACCTCGTCCACCTCAAGGGTAGTCCCTTGCCATCAACATACATTTCACAAGGGTGGTCTCATACCGAGGGCCCTCCCAATCACATGAATAAGAACTAGGCAAGGAACCCAACCCATGAAGGGTTTCATCGAAAATCAGTTCAAAATGCCAAACAGGCCTTGGATAGATTTCACACATCACCCTTTCACAATAATTATCACAAAATGAAAATCAGGCCATTAGCTGTACCCATCGCAAGGTACATTCATCAAAATCATTTCAAAACCATTTTAAAAGTGCCAATCGGGCCTCTAAGTGTTCTCAAAATGAAACCAACACATTTATTCACATGTCAGACCACTATTTAATAAAATATGATTTTTCATCAAAAAGAAACATTTCTCATAAAATAGAAACCACACATGAAAATTCATAACTTAATTTAAAATAAAAGTCAAACGACATGTCCACCATGATGCAACAGTTCATCAAGAAAAACAATTTCAATTCATTGCATAAAAATAAACAGCTTCATTTACAGCAAAAAATTATTCAAAAAAATATTATTATTTCTAATTTATCGAAAATTAATAAAATAACAAGAAATTAATAATTTCTAAATTTAACGGTAAGTGCAGTAGGGAAACCTACCTTGAGACTGAGATAAAATGAAAGACGAGCGTCCGACACCACACAATAAGGTCCAACGTAATGCAAAGAAATAAAAACACAACCATAAACCCCAATGAATGTATATGAAACCATGTTTCGGGAAGTAACCCTCACCTAGAAACTGAAGCGCGGCGACAATGAAAACTCAAAAACAAAGCGCGGCGATGGCGCACCCTCGGGAACGTCCCACGCGGGTCCTAAAAAGATAAACTGACCCAAATAAAATTTAATTAATAAAAATTTGAATCAAACCAGGGTAATATATATATATATATATATATATATATCAAATAAAAATATAAAATGGAGCATAAAATAAATAGGTACTAATGGGGGGGTCTCTACTAGAAACAGACTGACGGAGGGAATCACGTCAGAACATCGGAAGGTGTCTGCGTGGTTGGATGTGGTCCAATAGGGGATATGGGTGAGGGCCTCCAGATAGTGGCAGGCAGCATGCGGGAAGCACGCGGGTGAGGTGGATGGGGGATGGGGTGTCAGGCAGCTGTGGTGAAAGGATGCACTACAAGGGGGGACGGTTGTTGGCTGTCGATTGGATAAAGTAGGGATGTCTGAGGAGGGTAGGTCATCGGCGGGCTACTCAAACACAGCAAGGGGAAGCGTAGCGGGCGATCAGGATGCAGAAGCAGGAGTGGTCTGCCGCATATATGTTAAGAAGGGGCCAACGGTGGCTGGATCATGATAGGGGGCTGTAGAGGGCACGCGACAGAGGTAGCCAACCCAGTGGAAGGGGCAGCCGGGAGCTGGGTGTGGTAGCAAAGGCATGAGGAGTGTGACCAGGGTCGGCTGGGGAGGGGTAGAGTGGGAGTCGGGTGCACCGGATCGCTGTACAGTGTGAGGGGAACATGCAGATAGGGAGGCGGACAGGGGGGATGCATGAGTGCTATAGGCAGGGGATACGAGCTGGACGGGGAGCCGAACAAACAGGGAGGGCGGCTGGCTGAGCGGGCAGGCTGCAGGCTCAGAGGCTGGGATGCGGGCTGCTGTGCGGGGAAGCAGCGAGGAAGGAGGGGGCGGCTGTAGGAGGTGCGAGATTTGGTGTAGGGGGAGCCAAGTGGTGACCTAGGGAATACCTAGGAGGGTCACACGCAGAACAGGGGACAAGGGAGCACCACGTGGAGAAATAAAAAAAAGAAGAAGAAAGGAGAAAAGAAAGGAAGCGAAAGGAAAAGATAAAATAAATAAAAAAGGTAAAGTAAATAAAAAATAGAAAATAAAAATAATGATCTGACTAATAATAATAATAAAAATAAAAATAATAAATTTAATTATAATAAAAATAATAATAATAATAACAATATTATAAATTATTGTTATTATGATTATTAAATATTTTATAAAATTCCTTTCAATTTAAGTTATTCTTTTAATTTTATTATTCATATATACGGTTGAGATACCGTGCACTCACCGGGTCTGATCACACGATCGCTACTAGCGGTGCGATGACCACTCACCCACCCGGACCAGATGTGTGGTGACCGCTAACAATGCGGTGACTGGGAACTGGTTTGAGACCCACCGAAAATATCAAAGCTTTGAAAAAAATTCAAACCCAGACCCAAACCCAACACTATCCAGAGTCGCGGGACCTAGAAAAGAATAAAAACATGGGCATCCATGGTAGGGGTGTGACAATTCTCCCAGCCACAGACACTTTCTACCCCCATAAAGTCACCAAGACAATATTTGACACAACTTGAGTTCATGCCCCAAAAAAACATAGAGAACCGAGAGCTTTGGGGTGACCATTCACAACAAACGTCACTCCTGGCCCATTCAAGAAAAACCACTTCCCGAGATTGAGGGGAGAACACGAGAGGGTTCTCCACACCATAAGAATTTACTAATAAAAATAAACTTGAAACTCAAACAAACCACCCCTAGGGGGTGCAACATGGGAACTCCCAAACAAAAATCATTATTCTTACCCATATGTACTAAACAACACACCAGAGACTTGACGAAAAGCTTGTTATGGAACAATCCAACAACTTGTGGATGAGAAATTAACACAACACCTCCCATTAACTTCATGAAACGAACATTCACCTTTTGAACACAACTATGACCAAATCAAAAAAAGAACATGTTTGTTTATTCATGGGCCCACACCATTCAGAGAGACCAAACAACTTATGAAACACACTGAGAGCAGATAAGACTGTCTGGATTGTGGGGGAATGAGCTCATCACGCCACCACAACAAGGATGAGCTTACGACAACAATGATAATAGAACAAGGGAAATTTTGGACATTTCCATTCCAAAACCCAAAGACAAGGAGAAATCAAGTTTTAAAAAACCCAAAGACACACCATCTTTCTGAACAATACAACTACATCTAACAGACTTTGATTACCTTGAAAAGCAAGCAACGCACAAAAGGAACTGAGAACTAATCATAACTCATTGACAACTTTTGGAGGCTTTCTGGGTGTCAGACTCATGAAAACACGAAAAACACCATCGAAACCGGCATCAAGACAAAACTCAATCAAATAAACAACACAAGCCCAGGACAATAGGTCCATAAGCCTAACATATACAACACAAGGAGAAATCACTTTTCCAAAACCATTATTTATTTGCAATATTTTTAAAAACTCACTTATGACGCATTATGAACTGTCACATGTGAGTTTATTCAATCCCTCTCACATCACCTGTGAACAAATTCCCCCATGAACTTCCATACATACCCACTCACGTGTGACCCTCCATAAGGAGTGCCAAGTTTAAGCTCTTATTTTCCTTACTAAATACAAATACATAGAATGTTTTTCCAAACTGATACACTCTCTATTTAGAATCCCACTTTAGTAATTTCAAAAACAATTTGGAAGAAACACTTTTCCATTTCAAAACCAATTTCACTTTTAACACAGTCAAACCAACTGAGATTAAAACAAAACACAAGTAGTAATAACCCACTTGAATGACGAACTAGTGAATTTATCTGACCCAGCAACATGGTGGTGAGCCATGGCCCAAGTAAAGAATAAAACTAATAGGACCTTAAACCGGACACTTGGACTCCACATGGGTCACCACCCCATGTGAGGATGCAAAGTGAACCGATTCTCCTCCATTTTCATCCCTCAATCCGAAATGACCAAGGAAAAGTGACTCAAATCCAGGACTAACCCTAGTAACTCAGGTCTCGTCATGAGCAGTGCTGATCAGGCACTGACCCATAACCTACCTTGTGAGCCCTGAAAGTCCTAATCTCCATGTATCGAACATCCCAAATAACAAAGGGGACTCTGAAAAGTTAGGTCCGCTAGGGGATGACCTTCTCTGATACCATTTTGTCCCAAACCAACCCAGGTCGACCCTGAACCAGTCACCCAAGACGGTCCGCGACATGACCTGAGAGGCGTTCCCGATTATCCCGGGCTGGAAAGAAGTGCCAGGACATCAACAGAGGCCGTGGGAATGATTTCGCCCATATAAATAAGTAAATAAAGTAGAAATAATACTGATCAGTGCAAAAAATAAAAAATAAACCAAGTAATGTAACTAAACAAGAGTAAAAGAAAATAAATCTAACTGAAAGATACAACCAATATCTCTGTGTAACCTCACGGGTCACTCTCCAACTCATGACTTAACATTTCCCAAGGAGAATGCACCCATGTTGTAGCATTCACAAACACTAAAAATAGATAATAACTATAGGCATGAGTATTAAAAGTCAACAGGATAGCCTGATATCTATTCCCAATGCACAAACATTAAATAAAAAAATTTACTAATTCCAGGTTTGAACTAAATTATATAAAATATTATTTTCCACACACACTTTCGTTTCTAAAACAAGTAACAGTCCATTTCCATTTTTAATTAAAAAAATAAGGTTTGAAAGGAATAGGTGCATTGCATTTTAATTTTTTTTCTAATAATTAGAAAACCAAACTTATTTATTAAAAAAAAGGAAAACTACACATAACACACAACACACACCAAGGGAAATGGAAAAAGTGTTACATATGGGCCAGAAACTGAACTAGACTTGTCAACCGTCCACCGAATACAAATAAACACTAAAAGAAACATGGGTCGAACCTAGAATATTGTGAATAATCCAGAACATACTATACATGTGACTCATCCTGAAAGCATACTCTAACTCGAGGACTTCATAACGCCCTAACGCCCGGTATAGTCCTTCATGGCCTAACCGAGGGGCCCAATCCCAATAGCATCCATAACTCAATATTCCCCTACTATGGGGCTACTAGCCAGTTCGTAATCTAAACTAGTGCAGTAATAATTTTTAGAAGATTCACTCATTATGCTAGGTTCCCAAATATAGTTCTAATGAGGTTGATCCATAGAATTCAAACCCAAGTCATGCATATATATATATATTCTAAACACATCACACAATCTGGAACCACCCCGTCCACCTCAAGGTCAGTCCCTTTCCATTGACATAAATTTCACAAGGGTAGTCCCATACCGAGTACCCTCCCAATCACATGGATCAGAACTAGGCAAGGAACCGAACCCAAGAAGGGTTTTACCAAAAATCAGTTCAAAATTTCAAACTGGAATTGGATAGATTTTACACAACACCCTTTCACAATAATTATCAAAAAATGCCAACTGTGCCTTTAGTTGTACCCATCCTAAGGTACATTCATAAAAATCATTCCAAACCATTTTAAAAGTGACAACCAGGCCACTAAGTGTTTCTCAAAATGAAACCATCCCATTTATTCACATGTAAAACTATAATTTAATAAAACATCATTTTTCATCAAAAAGAAACATTTCTCATCAAACCAAAACCACACTTGAAAATTCATAAATTAATTTTTTTAAAGCCAAACAGGATGTTCACAATGATGAGACAGGTCATCAAGAAAACTAATTTCAGTTTGTTGCATAAAAATAAACAACTTCATTTACAACCAATAATTAATCAAAAAATATTATTTCTAATTTACCAAAAATTAATAAAATAATAAGAAATTAATAATTTCTAAATTTAATGGTAAGTGTAGTGGGGAAACCTACCTCGAGACCGAGATGAAAAGGAAGATGCACGTCCGACACCACACAGTACGGTCCAACGTACTGCAAACAAACCAATAAAAAATAAAAATACAACCAAAAACTCCAATGAATGTATATGAAACCACGAGGCGGGAAGAAACCCTAACCTAGAAACTGATGTACGATGACGAAGCAAACTCAGAAACAAAGCGCGACGATGGAACTCCCTCAGAAACGCCTCGCAGGGGTCCTAAAAAGTTAAACTGACCCAAATAAAATTTAATTAATAAAAATTATAATCAAACAAGTGTTATATAAATATATATATCAATTAAAAATATCAAATGGGGCATAAAATAAATAGGTACCAACAGGGGGGGGGGTCGTGACTGGAAGCAAACCATTGGAGGGTGTTGCACCGGAACAGCGGAAGGGGTCTGTGCGGCTGGATGTGCTCCGACAGGGGCTATAGGTGAGGGCCTTCGGATAGCGGTGGCCAACGTGCGGGCAGCACACGGGAGAGGTGGACTAGAGCTGGGGTGCTGGGCAGATATGGTGCAAGGTGGCACTATAAGGGGAGAGGGCTGCTGGCTGCTGATCGGTTGGAGAAGGGAGGTCTGAGGAAAATAGGTCATCGGCAGGCTGCTCAAATGCAGCAAGGGGACAGGTAGCGGGCGAGCAGGATGCGAAAGTCGAGGTGGTGTGCCGCATGCAGGTGAAGAGGGGGTCGGCAGCGGCTGGATCACGATAAGGGGCTGCAGAGGGTGTGTGACGGAGGCAACCAACCTAGTAGAGAGGGTGGTTGGGAGCTGGGCGAGGCAGCGAAGGCGGGAGGAGGGTGAGCAAGGTCGGATGGGGAGGGGTAGAGCTGGATCAGGGTGCACTGGATCGCTGCACAGTGGGAGGGGCTGATGCAGATAGGGAGTCAGATTGGGGGGTTGCATGAGTGTTGCAGGCAGGGGAGATGAGTCGGACGGGGATCCGAGCGAGCAAGGAGGGCGGATGGCAGAGTGGGCATGCTGGAGTCGCGGTGGCTGGGACACGGGCCGCTTTGCAGGGAAGCAGCGAGGAAGGAGGGGGCGGCTGCAGGAGGCACCAGATCTAGTAGGGGGGAGCCAAGGGTGACATGTGGAAGACCCAGGAGGGACACGTTTAGAACATGGGATACGGGAGCACCATGTAGAGAAAGAAAAAAAAGAAGAAGAAAGGTGAAAAGAAATGAAAAAGGCTAAGATAAAAAAAGGAAAAGTAAATAAATAATAGAAAATAATAATAATGATCTGACCAATAATAATAATAATAATAACAACAATAATAATAATATAATAATTATTATTATTATTATAAATTATTGTTGATATTATTATTAAACATTTTATAAAATTCGTTTTAATTTAATTTATTCCATTAATTTTATTATTCATCTATACGGTTGAGAAACATCACACTCACGGGGTCCGAACGCACGATCGCTACTAGAAGTGTGGTGACCGTGCACCCACCCAGACTAGATGTGCGGTGACTGCTAGAAGTGCAGTGACTGTGCACTGGTCCGAGACCCACCGAAAACATCAAATATTTGAAAAACAATTCAAACCCGGACCCAAACCCTACTCTATCCAGAGTCACATGACCGAGAAAAGAATAAAAACATGGTTGTCCGTGGTCGGGGTGTGACACCAAATTATTTCCAAAACATCCCTATTACAAGTGAAAATTAATAAATATGTGTCCCTCGAAGATTTTTTTATTTGTTATCGTGAATATGAATGTACTATCAATAACATTAAAATTTGGGATTGCATGTTATTTTACAAAGAAACATGCCATCTTCTTTAACCCTAACCACTATCATCTATTCAAATAAAATGATCCACATTTCATGATAATGAGAATCTTGTGCATTGCCTCCCTATAATTATGCCAATCCATCAATAACTAAGTTTATGTCTATAATATTTCACATAATATAACACTATGGGTAAGAAGATGTATTCTAGAAATATTACATTCTAGATAATACCATTTAAATATGAAATGAGGAGATCTATTCTTGGATGATAGAAGCTTAATATTTACTGAATATAAAATTATATTATACACTTCTTACAATATATTTTTAAGCTTTAACATGAAGATACAAAGCTAGGGCAATATATTCTTAAGTCTAAATTAAAAAATATGAGGTTTATGAGTTTTATATTTAGCCAAAAAATCTAAATATAGAATCTCTAATAATGATAATGAAATGAGTTTCTTTCATCATAGAACTATCATATTGATTTAAACACCATAATCCCAACTCATATGAAGTCTATGTTCATGGGAAAATGGTCCATTTCATGAATCTTTTTGAGGAAGAATGTTGAGTAAGAATGTTAGGAGTGGCATGCCAACGATGATCCATAATCATTAAATCTAGTATTGTATGATTTTCATGAATATGTGGAATTACTATAAGTAGTATTTTTGGAATAATTAAATGAAATGAAACTCATCCTTTTACCTTTTAAATATTGGGTCTTTAGTAATATTTAAAGGATACAAGTTGTGATAAGTGAAGATCATAACGTTTACAAATATCACGATTAAAGAAGAATAATGATCCCTGATTGTAGGTGAGACTTTTGTAAATGATTGAATGTAATGAAAAATGGAAAGATATATCAGACAATATAATGATTATAAAATTAAAGAACAATAATGGAAATATTATAGATGAGAGTAGTCGATTCAAATATGATATCCTTTAGTACATTCTCAATCTGAAAAGTGATCATTAGACAACTATATAACATTTTATAAACCTATGAGTTATAGAGGGGTATGACCTTTTAATTTTGTTCAACCAATAAGATAAAACTATCATTAAAAAGAAAGATAATAGAAGAGAATAAATATTGACACTGCTGAATCTTAGAATCAACCACGACCATTGAGGATGCAAGTTGAGATGATAGGGGAATGATTATGGTGCTACCACAATTGAAAATATTTTTTATCGGGTCACCATGAGACTGTAGAGACACTATGATTATAAATCATAGTTGGTTTGAGTTAAAAAACAAAAAAAATTCCATGATGTTTTTTTGTTCACATCATGGCAGTTGAAGACCTATTTGTTTGTTTATTGAGGGGAACCTTGAAGAAATGATGGAACTAATATAGATAATTCCATTAAAGAGTTGTGCTATTAGTATAAAAATTATCATATCAAGGATCTTTATGATACCTACCTTTAAGAATTGGATGATACAATCCCAACAATTTTGTGATAATTGAACAAAAAATTTAATCACTACAAAATTATAGTTGTAATAAAATTGATTTCACAGTTCAAGTTAAACTGTATAAGGAGTAATCTATCTCATCGGGGAACAAACTTATAAAATATTATGTGTTTCTATTCTCAACTATTCATATATTATATACTGATGTGAGGGTTGAGTGCACATTGAAATATCCACACCTACAAATTGAGGCACAAGTTTGAGAATAATATGAGATAATAAATTGAAATTAAAAAACTCAATAATAGTTGGGTACACTGATTCATCCCCCTATAAGTGTCCATGTATGACCAATGGTGACATCTTTATCGTATATTTAATATACTAATTATAAAAACAAAAACTGTTTTCTTTATCAAAATCCAAAGGACACATCAAAATATTACCTTGGTGACATGGTTATCCCTTAGAAATATGATCTTGTGGATATAGTTATCCCTTTGATACTGTTCCATGTAGAAATGGAAATCCCATCAAAATAATTCCTAGAGGATATGATTATCTAATGAAACTTCTATTTCTCCCTACCTTATTACCATAGGTGATCTACCCCAGGTTCTTGTTTATGGATTTCATTATAAATTGTTTCTCACTTGTTCCATTTTATCTACTTGAACTTGATCATTAACTTATATTATTTTTATTATATGTTTATGTGTTCGCCTTTGAAATAATGGTTAAAATATAAACCAATGATTCTTGTTGTAATAAAATATAAAAACAAAAATATATTTTTTATTTTTTATTTAAATAAGTATGAATGGATTTTTTGATTCTTCTCGGAACAATGATACTATCATTGTAATGTCATTTCATTATCTGATCCAAGGTTATAAACATTATTCCAATGGTCTATACTAGCTCCAAAATCTAAAAACATTTCCATATCATCTTTGGGTGCTAGCATAGTCAATTCTAATCACATGTTACATCCATCACTGATCATAAGAAGAACTTACTTATAAAGGAAAGATTCTTTTGGTTACCGTAAAGGATTAAGAGGATGGAGGAGGATCAAATCTCTAATTATTAAGTTCATTCTTGAGATAATTTTCTCCTAGGACTGAGGGGATTTTCACTAGTTTTGATAAGCCCAAAAGTGGATAACCATGGAAAGTGATATATCTGAGTATTTATAATGTTTGATTTGGGTCGGTAACTGTACATATTCCCTAATAAAATTTTTTATTTCTTTGAAAAACCCATAATAATATTGTTTTCTTGAGATGTGAAATTCCTATTGAAAAATATATATCCTTTGTGAAATAAATAAATTAATAATTATTTAAATGAAATTTAATGTATCATTTCCACCTGTACAATTAAACTCTATATATTTTTCTACCTAGATATTTATCGGAACCGGAATAATAGCTTTTTATTTAATATATAAATATTACTTTATTATTTACTAATAATTATGTTAAATATTATATTAAATAAATATTGTGAATAAATTATTATTATTACTTAAATCACATATTCATTCAACATAATAACCTATGATTAAATATTGGAAATAAACCAATGATAAATAAATATGAATCCACAAAGAGAGAATAATATTTATTCTAACTTGTTAAATTTGGAAAATAATTTAACTGAAATTGTAGATATAATTATTATGTGTATCATCCTGAGATTTTATCAGAATTTTTTTTATGTCTTATGTTATACGCAATACCAAAGGAATCTTTCACAGCACATAATAAGGACTTGGATTGCATTACACGCAATCACAACCTTCCTCGATAGCGTGTGTAGTACGCAATACCGGGTTCCACTAAACAATGATATATTATTATGAACTATCCATTATGAATAGTATTAACTACATTTTGAATTTTATTATTCATCAAACACATTTTCTAGAACATGGTAAGAGAAAAAAATAAATTTATTGGGTAAAATAAGTATTTTTCATAAAATGCAGTTTTGCCGCCTTTTGATGGCGTACCCACATTAAATCTGGTTTTTGACTTGATTATAAGTTAAATTTGACAAAATAAAATTATTATTTTGAATCATGGTATAATAATTTACTTTGGATAAATTTTTGATATTTTTCTGATAACTTTCATATTTTGATGAATAGTAAAAATACGCTAATTTTTAATTAAAAAAAACTTTTTTCATTGAAATAATTTATATGGTTAAATTATAATATTGAATGGTTTTAAAGTATAAATAGAATATATTTTTACCATTTAATATAATGTATGTCATTAGCATTAATTTCACATTGAATTCATAGGTAAAAACATTTCAATCTTTGGCAATGTTTTAACTTCTAAAACCCATTTTCTTAAAAATGGGATTTATTTTAAATTAATTACTGCAACTTATATGTTTTGAATTTTGAAAAATGGATTCCATATTTGGAATAAGTGGGTCCAAATTATGTTAATAGGATACTTTTTATTTTTGGGCATTATGAATAGTAGCTACGGTAAATTTTATTTACCATAGTTAAAGGTAAATCAAGTAATTAAGGGTAAATATAAGATTATAAAATTACCCTAACACCTGAAAAAATCCTATTGTATGACTAAAAGTCGACCCATATTACCTAAGGGTCGGATTAGAATCATTTAATAGACTTTTTTCCATGAAAATAATTTAATTATTATTAAAACCAAAGAATGTGACAACATGTCACTTTCTTAAATCTTATAAGTATAATAATTTTAATTTAGTGATAAACATAATGAAACTTAGAACATGAATAGTATACAGAAATCCAATACAATTATCTACTTCATTGGAATTTATTTAGAATTTTTAGGGATTAAATAATTATCATTAATTATGACACAATAGTGATGTTGAAATTATTTTATTAATTAAAATATCAAATAAATGGTTTTAAAACATATTAAAATAAATATTATATGAACTATTTAATGTGGTCCACTAATTTTCTAGATACATATGAAAGTTTATTAATATATTAAAGCTTTTATTTTGAACATATCTTCTGTATATAATTTATTTAAATTCAAATAAATGAATAGTGTCAAAATTGACACTATTGTTATTTTATAAAAATAACATATTATAAAATTGTTTAAAAATCACAAAAATATTTAAAATTTATAGATTAAAATTTATATGGTCGAAAATTTCATAAAGTGTCATATTATGGAAAATTAACAACACATATATAATTATTTATAATAATTTAAAATTTAGAATATTATTACCACAAATAAAATAAAATTGATAAATAAGGATAAATCAAGTTGATAATGTTTAAAATAAATTCCTAGCATGTCTAAATTTTATTGTTTGATGATATTACAACCCTATCACATCTAATATTCGGATATGAGTCATTTTGGAAGTTTTTAAGTGGGGTTGGGCTTTAATATAAACTAATATTTCTTACATTTCCAAAGGTGCCCCTCTCCTCCCTTATAAAAGGGCACCTCCTCCCTCTCCTCCTCACACCAATTTGGGCCATCAATCTCGGCCAAACCCTGCCCATTTCACTTACCCACTTCCCTAGAAACATCCTAGAGGTCTTGGTTTTTTTCAAAGACCAATTTTAGTGCCCTAAAAGGAGGTCTCAAAGAGGCGCTTCAAAGAAGAGGTAATGTACGTTACCGATTCATTCAACTTTATTTCTCCTTCCACTTATTCTTCTTTAGTTGTTTCATTATGAAGTAACAACACCAGTATCACTCATATACTGATATTTTATTATATGTATGTAACAACCATATTTCATCATCTATCCATCCTACGGAAAATGAAATCACCGTGTGTGCGTACGTACGGAATACCGTCTCCACGTCGTGGTGTAATCTATTTTCCACCACCACCTTACTTGGATGGGTATAATGGTGAAAATAAATAACTATATATAATTATTGTAAAGTGTTATTGATTCTAAAATACTATACATACACTCCAATACAATTCCACAATCTTGGGAACGATATCATCGCTCGTGCGTACGTACAGAATACCGTCTCCACGACGTGATGCGACTCGTTCTACATGATCTTCATTGCATAATGATTATATAAATTAATTGAATGAATAAATATGATATATAGTACACTAATACCATTCTAGAAATGTGTTATATATAACCTAAAGAGAAGAATAAGAATTTATTCGATAAAACACGCATAAGAACAAAAAGTAATAAACACCCGAATAACAAGTAGCAATGAAATATTACTAATAAGAAGCCAAGTAAATGACCATATATGATATCATAACAATGAGTATGATTCTGGAATAAGTCAATGACATTATTTAAATCATTATACAGGAGGTTCGGACACTTACGAAGCAAATCGGACCTAAGGTAAGGGAAAATATCACAATCTCATTTTTATCCAAGATTGTTTATACTTTTATATTTACTGGGGTGTATTGTATCATCCACATCCATGTTTCCTCAATCTGTAATATTATTTCCATCCACCTACAATTTTTTAAATCTAATTTTACCCTTAGGTGGGTATTTAGTAAAAGTTATGAAAGGAATATTTTGTCATTTTTCGTACGAGGTACTTTTTGACTTTTCCGACAAAAGTACGAGAAGAATGTTTTTTTAACTTATACGGCATGAATGGATTTTTAAAAAATTATTTCCAAGAATATTCCTTTAAAAGTTTTCAATTTTATTTTTAATCAACTTGTTTTAGTTTAAAATTGTATGACATGTTAAGAAAGGAAAATTTTTTTGAAGTAGAAAGGATATTTTCCTCAAGAATGGAGTTCATGTGTGTTATCAAAATTATTTTCCATCTAAGATAATATAGGGTTATGTTTCTATCCATATTATTACATTGATTTGATTATGTTGTGATGGAATTATTTTTTATGATTTTATTTATCTTATATGTATTTTTTTATGAAGTCACGATGTTTAAGAATCCCATTTTTATTACATGGGTTATGGAATGATGTATGATTTATGATTTTGTGGCACACATAAGAATGGTATCATTATGAGATGGGTGGGACCTATATCTACCTCCAATGAATTGGGTAAAGAATTTATATCTCATGAGATATACATGGCTGGAATGGATGGTTAAACCGGTTCAGTGAAACATGACTGAAACGAGGAATCAACTCGGTTCAGAAATGGACTTCGTCCACTAAGATAGTCTTGGAAATGAGTCTTGACTAATAAGAAATGATTATCTATGATTATTTGTGTATTCCATAATGTTACATGGTTTATGTTATGGTTATTGTGATTACATTTCACTACCATGATTTATCCCATGTTATGAAATTATGATCTCTTTTGCAGGGTAAGATTTCCAAAATGTTATGTTCTTATGAATTTTATGTGATTGATATTTCTTCTATTTACCCTTACTGAGAATTTGATTTCACCCTTTTGTATGTTTTCTTTCCCTAGGTCAGGAAGAAGAGTATTAAGTAAGATATGCCAAAAATGGACTATAGATATGATGAAATAAATGGGAGACAATGTAGATGCTTTATAAACCAGTTGTTTATGTTTCCCAGTTTATAAATACACTATACCTATATGGTCCTTTCATGGTTTTGTTATATGTTGTAATAAGTGTACTTCAATTTTGAAGTATTAACAATGTATGTAAAGTATGGGTCGTTATAGTTGGTATCAGAGGAAAAGGAGGTAGGAATGTATCCGGTCCTTGGGAACTCTCACATGTGGGTGTTGGACGAAGCATGGATCTCCGCCCATGGGCTTCATGAATAAATGGATACCACTGGGGATGGTGGTGTGCCCCGCCCAGGGGGTGTAGCCACCCATGGAGTGCCCTGATAGGTATCAATTGTAGTCCACTGGAAGTAATTCCAGACCGTTATAGTTGGTATCAGAGGAAAGGTATAGTCAACCTTTGGAAACTAGGATTTGAAAGCCTTAATAAGAACCCTAAGGATAAGTCTAAGCATAGAACACAATCTTAGTGTTTTAGAAATGTCCTTGAACAACCTATGATAAGACCTTAAGTGTAAAACTTTATTCTTGATTATGTGTTTTTTTCTATTATAATTATTGTTTCTCACACTATTCTTCTTGGTTTTAGTCAATGGCTGGAACCTGAAGGAACCGTGTTAATGCAGAATGCAATGGGCAATGCAATGATTGTCCCCCTGAGCAACCAAACGTTATGGGAGGTGGAATGAAAAATCTTGTAGCCATGCTCAAACAACTTTCTCAAGCTATGAATCATGCAGGACTTCCAAACGAGAAAAGGAAGGAGCAACATTCTGTTGAATCCTTCATGAGGCAGTGTCCACCTTCATTTAGTGGGTCTCATGATCCATTAGTGGCTGAAAAATGGATCAGTACCACTGAAAAGTCATTTTTAGATCTTCAATATTCTGAACATGATAAATTTATCTTAGCAGTTTATCATTTGGAAGGTGATGCTAATCAATGGTGGAATCATATTAAGAATACGATGCAAAGAGATGAAATTGAGTCCATGGAATGGGATGCGTTCAAGAACTTATTTTTCAATAAGTACTTCCCTTGTATTCTCCGAACAAAGATGGAGAACGAGTTTCTTGAACTGAAGCAAAAGGATGATGAACCTGTTGGTACCTATGAAGAAAATTTTACAAGACTTCCAAGGTACACTTCTGGTATTATTATCCAACCTGAGAGTATGATCGATCGATAATTTATTGGCTAAAAATCAAGTCTTCGAAGGTCATTAGCCATAACGAACTTTAATAACTACGAGGAAATTGTTTGATGTGCTCTCAAGGTTGAGATGGAGATTGGTGTAACCCATCAGTCACATGGGTTTGATAAGAAGAGGAAAATGGAATTCAAAGGAAAATCTAAAGACCACACTGAAAAGAAGATAAGTTTTCCCTTATGATCAAAGTGTGCAAAGAAACTAGGAGGCAATTGTCTTAAGGGGACACACAAATGTTATAAGTGTGTAAAAGAAGGTCATTGGGCAATTGAATGTCGAAATAATGGGAAGAAGATGTCGAATGATGAAAACAATGGAAGGGATACACAGAATGAACCTACTACACTTCAATGTTTCAAGTGCAAGGAGATGGGGCATTATGCCAATCAATGCCCAAATCCTAGGGTTGATGATGATGATCGATGTCAACAAACTCTTAAGGCCAAAGAAAAAGGAAAGTCACATGAAATTACTATCGGCGATGTGGAGTACGACAACAAAGTGGTGAGAGGTAAACTTACAATCCACTCTAAAGTAGAAAATGTTATATTGGATTCTGGATCCACCCACTTTTTTATTTTTGAAGAATTTTTTAAGGGTATCACCGTATTACCTCAACAATTAAATGTTGAGTTGGCTGTGACAACTCCTAATAGCACAACAGTCGCATCAAAAGTTTATAATTCTTCTACGATTGAAGTTTGTGGAAAAGTGCTTCCTGCAAATCTTGTGATCCTTCCTATAGTGGAATTTGATGTGATTCTTGTCATGGATTGTCTTTCTCTAGATGGATCTCATATCAATTCCCAAATAAGGGAAGTCACATTTAATATTCTAGATCAATCTATGATCGTCTATCGATGCAAGGATGAACATAATCTTCCAGTGGAAATTTCTTCCATCTTATGGGTCTTGATTCCACTAAATGAAGGTTATTTGTCTCAAATGGTTGGTGAGAAACTCATGATTATGAATATGCCCATTGTACGGGAGTTTGATGATGTCTTTCTGGAGGAATTGTTGGGTCTTACACCAAATCGTGAAGTTGAGTTTTCAATAGAACTAGTACCAGGTTCTTTACCTATTTCAAAGACACCTTATAGAATGGCCCCAATTGAGTTACAAGAATTGAAGAAGCATCTCTAAGAGAATTTTGATAACGGATTCATACGCCCTAGTGCGCCACCTTGGGGAGCACCTGTTCTGTTAGGTAAGAAGAAAGATGGATCAATGAGACTCTACATTGATTATCAAGAACATAACAAGATCACTATCAAGAAAAAATATCCTCTCCCACACATTGATGACTTATTTGACCAACTATGCGGAGCTCAGTACTTTTCCAAGATTGATCTTCGTCCAGGGTATCATCAATTAAGGGTCAAAAGGGAGGATATACCAAAGACGGCTTTCCGTACAAGGTATGGACACTATGAATTTATAGTGATTCCATTTGGTCTTACTAATTCCCCTGCTATCTTCATGGATCTGATGAATAGAGTCTTTAGAGACTATCTTGATCAGTTTTTGGTAGTCTTTATAGATGATATTCTTATCTATTCATAGAGAAAGGAAGAACATTAATATCCCTTGAGAATTGTATTGAAGACCCTGAGAAAGGAGAAGCTTTATGCCAAATTTACCAAGAGTGAATTTTGCCTTTAAAAAGTTGCATTTTTGGGTCACATAATCTCAAAAGAGGGGATATCTGTGGATCCAGAAAAAACAAAGGTTATCAAAAGATGGTCGAGACCAACAATAGTAACTCAGATCTGAAGTTTTCTTGGTTTGGCTGGATATTATCGATGTTTTGTGAAAGATTTTTCAAGATTATCTAATCCACTCACTATGTTGACTCGGAAAGGAGTTAAGTTTGTTTGGACGAAGGAATGTGAAGAGAATTTCATGGAGTTGAAAAGAAGGTTATCCAGTGCACCTGTACTCACACTTCCTTGTAGTGGAAAAAGGTTTGTGATCTACAGTGATGCTTCCAAGAAAGGATTGGGGTGTGTTCTTATGAAAAATGATATGGTGATAGCTTATGCCTCATGACAGTTGAATATCCATGAGAAAAATTACCCAACTCATGATTTTCAGTTAGCTGTGGTAATCTCTGCATTAACAATTTGGAGGCATTATCTTTATGGATAAAGGTGTGACATTTATACTGATCATAAAAGTTTAAAGTATATTTTCACATAAAAGGAGCTGAATATGCTCCAAAGAAGATGGTTAGAGCTGATTGAGGATTGCGACTGCTCAATTCATTACAACCCTAGGAAAGAAAACAAGGTGGCAGATGCATTAAGTCGACAGGACCATTCCAGTTTATCCATGATGAGGATCACAAAAGATCCAATATTTATGGATTTACAATGGATGGATCTTGAAATTCTAATGGAATGGGGAAAATCGTATCTTTCCCAAATGAATTTTCAACCATCTATACATGTGAAGATTAAAGAGGCACAGAAAGAAGATGTAGAGTTACAAAAGAAGGTGAGAAATGTTCCTGAATTCAACCTTGATTGTGATGGGATAATAAAGTTCAGGAATCGGGTTTGTGTCCCTCCCATCATTGAATTAAAGAAGGAGATGCTGGATGTGGCTCATATTTTATCATTCTCTATTCATCCTAGAAGCACGAAGATGTATAGGGACATGAAAGAGTACTTCTGGTGGGATGGCATGAAAAGAGATGTTGCTGAATATGTCTCTCGATGCTTGGTTTGTCAGCAAGTTAAATGAGAGAGACAGAAGTCTAAGGGGATGTTACAACCATTACCCATACCCAAATGGATATGGGATAACATCACTATGGACTTTGTCACTGGACATCCTAAAACATCCAAAGGCAATAATGCTATCTGGGTCATAGTTGATCGTCTTACAAAGTCTGCACACTTCATTGTTATTAGAGAGGATTTCTCTCTAGATCAGCTTGCCAGGATATATGTAAAGGAAGTGGTAAGATTTCATGGAGTACCACTTTCTAATATATCTGATCGGGATCCGAGGTTTACCTCAAAGTTCTGGGGAAGTCTTCAGCATACTTTGGATACAGAGTTGAGTTTCAGCACTGCTTATCATCCTCAAGCTGACTGTCAGTCTGAGAGGACAATTCAAACACTAGAAGATATGTTGAGAGCTTGCTCTATAGATTTCAAAGGTGGTTGGGATCGACACCTACCTTTGGTGGAATTTTCTTATAATAATAGCTTTCACTCCAGTATTCAGATGGCTCTTTATGAAGCTCTCTGTGGAAAGAAATGCAGGACTCCAACTTGTTGGGATGAATTTGGGGAAAGAAAGATATTAGGACCTGATCTTGTTGATGAAATGGCAGAAAAGGTCAGATCTATTCAACAACACATAAGAGCAGCTCAGATTCGACAAAAAAGTTATGCCGACAACTGAAGAAAAGACCTAGAGTTTTGAAGTGGGTGATAAAGTGTTCTTACGAATATCTCCCTGGAAGAGGGTCATAAGATTTGGAAAGAAGGGAAAGTTGAGTCCTAGATATATCGGTTCTTTTGAAACTCTAGATCGTGTTGGGAAGGTACCTTATCGATGGGCACTTCCACCGAATCTCTCTCAAGTTCACGATGTGTTCCATGTATCTCTCCCGAGAAAGTACAAACCTGACCCTTCAGATGTACTCAGCTCAGAAGTTGTACCGCTGGAACAAGATCTTTCTTATGAAGAACAATTGATAGAGATTCTCAATCGTATTGAAAAAGTCTTACGGAACAAGACCACTCACTTGGTGAAAGTTTTATGGAGGAACCACCAATTAGAAGAAGCTACATGGGAGCTTGATGATATGATGAGGGAGAGGTATCCTCATCTGTTTGTTACAAGTGACGAATTTTGAGGGCGAAATTAATTTTAAGGGGGGTAGAATGTAACATCCTGATATTTTATGAGAATTTTTTTTATTTCTTATGTTATACGATACACCAAAGGAATCTTTCACAGCACACAATACAGACTTGGCTTGCATTACACGCAATCGTGACCGTAGTTAGCATGTGTAGTACGCAATAACGGGTTTCACTAAACAACGATATATTATTATGAACTAGCCGTTATTAATAGTATTAACTACATTTTGAATTTTATTATTCATCATACACATTTTCTAGAACATGGTAAGAGAACAGAATAAATTTTTCGGGTAAAATAAGTATTTTTCAAAAAATGTTGTTTTGCCGCCTTTTGATGGCGCACCCACATTAAATATAGTTTTTGACATGATTATAAGTTCAATTTGACAAAATAAAATTCTTCTTTTGAATTAGGGTATAAAAATTTACTTTGGATAAAATTTTGATATTTTTCTGATAACTTTCATATTTTGATGAATAGTAAATATATGCTAATTTTTAATTAAAAACAACTTTTTTCATTGAGATAATTTATATGGTGAAATTATAATATTTAATTGTTTTAAAGTATAAATAGAATATATTTTTACCATTTAATATAATTTATGTCATTAGCATTAATTTCATATTGAATTAATAGGTCAAAACATTTCAATCTTTGGCAATGTTTTAACTTCTAAAACATGTTTTCTTAACAACGCGATTTATTTTAAATTAATTACTACAACTTATATGTTTTGAGTTTTGAAAAATGGATTTCATATTTGGAATCAGTGGGTAAAAATTATGTAAATAGGCTACTTTTTATTTTTTGGCATTATAAATTGTAACTACGGTAAATTTTATTTACCATAGTTAAAGGTAAATTGGGTAATTAAGGGTAAATATAAGATTATAAAATTAACCTAACACCTGCCAAAATCCTATTGGATGACTAAAAGTCGACCCATATCACCAAAATGTCGGATTAGATTCATTTAATGGACTTTTATCCATGAAAATAATTTATTTATTATTAAAACCAAAGAATGTGACAACATGTGACTTTCTTAAATCTTGTAAGTATAATAATTTTAATTTAGTGATAAACTTAATGTAACTTCGAACATGAATAGTCTCCAGAAATCTAATACAATTATCTACATCATATGAATTTATTTAGAATTTTTAGGGATTAAATAATTATCATTAATTATGATACAATAGTGATGTTGAAATTATTTTATTAATTAAAATATCAAATAAATGGTTTTAAAAATATTAAAATAAATATTATATGAACTATTTAATTTGCTAAAATAATTTTCTAGATACATATGACATTTTATTAATATATTAAGTCTTTTAGTTCAAACATATCTTCTGTATATATTTTATTTAAATTCAAATAAATGAATAGTGTCAAAATTGACACTTGTTATTTTCTAAAAATAACATATTATAAAATTGTTTAAAAACCACAAAAATATTTAAAATTTATAAATTAAAATTTATATGGTCTAAAATTTCATAAAGTTTCAAATAATTGAAAATTAACAACACATATTTAATTATTTATAATAATTTAAAATTTAGAATATTATTACCAAAAATAAAATTAAATTGATAAATAAGGATAAATCAAGTTGATGATGTTTAAAATAAATTCCTAACATGTCTAAATTTTATTGGTTGATGATATTACAACCCTATCTCATATAATCATTGTATATGAGTCATTTTGGATGTTTTGAAGTGGGGTTGGAATTTAATATAAACTAATATTTCTTATATTTCCAAAGGTGCCCCTCTCCTCCCTTATAAAAGGGCACCTCCTCCCTCTCCTCCTCACACCAATTTGAGACTTCAATATCGGCCAAACCCTGTACATTTCACTTCCCCACTTCCCTAGAAACATCATAGAGGTTCTGGTCTTCTTCAAAGACCAATTTTAGTGCCCTAAAAGGATGTCTCAAAGAGGTGCTTCAAAGAAGAGGTAATGTTCGTTAATGATTCTTTCAACTTTATTTCTTCTTCCACTTCTTATTCTTTAGTTGTTTCATTATTAAGTAATAAAATTAGTATCACTCATGTACTGATATGTTATTATAATTATGAAACAACCCTACTTCACCATCTATCCATCCTATGGAAAATGAAATCACCGCGCGTGCGTACGTACGGAATACCGTCTCGACGTCGTGGTGTAATATATTTTCCACCACCACCTTACTTGGATGGGTATAATGGTGCAAATAAATAACTATATATGATTATTGTAATGTGGTATTGATTATGAAAAAGTATACATAAACTCCAATACAATTCCACGATCATGGGAATGATATCATCGCTCGTGCGTACGTACGGAATACCGTCTCCACGATGTGATGTGACTCGTTCTACATGATCTTCATTGCATAATGATTATATAAATGAATTTAATGAATAAATATGATATATAGTAAACTAATACAATTATGTAAATGAGGTATCTATAACCTAAAGAGAAGAATAAGAATTTATTCGACAAAACACGCATAAGAACAAAAAGTAATAAACACCCGAATAACAAGTAGCAATGAAATATTACTAATAAGAAGCTAGAAAAATGACCATATATGATATCATAACAATGAGAATATTTCTGGAATAAGTCAATGACATTATTTAAATCATTATACAGGAGGTTTGGACACTTACGAAGCAAATCAGACCTAAGGTAAGGGAAAATATCACAATCTCATTTTTATCAGAGATTGTTTATACTTTTATATTTACTGGGGTGTATTTTAACATCCGCATCCATGTTTCCTCAATATGTAATATTATTTCCATCCACCTAAAATTTTTTAAATCCAATTTTACCCTTAGGTGAGTTTTTAGTAAAAGTTATGAATGGAATTTTTTGTCGTTTTTCATACGAGGTACTTTTTGACTTTTCCGACAAAAGTACGAGAGGAATGTTTTTTTCAAATATATGGAATGAATGCATTTTTAAAACATTATTTCCAAGAATATTACTTTAAAATTTTTAAAGTTTATTTTTAATCAACTTCTTTTAGTTTAAAATTGTATGACATGTTAAGAAAGGAAAATGTTTTTGAAGTAGAAAGGTTATTTTCCTCAAGAATGTAGTTCAAGTGTGTTATAAAAATTATTTTACATCAAAGATAATATATGGTTCTATTTCTATCCCTATTATTACATTGATTTGAATATGTTGTGATGGAATTATTTTTTATGAATTTATTTATCTTATATGAATTGTTTTATGATGTCATGATGTTTAAGAATCCCATTTTTATTACATGGGTTATGCAATGATGTATGATTTATGATTTTGTGGCACACATAAGAATGGTATCATTATAAGATGGGTGGGACCTATATCTCCCTCCAATTCATTCGGTAAAGATTTTATATCTCATGAGATAGACATGGATGGAACGACAGGTTAAACCGGTTCAGTGAAAAAGGACTGAAACGAGTAATGAACTCGGTTCAGAAATGGACTTTGTCTACCAAGATAGTCTTGGCAATGAGTCTTGACTAATAAGAAATGATTCTATATGATTATGTGTTTATGCCACAAAGTTCCATGTTTTAAGTTATGGTTATTGTGATTACATTTCACTACCATTATTTATCCCATGTTATGAAATTGTTATCTCTTTTGCAGGGTAAGAATTCCAAAATGTTATGTTCTTATGAATTTGATGTGATTGATATTTCTTTTGTTTACCCTTACTGAGCATTTGAGCTCACCCTTTTGTATGTTTTCATTCCCCACGTCAGGAAGAAGAGTATTAAGTAAGATATGCCAAAAAGGGACTATAGATATGATGAAATAAATGGGGGACAGTGTAGATGCATTATGAACCAGTTGTTTATGTTTCCCAGTTTCTAAAGACACTATACCTATACGGTCCTTTCATGGTTTTGTTATATGTTGTAATAAGTGTACTTAAATTTTGAAGTATTAACAATGTATGTAATGTATAGGTCGTTATATTATGCAACCCACTAGGCTTCCTTATCAATGGTATTAGGTAGAACCACCTAAATTCCAATGTTTTAATCTTGAAAAACACCTAGGAACCCATATATAAAGAAGTTAATTTCACCATTACATAAAACCACGTAAAAAGTTTTACTATGTAATATAATCCCTTTTATTATCACATCTCTAATCAAATAGG
The DNA here is from genome assembly GCA_963277665.1 of Viscum album. NCBI lineage: Eukaryota > Viridiplantae > Streptophyta > Magnoliopsida > Santalales > Viscaceae > Viscum > Viscum album. The sequence continues at coordinate 1,989,496,831 of OY728145.1, forward strand.
TTTCATGTTGGTGTCATTAACATATGCACACAATCTTTCATTCTTTGATTTTTTATAAATGAACATACCCACAGAACATCATGGGAATATATTTAATTAAGAAATTTCATTCCCATAAAAAGGAATGAGATGTCAACTTTTTTTAAAGAAAAAGATGAAAAAATACTTTCTTGTGTTATTCATTAATGAAATATCAATCATGTACACCTAACATATCCTACTTTTCCAAAAATAGATGTTATCATGTTTTTTTTCAATACATAGAATCATGGAATTCATGATATAAATGAAAAATAATCTTAACGTCTATGGTCTAATACACATGTTATTAAATAGGAACATCTAATGAAACATGTTAATATATATTAGGTCAGGATTTCATAATATCCTACACTAGAAATTATAAAGGGATTACACTATGATAATGTTTCTAAAAGTCCAATGAGTACCCACCAGTGATAGACTATATTATTTGGTCTTATTAAATAATGTCATCTAGATATATAATATATAGTCAAGAATTCTATTATCATCATAAAAGGGGGATACTATTAACATTTAGTGAGAGAATTATTCTTAGGACATTATCACATGCTATGTCACATATATGAACAATCATGATGTGATAATATGTTTATAGAAATTTAAAATAATTTATACATATAATAATAATGTATATAGAAGTTAGTTCCTGGGAAAAAACTTTAATATACTTCTATTTTCACTAGATCCAAATAAGAATAATCTTCTACCTGCTAGCACTCACATGATAATAATGCTTCTGATGAGATAAGACTTTAGTCAAGGGGTTTACCATGCTCTCTTCCACGTACACACTACTCACCGCAACTTTACCCCTCTAAGAAAAATTATTCAAGAGGTGATACTTCAAGGGAGTATATGTCTCATACAATGGTGTATCCATATGTACTTTTCAAGAGACACCACTATAGTATCATCATAATATATTTTTATTGTATCTTTAATTCTAAGAACCACATAAAAACATGGACAAAGATACATACCCAAATTGTTTCTTGGGATATATCAGAAGCTATTATATTGTCAGAATCCACTGTAAAACTAGAGAAATACGACCTCTTTGACCTTATTGAGAAGAAAAATATTCCATTGATACTGAATACATATCCATTCTATGAATTCAGATTATTCTAATGTGATTAAAATCTATAATAATAATAACCCTAATGAGTAGACCATATCCCCTCTATATATTAAGAACATATTTATATTACACCTTAGATATTTAATGACATCCTTTCTAACATACAATTATTGTTCCCATAACTCAGCTTATAATCTCTCTACCGTGGTTAAATAATAAGAAACACCATGCCTAGTATATAACCCAGCATACACTATTGATCCAATCATAGAAGCATATGTGATTAAAACCATTCTCCCTTTTTCAAATTGTGCATGAGGAAACATTTTATTGAAAAATCCATATAACGTGACACATGAACCAATCTTCTATTAGAATGTTTCATGCTAATTTTCATTATTATCTGGTATATTTATATACTTTTATTTATCCTAATTAGTCTCTTGGATATATCATAAATGATTTTTATCCAAGGAATATATGCTTCTTCACTAAAATCCATCCCATAGAACCACTTATAAATATATGTATTACATTAGTTCTTAATGAAACAAAATTATTTTACTAATTTTTCAAACTAAATCTTATATGAAATAGATTCTTAAATTAATAAATAATAATATCTTTATTAGTTGAATTATTTTTGGCATTAAAGGGATTCATAAACCCTATGGTTTTGTCATATAGACATCTTCCAAAATATTCCTTTTAAAATAAAAGCTTTTTTAAACCCCATCTTCCAGATCTCATAGTCATGGAAAGATTATATAGAAAGTAGAACTCTAATGTATTTAAAAATGGATGATAGAAATTTTTTTTCATCAAAGTAAATTACTTGAATATTTTTAAACACTTTATCCACTAGACGTCCTTTATAGGTATTCACTTTAACTTATATTTCCAGTATTCTCTTAAAATCTCATTTGCATCCAATGAGATTTAAATTAACTGGTGGATCTACCATAACCAAAAATTAGGTTTGATATATTTAATTTATCTCAAAATTTAAAATATCATTCAGTATTGTATATTATGATCATTTTATTGCATCTTTATATGAAATATGTCTGTTATTTTGAACCAATAATGAGTTAACATCCTCAGTCACTAGAAAAAATTATATCTATGTTTCTATAACCTCTTTGGTGATCTTATGTAGTGCATATGTTCTAGGAAGAAAATTTTCTACCAAGACCTAGGAAATATATTCTTATACTAAATTTTGTGTATCTTGAGCATCAAATTCCACAAATTCAATATTACTTTATATATCCTTCTTGAGGACCTAATCCCCCTCAAGAAAAATAGCATGTATTGAGATTATTACATTATTTTTTGAGGAGTCATTTAGATAATATCCCTTTATTTCCTTAAGATACCCTAAAAATAAGACATTTTTCCCTAGGGTGCTAGTTAGTTTCCTGGTAAGGCCTTATAAAATGCCTCACAATGCTATATATAAGGATGTGACCAAACCGGGTTGTTTAAACTCTATAACGTGAATGAAATATCTTTCTTTTACTTTATCTAGTACAAAATTTACCATGTATGATACAATGTATAGTTAATATACTTAAAAGGATAAAGAAAGGTCAATATGACTCCTCATAAACCATACCATTTCCATCAAGGTACAATTTCTCCTCTCACTAAAACCATTCCACTACAGAATATAATGTGGAGTGAGTTGAGATGAAATGCCATAACCCTATAAAAATTCTATAATGCCTTATTAAAGATAGTCATCACCCCAATTATATTTAATATTTTGTACCTTCTTACAAACTTTATTCACTACTTCATTCATGAACTCTTTGAATTTAAAAAAGGTGTTCGAATTATTCATAATAATGTAAATATAACTATATCTACTCAAGTTATTAGTAAAAGTTATATAGTAAGAATTCCCCACTCTAGATTCTACAAGATAAGTTCTACACACATCAATATATACCAATTATAGAAGCTATTTAGACTTTTCACCCTATTTAGAAAATGGGGGGTTGATCATCATACCTTGAAAACAATCATGCGATTAGTCAAGTGGTTTTATCACAAAAGAGTCTAAATAACCAACTTGATAAATATTTGATAGATGGTTCTCATTTACATGACTAATATCATGACACAACAACTAAGAGTTAAATGAATCATATAATCTTTATTAGTTTTCAATTTATATTTCTTGGTTATCAATATTTAATAAAAAAAGTGAATTATTTAAATGTACTATCCTAAAACATATAATTTCATTATAAAATAAATTACTTTTATTTCCAATCTTATAAATAAAACTTTCTATATCTAGAAAGGATATATAAAATCATTCAGGTTAATAGTTGATATGTCACGACCCATCCTCGGGGCCCGCGTCGTGACTACCCCAAACCCGCCTTCCATAGGCCAGGGGATGACGAATAGCACCAAAGTTGTAAATCCCGATAAAAGGGAAGGCACTGCCTTTAAAAAGTAAACAAACACCACAAAGTACGCAAGATGAAGTAAACACTACGTAAAATGAGTACAAAAGTAAGTGCTGGAAAGTAAATGGGGGAAGAATACAAACCCAACTGAAGGTAAAGTACAACTAAAAGAAAGTACAGCAACAGAAAAGTAAAGTAACAACACTGAGCCATCCACTAGAAACCCCACCTGAAGGGTGGGTACAGATAGTCTCCTCATCTTCTCAGGTCCAGCCGTTTGCTCCTTGTACGTCCCGTCCAATGATCCACCTCCAGGTACCGTCTAGGTCCACGAGCCTCCACCTCGATCAGCATTGTCCATCTTCTGCATCCAACACAATGTAGTTCGGGCATAGCCTGTGCTGGGGTGAGTATACGATACTCAATAGGGACCCTGAGACTCCCGAAGTTCTCCCAGAATCCATGAAGAATAAACCACAAAGGAAAGATACAATAACAAAGTATCAACCAACACTAGATAGGTATATGCCTATACATATAACTAATTCATCAATTCTAGTTCTGCTCCAACTCATGAGCCCATGTTCAACCTAGACCACACATGAAAGTACAACCCAATCCACAAAGGAAAGCACAACCCAATCCACACAGGATAGCAAGTCAATCATATCGAAGATAATGTTTGAAAGTCAAGACTCATCTCACACCAGTATACTAATAACGAAGAGGGGTGGAGATGATTGATGTAGCCTCTGAATCATCTCCTCTGCCGAAATCACATATGATCCAAGTACAGATGTCGTCGCTGCCAGACCCACATAGGATCCAAGTACAGTAACCATCGCTGCCGAACCCACGTAGGATCCATGTACAGCTGTCATCGCTCTCAAACCCACGTTGGATCCATGTACAATCGTCCTCACTACCGAAACCACGCAGGATCCAAGTACAATCTTCCTCGCTACCAAACCCAAAAAGGATCCAAGTACAGTCATCCTCACCGCCGAACCCACGTAGGATCCAAGTATAGTCATCATCGTCGTTATAGTCACAGCCAGCTCTAGGGTTCCCGCACACAGCATGCTCAATTCCAGAAGGATCCGCTCTATGAGCCAAGGGGTCGATACATAAATTGTCACGAATTTCAGAGTTTATGTATCACAAAGATCCGTCTCGTCAATAAGAACTCAACGTGATAGAGGGCGCGTCAATCAGGCACCCGGTCTGAGAGATATTGGCTTTTCCATCCCAAGGGCCCGGTTGGTTTTTAAGTTAAAACCAACCCAACCGTACTCCAGCTGCGTCCAAACTTCAAGCGGAGTAATCCCAAAGAACCCTCTCACTAATAGGAAACCAACAAAGTCAACGGCACGTCAGTTGGACATCCAGGGCTCGAGTTATAAGTGTTTCTGCTCTGAGGGCCCGATTGGTTTCATGTTCGAACCAACCTGTATGTACCCAATGTTCTATGAAACCTTGAGTGTAATATAAATAACTGACCGTCTCGATCCACGAATCCCAACACAGCAGACGGTGTGTCGATCAGAGGTCTGTAGCCCATGATATTGGCGTTTGAAGGAATTTGTCTGAAATTAGGGCGTTTGGGCCCGGACTGACCCGACCCAATACCCCCTAGGTCATCCCAAACCGGGTCAACCCGACCCGGGTCCGGGTTCGGCCCAATTGGGCGTCGCCTAGCCAGGTTGGAGAGGCTTGTCCTGGCACTGGCGACCCGGCCCAGTGCGGCTGGCCCGGCCCGCGTGGTCGTCGGCTCAGCTCTCAGCCGAGCGAGATGCGTCGGGGGGGGGGGGAATTTTCCCCCTTGATTGAGGAAACGTCCAGCCATTAAGGCCAGCCTTTATTGTAACTGCAAGACTTGAGGGGGTCCCGCCTCCAGCTGGTGCCGGCGGACGCCTCAGCCAGCAGCTCTATTGAACCGCCGTGGCTCCTGCTTGTCCGGTGCGGCGTGACAGCGCCGTGCCCCTCCACCGTGGCCCGCTCCAACCGCGGCACCCTTGGTGATCTGGCGCGACGCGACGATGTCGCACACCTCCTCTGTGGCCCGCACTTGGCCACAGCCTCTTTCGGCCTCACCGGCACGGTGCGACATCACCTCGCGCCATCACCGTGGCTCGCCTCGGCCGCGACCCATTTTCATTCCCGCGTGGTGCAATGACACCGCGCCACCGTTGTCTCAAGCATCAATGATAATCAACAAGAGAAGGGGAGGATATTCGTTCGTGTTTTTGTGGTCTGACCTCCTCCCGTTATGTTGATAATAAGCCCCCAAAAGAACGATAATCCTCAATGACAAACAAATCACAATCTTAATTAAATAAAATTGAACTTAACCCCTACCTCAACACAAGTTTTCGAATGATGAGCGTCACAGAATAACGGTGTCGCGGGGTGGGGTTCCGTAAATGTCGACGGAGAGTGTCCAAGGAGGAAGTGGTGTCTCCATTTCTTTGACGCAGAGAGAATATTGAATGGTGTGACGTCGTTGGCGAGTTCTCGCATCGGTGTCTCCTCCTTTATAGTGGAGGAAGAAGAAGACGGATGAAACTTGGTCGCCGAGTCGACGATCCTTGACGAAGTGTTGTCGTTCTTCATTGAGGATGAAGTTCTTCAAGAGAACTTAGAGCTATCTTTCCAATATACTCACAAAAAAATCCAACCTAATAAAATAATTCCTCCCCTTATTTTATTCTTTTGTCATGATTTTCAAAAACTCAAAAATTCATAATTGAATTCACTTAATTAATTAATCTGGAGTTGTCAAAATTAAATGGGGTGTTATGTTGGGAATATTAATGTGGAAGAGGAGAATCCACATAATTAAAAACAAGGGATGTTTAAAGGAAGTTTAAGGGGTTATGGGGAAAGTGAAAAGATGGGGGCTCATGTGGGACCCTCCTCTCCTTTATCCTCTCAAGAGAAGTTAGCAACCTAGTGCGTCCCACCCCAGCTTCCACACATAGGTTACAACCAGTTAGAAATGAAATAAAATTGTAGCACAATTTTATTTTAATCTTCATTTTATCCACATTTATTTAAAACTCCTCCCAAGAAAACGCAACTCCAGTAAAGGTCTTCTTAAGCAATTACAGGCGTTGTGGTTTCATAGGTGCCCTCAGATTTTGATTCCAAGCACTGGTTCAAATGTTAGAAAAAATCGCTCATTCGTTCACTGAACGTTCCTGAGCTGAACTTCAGAAATTGATCCCGGGCACACCAGGCCTCAGAATCAAGTGCCGTCAAAAACTGCATACTCGTAAAATTTCAAAGAATTTACGAAAAAATATATCCTTGAAATTTACGGGTCTTTGCATGAAACAAAATTAAAATATTTCAAAACCAAAATCATCATTTTTCGCAATAGAAGGTGGTAGCCACCAATATCCAAATCCATAATCCATGCTCTATTCCTGGCTTGAAGATCCACCTATCATATCAAAATCTAATGAAATCGACTATGTTACTATTCATGGATATAGATATTATCATCATAAGATATATATGATACACAATATTTAGATATATAAATATTTCAATCAATAAATATGAAGATCCCTCATTCATAAACAATAGGATTTAGTTATTCTACCTAGGGACTATCTTTCTTCATACAAAACATATCATGTTTTTTTCACTTTCATACTATTGGATCTTATTCTTCTTCTAAGGATAGTTCTCAGGATCCTTAGACTTGGAATGAGTATTGGAGCCCATTTTTATTCTTCTTTTTCTTATTCACCATAATAACCAAAAAATTTTCACAGCCCATATCTTTACCAACATTCCAAATTAATGAAATGTGTTATGAAAGAGTCTTCACACAATTTCTCATATTATAATCAAAATGAAACTAAAAAACCTATAAGGTAATGATGATGAAATGAGATCTTTGTACAACTCGTTAGGAAATATAAATCCAATGATGTCTAAGTGCAATATATTTCAAATCATCTTGACTAAACAAGCCCATTTTATGCTAGCTCTCTATGATTACAGATGAATATTTCATTGTATATATCATATCTCTATTTTCATGACCTTTTGTGATAAAGATCACAGAGTTGAAATATGATACTATATGCATTCCTATTCTCACATTTCTTTAAAATCTCACTAAAAATGAATGATATCATGAAATATTGGACATTTTTAGAATCCTCTTCATGTTTAGGTAGATACTTACTTTTTCCTCACTTGAATATTTAGCTAGTGACTTTTTGACTGGGGCTTTTAATATATCTATAAGGCCCCAGCCTTAATCCTTACTTAATCTTGAGTTATTACAATATTACGCATTGAGGATCTTTTTGGGTTTAGAGTTTTAGAGAATTAGATCATAAAACTTGCATTACATCCCACATATAAACAAAGTGGTTACATAAAGATAGTATTCTTCATTCCCATCAATGGAAACATATTTAAAATAAAACATGGATTATTTCTTGACACTTCCTTGACACTATCATCATATCATGTACCTTTCCCTTGACCTGTGAAAAACATTTCAAAAAAACTTGGGATGAGCATAAAAAGCTCAGTATGGGTTATAAAAACATGGAAAGGAAATAAGGGTAAATAAGGGTACATATATACATAAGAATGAAATCATACTTTACCCATAAAACATAAGCACTTTAACATACCTCATCAAATCATGAATAAATCATAGAAATCATAAGACATAAAGGTAACTTGAGGCATTCATAACATTCTTACGTAGGGAGTAACCCTCTTGGTTACGTTTGGAATACCCATCACAGTATATTCCCTAAAATCTCTTCGGAGAAAACTTAATGTTTCACTCCTTCGCGTTACCCAATGCATTGGAGAGCTATATCGGGCTCACCCGCCCTTAGTCTATCACGGAACCACCTGTCTTTACAATATTGCCCAAGAACCTCAACATAATTGTATCACATAAAACATGTATAAAGGAAACATAACATTTCCACCTTTCAATCACAAGATATCAATACAACACATTGATATAAAAACATTATGAAAACCATTTTCAATACTAAAATAAAAGAAAAGTAAAACTTGGTAATTATTTTTCTTTTAAAAAAAGTATGGCTTGTAGAGGAAGCCGAAACTCAAATAATGGTCACGGCGGCGGAGAAGTCATTGTCGCCGCATACGTATGACAAAAACATTCCCTTTTGTCGTTTAGTAAACAATTCGTATAAAAAAGATTCCTTTTGAATAAACGTAAAAGTCAAAGGGGTTTATACACCGTATAAAATAAGGTTGTGTATAAAACAAAATATGCCTCAATGAAAGGAGATTGAGACGAAGTCCCATACCTCGTATCCGACTTGACCCGACCATTATTTAATCTCCTGAATAATAAACTTGAGTTAATCTATACTTTCTTAATAACCTTTTTCAAGTTCATTATTCCTTTTATACCATGTTATGAACATCATGTAATCATTTAAGTTAATAATGTTCATTTTGTCGGTATTTGGTTCTTAAGTCAAAAATAGACCTCTTACACTTACATGTTGTTAATTTGGTCAAAGGTTCGGTATATACAGAATGATATTAATGATTTGGATAACATATATATCATATATTTTCAGCATATACATGTATTTATGATATTACATCACATTCAGAGGTAAGAAATGAAATGCACCGTTCATGGTGACGGTAAGCCGTACGTACGCATTAACGCTACTTCCATTTCTATTTCGTATTTCTAGAATGGAATCATAATGATATAAGAGTATATTATAATTATAGTATAATAACATATATAATATCATTAACTTTATCCTTTACACATCCCACATATGGTATTAACGAATCAAATCACTTTCAGGGGGCGGTAGTCCGCACTTCCTAAAATGAAGATATTGTGTTTACCCATAATGGAAACTATAATGGTATTGCATAAATGAAAAATACATAAGCTTAAGGAAAGAATAAACATATTATATATCATATATAAAAATAGTGACATCATAATGGCCACCATTGAAGGTGTTAAATGAGTATTGAACAATCATCATTTTGGGAGGCAGAATTTCGCCATCCACGGAAACCGTATGTTCTTTAACCATTTGATGTAGTTTTGTGAGAGTGTAGCTCGAATAAATCTTATAACAACATCCTAGTATGTTGGAGATACTGGTTTTGTTAAAAAAGAAGTAAATAAAAAGAGTTTAGGGGGTTGGAGAAGCAAAATAATACAAATGAACATGAGAGAAATAATTACCTTTAAAAGTGTAACTCCTTTTGATTTGAGCCTAAAGGATTCCTTTGAAAGGATTCTTCCCAAAGGGAATCCTCTAGAATGAGGAGAGGGATGTGGAGAGTGTAAATGGGCAGGGGTTGGACGATCCAAATGCTTGAGGAGTGTGTGAAATGAGGTAGAGGTGGGGGCCTTTTATAAGAGGAGAGGAGGGGCACTTTTGGAATCATGAAACTATTATATTATTTTCAAACGTGTTTCGAATTTCTAAGGTCCCACATTGATATATTTCAAAGCTAAGATGATAAGGCTTCGAAATCTACCCAACCAATAGGTTTTGGACATGTGTAGGATTTCGATATTACATTATCTTTCCATTTTATTTAAATCGTTAAATAATGAGGTCATTGCTGCATCATCATGATGTCATACATAATTTAATTTATTTAAAGTCTAAAAATTATAAAAAAATACTATGATGTAGGAAATATTTTTAGATTTCCAATTAATATTTATAGTCAAAATTATTATTAGTATAACCCATTATAAAAATTGTTTTAGTAAAAAAGTTTATGTTTGTGTCATTTTCACCTTTATTTAAAAAAAAGCATTAAAGTCATTATCTCACCCAGGTGGCTCCATGGGGTCCCCTAAATCCACCCATGGGTTGTCTTGGTCGGCCATGACTCACCCAATAGGTGTAGGACAAGTGTCATGGTGTTTTCACATTTTTATAATATCATTTTTACCTTAAATTACACTAATTACCTCTAATCGCGATTAATGAAAAAAAGTTACTATTCACCAAAAAATTATTTTCATCTCATTGAACCACATTTTACATACTAATGACAACCATGTATGTCAGATTTTCAAAATTCAATACACATTAGTGGTAAACTTTCATTTTACTGAAAAATCAGTTTGCTTGATTACCACTTAGTGGTTTCACTATTCATCAAAAAATGGAGTTTTTCAGAAAATTACCAAAAATTCGCCCTAAGCTATATTTGATATTCCGAATTCAAAAATGAAGTATATTTTACAAAATTCAAAACATATAAGTCACATTAATTAATTTAATAATTAATTCCCACTGTCAGAGCGAATAGCGTGTTTTTATCAAACAATAAGTATCAAAAGATTGACACCAGTTTAAGTCTAATTTCAAAGTGAAATTGATTCCAATGACCACCATTGGATTAAATGGTAAAAATATTTTCTAATTTCACTTCAAAACCAATTCAAAAGATAATCTAATCATATAAATAAATTAAATTAAAAAGCAGTTTTGATGTAAAATGCAGTATTTTTCACTATTCATTAAAAAAATGAACATTGTAAGAAAAATACCAAAAATTTATCCAATGTAAAATTCAATGTCCCAATCATAAAGAATAAGATTATTTTGACAAACATAGCTTATAAAATTGTCAAAAGATAGATTCAAAATTGTTTTTCCATCAAAGGCAGTAAAACAATCTTTTAAAAATATTAGTGTATTCTATGCTTAAGATTGGATTTATTTTCATTTTAAGCCTCTAAAACACTATCTAATTCATTAATAGACATATATAAAAATATCTATTATTCATTACTTACTTGGGATGTTACATCCTTCCCCCCTTTAGAAAATTTCGTCCTCGCAATTTATTTACTTATTAAATAAATGGGGGTACTTATCCCTCATTGCATTTTCAGATTCCCATGTTGCCTCTTCAACCATATGGTTTTTTCCATAAAACCTTTACCTGATTAATCACCTTATTCCGCAACACCTTCTCCCTGTGATCAAGAATCTGAACCGGTTGTTCCTCGCAAGATAGATTCTCTTCCAGCTGAACTACCTCTGGACTCAAAACATGAGATGGATCTGGCATATACATTCTCAACATCAAAACGTGAAAAACATTGTGTACCTGAGATAAACTCGGAGGTAAAGCCATCCGGTATGCAACTGATCCAACTCTCTCCAGAATTTCCTATGGTCCAATAAACCTTGGACTCGGCTTTCCTTTCTTACCAAATCGCATCACACTTTTCCATGATGATACTTTGAGAAAAATATGATCACCTACCTCAAAAGAGAGACCCTTCCTCCTGTTGTCTGCATAACTCTTCTGCCTACTCTGAGCTATTCTCATGTGCTTCTGATTCAGCTAAACTTGTTCTGCTATCTCTTCTACCAATTCTGGTCCCATCAACTTACTTTCACCCACTTCATCCCAGAAAGCTGGAGTTCAACACCTCTTCCCATATAATTCCTGAAATGGTGCCATCTGTATACTGGAATGAAAATTGTTATTATATGAAAATTCAACCAAAGAAAGATGTTGGTCTTAACTTCCCTGATAATCCATCGAACAAGCTCGTAGCATATCGTCCAAGGTCTGAATTGTTCGTTTTGACTGCCCATCTGATTGAGGATGAAATGCTGTACTGAAATTTAATTCAGTACCCAACGACTTCTGAAGGCCTTTCCAAAAGTTAGAAGTGAACCTGGGATCACGATCAGATACAATGGAGAGGGGAACTCCATGTAACCTGACTATCTCTTTAAGATACAACCGAGAAAGTTGATCTAGGGAAAAAGTATCTCGTATAGCAAGGAAATGAGCAGATTTAGTCAAGCGATCAACAATAACCCAGATTGCATTATTACCTCGAGATGTCTTCGGTAATCCCACAACAAAGTCCATGGATACATTCTTCCATTTCCACTCTGTCACTGGTAAAGGATGAAGCATCTCTTTCAGTAACTTCCGCTCTACTTTAACCTATTGACATGTCAAACACTTCACAGTAAAATCAGCAATATCTCTTTTCATTCCATCCCACCAGTAATACTCCCGCAGATCTCTATACATCTTAGTACTACCATGATGAACTGAAAACGAAGAACTATGAGTTTCACATAACAACTCTCTCTTCAACTGTGAATCACAAGGCACTCACAATCTCTTCCCAAATATCAAAATGCAATCATTATCATTGTCGAATTCATGCAACTTACATTTCTGAACCAGCTCTACCTTTTTCTGCAACTCACTGTCTTGCTTCTGTGCTTGCTTGATTCTATTTGATAGAGATGATCTTAATTATACCTAAAACAAAACAGAATAACTTCCTGCACCAACAACTTCTATGCCAATGTTCATCAAATCCTTAACCAAAGGATCACGTTCCAAACGCAACATTGCTAATGAAGCATTACTTTTTCGACTCAAAGAATTAGCCAATTTATTTGATTTTCCCGGATGGTAATGAATTGTACAATCATAACCCTTGATTAATTCTATCCATCTCCTTTGTCTCATGTTCAATTCTTTCTAAGTGAATATATACTTTAAACTTTTGTGATCGGTATATATTTCACACTTTACTCCATACAAATGATGCCTCCAAATTTTTAAAGCAAAAACAACAGCAACTAATTCCAAATCATTTGTAGGGTAATTTACTTCATGAGTTTTCAACTGTCGTGAAGCATAAGCAATTACCTAATCATTCTGCATTAGGACGCAACCAAGTCCTTTCAATGAAGCATCACTATATATAACAAACTCACCATTCCTGGAAGGTAGTGCCAAAACTGGAGCATTCACCAATCTTCTTTTCAATTCCTGAAAACAATCATCACATTCTTTTGTCCAGATAAACTTAAAACCCTTCCGAGTTAGCTTAGTAATTGGACTAGATAACCGTGAAAAATTTCTAACAAACCTTTGATAATAGCCTTCCAAACGAAGGAAACTACGAATCTCTATTTGATGGACTGACATCTGCTGAAGTAGTTGCAAAGGATTTCACCACCCCTTTCTACTTGTATTCTAACTGCTTCCCATCACTCAAGCTCTTTTTAGGACACTCGTTTTCATAGTGACCCATCTCATTGCACTTATAACATTTCACTAACTGTAAATCAAATTTGGTCTTACCATCACCTTGATCTTTTTCAGTGAAATCACGAGCCTTATGTCCCATCTTACCACATCGGTAGCACTTTCCAAAATTCATAAGACATTCCCCAGCATTCCTTTTTCCACATTTATCACAAACTGGAAACTTAGTTTTCTTACCATCAGACTTTTTTGAAGAATTCTTACCTTTATCCTGCTACCTCGGTCTCTTCTTCTGTTGGTTGTTATAGAACACTTGGTCATCGGCAAACTCCATTTCCACCTTCTCCGCACATCGAACAAGCTTTTCATAACTTTTAAACTCACGAGAAGCTAATGCCCTTCGATATTTTGGCTTTAATCCTTAGTAAAAATGATTGATTTTACTATCAAGGTCTCGGATAAAATTTGGATCATACCTTGCCAATCAAGTGAACCTTTCTTCATAGGTATCCACTGAGTCTTCCTCTTGCCTCAATTCCAAGAATTTCTTTTCCATCCTAAGTCGAATAGCCTTAGGAAAATACTTCTCAAGAAACATACCTTTGAATTCATCCCAGTCGAGAGAATCAATCTCATCACCGTCCCTGATATTTTTAACCATCAACCACCACTAATCTGCTTCACCCTCCAAACGATAAATAGCAAGACTAACCTTTTGATTGTCTGAACACCCCATGACATTAAAAATCTTCTCCAGTGCTTTAATCCACCCTTCAACTAACATAGGGTCAAATGATCCTCTGAATGATGGGGGATGTTGCCTCATGAAATGTTCCACCACTGACATGTTCCTCTGCGGTTGATCTGGTTAATCTCGTGCATGGATACCACCACCATTTATAGCCCGAGTCAACTGTGCCATCACTACAACAAACTGTTCAGTTCCAATTCCGACCATTTCTGGATGCTGATTCGGAAGGTTATTTCCTTCTGTATTCCTTCCTAGCACTGCTTCCCTATTTCCTCTGCAGAAAAGCATTTTGAACAAACATGTCTTAGATGAAGCAACATGGTAATCTTCAAATGCTATATCACTTCAATTTGACCATAAAAAAATATTTTTGGATAATCATTTAATAGAGTTCTAACTCCTAAAGTTATCTAAACCGACCTCTAATACCAACTATAAGGCCCCAGCCTTAAACCGTACTTAATCTAGAGTTATTACAAGATTACGCATTGAGGATCTTTTTGGGTTTAGAGTTTTAGAGAATTAGATCATAAAACTTGCATTAAATCCCACATATAAACAAAGTGGTTACATAAAGATAGTATTTTTCATTCCCATCAATGGAAACATATTTAAAATAAAACATGGATTCTTTCTTGACACTTCCTTGACACTATCATCATATCATGTACCTTTCCCTTGACCTGTGAAAAACATTTCAAAAAAACATGGGATGAGCATAAAAAGCTCAGTATGGGTTATAAAAACATGGAAAGGAAATAAGGGTAAATAAGGGTACATATATACATAAGAATGAAATCATACTTTACCCATAAAACATAAGCACTTTAACATACCTCATCAAATCATGAATAAATCATAGAAATCATAAGACATAAAGGTAACTTGAGGCATTCATAACATTCTTACGTAGGGAGTAACCCTCTTGGTTACGTTTGGAATACCCATCACAGTATATTCCCTAAAATATTTTCGGAGAAACCTTAACATTTCACTCCTTCACGTTACTCAATGCATTGGAGAGCTATATCGGGCTCACCCACCCTTATTCTATCACGGAACCACCCGTCTTCATAATAATACCCAAGAACCTCAACATTATAGTATCACATAAAACATGTATAAAGGAAACATAACATTTCCACCTTTCAATCACAAGATATCAATACAACACATTGATATAAAAACATTATGAAAACCATTTTCAATACCAAAATAAAAGAAAAGTAAAACTTGGTATTTATTTTTCTTTTAAAAAAAAGTATGGCTTGTAGAGGAAGCCGAAACTCAAATAATGGTCACAGTGGAGGAGAAGTCGTTGTCGCCGCATACGTAAGACAAAAACATTCCCTTTTGTCGTTTAGTAAACGCTTCGTATAAAAAAATATTCCTTTTGAATAAATGTAAAAGTCAAAGGGGTTTATACACTGTATAAAAGAAGGTTGTGTATAAAACAAAATATGCCTCAATGAAAGGAGATTGAGACGAAGTCCCATACCTCGTATCCGACTTGACCCGACCGTTCTTTAATCTCCTGAATAATAAACTTGAGTTAATCTATACTTTCTTAAGAACCTTTTTAAAGTTCATTATTCCTTTTATACCATGTTATGAACATCATGTAATCATTTAAGTTAATAATGTTCATTTTGTCGGTATTTGGTTCTTAAGTCAAAAATAGACCTCTTACACTTAGATGTTGTTAATTTGGTCAAAGGATCGTTATATCCAGAATGATATTAATGATTTGGATAACATATATATCATATATATTCATAATATACATGTATTTATGATATTACATCACATTCAGAGGTAATAAATGAAATGCACCGTTCATGGAGACGGTAAGCCGTACGTACGCATGAACGCTACTTCCATTTCTATTTCATATTTCTGGAATGGAATCATAAT
The DNA here is from genome assembly GCA_963277665.1 of Viscum album. Taxonomy (NCBI): domain Eukaryota; kingdom Viridiplantae; phylum Streptophyta; class Magnoliopsida; order Santalales; family Viscaceae; genus Viscum; species Viscum album. The sequence goes on from OY728145.1 coordinate 1,989,513,101, forward strand.
TATAAAAGAGTATATTATAATTCCAGTATAATAACATATATAATATAATTAACTTTATCCTTTACACATCCCACATATGGTATTAACGAATCAAATCACTTTCAGGGGGCGGTAGTCCGCACTTTTTAAAATAAAGATATCGTGTTTACCCATAATGGAAACAACAATGGTATGCCAGAAAAGAAAAATACAGAAGCTTAAGGAAAGAATAAACATATTATATATCATATATAAAAATAGTGGCATCATAATGTCCACCTTTGAAGGTGTTAAATGAGTATTGAACAATCATCGTTTCGGGAGGCAGAATTTCGCCATCCACAGAAACCGTACGTTCTTTAACCATTTGATGTAGTTGTGTGAGAGTGTAGCTCGAATAAATCTTATAACAACATCCTAGTATATTGAAGATACTTGTGTTGTTACAAAATAATTCAATAAAAAGAGTTTAGGGGGTTGGAGAAGCAAAATTAAACAAATGAACATGAGAGAAAGAATTATCTTTAAAAGTGTAACTCCTTTTCATTTGAGCCTAAAGGCTTCCTTTGAAGGATTCTGCCCAAAGGGAATCCTATAGGATGAGGAGAGGGATGTGGAGAGAGTAAATGGGTAGGGGTTGGCCGAGCCAAAGGCTTGAGGAGTGTGTGAAATGAGGTAGAGGTGGGGGCCTTTTATAAGAGGAGAGGAGGGGCACTTTTAGAAATCATGAAACTATTATATTATTTTCAAAAGTGTTTCAAATTTCTAAGGTCCCACATTGATATATTTAGAAGATAAGATGATAATGTTTCTAAATATACCCAACCAATAGGTTTTGGACATGTTTAGGTTTTAGATATTACATTATCTTTCCATTTTATTTAAATCGTTAAATAATGAGGTCATCGCTGCATCATCATGATGTCATAAATAATTTAATTTAGTTAAAGTCTAAAAATTATAAAAAAAAATACTATGATGTAGGAAATCCTTTTAGATTTCCAATGAATATTTATAGTCAAAATTATGATTATTATAACCTCTTCTAAAAATTGTTTTAGTAAAAAAAATTATGTTAGTGTCATTTTCACCTTTATTTAAAAAAAGCATTAAAGTCATTATCTCACCCAAGTGGCTCCATGGGGTCCCCTAAATCCACCCATGGGTTGTCTTGTTCGGACATGACTCACCCAATAGGTGTTGGACAAGTGTCATGGTGTTTTCACATTTTTTAATATCATTTTTACCTTAAATTACACTAATTGCCTCTAATCACGATTAATGAAAAAAAGTTACTATTCACCAAAAAATTATTTTCATCCCATTGAACCACATTTTACATACTAATGACAACCATGTATGTCGGATTTTTAAAATTCAATACACATTAGTGGTAAACTTTTATTTAACTGAAAAATCAGTTTGCTTGATTACCACTTAGTGGTTTCACTATTCATCAAAAATTGGAGTTTTTCAGAAAATTACCAAAAATTCACCCTAAGCTATATTTGATATTCCGAATTCAAAAATGAAGTCTATTTTACAAAATTCAAAACATATAAGTCACATTAATTAATTTAATAATTAATTCCGACTGTCAGAGCAAATAGCGTGTTTTTATAAAACAATAAGTATCAAAAGATTGACACCAGTTTAAGTCTAATTTCAATGTGAAATTGATTCCCATGACCACCATTGGATTAAATGGTAAAAATATATTCTAATTTCACTTCAAAACCAATTCAAAAGATAATCTAATCATATAAATAAATTATATTAAAAAGCAGTTTTGATGTAAAATGCTGTATTTTTCATTATTCATTAAAAAAATGAACATTGTCAGAAAAATACCAAAAATTTATCCAATGTAAAATTCAATGTCCCAATCATAAAGAATAAGTTTATTTTGACAAACATAGATTATAAAATAGTCAAAAGATAGATTCAAAATTGTTTTTCCATCAAAGGCAGTAAAACAATCTTTTAAAAATATTAGTGTATTCCATGCTTAATATTTGATTTATTTTCATTTTAAGCCTCTAAAACACTATCTAATTCATTAATAGACATATATAAAAATATCTATTATTCATTACTTACTTGGGATGTTACAATATGTATGTTTCATTTGTTACATTGTATAATATGTAATCACCTATACCATATCAGAATATTTGAACCAATGAAATAAATATCTTTCTCTATTATAGATCATAGTGATACAGTCAAAGTCATGTGGGTTTCCATTACTATAATAAATAAGTTAATTTTTTTCTTATATTATCATGATTATAAATTTATTAATATCCCACTATTTTTTAATAACCCAATGGCCCTCACAATAGATTTTGGAGTATCATGTCACGTGGATATTTGAGTGTAAAGGTTCCACATTCCCATTCTCCTGACCCATTTTTGATCTTGAAATGTTATTTCAAGGGTTTTAGGTTGGAAACAATTTACAACTACATTAACTCAAATATCATTGATATATTGAGTGGACTACTCAGTCCAAAAAACAATAGATATGTAATTCCTCAACCCCTTCCACTCAGTTACATCAGGCCATACTTGGATAGTCTTCCATTGATGTGAATTAAGTATATGTTAACAAAAAACACATGGTAAAATAAACTCATAATTTAATGCCCCATAACTTGGCCAAATTAACTACCATGAAATATGGTTATATGCTATCTCAAGTAGTGGATGTTTATATCGAATTAGTATTTATTTGTGGGTGATTCTCATATTTATGTGCAATATTTTCATTTTATCTTATCACAGAATTATTAATATTAAATGCCTTTAAATTAAGTGATTAACCATGTTTAAGATAAAAATTAAGAATAATCCAATTTATTTTCATTACATTGTGTATCCTTTTTTAATTTATTGATTTATGTGATCACAATTAAGTGTCGAGTAAAAACTAATGATGAATGTAAATAGAAATAAAATAATAAAAACGGTATGATCATGAGATTTTTTAATTGATAGTTTATATATAGGATGATAAACTAACCCTCAACCCTTGGTGAAAAGAACCTTGAATTTTTACTTGGTTTATTCTACAACATTCCACCTATCCTCTAATGAATCTCCATGATTGGTTTCTCATCATATTTGAACATTAACTTCCTTCACATTCCTAGTAGCTCCATCCATTAAATATTAATTACTCACATACATGTAAGGGGATCTATAGAATTATTTTAGGGTTTTATATAAAAGAAACTTTGGGCATGCTTGCATGAATTTACATAATGGGAGGAAGGTAAGAGACCCTTGTCTTTAATTTAATTTAATAAAAATAATTAAATAAAATCAGACTAATCACATGCATAGGTTCGGTCTATGATTATAATCACCCACACACATGCAATGAATATATGCTTTTAATCTCCATAGAATTAAATTATATTAGATATTTAATTAATATAAAATGACTTAAATTAATGAAAAATAATTAATTATTTCAATTTATCTTAATTTCAACCAAACCGTCATTGAAATTTCCATCATCAATTTTTTTTAAATTTTAAAAGCACACATGTGATATTTGTGGCAATAACATGTACCTATCCAAATTACTCGATATTAAATTTTTTACTTTGTATTCACATGGAATATGACATTAATTTCATGGATCATAATTACAAGATAAAAATTTTTCAATATATGAAACAAATTCATATCTACATTATATGTAATGTGATTCTATTAATGTAAATGAAGTAAAATATATGTAATTATCTTACACATCATGTACTTCATAATTTCAGATGTAAATTAATTTAAAATATAATTAATTATCCTATCACATGGAGTATATTACTAAAAAATGATACACAAAACAAAAGTAAATAGGTTTAATTATATAATTTATTTTTCTATCCATGTTAAATTAATTACAATTGGTACAATAGGTTATAAAATGTTTCATTAGGCTACATAATGTATAATATCTTCTACCCATGACCGCAATACACAGTTATGGAAGATTCATTTTTATGAACCAAAATAGTGTTTGAGGTACACAATTTTTATTCTAATTACATGCAATATACCCTTGATATTCCATAGTTTTTCAGTCCCTATGTCATATAATAAATTCATGAAATCACTTGGAACTCATGTTTCCTACCATGAAAACACATGGACTATACAGTGTTCAATTGAGTTGGACGACCTGTAGTTAAGAAAACCATGTTCAAGATATGACTAACAAACATGTGGAACTAATTAAATGAATTATATATATATATTTATAGTATGGTTCTCTAAATTAATTTGAGAGTCATCCTGGCGCATTAAACATGGGTACACAGTGTGTACCTTTGAAATACACTCCATATACCCTTGTTTTATCTAGACCAAACCCTTGATACCACCTAATGGATTATTTAATTTTGTTCTTGTTTATTTTAAATTTTTTTGAATATATGAGTGTGAATGAAGAAAGATAACATAAAATTTTCATATTCATATTTAATAAAAAATAATCCAAAAATGAAAACTAACTACAAACACACATCATCTATAATAAGTTAATAAGTAATTATAAATTAATTATGTGACTACTCTCATAACCCTTGAAGGCTCTAGGATTAGTGGAAGAACCTTTCGGGCAAAGAAATCTATACTTTTTATCGAAATCAATGAATAATATAAGATGTACATGAAGAAAAATTCCATGTTTTTAATTATTTATTCATTGGTGATGAGGTTGACTTCTCTTGTCACACCTTTATTGTGTTTTAAAATCTAAGGGAAAAATTGCACTATTGGTGATCTATACCCACTCAAAATTCATAAAATGGATCCATATAATTTAATGGTGCTAGCATGATAAATCCCAATCAAATGAGTCATCTATCATTTATTTTAAGAATAATCTCTCCATAGATGAAAGATTATTTAGGTTCTCTCAAAGTATTGATAGGATGTAGGAGGATCAATTCTATTTTTCTTAATATTTTTATTTAGATGTTTATCTATTTGGATTTAGAGAATTCTCTCTAAGATTATAGTCTAAAATAAGTATCTTACCTATGAAAGAGATATAAACAGATATTTATAAAGATATTTTGGGGTTGGTAATTGCACATACGCTCTCAGAATATTATATATTCCTTAGAGAACCATGTGTCTAATAATAATATCTTTTTTAACATTCTTAATTTATGCAGATAAATAAATATAATTTGTTAATTAAATAAGATAATATTTATTTAAATGATATTCAATATATAATTTCCAGTTGAGATATAAAACAAGGTTCATTTACCCTTTTCAATATTTACTAAACACTTAATAATCACTATTTATTTAATGAAAATTACTAATAAATCATTCACTGATAAATGAAATATAAATTATACTCATTAAATTCTTTGAATAAATATTTATTATTATTTAACTCACATATTTATTCTTCCTAATAACCCATGATTAAAATTTTATGATTAACCAACCCAGACTAAATAGTATACCCTAAATTAGTAACAATATTTTTTAAAACATATTAAATACCAAAAATAATTTAACTAATAATTTAGATAAACTCAGTGTATTTCTTTATAAGACTCTTTCTGAATGGAATTTGGAAGAATAGTCAAATGTCCAAGATTAAGGTCTTACAACATTACATGAACCCTTAAAGCAATAAATTAATGTCAAAACATCATACAACCCCATTAAAATTCTCATCTTTTTATATAATTATTTTTTTCAGGATATATCTAATCAAGCAGGTTACAGGCTAATGACATTAACCTACTTGCTCGATGTCTCCTTCATTGACATTAGAGAAATGAACAAGTGAACACTTACTATATACATGGTTTTAATTAGGTTGTTATGTTCCCATAAAAGGGACTTAGATGTAAAATTCCATTAAATAATAAAAGAGTAATATTCTTTATGTAATTATTTATTAATGAAATATCACTCATAATGCACCCAATGTATCATACTTCATCACCAACAGATGTAGTCATGGTTTTCAAAAAGACATCAATGTACACGAGTCGTGATACAATTTGATAATAATATAAAATTCTATTGAAAAATAAATTCATTTATATATAACAACATCAAATTAAACATATAAAAATGGATTTACTACTTGTGGTGAAATGTTCTCATAATCCATTACATTAAAAACTACGAAGGGCATACATTATGAGATAGTTTTTCAAAGCCCTATGAGTATACAAACCATATAGACTATATCATTTTTATCATGTAAATTTATATCATCTACAAATAGAAAATATATTAATGAATACTTTTGTGTCACTTCTAGGTTTTAATCATCATAGAGAACGTCTTTCAACATTCAGTATGATAGTTATTCGTAGGGAATCATCACAAACTATGTCAAGCCTAAAAAAAACCGTGACATGATATAAAGTTCATCAATATTAAAAACAATGAATTTATGTAATCATAATGAAAATGTAATTTGGTTCTAGGGAACCAACTCTAATAATTTTAATGAAATAGAATGTATAGATTTTTTAATAAAATAAAACGAGTATTTCTCTCACACAAGTATAAACTCCTTGGTGTGTATGAAAAATTTTATTTTTTATATAAATGATAATTGATCATGTTTAGTTTTAGAATTTTATAATAGTTATGTAGTTATAGATGAGGTGTAATGCAGTAATAATCATGTCAAACATAGAGATATATGTGTATTTTATTCCTTTTATTTAATTTTAGTATTATATAAATTGTTTACATTTATAAATGGTTGATGTAATTTTTATTTCTAAATACCAATTTTGTTATTTTTTTTATATGTTTAATTTTTATATAAAATTATAAAAATGGAAAATAATTTCTATCATTTCACATTAAATTCACCAAGTACTAGTTTCTATCCTAGCGAGATTGAGAACACAGTTTGGGATTTGTGTCATGTCAAATTTTCTATAAAAATAGGTATATAGAATAGTATTTTCATGTTATTTATCAACATTAGTGTAACTAGATTAAGAATAATTGATGGTTTTATAAATATAGACTATAATATGATACTTACTATCAATTATATTAGGTAAAATAACTCTGAATGAAAAATCAGATGCATCAGTTGTAATCTCAAATATAAGGTTCCCATGCATGTGTTTAATTGACTGGTGTTGTAAGGATATTTTAATTAAAATCATAAAAGTAACTCTTACACTTAGCAAAAAATTGAAATGGGTTTTCCTTTTGTAACAACCTTGATAAAGGTTGAATAATCATTATGAATTTTTAAATGAACCTCCTATAAAATCTATCATTACTTAGAAATTATCCATCCACTCCCACACTATTGGAATAAGGAAAGTATTATATGATATCAGGATTATAATTATCAATATAAATAACTTATTTAAAAATATCATGTAAAATGAACATTCCCTCTCTTTACAGTAAAGTGAAACATTTCATAGTTCATGAAAGAACCTATGTTTTTTAACCAGTATAAATATTCCAAATATTTTTGGTCTTTTAATTTGGTAGATAGGTTGAAACATATACTGGGCCTCAAAATGTAAATATATATGCAGAAACATATATATTTTAGGTTTATAGATTGTTTTTAAGTCCCAATATGTGACTCGGGTGTTCATTTGAGTTTCAAGAGAGTCAGGCTTCAAGAGGACAAATTTTGAAAAGAAAAGTGGACATACGTGGTTTTTTCAAGGTTAGTGAAAATAGTGAACCCAATCCCTTCGAAAAAATAAGGTTTTTCACATAGTTTTTCAAATTTTTCACATGAGGCCACTTGGTCGGGTAGATGGTCTCAAGAAAATTTCATATTTTAGCACATGAGTTGCATACAGTTTGACAAACCATGCCCCTAACCATGAATGTTATTATTCCATAGGACAATAGAACTACAATGTTATCAAAACCATATGTCTCATTAAAAGGGGAGGAATGACCATTTACCCAATCCATTCCTGTTCCCCAATGTGCACAATTTTATTCCCCCTTCCATGGTGTGATGTCCACTATTCTTGGCTGGGTTTCATTGATATAAACTATGTTGGAAGCCTCTTTATAAGTCTAAGACTCCCCATTATTCTTTTTTATGTATATATTTTCATATATAATGCTATTTATATATGATCTTATATGCTCTATTTTTAGGGTGATTGATTGTTTTTGTGTTTTCTCTCGATACAGATCAAATATACACTTTATTCTAGATGAGTGAAGAATCAAGAGCATAAATTTGGTGGTCACATTATTTTCCCTTAAGGTATAGAGTGTTTATAAAAAACTCTATTATTCAGCATGATATAACTTCTATGAGACCCCTCATTAATGAGAAATTTAACATGTAAAATCCTATGCTTAAATTCATATTTCTATTGTACATAAAAATTTCACCATTAGAGAATTTCTACCATTAATTGGACTACCTTAGTGGGTGTGTCACCCATGTTCTATGACGTTGATTATTAGTCTAGTAATTAAAACTACCTTTGAATTGAGTTACATAACCTCTCTTAGAATAATATGCTAAACCAAATTTAATGAATGTTTAGTTGTGTGGGTGTTTCCTTCTTAGCTTAATATAATTATTTATATTATGTCAGACCCATATTTTATAGATAAATAAACAAATTTAAATAAAATTAAATTTCAATGGAAAGTATCTAAACTTGATCCATATCAATTAATAATCCTAATGCTTGACTCAACACACATGAGAAATTGGTAGTGGTATCGATGCTTGCATGACCTTATTTTCCTTATAATTGAAATTTACAATTATACGATCATGGAGAATCATATCAATTCTAACATGGGTAATTTTCATGGACTATATGATACATTTTTATTTGTTTGGTGCTAACTTCTTATGAATAATGTACCTATCCCTTTATTACGCCTTACTTTATTCTTGGGTTATCTTTTGTAATTAATGGTCAAATTGTATAGTTCAAATTGATAGTGGCATGGATGATCCCATAGAATATATCTGAATATTAAAATTAAATTCCCCCTAATTTACACTATTCATTTGTGATAGTTGGGTACATTATGTGGAATTACTATGATGAGATCATATGTTGAATGGTAACAAGTACACTGATACAGACAATTCATGCATACATTTTTTTATATTAAAATGAATTTATTTTAGATTTAAATTATAAATTATTTATAGAATATTTTATAGAATTTTGAGTATTAGGAAGGATGAAATAATTTTTGGAAAATGATCAAAAGTGGGAAAATGACAATTAATTCCTTCAAAGGAAAAATTTACATGACAAAGTAAGATAAAAAAAATATTCCAAGGGGTCATAACTAAATAAACATAATGAAATCATATTTTTGGGTGATGGAAAACACCATTTTCATAATAAAAGTAAAATTTATGAAAAAAGAGTTGTGTTAAATAAATATTAAGACTAATATAGGGGAATAAAATACACTTAGGTAGGGAAACACATGTGTCTTAGTGTGACAAATATGTTTCATTCCATAACTTTGACCAGAATTTTCAAGATTGAATTTATTACCACAAATTCACTTCAAGGATTCTTCCACATGATAAATTACACTATAAATGTAATTTTCACAGTATAAAAAGTGTCAATGAGGCCTGAAATGGCCATATCTGATGCGAATTATGATGAAGACCCCCCTTTGATGACCTGAAATGACAAATAATGACCAAAAAAACACCATTTATGACCTAAGAATCATTTATTGTCACACTAATAGTGAATTAAGTCAATACTAAGATACCATAAATATATATAAATAGATATTTACAACACTGAAAAAAAAAATAGATTAGAGATCATAGAATTGAGAAAGAAATTGCATTGTGCAGGGTCCTCCACTAAATCTAATCCACCATTTCTGTAGGTTTTAAATTTCATCAAATTTTTTCACCCTTTTAGGGATTCAATTAGGGGGTGTTTTCTTTTATAATGAACATGAAATTAATGGGGGGATTTATTTAGGAAATTTTCATTTTTATGGATTATTAGAATTCGGTAATTTTTATTCCAAATCACTTATCCTTATCCCTATTTTATCATTCATTCATGATCATTGGAAATTAATTAAAATATCATTCTATAATGAAAAAATATATTTCCACCCTCACCATGAATGTTGTGAGGAAACTGGTTCCATGTTTAATTTTTTTGAGTTACTTATTTTTATAACTAATTGATGTATTTGAAAATTTGAAAGGGGTGTTAGTTAGAGGGAGAGTGATCACCATGACCAAATATATTTCTTTTGACCTAATTATGACCACAATGAGGATATATTATTAACCAAAAATAAATAATATTTTAACCTAATAATTACATGATTGGCATGTTTTGTTTTATTATTTTATTCCTCCAAATTCTTCATCAATCACATACTCAGTAGCTTAGGTTTAATTTCTATATGTCAAAAATAAATTATGACTATTTTTAAATAAATTATTCTCTCCAACCCAAAAATTATGTGTTTGATATTAGGACTGAATATCCTATACTACACTATATTTTAGTTTTTTTATTCTTGTTATGAATTAACAAATTCTACAACCCTATGGGAAATAACAACACCCAGGGGTTATAAATTTTTTGCGTCATTGTTGTGGATTAAAATACGGAATTCCTTAGTTTAATAACTTAAGAACACTATTTTATAATCTCATATGTTTTTAAATTTTAATATATATTACTATTATTTATTTAATTTTTTCATTTTTACCACACTCGTTATTTTGGGTTATAATGACAGGGCTATAGATCATGATGACTACCAATGGCAGTTTCTCCTTCCTACTAGAGGATATGAAAAAAAATAAATGAAAATTAGAATAATGATGTATCAATTCCAATAGTAAGTGTAACTATACCAAGGTGAGGAAAACACTATACCCAAATCTTGGTACAAAATTTCAAAGAGGCGTGTCACAAGCAATGAATACAGGACAATGAAGAAGAGGTATATAACACATTCAAAGGTTAATTTAAACCTAACAATGATGAATTTTTTTTGTAGATTTGGAAGAAAAAAAACCATACTTAATAACTTCATTGGGCCAATTACAAATTAATAAAATAGAAAGAATAAGACAAAAAATATGAAAAGAGTACCTCAACTCCTAAGATGCTACAAAAGTTTAATGCAAAACTAAGATCACAACTGGAGGAGGAGGAAGAAGAATAGGAATAAATAGCTACCACATTTATCATAAATGTCTTAGAACATTTAAATGTCCTATTATAAGATGGCGAAGAACTAAATATACCCTGTGATGACAATATAGAAGAATAAAAATAATTATCAATAATAGAAGAAGTTGACCAGGTGACTGCAGAACCCAAAGAGGTCATTAATGAAATTAAGCACACATATCCATCCATTAAAAATAATTTTTTTACCAAGTATAGATATCTGATGATACCTATTAATTATACTCATACTATCTAAGATCTGTTCACTAAATAATTATTCCACATTGATTTCAATGAGGATAGAAAAGCTAAGGTAGAGGCATTTCAAAGTCAATATTGGATGAACACGATAGGGTTAATATTATACAAAACTCTAATCATATTTCTTGAGAATGGTTAAACTAAATAATCCTTAATAATGAATATATTTTGGGTGTAAACATGATTTTTTTATTTCGGGGAATTTAGATTTATTTCCTTGTTTGGATTTAATTTTATATTATGATTTAATTTCTATTTTCAATTTATTTTTGAGTATTATTTAATTGTATTGAAATTTAAATTATTTATTTTTATTATCAGTCCAAACATAAAAGAACATGTAAGAAACATGACTATTGTAACCAAATTTAAATAATTAACATAAGGGGAGTATGAGTTTCAATTTCTTTTTTAATGTTACCCCTAAAATTTTTAATTATTTTTTTAGATTTTGATTAACAAATTGTTTTAACCATATTTGATTCTTTATTTAATTGAAAAAAATAGGAGACATAAACTTCCTAGGATGCATACCATTCAATGAATTGAAATATCATAATGAATAAATTTTAATAGAAAAAACGGAGAAAATAATTACTAAAGATAAACATGTGGTTTCGAATTTATAAATTAATTATTAAGGAATCATGTTATTTTTTGTAAATGAAATTTTTATGAGATTTGGTCTTGCTTTTAATTATTGAAATTTTCATTAATCAATTTAATTATTCATATTAATTTCGATGAGTAGTTAACCCAACCCTTCATTTTCATTCCCAATACATCTTATGAACCTTAATATTTCCCATTCTATCTTTTTTATATTTCTTGAGAGGCTTGAGCATGTTATCCTCTAAAATATTCTTTTCACCTTATCAAATATTTGACTAAAAATAATAACTTTTAATATGGTTGTGGTATTTTTTTAACCCCTTTATCCTTTTACAAAAGTTAAATTAATCATTTTTATCCTATAGAAGCCATGAATATCCTTCTTAGAAAATGAAATGAGGTATTATACTATATTATCCATTCATACCTTACCCAAATTAATTTTCATAATATTTATAACAATATGTGTGGGAGATAGACTTTTAATGATGGATAGTGATGTACACAATTGAGGATATTTTTCTCGGGTTTCATGTGATTTGGGTAGATTCCATCATATCATTCATTGAATTTAATTATTCACTTATCTTGCTAAAAACATTTAATTAATCCAAAAAATGGTTGTGTCTTAGGATGATCAGAAATCACCATTACCATATATATGATCTTTTGTTCATATTTAGTTGGGTGATGGATGTGATATTTTTCATAAACAGTATTTTCAAAAAAAAAGAAAAAATAATTAAAAAAGGGAAATATAGAGTGATTTATTAATTATGATTACTTGTATCATGATCCCACTTTTATATTTTCTATTGGGAGGAAGAGGGAGATGACATATGTTGAGGGAGACTTCTATTAAGTTTATCTTTTGATATCATGCAGTTTTATTTATAGTCAAATCTCCATTTTGTGATCTATTTGTTTATATTATTTACATACCCCCCACCTAGAAAATACTCAAATAAATTTGATCCTAACGAGGAAAATATCATAAATATTTATAATTTCTATATTTATATAGTGTAGATAATATATGAATTGTAATGATATGGTAATTGATATGTTATGGAGGCATATGATGAAATCAATTTAAAATTATTCCTTGATTATGAGCTTAAAAATTCAAGCAAGGTAAATTGGAAATTTCATGTTTATTTATAATTATTGAAAAAACGTAAATGGATCTATAAAAGTTTTGGATATTTTAAAATATGAAAATGAAAATAATTAATTGACTGGTCTCTTTAAAAAATGAGTTGTTAATGAATTTTTCTGTTTGATGAGTGAATATTTAATTTCTCATTTAATAAATTTATTAATATTGATAGTTAATTTATATCATTATAGGGTAAGAATGCTTTGATGTATGTTGATATTATATCTTTGAGGAAAACTCTAAATTCAAGTGTGAAGATTTTTTATGCCTAATTTTTGAAAAAATATTTTACATTAAAATGCAATGATTTTGGATTTAAATGCTTAATTTTTCCACAAATATTTCATGAAATTTTTCTAATTTAACTGGATTGAATATTATTTTTTGAAAATGAGAAATAAGATCCAAAATGATGATTATTTTCATAAAAAATTTATTTCCATGAAAAGGTAAGCTCAAACAATCATTCTAAGGTCCTGAACTGAAGAAACAGAATGAAACAGAATATCCCAGGGCAGAAAAACATCATTTACATCATAAAATTTCAACATAAAACATAAGATTTCGGGAAAATTAATAGGATGAATCCCATCGAAGTAAGAAAACTCAAGGTGAGAAACATGTGTCACTACATGACATGTTTGTGTCACACCATGACAATAGCCAAAATTTTCCATATTGACTTTTACGCCAAAACAATACTTGTAGGATGCTGGAAAATGAAAAATTATAGTGAAAATCTATTGTTCACAGTGTAAAACTACCGATGGGGCCCAAAATGGCCATATTTTATGAGAATCATTATGAAGACCACCTTTTATGACTCAGAATGACTAGTAATGACCCAAGAATATCATTTATGACATGAGCATCATTTTTTTTGTACCAGGAATAGCAGAAGTGCACGATGGGAGATATGAAAATTAAAATTTATTTTAATTTCAATTTCATCAAACCTCAAAGAAGATATTTGGCATTATGTTTATAAATAAATTATTATATTTAGAAGAAAAAAATTACCTAATCTTTGGTTTCTTTATTCATAGTCAATGTTCAATATCCAAAAAGACCCTTTCAGTTATCCTTCATTGCGCTTGTGAGGATCCAATGGTAGAATTCATCTAGTGATGATTCAAACATGATCCTAATGATCCCCAAGCAATACCACTCGATCACTAGGTTATAGTGTGCTAAATTGAATGTCTTGTGTTGTCCATTCTTGATCACTTTTTGTCCATTCCTGATGAAATATCTCTCACATTATTATTCTTGATTGGGAGAGAGATAGATGATTAAAAAAATAAATCATTGTGTAAAAAATTATATCTTTGTTAAATACCTATAAAATATACATAAAAATTTATTTATAGAGGTAGGATTTATGTTCTAATATTATTTAATTTCATATCAACCCTTAAACAATATTAAAAAAAACTGAAATACCATATACCAAAAAATAATAATATAATTTTTATTTTGTGGTTTTCTCCATCTTGCGCAAATGATAAATAATATGTATTGTCTTGTAAATAATTATTTACCTCCAGAAACAGTATTGGTTTTTTTATACTCCACAGTATTTATTGAATAACAAAAAAAATATTTTATTCATAAATAATTATTTCATTCACAAACCAGTGAATAAATATTTATAAAACATTCAATAAAATAAATAAATAAATTTTTATTAACACGATATCAAAAAAAATAATTATTTATGTTAAATGATCAATATAACATGAATATAATTATTCTTTATTCTTGATAATAATATTTATTCGATTAATTAAATTCAAATAGAATATAATGGAGATCAACAGAAACAATTATTTTGTGACCCTCTAGGATTATTTCTCAATAGAATTTGGAGTGTTTTCTAAAAGATTAAGATTACTTACTAGTAACAAGTTATGTAACCCAAGATAAATAACTAAATGTTTCAAGGATGAAAACCAAATATGGATGATCACTATGTAATATAATCCCTTTGTCATAATATCTCATCAAAAAAGAGTCACAAAAGTGTCAAATACCTATATGATCGATATATTTTTCTTTAACTATCTGAAATAAATATATTGATACACCATATTCAATGAATTTAGGCGATTCTTATATTCCAATAAAATTATAGAGATATCAATTCCTATAAAAATAGTTGGGATAAATCATTTCTTAATATACACATTAATGATATTTCAATTTTGATGCACCTAACGTACCCTACATACCACCAATATATGGCGTGATAGTTTTTTCTTTAAATATATGTGTGAGAGTCATGAAATTAACCAATGATAATATTAATGGTTAAGGACCATTAGTCCTGAATTCAGATAGGAATATATGATGACACCAAAACAAGAATAATTCATATTGGCAAGTCTTTTCTCATAATCTCTTGTATTAGAGATGACTAAGTATGTAATTCATGAGAACATGCCTCATCCACTAATGGGTAATCGAACCTAATAGTCTATATACTAAATGTCCCATCATAGTATGTTATCCAACAATAGAACTATATTAAGAATATTTTGAATGAAATTCATGTTTTTTATCATAGTGGGGAACTTCTATGACATTATCAATGTGAAAAATAATCTAAGATATTGTTACATTAAATTCATATAGGAAAAAGAACACTATATAATTAGATGTTTAATTAGTATTCAATACATTGTATATAAATGTAATAAAAATATAATTATTTGGTCCAAGGACACCAAATCCAACAAACTCCCACTTGGACTAGAGCCAAATGCTTATGAATTTTAGTCAGCTAAGCCTCACATGATAACCATGCTTCTTCTAAGTCATGTCTTTAGTCTAGGGGACTTCCCATTGTATTCCATGGAAACATTTCTCACTACAAACTCACCTCTCCAAGAAAAATCTCTAAATATCTGATACTTTTGAAGTATATATTTCACTCAATAATGTGACATTGGATACTTTATGATATAAATTGTTGTAGTATTAACAAAATAGATTGTGATTGGATCATTACTAGTACGTACCACACCATGCTATTGAATAAAGTTTCATATCCACAATAATTCCCTAGATATTAATGAATCCAATGTATATATAGACTCTACTATGTAATCTGAAACCACATATTACTTTGATATCTTCCATCTCACAACACCTCCATTCACAGTAAATATTTATCCATTTTCAGAGTAGATGTATACTTGATATATTTGCGAAATAGTGTCTTCATATCCTATGATGATTATTTCCTTATATAATCAATAGACCATAAACATATCCTTATTACAATTGATATACTTATGTATAGTCTAGAATACCATCCAATAGCGGTCACCTTTATTATCTTGATATCAACCTACCGTACTCAATTCATAGGTAACATCTAGCCTAGTAAATAACATAACTTACATAACTGACCCAATTGATGATTTATATCGAATACTTTCAATTATGTTTCTTTATTCACATGTTTAAAGAATTATTTTCATAAAAATATGAATTACATATAAAATTAGAAACAATCCCCTATTATATTATTTAATATTGAATCTATTCATTATATTTTCAATATATATTCCTTGACATTGGAAGAGATGTCTCTTGGATTTATCAAGATAGATCTTAATACCAAGAATATATACTACATCACCAAATTCATTTATTGAGAAACATTTGTTCAAGTATGCCTTAACAGAAAATGAGGTGGACATTTCATTTCCAAAAAGTAATATGTCGTCAAAATATACTATTAATAAAACAAACACACTCCCTCGAAACCATTTATAGATACATGGATAACAATTATTCTTTGTGATACCAAATTACTTTATGGCCTCATCAAAATTAAATTTCAATGAAATGGATATTTGCAATATTTATACGCTTTTGGAATCCTTTATAGTCTCAAACCCTTTAGGTTGTGTCATATAGACATCTTCCTGAATGTTCTTGTTAAGTAAGGCTATTTGGAAATCCATATATCAAATCTCATAATTAGGGAATGATACAATGGAAAGTAGAATTATAACGGATTTCAACATTGAAATTGGTGAAAAAATTTCATTATATTCAACTCGTTGATGTTGTTTAAACACTTTTTCAACCATTCATGCCTTATAGGTTATGAATTTTCCTTTAAAGACCAATTTCTTCTTAAATACACATATGTAACCAAGATGATTTACATCAACTAGAGAGTCTACAAAAATCTAGACTTTTTTGGTACATGTAATTCATTTCATAACTTTAACATCCCTTGTTTGCAAGAGGTAAAACTATGTTAGATAGCGTACAAAATACGCCACATCGAGATTAAATGAAAAAATAAATATTTTGATTATTTAACATGGATATCATCACCAAGTTGATATATTGGAGGGTATTAACGTGACTAGATATATTATTTTAGACATATTTATAATTTTTTTCACATTCATTTAATATATTTTATTCGAATAAGATAAGAAGAAATCCAATTGTATGCATAAAAAGCAGTATTTTTTCAAGGCAGGTTTTCCGCCTTTTGATGGCATAGTTATTTTAAAACTAAATTTTTTATACATTTTAAATTTTATTTGAAAACAAAAATTTATTTTTTAAAATATTAATATAAAATTTTAGTTTGGATTTTTGTTTATATTCTTACGATAAGATTTATTTTTCCATTAGTAAAAAAATTATTAAAAATTATCTTTTTCAAGTATTTATAAGATCAAATTATATTTACAATTATTTTTAATTTTTTTATTTAATTTTGATTAAAATTAATCCAATTATGGGTTTTAAAAATAATTTTATAATTTAATTTAGTATAAAAATAGTTGATATTTTAAAATGGCATTTTTTGAAAAAAAATTATTTTTTTGTTTCACCGGATTGATTTTAAATTAATTTTTGAGAATATTTGTTTCAAATTTTGAAAAATAGATTCCATATTTTCAATCATAGTGTCCAAATTATGTTAATAAATCATTTTTTATTTTTTTCAATATAAATAGCAACTTTGGTAAATTTTTATTATCATGGAAATGGGTAAACTGGGTAATTAAGTGTAAAAACAATATAAAATTATCCTAACATTTATAAAAATTTTCATGGATGATATATATTCGACCCCTGACACCCAAGTCTTTAATTTGAGTTATTTAATGCATAGTTTCATGTGAAAATGACTTTGACATTAATAAAATTAAAGAATATAAAAAATCTCACTTTTTTTGTCTTAAAAATCTCTTCTGTATCCAAATGAGGAAAAGGATGATTGAGAATGAATCAAAATGTAAATTT
This sequence comes from Viscum album, assembly GCA_963277665.1. Lineage (NCBI taxonomy): Eukaryota > Viridiplantae > Streptophyta > Magnoliopsida > Santalales > Viscaceae > Viscum > Viscum album. The sequence goes on from OY728145.1 coordinate 1,989,531,605, forward strand.
TTTAATGAATAATATTATTTTAATGACATAATTGTTTTATGAGTTTTGAGGACCATTTGGATAAGGTTATGATGTTTGTAATATTTTATTTAAACAACAAACAATGATGTCACATTCATATTTCTAACAACTGTATTAATTTTAATGGGGTGTTAATCGGAATATATCTTAGATTATAGACATGATTTTTAAATCTAAAACATTTATGTAAATCATTGTATTTTATTTTTAATTTTACTGAATATATAATTACCTTCAATAATCATATAATGATGATAGAGTAAATATTTTATTAATGAAAAAGTAAAATTTATGATAATAAAAATAATTAAAATAAATATAGGTTTAAATAATCAAGTTATAAATTAATTTTATGGATGTTTATACTATATTGGGAGTTTATTAAATATTGTTTTAAAGTTATATTGGTTTCTTGTTTTTCTTAAAGTTAGTGTACTAAATAGTGTCAAAATTGACACAAATGATATTATATCAAAATAATATTTTATTATATTATTTAAACATCATAAAAATATTTAAAAATAAAAATTGGTTATTATTTATAATAAAATATCATAAATTTAATAGATAAAAATTACCACATATTATTATTAAATAAATTTTTACTATAATTAAAATTAAAATATGTTAACTAAAATAAATCAAAATGGTAAGGTTTAAAACAAAAGAATAACATGTAAAAGTTTTATTATCATATGATATTAAAACTTTATCTCATTTTCTTTTCGAATACATGGCCATTTAGAGGTATTTGGATAGAAAATGAATTTATTATAATTTAATCTTTTGGGAATTTAAGAAAGTACCCCTCACCTTAATTATAAAATGGAACTACTTCATTCAATTAATTAAACCACGTAGAGCCTTCTATATATACAAATATCAATTAATTTCTCTTATAAAAATTCTTGGTTATGTTCTTGAGGTTGTGGTAATTTTAAAAGGCTATCCCCATAACCCTCAAGAATATATTAAATGAAGTCCCCTGCAGAGGATGCAATTGTCTTTATCAACTATTACTAGATTATTTTTTTTCTTTCTATTAATATGTGGTTTCCAAGCTATAGCAATAAATAAAATAAAATATATATTATGAAATTTTATTATGATTAGGTGATAACCATATTCCTCCTTCTATACATCCTATGAAAACAAATGCACCACGGGTGCGTATATACGACATACCATCTCTATGTAGTGGTATGCTTTTTCTTCATATTCACTTTACATGGATGGTTATAATGATAAAAATAATGAATATATATGATATTTATCAAATTATATAAATTATTTTATATTTGGTATATCACCCAATTCCATACTCTTTCAAATATTAAGGGAATGATACTGTCACAGGTGCGTACATACGACCTACCATCACCATAATGTGATGCAATTAATTTTCCATGTTAACAATTTTATAATGGTTATAAAACAATAATAAATAATTAATAATGATATTTATAAAATTGAAATAATTATGGAATTTATGGATCTATATAAAATATAAAATAACCAGGACATTCATGATGAAACATACATGAGAAAACAAGACTATCAATGTGAAAAACCAGGGTAATAACAAAATATTATGAACAAACATGTGATAAGATGATATAAGAGGATAATATATGATTTCATAATTATGAATATATTTCCTTAATAAATTAATTACATTCTCTAAACAATTATACATGATATTTGAACATGTTTCAAAGAAGTCGAACCTGAGGTAAGAGAATCTTTAACTAAAACATATTTTTAAATGTTTTAAGGATTTATTATTCTAAATAATTCTCTTTCATGTGCATGTTTTCAAAATGGTTTTTATTAATGTAAATGAATATTCTAAAAGGTTTAAAGAAATTTATCTTTCTCAAGTTTAATATAAGGTAATTTCCTTTAAAATCAACTTCAATGTCTCTTTTAAAAAAATTTAACTTTTTTTACAAATATTACATGAACATAATTTAATGATTTCATGTAATATTAATGATTTGAAAATTAATTTAAAATATTTCAATTTAATTTTCAAATAAATTTTCTTCATATAATATTGCATGGATTGTAAAATAATTAAATGTGATTTCAAAATGGAAATGTTATTTTCTCAAGAATATTTATTATTTTTGAAAGCTTTATGTGTTATGATAATGTTATGGTTCCTAGGAATTTTCATAATGATGGGCGGTTCCATGATAAAATGAGGGTCTGCGAGCCTATTATATCTCTCCAATACATAGGTTAAATGGATTAAATTAACTAGTTAGATTTATCCTAAGATATTATGGGAATATATTGTGATGGTTATTCCAAGAATAACCATAATGGTTAATACCTGAGTAGCCGATACAGATAATTTATATGTATGAGTGATATAAAAATGATGTCACAAGTTACCTTTAGGCTCTATTTTTTCTTTCAATGGTTTTAGAGGAAACTTATGATTTAAAAAAGGTAAACCAAAGGGCATATGTTTTATGGGTGATAAGTATAACTTAGTGAAAATGTCTTCATGGGTTTATAAGTAACCATTGAATAACAATTTTTCGCACTTTTTATGTCCCTTAATGAGATTTTGTACTCATTCCAATTTTTTAAATATTTTTAACACTTATAATGATGTTTATGGAAAAATAAGATGTCATTATGAAAGTATTGAATATGTTTCATGAAAAGAAATCATGTTTTCATTTAAAAGGGATTCCATTGAGAGAAAAAATGGAAACCATATAGTAGTGTCAAAATATAAATTATGGGTTTAATTTTGTATGAGTTTTTACTAATTATATAAAACTATAAACTTGAAAGATATTTGGGTATGTAAGAATCTAACATACCATGTAAAAATGAATAATACATTTTCATAATTATTCATATTTGTGAATTAAATATTTACAACAGTAAAAAATTTATTTACCATGGTTAACGGGTAAATATGGTAAATAAGGGTAAACAAATATTATTATAATAATATTAAATTACCCTATCTTGTTTCATAGTTCTATTAGTTGATACTGTTGACCTCACCGGTTTTGATAATCCCAATTATGCTTTCATATACTTTGATAATATCAATCTAATATTTCTCTATAGATTAATTCTTTCAATCTGTGATCAAAATAATAATAATATTAAAATAATCCCAGAGATAGTTTAATATTTGTTTATCCATGTTTATATAAGTTCTGATGTAATTCTAATCCATTCGGATATGTTGTATATGAAACAAATAAGTATTAAGTTACTGGTCTGCATTTTAGCTAGAGCTACCGGTACTTAGTCTACTGATAGACAGAGTCACCGACACACCAGAGTTACCTGTATGAAGAAAAAAAGTCTGCTGATACATAACAGACCAGAGCTACCGATAGGCAGAAGTCTACCGATAGAACTAGTTCACAGATAGTCACCGACACACCAGAGTTACTGGTAAGCAGAAACAAAGGCTACTAATACAAAACATACCAGAGCTACCAATACACAGAGTTCTACCAATAGATCCAGTTCACAGATAGTTACTGATACAAGTATAGTCACCGATATATCGAACTACCGATAGAAGTATGCTGATAGTATAAGTCTACCGAAAGACTACTGATGAAATGAGCTACCGATGGAGAGACAGCTACCGATGGAACTAAAGTCACCAGTATATGAGCTACCGATGCAAGTTCAAAAGAGCTACCGATGGAAATTTCTATGACACAATGTCCACCGTACACATCTACCAATAGAACACTAATAATTCTTGACCAACCGGTCAAACCCTATACTCTCCATACTATATATTTATTTAGCTAACAGTTACATTTGATTGTTTTAATGTAGTAAATATTATTTAATGATTTCTGTTTCATGTCAGGGAACTGTACCTAGTACCCATGAAAAAGGCGATTATTCTTTTCTACCAAAGCTGAAATCTATAAAGTGGTGGAAAGAGAACACTGAAAACATATTCATGCGTGTTACACGAAAGGCACAGAGAATACACACAAAGGGTGAAAGAGACAAGAGTTGAACAAGCATTCAAATGTGGACCATTCTACATCCATAATCAAAGAATTATGGACATACACGAAGAAACTTATTCTAGAGAAGAACACAAGCTACATCTTGAGTGATGAACTACAACAAGCATTTCATGCACTCAGGCTGCTAAACTGGATTGAGAACCAAGGAAGAAAACGACACTCTGTTTTCGGAACATGAAATCAGAGAAGGACTTAGAATATTTTCTGATAAACCAAACGAGTCTAGAGCTACTCTGATAATCACTAAAGAATTTCAAAGTCAATCTTACTTCTCTTAGTGATTATTTCTTTACATTTTGAGCAGTGTTTGTAACCTATTTATTTTACAAACACACTATCTCTTTTGCTAAACTGGAGGATTCTTAAACCCTCACCCAAACTCAATAACTCCTTTGTTTCCCACTATGGATGGTGGTAGAGGTCGATTAATACCTGAACAGCCTGTGATCTGTTTTTTATTTTTCCCACGAAGAACTGTGGTAGAGGTCATTGTACCTAGACAGTAGTGTACTGTTGTTTACCCGCGATCTAGGGTGTGGATCAATTTTATATAAATTGTTGAGAGGACTAAGTCTCGGCTTGAGACTGAACCTCTTGGTTAACATTTCTGTGTTTTATATTAAGTCTATAAGTATTACATATATATATTTTACATATTCTGCTACCATTAATTTGAAATAAAAATCTATATTAAAGATACATTGATAGTTAAATTAGCAAATGTTTATAGTTATTATAAACCAGTAAGTTAGTTTCAAAAGTTAACTTATTCTTAAAATTAAGATAACTGAGACCTAATAAATCTTTTAGAAACTAATTGAACCTTTACACTCTGTATAGATTCACTACAGTTTAACTTTGCTTTTAAATTGGGGGATTTTAAGAGAAATATTTTTAACAGAAATTTTAATTGGAACTCAATTCACCCCCCCCCCCCCCTCTTGAGTATCCACTCTGACCAACAGATACAAATCCGACCATGGTCATCCTTGGGATGAATTTAGGACCCCATGTAGAAACATAAAATTGATAATGACATTATATATTAATTAATTTAATGTAAAGACAAAAATGACATAAAAAAATATCTTTTATTAAATTAATTTTTACATGCGGTAATATAAGTTATCATTTTTGACAATAAATATTCTTTGGAAATCTAAAACTATTTCCTACAGCATGTTATTTGTTTTATAATTTTTATACATTAAATAAATAATATTATTTATGACACAATAATGGTGAAGTGTTTTCCTCAATAATAAATGATTTAAATAAATATTATTAAAACAATATCTAAAACCTATCCAATTATTATTGGATGATTTTATTTTTTTCATGGGACATATTATCTTCTACTTTATAAGTTTTGGACCTTTATTAATGGAAAATAACTATATAATAAAATAATAGTTTCACTCTTTCCTAAAGAGACCCTCCTCCCCCTTATAAAAAGACCTCACCTCTAACCCACTCCTCACACCTCTCAAGCCCCTTGTCTCACCCAAACCCTACATGAATACACTATAAAGATACCTCTATTACACCTAGAAGCCTTAACTTAGGAACAAGGAACATAAAAAACCCTTTTGGTTCAAACCAAAGAGAGTTACCCGAATTAAAGGTAACAATTTCTCTTAAATTATTTTCTTTTATTTTACTTCTCCAACCCCTAAAAACATTTTTTATTTTATGTTATAAAAAACAGTATCCTGAATATACTAGTATGTTTTTATGAGAATCATTCGAACTACACTTTCACACACCTACATCTAATGGGTAAAGAATATACTATTTCTGTGGATGGAAAACTAACGCCTCACGAAATGATGATTGTTCAAAAATCTCCTACCGCCTCTAATGGTGCAAATTAAGAAGGAAATTTATTTATATATGATATATATTATGTTTATGTTTTCTTTATTCTTATGTATTTTTCATTTATAGCGTACCTTTATGGTTTCCATTATGGGTAAACGCGATAATTTCATTTGGGGAAGTGCGGACTACTGCCCCCATAAAGTGATATGACTCGTTAATTCCATATGTCGAATATATAAAGGATAGATTTAATGACAATATATATGATATTATACTGTAATTATAATATAATTATGTATCATTATGTTTTAATTCCATTAAAATAAGAAATATAAATGAAAGTAGTGTTAATGCGTACGTATGGCTTACCATCTCCATGAACGGTGAATTTCATTTCTTACGTCCAAAATTTATGTACTATTATAAATATATATATATACTTGATATATATGATATATATGATATCTATATCATGAATATCATTCTGGATATAAGGAACTTTTGACCACATGAACAACATATAATTATAAGAAGTCCATTTTTGACTGAAGAACCAAATATCGACAAAAATGGCTGTTATTAACTTAAATGATTATATAATGTTTATAACATTGTAATTAGTAATATTAAAGGAATAATAAACTTGAAAATGATTTTAAGCAAGTAGAAATTATCTTTAGTTTATTATTCAAGAGATTAAAGAATGAACGGGTCAAGTCAGACCCGAGGTAATGGACTTCGTCTCAATCTCCTTTCATTGAGGAATATATATTTTTATACAAAACATTCTTTTATACACTGTATATACACCTTTTACCTTTCATTTAATTAAATGGGAATCTGTTTCTATGAATTGTTTTACTAAACGATAAAAAAGGAATGTTTCTTTTTAACGTAAGCGGTGACAATGACCTTTTCCACCGCTGTGAGTATTATTTGAATTTTGGATTCTTTAATAAGCCGTAATGTTTTTAAAATAAAAGAAAATACAATTTACACTTTTTACATATATTGGTATTGAAAACGGTTTGGATAATGGATTGATTATTTCAATATATTTAAACGATATATTGTGATTGAAATGTATAAATTTTTTTTCTATTATGTTTGTTTTATGTGTTATGAATATGGTATAGTTCTTGGGATTTGTTATTTTTACAGGGGGTTCCATGATAAACCTAGGGCGGGTGAGCCTGAGATAGATCTCCAATGCATTGGGTAATGTGATGGAGGTAAATGTGAATGTTTATCCTTATAGATTTAGGGCATATAATGTGATGGGTATTCCAAATGTAACTCCCTACATAGCTATGATAGCTACAATGTAAGTATGATATGTATTCCCTAAGTTACCTTTATAATTTATGTTTTCTTTGTGTTATTCATAAATAATATTATTTTATGAGGTATTTTAAAGAGATTATGTTATGTATTCAATGATGAACTAATATTTCCATTATTTGTTTTATAACCCTCACTGAGCTTTTTATGCTCATCCCTAGTTTTGAAATGTTTTCATAGGACCTAAAGATGAATAGGGTCAAGGATGGGATCGAGGAAAAGTTATGTTTTCTAAAACATGGGAATTGACCTGACTCTTTTTTTCAATATTTTTTATTTTATGAAAAACATGGAAACTGAGTAGAAGTGTCTACTTTGTAATTTTTGAAATGTAATTCAATAGTTATGGCCTAATTCTCTAAAACTCTAAACCTGAAAAGATCATCAATGTGAATGATTTATTTAAAAAAAGATTATGTAATGTTTAATGTTGGGTACTTATAGTTGATATCAATTGTCAGTTTGGATTATTTTAAGATTTATGGAATTGTAAAATTAATATCCATTAACCACTTTATGTTAATATTGATACGATATAGAATTTACATATTTCCATGTTGCATCCCCAAAGATATCCTTGTGTTCAGAATGTTTTTCCATAGGGGAAACAAGGAAGCTATGTTGGGATAACCTCATGAGGAAGAAAACCTTCCAAATCAGCAACCTGAGATAGTTAGAATTAAAACTAAATAGTTTGTTGCAGTGATAGAATAATTGAATCAGGATATAAATGGTGGAGGTATCCATGCACGAGATCAGTTAGATCAACCATAGAGGAACATGTCAGTAGTGGAGCATTTCATGTGGCAACATCCCCGATCTTTCATAGTATCATCTGACCCTGTGCTAGCAGAAGGGTTAATTAAAGCATTGGAAATGATTTTTAATGTCATGGTATGTTCATAACATCAATAGGTATGTCTCTCTATTTAACATTTTAAGGTGAACTAATCAGTGGTGTTCGATGGTGAAAAATATCTGAGATATTAAAAAGATTGACGCTCTTTATTGGGATTAATTCAAAGGTATGTTTCTTGATAAATATTTTCCTAAAGTGGTTCATCTTAGGATAGAAAATAATCCTATAATTGAGGAAAGAGGATGAATCAGTGGCTGCTAATGAAGAAAAATTCACTCGACTGGAAAGGTATGCTCAAAAATTTCATATGAGATCTTGATAGTAAAATAAACCATTTTAACTCAGGATTAAATCAAATGTATCCAAGGTATTTATCTTATCATGAGTTCAAAAGTTATGAAAAACTTGTTTTATTTGTTGAGATGGTGGAAATAGAGTTTGTTGATGATCAGGTGTTCTTTGAAAAACAATAGAATAAGAGGTCAAGGTGGCAGGGGAAAGGGAATAACTCTTCAAAAAATTCTGATGGTAAGAAACTTAAGTTTACAATTTGTGAATATTTTGGAAAAAATCATGTTGGGGAATGTCTTTTGAATTCTGGTAAATGCTACTGATGTGGTAAAATAGGACATAAAGTAAGTAATTGCACTAAAAAAGCAAGGTAATGGTATGAAAAAAAAATCTAATTTATAATCAGTAAAATGTTTTAAGTGAAAAAAATGGGTCATTATGAAAATGAGTGTCCAACGAATTACTCAACTGAGGGAAAGAATCCAGAATACAACAAGAAAGGGGTTTTTAAGTCCATTGCAACTACTTCAGAAGATGTTGGGTCATCAATTGAAGTAGTATCAAGTACACTATTTGTTTATTCAGATTATACCAATGTGTTTTTTGATTTAGAGTCTACACATTCATTCATTTCTGAGAATATTTCTAGTAAATTGGGATTTCCATATCATGATATGAATCTTGAACATATTGTAAAAACACCGGGAGGAAATTTTGAAACAAAAATAAATTATAATAAAATTATTGTCCTTGTGTGTGGAAAGAATCTACCTGCAAACCCTATTGTATTTCCACTTATCGAGTTTGATGTTATTTTGGGTATGGATTGAATTTATGTTTATCATGCTAAGATATATTGCAGAGCTAAAGATGTTTCTTTTCAGAAATATTTTTAGTTTGTGTAAATGAATTAACCCTTACTTTTGATAACATATCAGAAAGACGAGAAACTAGTAAAAGATGGAAATGAAGGTTACCTCGCATATATTGTTGAAAACAAAAGAACTATTCAGATTAATGATTTTCCAGTGGTAAATTATTACCTTGATGTTTTTCCTGATAATTTTCTTGGTAATATACCTGATTTGGAAGTTGAATTTACTATTGACTTAGTTCCTGATGTTAATCCAATTTCAAAACCCCCTTACTGAAGGGCTCAAATGAAAATTTTAGAGTTAAAGAATCAATTTCATGAGTTAATATAAAGGTTTCATTCAACCTAGCACATCAACATGGGGTGAAACTATCTTTTTTTGTTAAAAAGAAAGATGGTTCAATGAGACTTTTCATTAACTATAGAGCATTGAATAACATCATTGTTAAGAACAAGTATTCTTTCCCTCATATCGATGATTTGTTTGATCAGCTCTAGGGAGATCAGTATTTTTCAAAGATTGATTTGAGGTCAGGGTACCATCAGTTGAAATTAAAGGAAGAAGACTTTCTGAAGACTGCATTTCATACTATATATGGCCATTATGAATTTTTAGTTATGCCTTTCAGTTTAACCAATTGACCTGCTATATTCATGGATCTTATGAATATAATTTTCCATGAGTTCTTGTATAATGTTGTGGTTGTGTTCATTGATGATATTTTGGTTTATTATAAAACTAAATAGGAGCATGAAATTCATTTAAGAGTTGTCCTACAAACCTTAAAAGAAAAGAAACTAATTTGGAAATTTAGCAAGTGTGAGTTTTGGATATCGCAAATTTCAATCTTTGGTAACATTGTTTCAAAAAATAGAATACTTTTTTATCCTTCTAAGACAAAAGTTGTTGAATAATGTCCAAGACCCAAAAATATAACTGAGATCTGTAGTTTTCTTGGTTTGGAAGGTTATTACTAGAGGTTTGTTGAAACTTTTCACGGTTATCTAGTCCAATAACTACGTTAACTCGAAAAAGGTGTTATGTTATTTGGACAAAATAATGTGATGATTGTTTTCAAGAATTGAAAAGAAGATTGACGAATGCTCCAGTTTTGGCACTACCTTCCAGAAACTATTTGGGAAATTAAACTCATTTCTTTTCTATATGAGATACTTTGTCTCAATATCAACATTCTTTGTTGTATGTTAAAGAGATAGTCAGGTTTCATGGTGTTCCCCTCTCTATTTTATCTGATCCTGATCCTAGGATAAATTTTATCTTCTGGAAAGGCCTTTAGAAGTTGTTGGGTGCTAAAAAAAATTTTAATATAGATTTTCATCCTCAATCAAATGGGCAGTCAGAACGAACAATTTAAAATTGAAGGATATACTACGTGCTTGTTCAGTGGATTACTAGGGATGTTGGGACCAATATATTTATTTGGATGAATTTTCTTATAATAAAAGTTTTCATTCTAGTATATAGATGGCTCCATTTTAGGAATTATATGAATAGAAGTGTCGAAATCCAGATTTTTGAGATAATTTAGGTGAAAGGAAGTTGATGGGACCATAATTGGTAGAAGAGATGACATAAAAGGTTTAGTTGATTCAGAAGTACTTGAGAATTTCTTAGAGCATGAAGAAAAGTTATGCGAATAATCGGAGGAAGAATCTATCTTTTGAGGAAGGTGATCATGTATTTCTCAAAGTTTCTCCATGGAAAAGTGTGATGTGTTTTGTAATGAAAGAAAAGATGAGTTCACGGTTCATTAGACCCTATGAAATCTTGGAAAAAATTGGATCAGTTGTGTACATAGTGTCTTTACCTCCATGTTTATCCCAGGTACACAGTGTTTTTCATGTTTCAATGTTGATATGGTATATTCCATATCCATATAATATTTTGATCCCATAGGTAGTTTTTTTAGAAAAGAATATATCTTATGAAGAACAACCTATCCAAATTCTTGACCTAATAGAGAAAGTGTTGTGGAATAAGGTAATCCATCAGGTAAAGGTTCTGTGGAAAAACCATATGGTTGAAGAAGCAACGTGTGAATCTGAAAATACTATGAGGGATAAATACCACCACTTATATGAAGGTGAATAAAAATTGTGAGGATGCAATTTGAAAAATGGGTCAAGGATGTAACATCCCATGTAAATAAAGAATGATAAATTTTCATAATTATTCATATTTTTGAATTCAATATTTACTATAGTAAAATTTTTATTTACCACGGTTAAAGGGAAAATCTGTTAAATAAGGGTAAAAGAATAGAATTATAATAATATAAAACTACCCTAACATGTGTTCTAAACCTATTGGTTGATACATATCTGATCATGGGAATCCTTGGGTCGAATTTTCGACCCCATAGATCCACATAAGAGTGATAATGACACTTTATATTAATTAATTTAATGTAAAGACATAAATGACATAAACAAATATCTTTTAGTAAATTAATTTTTCCATGAGGTTATATAAGTTATCTTTTTGACTATAAATATTCTATGGAACAATAATAATATTTCCTACATCATGGTATTTATTTATAATTTTTCTACATCATATATATAAAATTATTTATGACACAATAATGATGTAGTGTTTACCTTATTAATAAATGATATCAATAAATAATATTATAAATATTTAAAAAATATATAAAACAAGTCCAGTTCTTATTGGATGATTTTATTTCTACCATGAGTCATATTATCTTCAACTTTAATAAGTTTTGGACTTTTAGAAACCGAAAATCATTATATAATAAAATAATATCTTCACACATTCCTAAAGATCCCATACTCCCCCTTATAAAAATCCCTCACCTCTAACTCATTCCTCACACTACTAAATCCCCTTGGCTCGACCAACCCTTTCCAAAATTATCTCTCAAGATCCCTCTCTTCCACCTAGAAGCATTAAATTAGGCAGAAGTTACATCAAGAAACACATTGGGTTCAAATGAAAGAAAGTTACTCGAATTAAAAGTAAAACTTTCTCTTAAATTCTTTTCTTTTATTTTACTTCTCCAACCCCTAAACTCTTTTTATTCTTTTATTTTATAACAAAACCATTATACACAATATACTAGGATTTTGTTATGAGAAGGATTTTAACTAAACATCCACACACCTCCAAATGTTATTTACTATTATAAATACATATATATACTAGATATATTATAAATATATGATATTTAAATCATGAATATCATTCTAAATATAATGATATTTTGACCACGTGAACAACTTGTAGTTATAAGAAGTCCATTTTTGACTCAAGTACCAAATATCGATAAAATGACTGTTATTAACTTAAATGACTATATAATGTTTATAACATCATAATAAGTGAAAAAAAGGAATAATAAACATGGAAAAGGATCCTAAGCTAGTATAAATAAACTTTAGTTTATTATTCAAGAGATTAAAGAACAAATGGGTCTAGTCGGACACAAGGTAAGGGACTTCATCTCAGTATCCTGTCATTGAGGCATTTTTTTTTATACATGACTTTCTTTTATACGATGTATAATCCCCTTTGACTTTTCATTTCATTCAAGGGGAATTTTTTGCTACAAATTGTTTTATTATATGAAAAAGGAATGTTTCTTTTTAACGTAAGCAGTGATAATGACCTTTTCTTATCCTACGACTATTTTTTGATCTTGGGGTTCCCTAACAAGATGTAATGTTTTTAATAGGAAATTAAGTACCATTTACTCTTTTTAAATATATTGGTTTTGAAAATGTTTTTGATAATGGATTGATAATTTCAATATATTTAAATGATATATTGGGATTGAAATGTGGAAATGTTATCTTTTCTTTATCTTTCTTTTATGTGTTATGAATATGTTATGGTTCTTGAGAATTGTTACGTATAAGGGTTGTTCCGTGATAAACCTAGGGTGGGGGAGCCCGAGATAGGTCTCTAATGCATTGGGTAATGTGACGGAGGTAAACGTGAATGTTTCTCCTAAGAGATTTATGGAATATACTGTGATGGGTATTCCAAATGTAATTCCCTACGTTGATGTGATAGCTACAATGTAAGTATGATATGGATCCCACAAGCTACCTTTATGATTTATGTTTTCTATGTGTTATTCATAAATCTTATGATTTCATGAGGTATGTTAAAGAGCTTATGTTATGTATGAAATGATGAACTAATGTTTTCTTTCTTTGTTGTATAACCCTTAATGGGATTTTTATGCTCATTCCAAGTTTTGAAATGTTTTCACATGACCTAAAGATGAATAGTGTCAAGGATAAGATCAATGAAAAGTCATGTTGTCTAAAACATGGGAATAAACATTACTCTTTTTTTCAAGAGTTTATATTTTTTGAAAAAAATGGAAACCGGGTAGAAGTGTCTACCTTGTAATTTTTGCGATGTAATGTAACATTTATGGCCTAATTCTCTAAAAATATAAACCTAAGAAGTTCCTTAATGTGAATTATTCATTTTATTCATGATTTTTTAATGCTTAAGGTCAGGTCCTTATAAATAATGTGAATCCTAGTTGAATTAATTAGATTATGTAATATTTAGATAAAGAGTCCTTACAGTTGGTATCAAAGAAGGATTTCAATAACTTTAGTGGTTAATATGCTATTTGAATGTAAGTTGAAGATCCATAATAACTACAAGGGTTATTATCATATGGAATGTTTTTGAGGTTTTTGATAATATTGGTCGATTTCATAAAACCCAAAATCAACTAATTTATAAGGGGGTTGATAGATTAGATTAGTATATAATATTTATGGTATTTTCTTTACCCAATAGAGTATTTTTATTTTAATAATTAATTTCATGTTTATGTGACGTTATTTTAAACACATTAAGGATATCTTTTCAATATTTATTGAAATATATCATGAATGACCTTCTTATCCCACTCTGTTGACTTAATAATCACTATTATTGAAAAATGTTGTTCAAATGATTTTGAATGATTCCTAAGTATTCAAATCACCTATAAGAAATCGTTTGATTTAACCAACACCTACTCATCTATACAAAGAAATTATATTTTATGTTATATCTTAAATATTATTTCAATATCTCGACTCTTATAACTCTTCCAAAAATTGAAATACTAGATGATGTATGAACATTTACTTTTTAAAAGTAGTAAAACATTCCAAAAGAGGAAGGGAACATAAATAATATCTGAAAATCCATATTCAAGGTATGAATTATTTTCATAACCATAAAATATAAAACATGATTGAATTGATATTTTTGAATTAGGATGATATAATTCATATCTTTGATTGTCCTCAATGAAGTATTAAGAAATAATATGTAGATTCATAGTTTATGAATTATGAAGAACATTGAATGAATAAAATATCTGTATATAATGGATTTAAGAGTTATAGTAAATGTAAGGATAGTGGAATTTTTAAACATAAAAGTACACTTTTGATGATGGGAGTACTTTGGGTGACTTTTATAGAGTTTGAGTTTTATGTAATCTTTAAGTTATCATGAAAAAAATTTGTTTGTGGAAAAAAATTATCCTTTATATATGTGGGAATTATTTTTTAAAGGTATGTATAAATTTATGGTTTATATGATATTTGATTTATTGTTAATTATGGTTTTTGTAATTTGGGAATATATTTTTTTATCAAAATTTGATTTAGTGAGTGGTGTTATCTTGGAACAAGAACACTATAATTTTCGTAAGCATTACAAGAATAAGGTAATTATATTACCATGATATTTTATTTGAGAAAGAAAGGATAAATTGTATTTTGGAGGAAAATATGATTTTTTTATGGCATTATGGTGATTTACAAAAATTACTGGCATATCATGGTGATTATATGTTTTTGGAATATATTTTGTTGATTAACACTTTTAGATTCAATGATGTTATAATGTGATAAATGTTAATATTATATTGGATTAATATTTGACCAAATAATTTTAATTTTTGGGTTTTAATATTAGTTTAGAATATTAATGAGGAATTTTAGTGATAGTTATTTGGGGAATAATCTATGTTAAACTTTGGGTATTACTATCGAATTTTGGAGAATTATTTTTTTCATAATTATATTATCATATCCTAAATTTTTTTTTGGTTAGTACCTAAATTTTGGAGGAATAGATTCTTTTTTCATTTTTTGGGTTTATATATTCATACAAGTGGATTCTAGTGCTTGAATAATTAATGACTCATTGTCTTCATTTTAAAAAAAAGTGTGTTTGTGGTGGAAAATGTATTAATGTATAAAAATATACTATTCATGTTAGTAAATATCCTTGTGTTCTTAGTATAAATTTAAATATAATTACTCAACTCTAGATAAAATGATATTGATATAAACAAGTAATCTATATACATTTTTTACTCAAAAATTAATAGCCTTTTAACCCATCATATATTTAAGGTTTTCTGAAGGTTAAAATTATAATGACCATTTTCTATATAACTCTACATTAGAAATTGATAGTTACTTTTCTCTTCCATGTCCATGTTTTCCTTCATGGAATCCTAGAACATGTTGTCTCAGGTGACCACTGTTATTCCATTTATTTTTTATTACGTGGATGTTTTATTAATACTTTTTTCGATGTGGGTTTTCAATAATGGTATTTAGATTAGTCGGCCCCTAATTACCATCCTTATTTCAAATTGTGAGGATAAAATGTAATAGGGGGCATGTATCAACCTGCGTTTTTAAAAAGAAACACTATGTTAGATAGTGTATAAGATATGGTACATCGAACTTAAATGAACAACGAAATATTATTATTATTTAATATGATAGTCATCTCTTAGACTGTATATTAGAGAGTATTCATGAGACTAATGATCTTATTTTTACACACATTTGTAAAATGTTTTTATACTCACTCAATAGATTTTATAGGTCTAATATAAGAATAAATCAAATTTTTTGCATAAAAATCAATATTTTTCTAAATGAAGGTTTTGAACATTTTTATGGTAACCTTATTTAAAAATAAAATTATACACATTTCAAAATTTCATTTGAAAAAAATAATCTTCTTTTATGAAATTTCAATATCAAAATTTACTTTAGTTTATTTTTTGATATTTTTCTGATAAGATTGATTTTTCAATGAATAGTGATAATATTCCTGTTTTTATTAAAAAATACATTTTTAAAGTATTTTTGGGGTGAAATTATATTTTTAATTAGTATTAAATTTTAGTTGGTTAATTTTTATTTAAATTAATCCATTTTTTAAAATTGATTTTATACTTGAATTTAGTATAAAAACATTGTGTTTTTTAAAAGGTTATTTTTATGAAAAATTGTTTTTCTTTGTATTTTAACAGATTAATTTTAGATAAGTTTCTAAAAAAATTGTTTTAAATTTTAAAAAATTGATTCCATATTTGGAATCAGAGGGTCCAAATTTAGTAAATATGGCCCTTTTCTTTTTTGTCAATATGAATAGTAACTTTGGTAATTTTTTATTAGCATGGTAAAGGGTAAATCGGTTAATTAAGGTAATAGAATAATATAAAATTACCCCAACACATGTCCCAATTTTAGTATATTACATATATTATAACATTAATATCAGAATTTTGGTTATTTAATGTACACTTTTCCTTAAAAATGAATTTGATATTGTTTAAATTAAAGAAAATCACTATTGACGCTCCTTTCCATCACAGAGTCCAAACAAATGGAAATGGGGAATACCTTAAGCACAATGAGGGTAACCCTTTAAAGACCATAAAAAATATTGAAGAAGGCCTAGACTAGGAGCCCATTTAGAGTGAGGCGTGTAAGTAACTTGTGTGTCGTGCAAGTCACTTGCGCTCCACCTATGGGTCGCACAGCTCACTTGCACACCCTATTTTTTCCCAAGGAGCAAGGTGGCCTATAAATAGCCCCGTGGGCCCTCATTTAGAGGGGGGATTTTTCCAGATGTCAAATTCAAGCTCTTATCACCTTAGTCTTCATCTCAACTCTTCTGAAAGCTTCTAAGGTAACTTTTTACCTATAATTGAAGACTTGAAGGAGTAGAATAAGGCCTAAGTGTTTAGAACTCATCAAAACTTGCGCACCAAAGTGTCCAGACCTCCTTAGAAATGGAAACACTTCTGCACCACCCTACCCTTTTGATGAAACTTGTGTATCTCCCTTTTGGAAACATATTAGGATAATACTAAAGGCTTTAGTTTAGTCTTCCGCATGTATTACCTTATAGATTTTTCGTCGCCCAGGTAAACCCATACCACAAAAGTACAATTTCATGTCCAAGACTTGTGCACCAACTTCATTTGTGTGCCTCTATCCCGTTCACCTCTCCTGTTCAAGATATTAGCCCTCAAATTCCATTTCAACGCCATTTATGGCATGGTTCCTTTGTTGTATTCCTTATCTAAAAGGAATTATGTGAGAACCACTCTCAAAACCTCATGACTTACAAGCTTTATGTCACTACGGTTAGAGGTTTCTTCCATATAACCTCATCCTTTAAGATGATAAGATCCTTTAATCTGGGCATCCTCTTCAGGATTAAGCCCCAAGTTCCCTTAGCTTGGGCCTCATTCTCAGGAGTAATCCCCAAGTCCCCTTAACTTGGGCCTCCTTGTCAGGAGTAATCCCCAGTAATAATTTCCTTTAACATTGGGCATCCTCCTCAGGAGAAAGCCCCAATCATAATTTCTTTTGAACTGGGCCTCTTTCTCAGGAATGAGCCCCAATCATAAGTCCCTTTCAATTTAGGCCTCCTTCTCAGGAGTAAGCCCTAAGTTATAATTCCCCTTTTAATTTGGGAATCCTCTTTTGGAGTAAGCCCTGGGTTAAAACTCCAAATCTCCATAATGTACAAATACCTTTATGGACCCTGCTCTTGGGATTCTTTTGTGAAGTAATTCATGGTATTCATCTACATGGGAAGTTATACTTACGTAAGCCCCACATCATTTCTTATGATTGCATCTTTCATTGCACAATCATTAGGTTTACTTATACCTCTTTTTTTCTCACATCAAGAATGATTCATGTGAGATTAGAGTGTAAAAGTAATCATGAAATCTAATTTTGGGCCACTAACCATACATTAGCCTCATATTTCTTCACCAGAACTATGTGGACTTCGATCTTTGCCTTAAAAGTACAGTACGTAGGATGTCTTTCCAAGGTTCAAGACCATCATTCATTAATTATTTTTCATCTCATATGGAGTTTAAATATATCATTCTTATTGAACTACGTGGGTTCAGATTCCTTTTTATAGAGGATACGTAGGTAAACCATCTACAAGTATGATCCCAACTCTGAAATAATCCATGTATTTCTGATTAACAATAAACTTTAAGTGCCCCACTGAGTGGCTTTAAAACTAGTACGGTCATCATAATGGCCATGATATTTATATATAATGTATTGAAGGATTCCATTGACTAAGAATCTCTAATACATACAGATGATTCTCCATTGATGAAGAACCTCAAATACATATAAAAGATTCTCTAAATCCCATACATATCAATCATTTATTTCCATATATAATGGAAATATTTTTTTCATACTTGGTGAATAAATAAGGATTCATGAACATAACATAAATCTATAAGAGAGTCCCAGAGTAGGCAATAATTCCCCCCAAAAAGGTTTAACGAGCCTGACCTCCCATCCTCCTGACCAATGAAAATTCTTAAGCCTCATCAGTCCACAACTAATGAGCACCCTACCTTTGGAATGTAGCTCCAAATGGATATAGAATCATTGGGTGTTTTCAGATCTATGAATAAAACTTTTAGGAACCGAATGGAAAGTTTGAACCATAAACAAACACAGTCATCTCTATTTTGAGACAAAACAGAAAATGGTGAACCTGACAAGAATCCTTAACCAAGTTAAATGACGTTTTACTTATTTGTTAGGCCCCTATTAAACTCAATATGTCGGCCAAAAAAGCAATAAATAAAATATGTGCTCATCCAAAAGATGTAGTCTGGACAGACTTATCTTGATTATGTCTACTATATCAAACATGCACACTTTTCCAT
The DNA here is from genome assembly GCA_963277665.1 of Viscum album. Lineage (NCBI taxonomy): Eukaryota > Viridiplantae > Streptophyta > Magnoliopsida > Santalales > Viscaceae > Viscum > Viscum album. The sequence goes on from OY728145.1 coordinate 1,989,550,886, forward strand.
TATCTCACTGCAACACAAAATGGATTTTTTAAGGTTTGCACCTGTGAATTCCCCGACCGCTACTCCTGCTAGATCCTTATCCACTCTAAGGACGAGATCACCTACTCAGTGTCTTCAATGCTGGGTCTCAAATGCATTAGTGAGGGAATACCTTCAACACGGTACCATCCCGACTCTGGAGGCCACTCAACAAGCCCTCTAAGTTAACAACTCACCCAGGTTGTCCGGACAATGACGACCAGTAGTCAAGAAGCTAGTGGTTCCAACCACTGTCTCCAACCGTTTAGGGTATTTATCCCCGTAATGCGACAACCAGTCCCTCCCATATTACAGTGAGGTGAATCAAGTGGTCAATGAAGGCCTCAGTTCAAGATAATATGAGTCCTTTATTATTAATCCCTCCAACAATCGCCGCTAGACTCGTGCAGTAGTGCACCCACAACATGATGGGGGTATCACCTCTAGGAGTTTGGCATAGGATCCTCAGACCCGAGCGTGCTAGATGAACTGTTAGAGGAAAAATTTGTCCAACAAGGTGTAGGCTCTTACCTCTTACCCCTCTGAAGAAGTCCATCAACCTAACTTGATGGAAAACAATGAGTGGGAATATACACCCGTCCGTCCTAATTTCACTTCCCAGCAGACTCATCTGGAAGTAACACACCAATCCTGCCAGGAAATTACAGCAGACTACTACATGCAGGCACATACACCTATTTATAAATCATCAACTAGTCAACAGGCTCGTCTGAATACATTCAAAGAAGCCCACCAACCAAATGTGGTGACCACCTGTAAATAAGCACATACACCTGACTACACCCATCAATTCTTCCAGCACACTTTTCTACCAGTATTGAAAGAAGTTCATCAGTATTATTTGGTGTCGAACAATCAGTAGGAACATACACCTACAATTCATCAAGCTAACCAACAGTACCATTTGATTGTACTTGGAGATGTCAATTCGAAATCTCTGATGACAAACAGGATGTAGACACAACATTTTTCCCCCACACATGAGTACTGTCAGAATTTACTAATAGGAAAAGGAGGAAAAGAATAGGAACACACACCTACTCCAAACATAGAATAGACATATATTCCCATTCCGGCATCTAAATTTACCAAGAAAATTCTGATAATGGTGAAAGAGAAGAAGAAAATCCCTACCCATATTCAGGATACTTGCTAGAGTATTATAACAACTTCAATGACATCACAGGGAAAGAAACATAAATCCATCCCTATCAGGGGAGTGACTCATCAACATGTCACCCTAGAGCAGATACACACCTCTTTTCCAGTCTAGGAGGGTCATGGGGTATACTCCCCCATGTCATACGGACAATTAAGTCAGGCACATACACCTAATTTAAATGGAGATAGTCAGCTTAATCTGACCATTTCTCCTGAGCTGGCACATACACCTGCCCATAAAAACAACATTTGTCAACTAGTGGTTTCCCAAGTGAGTAAGAAGTCGTACCATAAAAATACCCATCCATCACAGTTAAAAAATCAAGAGCCAATCTGCAATAAGGCCTCACTCAATGTCGGAGTTCTTGAAGCCCTCAGACAATTATCTGTTGCAGCCCAAGGTTCTACTCTTTCATTTCCAAATTCTGGATATAAAAATAATAATTACAAAGATCTTCATCAGACACATCTTCATGAAGTATTGCTTCATGAGAATTCAGCCAATCTTGAAGAATCATCTTTAGATGATATCCATGATAACCCTCTATGTGTCCAGAAGACCAAGGAGAAAAAGGTTTCAACTTTTGTTGTAACCCACCATGGTGGTCCTCCCCATGATGATGAATTTAGCTATAAAAGTCCTATTTGCTATAGTAATTAGAATCGCCTGGAAAATTCTTCAATGGTCAATGTAGTAATGATAAAACCCCCTTATCTTGAGGCACTTGAAAATGTGATGCCAGTCATGTCTGATTCCTTACAGCTAGTAGGTGAAATACTTTCTCAATCAGAAGATAGCCCAGGGTGTAGGTCATTATCCAAACTACCCTTGGGTCATTCATCTTATAATTTGAAAAATTAATCCTCTACCAATCTTATTGAATCTGATTAAGCAACAAATAAGCACCAGCTTTGGTCCAATCAGGTAGAAGAATCTTCATCAAATGACAATGTGGATGTGTTGAATATGAGAAAATAATTGGTGAAAGGTTAAGTACCCGTCATGTTTTAGCCTTTGGCTGACTCTCAGTATGATATTCCAAAAAAATTGACAGAAGATTGTATTCACAATATTCATCTCAACATATGGAAAACACTTTGTCACTTAAAATAGAAAATTATACATTATGATGAATATCAAAATCATGTTAAGGAAATAGAAGGGTTGAAACACCAAATTGACTTGGCATCTCTCTCAGATTCCTGAAATCCAAAGGATAAAAAGCAGCAGAGAGCCCTCCAGTGTACATTCATTGGCACATTAAAAATGTTGCACCATTTAATTACCAATTCCTCATCTAGTATTCATATTAAGGGATGGGGTGTTCATGGAGCATTGCATTTCACAGTAATATCCTATCAACAAAGCCTGGGAAAAGTTGTGTCATTCAATGTTACCGCCCATGAATGGTCATAGCTAACTAGTTTTTTCTGTAATAAAAAGATTGATCAAGAATAGGCCTCAACTAGTTCTTCCCAAAGTCAGGCATATAAAGAAAAATTTATCGAATTACTCTTGCATCAAGAAAATGAGAATATCAAATAGGCTTTTCATTTAGAGCATGAGCATCATCAGGTGATAGAGGTGTCAGAAATAATAAAACAGTCATCTGAGCTAGGTGATTTGAGTGGATATCAGATGATGCATCTGACCAATTTATATACTAAAATATACAAAATCAGCAAAGATTTTAAGAAAGTTTCAGATGTAGCAGCTCAAGATCCACCTCAGCTTTCTTGGTTGGGGATTCTTTTAATCCAAACCTCGGGATCAAAAGATAGGATTCGAGGAGTTGAGCTGGAAAAACAGGAACAGCCCCAGCCCACCCGACTGGGGACCTTTTCAAATTCTCAACCTCTTCCTCAGTGAAAGTCAGACTATTCTCGATTAGGGATGAATCCACAAGATGAACGCAGATCCGAATTATTAGGAAGTTCCCTCCAAATTACGATTCATCAAGAAGTTTCTAAGGGATCAACCAAACAAAAGGCAATGTCCCATAAAGTACATCGAAGAAGGCAACATCATAGGAACACTGACAAAAGGGCTAAAATGTGTTATGCATCAATAAATGTCATCAATTTCTTTTTCACTGATACCCTAGAATGTGAGGTACACTCAGAGGAATTAGAAGAATAATTTCATGTTCAAGTGGTTGTTTACACAAAAAAAATGAATAAGGTGTGTGTACCCAAAATCAATGGCTTACCCAGAATCTAGGTATGCCTTAAAAATAACCAACTCCCCCCTCTCAAAAAGGCATCCAACAAGGGAAATGGAAAACTTCAGGTTATATTCCACCCTACCATTGGAGACGGCCAATAACTCTCATTAGAGGAAAGGTTCGCACATCAATAAGGAGAAATGAAGAAGTTAAGGGGGGTTAAATGAAAAACAACTTCAAGGTAGTCTTCCTCCTAATCATGCTGGAGTTAATCAATCAAGGAAATTTTATACAGCTTTTGGGATGGATCAAGAATATCCTCCTTTACAATTACACCCTCACAGGTCCAATCCTCTGGGTCATATTTGACAGCAACCGGCAATACTACCATCAGTGGTTGTACCGGTCGCCACACCCATCGAAACTTCAGTTATTTCACCTACTCGGGTCCAGGATCAACCAGAAATTTATCAAACATTAATGTGTACCATTGAGTCATTAACATCTTGGGTGGAAGATTTGGAAGGACGATGTTCACCAGTTCAATTGGAAAAGAGATCTTACCCTGAATGGGGGGATGAAATTCCTCCCCCATCAAATTTTGTGAATACCTCATTCCTAATTTTTAATGTTTCGAGAGATTGAGAACAACACTTAACACATTTTGTTTATCTTTGTGATCCTATGATGGGAACCCCTCAACAAAAATAGGTAGTTAAGCTCGGGTGTTTTGTGTAGTCATTACAAGGACCTTCTTTTGTCTGGTATACAAGTTTGCAATCTCGGTCAAATATTTGGTGGGAAGATCTCCGTCAAAAATTCCTTCTTCAATTTAGCTTAGCATTACCAAAGATGACAGTTTTTTATCTTACCAATTGAAAACAACGGGAAAATGAAAGAGTTTCAGATTTCATTTCTCGCTAGAATTTATTAACATATTCCTTAAGATTAGCATTCCCTCAAGAAGAGTTACTGCCAATTTGTGTAGAAAATATGCATGATGAATTACACACACCATTGATCCTTGTGAAATACATAGGAGTGTTTCGAGACCTTACTCCAATCGCTCAGTATATATAAGACTCCCTTTTATAGACTAAGGCTAAAACATGTGTAATTCCATTAGTTACAAGAGGGAGAATAGGAAAGACAAAAGATGCTACAGTTACACTTAAATAAGCACCTATACCGGCTTCCACTTCAAAACCTTCATCATATCGAAGGGCTCCACCTCCTGATCATCAACAACAATGGTCGCCTTGTCAAGATGATCAAAGAGATCAATGGAAGAAATAGTTTTAGGACTTATAGAAAAATGTTTATTCTTTCTAGAATGAAAAATTTCTTAGTTACTTCATCTCGGCTCTAAAAAATAATCTGGTTCAGTTTCCAAGGCCCAAAAGGCTGAACAAGAAATAAGATGAATACATCCATGACTATTTCCCATTTCATCAGATGTTGGGGCATCCCATTCAGGACTATTTTGTCTTCAAAGACCTCCTACAAAAGATGGTGGACTCTGGACAAGTAAAACTGAAAGGCTCTTCAGCCCAGGTAGCATGTGTTACTACAACTGATCCATAAGAAGAAGGCTAGTGGAATGAAGTCAAAAGTAAAAAATGCACAGAAATATAATGATTGGATGGTTAGAAAAACGATCAACTGAAATCATTCCATTTTACTAACGTAATTAAATCAACCAATTGTTTATTTTACTATTTATGCCACAGGAAAACCCCCTTAATTAGGAGAAAAATCCTCAAAGAATTGGCATAATTTTAAGAAATAAGAGCAGTTAGAAGAATAATATATCATGTCAAAGCCCAAGTTTTCTTTGACTCTAGCAGATTTTATGCCATCTGCTTTAAAAGAACGAGAACCACCCCACCAAATTGCACAGCCTGAACTGGTTCCTCAGGCAAAATCTTCATCAGATGAAAAATTGATCTTTGGTTCTGTTAACATGATTCATTTAATGGATACCTATTCCAATGACATTTTCGATCATGATGATCCTAAGTTACCTGTATCTAATAGTGGAATTGGAGGAAGAGACCGAGATCTAGGATATAGGGGAAGACATTGGTATTACAGAAGCCACTATTTCCATCCTACCCCTGATAGAACTGTATATGTATTAGAAACTTGTGGAAAATCCCCTTAGTGGGCTCAACAAGAATAAGAAAGTACTTCCACACATTGAAGATTCAGTCCTAACATAGTTATTTTAGAGGACCAGTTAGAGGTTACACCTTCTTCCTCTCAGCAAATAGATAGACCTAGTCGGTGTAATCTACCAAATCCAGGAGTGTTTCCAATTCCTACCCTGATACATGATGCATCTACTGCCAAAGCATCAAATTCCGAGGCACGTGCAAAGCCACATTTTTGTGATGAGAAACGCAGACCTTTGGACCAAAAGTGTGATGTCTTGAAACATCTGGCCAAATTACCAGCCATGTTATCAATTATGGATGACTTATATCTATCAAAAGATCTTTGGGAGGTGCTTATTGAGGCTTTTTCATGTCCTCAAGAATTCGAAACTGAAATTGTTGCAGCTGAGGTCTACCGTATAGAGAATGATCCTACAGAATTCCATGCAATGATATCTTTTATAGATGAAGATGAAGATGATGTTTTACACGTACATATCAGACCTTTGTATCTATCTGGAAAATTCAATGACATAGCCATCTGATGATCTTTTATTGATAATGGATTAGTAGTCAACCTCATTCCTATTCATGAACTTCGTCGATTGGGCCTCACCGAATATGATTTATCTCATTCTACTTTGATGTTTCAAGGATATTATAAGAATGAATAAGAACCTCTGGGTGAGATTACACTCATAATTTAGTTTGGAGACCTTGTTTCTAATTCAGATTTCATGGTTGTTTATCATAATTTAGTTTGGAGACCTTGTTTCGTCATACCATCAATGTCTCCAAAATTGTTTCAATGGTCAAATTGGAAAATTTTATGGTGAAAAGAATCCATTCAAAATGTGTGAATCTCAATACATTGAGGAATATTTTTATCACATGGAGGGAGAGAAAAAATCCATAACAAAGGAGGTCACCAAAATTAATGCTCCAAATGGTTTGGAAAAGATTCCAGTAAACCCATTCATTCATGTGAGTAAAAATTATGTGTTTCATATTAGTCAAATTGACAAGATAGACCAAAATCCAACCACTCTTATAGAAAATTCAATAATGTCAATTATGGTAATAAAGCCAGATAGCATGGAAGAAATTGTTGATTCACCAAACAGTTATTAAATCTTAAATGGATATGTCTTCATTTCTTCTGCTGAAATCCAGAAATTCTATACTTCATCAACCAGGCCATAAGAAGTTATAGAAATACCAGAGGAAAACAATGATGTCGATTCTCAATCCACCATATCTTCTCTATCACCCCAGGAAGACCCTTCATCATCAATAGGGTCAGAAATGGCAGCCTCTTCTTCAAGATTTTCAAATTTTAATTTCTCCCTTGACCATGTAAATTCTGTTTCATCATCTAGAATGCATGTAGAAATAGAATAATCAACACATATTGACGAAGAAGAAGAAAATCTTAGGGATGCTCGTCCAGCATTTGAAGAGGGTATCTCTACAACTATGGATGAACTTAGAGAAATAAATATGGATACAAAAGAAGTTCCACACCCTACTTTAATTAGCGCAGCTATGACTCTTGAAGAGAAAGAAATGTATACATCATTTCTAAAGAAAAAGAGAGATGTATTTTCTTGTAATTATACAAAAATTCTATGTCTTGATCCCGATGTTTCCACTCATAATTTGTGTTTCCCAGAAGAACATCGAAGATTGAAGCAAGCAGCAAGAAGAACACACCCAACTTATGCCTCCAAAATTGAAGTTTAAGTTGATAAGATTATCAAGGAAAACTTCATTAGAGAAGTTCAGTACCCCAAATGGATGGATACTATTGTCCCTTTGAATAAGAAGAATGGAAAAATTAGAGTTGACATTGACTTCAGAGATCTTAATCGGCATTGTCCCAAGGATGATTTTAGAGTTCTGATCACATAACACTTAATTGATGCAATACCTAGCTACGAAGCTCTTTCCATCATCAATGGTTACTCTGGGTATAATCAAACATGAATGGCCCTATAAGACGAGGAGTATATAGCCTTCAGAGCTTCTCAAGGTGTGTTTTCCTATTGGGTTATTCCCTTTGGCCTAAAAGATGCAGGTGCAACGTATCAACATGCCATGCACCATATCTTCAAACCATTTTTAGGGAAATTTGTTGAATGTTATGTGGATGATTTTGTGGTTAAATCTAGACAATGTTCTGATCACTTGTCCTATTTGGAAGTAATATTCAACAAACTTCGACAAAACAATTTAAATATAGCCCCCTTGGAATGTGCTTTCGAGGTAACCTCATGAAAATTTATCAGCTTTGTTGTATGCCATCGTGGTATCAAAGATGATCCTAAGAAGAAAAAATAAATCCTTGACATTTCACCTCCAAGAAATTTGAATTAGTTAATAGGAATTCAATTAAACTTTGCCTATATTCGGTGTTTCATTGCAAATTTGGTAGGCAAGTGTTTACCCTTCACCAGATTAATGAAGAAGGGTGTCACCTACTAGTGGACTGAAGAATGCCAAGAAGCATTTAATACCCTCAAGAAGTATCTCTTGAGTCCACCACTATTAATGCCACCTGTTGAAGGAAGACCACTTATTTTATATGTGACATCTTTAGAGGGATCATTGGGTGCCTTCCTTTCCCAAAAGAATGATGCTGGGAATGAAAACAATGTTTACTATCTCAGTTGGACTATGCTTGAGGCAGAAACTCGATATTCAAGTATTGAAAAGTGCGGCCTAGCATTAATCTTTGCTGTTCAGAAATTAAGACACTACCTGTAACATCATGAGGTCCAATTGGTATCCCACAATAACCTGGTCAAATTTATCCTTAGTCATCCAAGGATCATAGGACATCTGGCAAGGTGGGAAGTTATTCTGCAGCAATTTGATATCCAATATGTGTCTCAAAAGGAAATAAAGGGTCAATATCTAGACAATTTTTTTGATGAAATCCCATCTATATAAAATACATCTTTCAATATTAAACTTCATGTTGTGGAAGTCTTATCTATTCATGATAATCCTTAAACATGGTAAATGTACTTTGATGGTGCCTCCAGAATTCTAACAGGGAAGAAAATGGAGGATCCTAGATTCAACAAAGTTGGGTTAGGAATCGTTCTTATTTTGCCAGAAAAGGCAGTGCTACCCTATTCCTTATTATTGTTGGAAGTCAGTACAAACAATGAAGTAGAATATCAAGCTCTTATCACAGGCTTGGAATTGGTGCTTTAGGAAAAGGTGAATCACTTGAAGGTAAAAGGTGATTCAGATTTGGTAATCAAACGAATCATTGGGGATTATTCCATCAGAAATGAAGAGTTACTCCCTTTGTGTGATTACGTCATAGAGTTAATTGAAAAATTTCCCTAGGAACCGACATTTTCTTATGCCCCGTGATCACAAAATTCCCAAGATTATTCACTCTCTTATGTATCCACAACCCAGACAGATCCAAATCAGGACGAAACAATCATCAGTATTGCCCACCATCGTATAGTTTCACCTTTTGTTCAAATGAAAATAAAATAAATAAATGAAATCAGTCCTATTTATGAACCATATGGTCATACTATAGGAATTATGAAACCTATCAGGTAATACCTTCAAAATGGAACACTCCCACCTGATAAGGATGGGAAAGAACAAGTTCAGTGATACGTGCTCAATTTTACTCTTTATGATAGCCCATATCACCAAACAATTCTCTACAAGTGAGGTTTTGATGGAATTATCTTCCGATTTATTGATGGTGAAGAGACAATGGTTGTATTGAATTAAGTACATGTATGATTTTGTGGTGCCCACCAGTCTTGACATAGGATTTCTGGTCAAATTCAAGGGCTTCGATATTTCTGGCCTTCAATGATGCAAGATTTAGTTGATTTCACTAAGAAGTGTCATTGTTTCCAACTATGTTCCAAAATTATTCATCAACCCCTAGAGTTTCTTCATAGGGCTACATACTCCTAGCCGTTTTCTACATGGGAATGGATGTAGTAGGACCTTATCCTCCAGCTATAGCTAAAAAGTTTAATTATATTCTTACTACTTCTCACTTATTTTCCAAATGGGAAGAGGAAATAACTCTCAAATAATTCAGTGTTGAAATAATTGTTAGCTTTGTCAATTATAACATCATTACCAGATTTGGTGTTCCTCATACCATATTGATGGATAATGGCACCAAATTTTGTTTATCCGAGGTAAGAAAATTGTATCAAGAATACAATATCAGATCCAACCATTCATTTCGGTATCATGCAACAGACAATGGTCAAGTAGAGGATTTTAATAAGAATCTTTCAAAAATACGTCAAACGATGGTGGAAAAAGATAAGAAGTCATGGCCTAATAAACTTTTTCAAGATCTATGGGCTTATCGGACTACCACTCGCACAGCTACATGATCAACTCCATATTCATTGGTATATAGAACGAAAGCAGTCTTTCCTATTAAAGTCCAATTGCCTTCTCAAAGAGTATCCATTTGTGACCATTTATTTACAGATGAACAATCTAAAAAAGTGATTGGATGAATTGGAATGACTAGATAAAAAAATATTGTGCACACTGCACCATTTAGAAGTCTATCAGAATTGAATGGCCCAAGATTTTAATAAAAAAAATTATCTTCGTTCAGTAATTCAAGGAGAATTGGTATTGGTACTCAGAACCCCAATTATATCGGGAAAGAAGCCTCCAATGCTGGAGCCAAAGTGGGAAGGACCTTACTCAACACATAAAGTCTATTCCAATGGAGCTTATTCTTTAATCTCAATGGATGAAGAACTCATTACAACTCCAACCAATGAAAGATTCTTGAAGAAGTATTTTGTGTAACAAAAATACAACCATTTTCCTTGCTTTATGACATTAAACCGCATAGCCCCCTCTATCGTCCAACATGACGTTAAACTGTGTGCCCTCTATCATCCAACATGTCGTTAAACTTTGCATCATCCGAGCTGCAGGACGTTAAACTACCAAGAACCCCATGTCTGTGACACATGACAATAAACTGTGATCGCTGCATGCACAATTTTCTTTTAAACTCTTTTGTCATGCGTGCCCCGGGAAGCTAACCACGCATAAGCCCCACACCATCCTATGTGGTAGCATCTTTCACGACATGATCTCCGGGTCTATTTTTGCCTCTTGTTTCTCACACCAAGCATGACTCACGTGAGCTAAGATTAAGCTTTAACCATGACATCTTCTATGGGCCGCTAACCATGCTTAAGTCCCAACATCATCTTCGGGTCATTGTACTCAAGTACACCCCGATCACCGAATCCCTCTCAATTGAACTATGTGAACTTTGATCCTTTCCTCCTAGGCCGGGTATGTAGGAAACCTCCTGAGGTTCAAGCCCAAAAACACTTTCTTTACATCCATTCACCTCTATCCCATACGATGTTGATCCATGAAGCCCTCATCAACCATCTTATTCACATTTGTTCACTTTCATCCTATATAGCGTTAAACTATGTACGTCCTATCATCCTGGCTATACGACGTTAAACTATACAACCCCCCATTGTCCTTGTTGCAAGACATTAAACTGCATAGCACTGGTCCATGCATATGACCTTAAACTATTTGCACTTTTGACCTGTATGACAAATAAACTGCAACAATCCCTAATACCCTCACTCGAGATGAATCATCATTGACATGGTCTCTAACCATGTCATGTTTCTAGAATAATGTTTTTCTTTATTCTCATCTTTATGAGATACGCAGTGACACCCAAGTATTTAATCTTGGGTCCGTCCCTTATTGCAATAAAGTCATCTTTACCCCTCATATGTATGTACCAAATCTGTACAAATGGAATTTCAAGAACTACGTGTAGATTGATTCCCATCTTCATGGGATACGTAGGAATACTTGAGCATTCCTCGAGTCCAACCCCGATCCTTTGGGCCTAACCCAAAACTCCACTTTAGTTTACTTGGCTAAAAAGTCCTCCTGGGAGCACATGGTGTGATATGGAACACCCTAGTATTTATTCACATCAGGTTTATAACAAATTCATGATGTGTCTCCATCACTATGGTCTGTGTAACGCCCCGACCCCAGTTACCCAGAGTCGGTGCATTATTACATAACATTGGCATGATGACAAGAAAGATAAAATCTCGAAAGACCGATTGGTTTAGTAGCCTTGGAAACACTAGATATATTCATAAAGTTTTACATTACATCATAAAGTGAAAAAATACTACAACAACATAGTCTCCATATTCCACACTCATATCCCCACATAAAATCTCTACAGTTCATTCATAACTTACTTCTTCACATCATGGGAAAAATAAAAAATAGAAAATGGGTGAGCTCAAATGCCCAGTAAGGATAAAAATATAGCGGAAACTTTCAAAAATAAGCATAAACATTTAAGGCAATGTATAACTAAAACAAAATCCTTTTAAACATGAACTTCAACATAGTATGGAAAAAGTAAAATGAAATAATGCCATTTACTTATTCACATGGATATTCTACTAATCGAATAATCACATGAAATATCAATAACCACTTTCATAATGATGGAATGCATAATGCCAGACTATCATAACCACATAGCCAATGCCTCATGCCAAGACTACAAATAAGATTTTTCCAAGGCCTTGTTCCAAGACACTAGTTTGTCTCATGAGACCTACCGATGCATCAAGGAGCTATAGCGGGCTCCACCCGTCACATATTACGTCCAATGCATTCCCATATGAAAAGGTTTAAACATAACATAAACATTCGTTTTAAAACTAGCACACGAAATGTCAATAATTTCACCATAAACTATGAATGGTATAAAAATAGCACATCCATAGTCTAACATATCACAAAACCTTCAATACAATATATATGCTTTGTATCATAATAAATCAACTTCAAATAAGCGTAAAATCCATCAAAGGATGTTGACATAGATGAAATCAAAATTCTTTTTAGAGAAATATATCTTTCTATTTTTGAAATCATTTAAGAGTCATATATTTATAAAATAAAACATTTTCTTTGAAAATATTCTTATAATCTTGTAAGGGAAGCTTTGACGATTTTATAACGGCGTAAAATAACCGCAACCGTCGTTTATGTTAAAAAAACATTCTTACATTAATTCTGTCGAAAAGGTTAGAAGCACCTTGTATAGAAAATGACCGAAAGCTTCCATTATAAACCTCTTATAAAAAGTCAAAAAAGGGTATAATTGACTTTAACGCATATTATTTTAAAGAGTAAAATCTGTTTGAAATACATTTTGAAGAAACCTGGCTGTGGATGATAATGAAATCCCAGTAGATAATTATGTATAAACAACCTCGGATAACGAAGAGATTGCGAAATAACCCTTACCTTGTACTTTTCCTTGGTTGGGGTAGGTTAAACTCCTTTATAATGGTGAAATAATTGTTATTAAATTATACAATAATCATATACATTCCTTTGATATCATATATGATCTTTTAGCATTTCTTTGTTAATAATATCTTAGTATTATCGTCGTTTCGGGTGTTAACTTACTCGTTTTCTTTTATATGTTTTGTTACATAAGCCATGTTTTTCAGGGATAGGTTGTATATTATTTATATACATAATGATATCAAGTCCTTAAACATAATTTTTAAATCATCAAATGATAATTATACTTGAATGGATACGATGGAGAATGAATCTCATCGCATTCGTGGAGACGGTAGTCCGTAGGTACGCACGAGTGACAATATCATTATTTTGATAATAAAATAATATATAAATGGATGTTATATCATATATAAATAATCATTAACATGTTATATTTATTATTTACATGAGTTACACATCATTATTATACGCATCCAAACAATAATATATTGAATAACAATTACACCACGATGTGGAGACGGTAAGCCGTACGTACGCACGTATGGTGACATGTTTTTCAAAGGGTGGATAGAATACTGACTATGGTTGTAACATATTTATAATAACCTCACAGTATATATATATGATACTGGAGTTATTATTTTATAATGGTAACAACAAAGGAAGAAGAAGTGGAAGAAGAAAGGTACTTGAGAAGGGGTGGTGAAAACATTACCTCTTCTTCGGGTTCTTCCTTTTGATTTGACCAAAAAGGATCCTTAGGATGGATTTATGATCAAAATAAGGCCTCTAGTTTGTATTTATAGATGTTGGAAGAGTATTTGGGTAGAGTTTGGCCGAACCAAAAGGATTTTAAGGTGTGAATAAATGAGAAGGAGGAGTACCCTTTTATAAGAGGGGTGAGGGGCACCTTTGAAAAAGCTAGAAATATTAATTTATAATAAATTCATATTCGGTTTCTAAAGGCTCCAAAGTGTATTATTTAAATTTTAAGGAGGGGATGGGTCGAAAACCACTCAACAAATTGAATCTAGACAGGTTTGGGTACTTATATTAACCTTATCTTTAAGTATTAACTCTAAGTTAATTAGTTTCACTTTTACAATGTCTCTTTGTATTTTTTTATTATATGGTTAATAAAATTACTATATACATCCAAGAGACCAAAAAGTTGTACATTAATGATATAACTATCATGATATAAATCTCTTGGCCGACCCTTAGATTTTTAGGAATTTAATATCAGTTGATAATATAATATTTGTTTGAAAAACTCTTTTATGTCAATTTTGACACTATTCAATAGTTGATTTTTGTGAAAAACATACCAGGATGATTACTTCGAAAAAATTTAATTAAATCAATCCTAATATGTTATATTATCCTATAAAATTATTTTAATTCATTTAAAGTCTCAAATTATATTTATTTGGGTATTTATAATATCAATTATTTTAAATTTTCACAATTATGATAATTACTGCATCATCATTGTGTCATAAATAAATTAAATTATGTAATCTCTAAAAATTATAAATAAAATATAATTATTTAGGAAATTGTTTTATATTTCTAATGAATATTTATAGTCGAAAATCCAATATATATAACTCTATTTAAAAATTGTTTTTCTAAAAGATATATTCTTATGTAATTTTTGTACTTATTTTAACTTAATTAAAATTAAGTGTCCCTATCATCTACAAGTGGATCCATGGGATCCCAAAATCGACCCAAAGATGCCTATGGTCGAACATGTATCAACCAATGAGTCTATGACATGTTTTATGGTAATTTAGTATTATTATAATATTATTTTTTAACCCTTATTTACCGTATTTACCCTTTAACCATGGTAAATAAAATATTAACCGACGTAATTATTCAAAATGTCTAAAAATAAAAGTTACCTATTTACACAATTTGAACATCCTGATTAAAAATATGGAATCCAGTTTTCCAAATTCAACACACAGAAGTGGCAGAAATTAATTTAAAATTAATTACCGTTGTTAAAACAAAAAGTGTGTTTTTAAGAGATAATAATTATCAAAAGATTGACACTTGTTTATGTCCGGTTTAATTGTAAAATTATGTCCAATGACCAATATTTAATTAAATGGTAGAAATATATTCTGAATATACTTTAAAACCACCAAAATTCATAATTTATCACTATTAATTATTTTGATGAAAAAAGTTGTTTTTAATTAAAATTTAGTAATTTTGACTATTCATCAAAATATTAAAGTTATCCGAAAAGCACAAAAATTTCACCTTAGGCTAAATTCGATATTCAAAATCCAAAAATGAAGTCTATTTTGAAATATAAAATATATATAATTTCAAAAAGTAGGTATTATTATTCATAACGGCTAGTTTGATTGGTTATGGTGTGTTAGAACTCGGTGTTGCGTACAACACACGCTATCACATTATTCAAAGAGAAGCGTACCGTAGAAGCTTGGGGTGTTACATTCTCCCATCCTTCAAATAATTTCGTCCTCAAAATTTCTAGAATACTTTATCACATGAAAAGACTCGGGTGGTTCTTCATCATAAGGTCCTCGGGTTCCCACGTTGCCTCTTTCATCTTATGGTTTCTCCACAAAACATTTACCAGACGCGTCGTCCGGTTTCTCAGTACTTGTTCTCTCGTATCAAGAATTCTGATGGGCTCTTCACAATAAAACAGATCAGGTTCCAGTTCTAAATCCTCATAGGTGTGTACATGCATTGGGTCAGGCATGTATTTCCTCAACAGAGATACATGGAACACATCGTGAACTTTGGAGAGACTTGGCGGTATTTCCAATCGGTAAGCTACAGCCCCAATTCATTCTAGAATTTCGAAAGGTCCAACGTACCTGGGACTCAATTTACCTTTCTTACCAAAACGTATGACTCCCTTCCATGGAGATACCTTTAGGAAAACATGATCACCAACTTGAAATTCCAAATCCTTCCTTCGATTATCGGCATAGCTCTTCTGCCTACTTTGAGCTGCTTTGATGTGATTTTGGATTACCTTCACCTTTTCCATCATTTCCTCCACCAGTTCTAGACCTACAAGTTTTCTTTCACCAACGTCATCCCAACAGGTTGGTGTGCGACATCTTTTTCCGTATAATGCTTCATATGGTGCCATCTGAATACTCTAATGGAAGCTATTGTTATAGGAAAATTCTACCAGAGGTAAATATTGATCCCACATACCCTGAAAGTCAAGTGAGCAAGGTCTCAACATGTCTTTTAAGTTTTGAATAGTCTGTTCTGATTGTCCGTCTGTCTGAGGGTGGTAAGCAGTGCTCAAATTAAGTTCAGTATCCAGGGATTTCTGAAGACTTTTCCAGAATCTTGAAGTAAAATGGGGATCACAATAAGAAACAATCGACAGGGCTACTCCATGAAGTCTCACAACATCATTAATATATAGTCTTGCTAGACGTTCCAGGGGTAGATCTTCTCTTATAGAAAGAAAATGTGCTGACTTGGTAAGAAAATCAACAATAACCCATATTGCATCGTTCCTTCTAGGAGTCTTTGGTAGCCCCATGACAAAGTCCATCGTAATATTGTCCCATTTCCACTCCGGTATGGGAATAGGTTGCATGACTCCTCCAGGGTGTTGCCTTCCAGCTTTCACTTGTTGACAAACGATACATCTTGACACAAAATCAGCAATCTCCCTCTTCATATTGTCCCACCAAAAATGTTCCTTCAAATCTCTATACATTTTGGTGCTCCCAGGGTGTATAGAGAAATTGGAACTATGAGCATGATCCAAAAATTCCCTTTTTATATCAGGTATATCGGGAACACAAAGTCTCTTCTCGAATTTCAAAATTCCATCTTCATACACAAAGTATCTCAGTCTCCCATCATTCACATCTTTAATCTACTTTTGAAATTCTTCATCATCGGTCTGAGAACTCTTAATCCTTTATATTAAAGATGGTTTTCCAACCATTTGAAAGAGAATTTATGTTTCTCCTTCCCTAGTTATTCCCATGTCCGTCTTCACTAGATCCATGAAAATTGGATCCCTTTCAATTCTCATATTGTTCAAAACTCCATGATCCATTCTGCTCAAAGAATCTGCCACCTTGTTTGCCTTCCTCGGGTGGTAGTGTATCGTACAATCATAATCCTTGAGCAATTCAAGCCATCTCCTTTGCCTCATGTTGAGTTCTTTTTGTGAGAAAATATACTTCAAACTCTTGGGATCAGTATAAATCTCACATTTTTCACCATAGAGGTAGTGCCTCCATATCTTCAAAGCAATGATCACAGCTACTAACTCGAGATCATGAGTAGGATAGTTTTGTTCATGAATTTTCAACTGTCGTGATGCATAGGCAATAACTCTATAATTCTGCATAGGGACACAACCAAGTTCTTTCTTCGATGCATCACTATAAATAACGAACCCATCATTCTCCGATGGTAGAGTCAATATAGGAGCATTGACTAATCTTCTCTTCAGTTCTTCAAAACATTCTTCACACTCTTTTGTCCAAACAAATTTAACCCCTTTACGTGTGAGCTTTGTTAATGGGTAAGTCAATCAGGCAAAATTCTGGACGAAACGTCAATAATAACCTACCAAACCAATAAAACTACGTAACTCATTTATACTCGTAGGTGCTGGCCATTCTTGGATTGCCTTGGTCTTAGAAGGATCAACAAAGATTCCATCTTTAGTGACAATATGGCCAAGAAAAGAAATCTCATGAATCCAGAATTCACACTTGCTAAGCTTTCTATATAATTCATGTCTTCTCAGAGTCTTCAGGATAATACGCAAGTGATTTTCATGATCTTCGTAGCTTTTGGAGTATACCAAGATATCATCAATAAATACCACCACAAATTCATCGAGATACTCCTTGAAAACTCTATTCATCAGATCCATGAATACAAAGGGTGCATTAGTCAATCCAAAAGGCATTACAGTAAACTCGTAATGCCTGTACCAAGTTCGAAATGTTGTCTTTGGAATGTCTTCCTTCTTCACACACAACTGATAGTATCCAGATCGAAGGTCAATATTTGAAAAGTATTGAGCTCTATGCAGTTGGTCAAATAAATCATCAATGCGTGGTAGGGGATACTTGTTCTTTATTGTTATAGCATTGATCTCCCTGTAGTCGATACATAACCTCATAGATCCGTCTTTCTTTTTAACAAAAATAATAGGGGATCCCCATGGAGAAACACTAGGGAAAATAAATACCTTATTACTCAATTCCCCTAGTTGTTTCTTTAGTTAAACTAATTCTACAGTGGCCATTCTATAAGGGGTATTTGATATAGGCCTTGATCCAGGAATTAAATCAATGGAAAACTCAACATCTTGTTCTGGAGGATGTCTAGGTAAATCTTCCGGAAATACATCTAAAAATTATTTCATAATAGGTACATCCTCTATTTGAACATTCCTTTCCTCACCCACAGTTATTTCATTCTCTTCCTCTCCAATAATTGAATTTAGTTGACCTACTGGGGGTGGATCTAAATAAGAATTATGTGGTGACGATTCTGCTCTAAAGATAAGGTGTTCCTTATCATCATCATCAAGAATCATAACCTATTTCTTCTTACAATAAATCTTCGCATCATAGTCAGAAAGCTAGTCCATACCGAGGATTATATCAAACTCAATCATAGGTATGACGACGAGATCAGCAGATAAAGTACATTTATGTGCTCTAATGGGGACTGATTCACAAAATATTGTTGCAATGATACTTCCCTTAGGAGTTTTAACTGAAAAATCCCTTGTTAAATCAAATTAGGAATATCTAATTCTCTTAGAAAACTGGGAAGATATGAAACAATGCGATGATCCAGAATCAAATAATGCATTTGCTAAACTTGACGAAACCATTAAATTACCTGCCACCACGTCTTTCAGAGCTTCTACCTCAACAGTAGTGATAGCATAAGCTTGGCCTTGATCCCTTGGCCTTTTCTGAGGTAAGTTATCCTGACGCTTAGGACATTCATTTGTATAATTCCCCATCTCCCTGCGATTGTATCACTGAACATTGGTAGCTTCCTTCTTCCCCTTTCAATCACGGGCTTGGTGGCCTTTTTCTCCACACTTGTAACAGACTCCCATTCCCTTCAAGCAAGTACCGGGGTGTTTCTTCCCACATTTACCATAGGATGGATATTCAACCTTTCCCTTCTTCCCCTTATTTCCATTCCTAGATTGATCAGGAGGTCTCTTCTTCTATTGCTTTTCTTTAAAGTCATAAGACTTAGAGAATTCCTTTTCGGTCTTGATAGCACATGAGACAATGACTTCGTACGATGAAAAGGATTGTGAGACTAATGCTTGATGGAGAAATGGTTTTAACCCATCAAAGAAATAATCAATATTACTTCTTGGGTTACGTATATAATCTACAGCATACCTTGCTAACCTTGTAATGTTAGCCTCATACTTTGTGACATTCTCATCCTCCTTTTGTCTCAAACTCAGAAACTACCTTTCCATATCTTCTCGATGGTCGTGAGGAAAGTATTTTTCTAAAAACAGATCTTTGAACTCTCTCCATTCCATATTTGATACTTCATCATCTTCTTTCGTATTTTGAATGAATGACCACCATTGATCAGCATCTCCAGTGAGGCGGTAAACTGCCATGATAACTTTTTCCCTTTCATTACTCCCCAAAGCCGGAAATATTTTCTCTAGAGAAAATATCCATTGCTCAGCTACTAAGGGATTTGTACTCCCATTGAACATTGGTGTTTTTTGCCTCATGAATCGATCTAACATTGATCTTCCACACTGCAGATCAGGGTGCTCCATACGGGTAAGGTTATTATTCACAACCTGAGTGAGTTGTCCCAGTATGGTGATTAGATGATCGGCACCAGTTGCATCACCAGCTCCACATAATTATCTTGAGCAGGAGGTAAATCCCAACATGGAGTGCGTGCATTGATACAGTTTCCATTTCTTCCACTAGGCGCCATTTCTAAACAATGGCATAATGTAGATCAGTTTGTGAATCAAAATACATAATCCCCTACTTATAAAACACTTAACATAAATTGAACTATTTATAGATATAATTCATAATCATAAGAAATGTTTTCTTTGAGGAATTATATACTCATAAACCCTTCATAATGATTTGTAAAGAAAATGAGTTTTAACCTAAGAAAATCCCCCGGGAGTGTTGTAACCAAGAGTGCAGCAAGGCCCATTGTCGTGCACCGGTTCCCGTTCGAGTCTAGCTCAAAGCGGTGTTTTCGGGTTTTACCCCTAGGTACATTTGTGCTAGAGCCGCCTCAACCTGCTCGTATCGAGATAGGGATGTATTTCTTGGAAAGCTCACAAAATCTCTACAATACCAAAATTCTAGGAAGTTCTTTTATACTAATCCTCAATGTTCATCTTAGGTCTACGTTCTCTAATCAGAGTTTATCTAAATCTAGCTTCCAAGGTTTGTACTAAACATCCTCTGATACAAACTGTAACGCCCTGACCCCAGTTACCCATAGTTGGTGCATTATTACATAACATTGGCATGATCACAAGAAAGATCAAATCTTGAAAGACCGATTGGTTTAGTAGCATTAGAAACACTAGATATATTCATAAAGTTTTACATTACATCATAAAGTGAAAAACTACTACAACAACATAGTCTCCATATTCCACACTCATATCCCCACATAAAATCCTTGCAGGTCATTCATAACTTACTTCTTCACATCCTGGGAAAAACAAAACATAGAAAAGTGGTGAGCTCAAATGCCCAGTAAGGATAACAATAGAGCAGAAACTTTCAAAAATAAGCATAAACATTTAAGGAAATGTATAACTAAAATAAAAGAAATTTAAACTTGAACTTCAACATTGTATGGAAAAATTAAAATGAAATAATGCCTTTTACTTATTCACATGGATATTCTACTAATACAATAATCACATGCAATAACAATAACCACTTTCATAATGATGGAATTCATAATGCCATACTATCATAACCACATAGCCAAGGACTCGTGCCAAGACTACAAATAATATTTTTCCAAGGCCTTATGCCAAGACACTAGTTTGTCTCATGAGACCTACCGATGCATCAAGGAGCTATAGCGGGCTCTACCCGTCACATGTTAAGTCCAATGCATTCCCATATGAAAAGGTTTAAACATAATATAAACATTCGTATTAAAACTAGCATATGAAATGTCAATACTTTCACCATAAACTATGAATGGTATAAAAATAGCACATCCACAGTCAAACATATCACAAAACCTTCAATATAATATAGAAGTTTTTTATCATAATAAATCAACTTCAAATAAGCGTAAAATCCATCCAAGGAAGTTGACATAGATGAAATCAAAATTCTTTTTAGAGAAATATCTCTTTCTATTTTTGAAATCATTTAAGAGTCATATATTTATAAAATAAAACATTTTCTTTGAAAATATTCTTATAATCTTGTAAGGGAAGCTTCGAAGATTTTATAATGGTGTAAAATAACCACACCCGCCGTATAATTTAAAATAACATTCTTACCTTAATTTTGTCGAAAAGGATAAAAGCACCTTGTTTGGAAAACGACGGAAAGATTCCTTTATAAACCTATTATAAAAAAGTCAAACAATGGTATAAATGACTTTAACCCGTATTATTTTAAAGATTAAAATCTTTTTGAAATACATTTTGAAGAAACATGGATGTGGATGATAAAGAAATCCCAATAGATAATTACGTATAAACAACGTCGGATAACGAAGAGATTGCAAAATAACCCTTACCTTGTACTTTTCCTTGTTTGGGGTAGGATAACCTCCTGTATAATGGTGAAATAATTGTTATTAAATTATACAAGAATCATATACATTCATATGATATCATATATGATCTTTTAACATTGCTTTGTTAATAATATCTTAGTATTATCGTCGTTTCGGGTGTTAACTTACTCGTTTTATTTTATATGTTTTGTTACATAAGTCATGTTTGTCATGGATAAGTTGTATATTATTTAAATACGTAATGATATCAAGTCCTTAAAAATCATTTTTAAATAATCAAATGATAATTATACTTGAATGGATACGATGGAGAATGAATCCCATCACGTTCGTGGAGACGGTAGTCCGTACGTACGCACGAGCGACAATACCATTCTTTTGATATTAAAATAATATATAAATGGATGGTATATCATATATACAGAATCATTAACATGTTATATGTATTATTTACATTAGTTACACATCATTATTATACCCACCCAAAGAATAATATATTGAATAACAATTACACCACGATGTGGAGACGGTAAGCCGTACGTACGCACGTATGGTGACATGTTATTCAAAGGGTGGATAGAATACTGAATATGGTTGTACCATATTTATAATAATATCACAGTATATATATGATACTGTATTTATTATTTTAGAATGGTAACAACAAAGGAAGAAGAAGTGGAAGAAGAAAGGAACTTGAAAAGGGGTGGTGAAAGCATTACCACTTCTTCGGGTTCTTCCTTTTGATTTGATCAAAAAGGCTCCTTAGGTTGGCTTTCTGATCAAGATAAGGCCTATAGGTTGTATTGAAATATGTTGTAAGAGTATTTGGGCAGAGTTTGGCCAAACCAAAAGGCTTTTAAGGTGTGAATAAATGAGAAGGAGGAGTGCCCTTTTATAAGAGGGTTGAGGGGCACCTTTGGAAAAGCTAGAAATATTAATTTATAATAAATTCATATTCAGTTTCTAAAGGCTACAAAGTGGATTATTTAAACGTTAAGATGGGGATGGGTCGAAAACCACTCAACCAATTTAATTTAGACAGGTTTGGGTAATTATATTAACCTTATCTTTAAGTATTAACTCTAAGTTAATTAGTTTCACCTTTACAATGTCTCTTTGTATTTTTATATTATATGGTTAATAAACTTACTATATACACCCAAGCGACCCCAAAGTGGTCCATTGATGATATAAATATCATGATATAATTCTCTTGGACGAACCTTATATTTTTAGAAATTTAATATCAATTAATAATATAATATTTGTTTTAAAAACTCTTTTATGTCAATTTTGACACAATTTAATAGTTGATTTTTGTGAAACTCATAACAGAATGATTAC
This sequence comes from Viscum album, assembly GCA_963277665.1. Taxonomy (NCBI): domain Eukaryota; kingdom Viridiplantae; phylum Streptophyta; class Magnoliopsida; order Santalales; family Viscaceae; genus Viscum; species Viscum album. The sequence goes on from OY728145.1 coordinate 1,989,573,909, forward strand.
TTTGAAAAGATTTAATTAAATCAATCCTAATATGTCATATTATCCTATAAAAATTATTTTAATTCATTAAAAGTCTCAAATTATATTTATTTGGGTATTTATAATATTAATTATTTTAAATCTTCACTATTATGGTAATTACTGCATCATCATTGTGTCATAAATAAATTAAATTATGTAATCTTTAAATATTATAAATAAAATATCATTATGTATGAAATCGTTTTAGATTTCTAATGAATATTTATAGTCAAAAATACAATATATATAACCCTATGTAAAAATTGTTTTTCTAAAAGATATATGCTGATGTCATTTTTGTACTTATTTTAACTTAATTAAAATTAAGTGTCCCTATCACCTACAAGTGGCTCCATGGGGTCCCAAAATCGACCCAAAGATGCCTATGGTCGAACATGTTTCAACCAATGAGGCTAGGACATGTTTTAGGGTAATTTAGTATTATTATAATATTATTTTTAACCCTTATTTACCTGATTTACCCTTTAACCATGGTAAATAAAATATTTACAGAAGTAATTATTCAAAATGTCTAAAAATAAAAGTTACCAATTTACACAATTTGAGAATCCTAATTAAAAATATGGAATCCATTTTTCCAAATTCAACACACAGAAGTGGTAGAAATTAATTTCAAATTATTTCCCGTTGTTAAAACAAAAAGCATGTTTTTAAGAGAAAATAAATATCAAAATATTGACACTTGTTTATGTCCGGTGTAATTGTAAAATTATGTCCAATGACCAAAATTGAATTAAATGGTAAAAATATATTCTGAATATACTTTAAAACCATGCAAATTCATAATTTATCACTGTTAATTGTTCTGATTAAAAAAGTTATTTTTAACTAAAATTTAGTAATTTTCACTATTCATCAAAATATTAAAGTTATCCGAAAAGCACCAAAATTTCACCTTAGGCTAAATTCATTATTCCGAATCCAAAAATGAAGTCCATTTTGAAATATAAAATATATATTATCTCAAAAATTAGGTATTACTATTCATAACGGTTAGTTTGATTGGTTATGGTGTGTTAGAACTCAGTGTTGCGTACAACACACACTATCACATTATTCAAAGAGAAGCATACCATAGAAGATTGGGGTGTTACAGTCTGATCTCTACAACCCTAAACTAAGATCTTCCATGATCCTGTCCTGTAGCATGTTAAACTATATTTCAAGAACTATGTGTGGCTTGATTCTCATCCTAATGAGATACGTAGTGACATCCAGAATCTCAATTTAGGACCCAATCGAAACATTATGTATATAATATTCATGGTCTCTATAAACCTTTTCATGACTTCTGGTCGTAAAATGTCAAATACCTGAGAGTTCTTTTGCCTGACTATGCAGCACGTGCCCATAGGTGGCCTTGCATAAGTTGTCTACATAATGGACCTATTAGCCAAATGATGCTACTATTTGAATATGCAGCTTATTCCCTAGTTGGCCCTACATAATTCAGCCTCCATAATGGGTTTGTAAAATAATGGTAACTTCATTCTTAAGAGAAGGCTCTTTTGTCACTATTGGTATTAACGGTGATATGTAGGTATCAGCAAAAAAACTTCCATCCTAAACATATTTTACCATAGTATTCTTTATGATCTGAAAGTATTAAAATCTATGGTTTACATTTTACTCCTTCTCAATATGTTCAGAGAAATATAAAATAACCTTGGACCACTTTACCATATGTCGTATAATATTTCTATCTTCGGTTTTATTCATAGGATTTGAAACCACAGATACACTTTTTTCCTATGTTTGGGGTCAGACCTTTGTAGAAGTCTCATTACTCCAATTATTTGACAATTTTGATTGGAAATATCCTCTCCATATTCAAGTAGCTTTCTCCATAATACAGACTCTATGCTTTGGAAAATTTGAATCTCCATAAAACTTTCTTTGGATTTTATAAATATTAATTCAAATTTATGAGAGTTATACTACCCGACTATACAACACGTACCCTTAGGTGGCCTTGAATAAGTTCTCTACATAACGGACCTGTCAGCCGAAAGATACTACTATTTGACTATGCAGCATATGCCCTAGTTTTCCCTACATAATTCATCCCCCATAACAGGTTTGTCTAGTAGTGTTAACTTCATTCATAGAAAATACTTCCTCTAATGCCTTGTAGCGCTTTTCCCATGTCATTACTCAGATTCAAAATTTATCAAGTCAAATTTTACAATTTTCACCCTCCATACTTGAATATGGTAATACGTTTCTAAACAAATTATCAAGAATTGAGTCAATATAATCCATTCGGTCAAAACTATTCGACCATAAATATTAGCCTTTTTTATATTCCAAAATGCATGATGTTAAACTGCCAATAACAAAAGACATGGTACTCTTCAAATTGGGAACTAATATAGGGTACTCTAAACAAAAGTCATGTCCCAACACGTTAAACATACATTTTGTATGATTTAGGCAACATTTAGCAATTAAAAGATGCAATGTTTGTGGGTTAATTTATATAACCCTAGTAAAAATCATACTATGTTTACTAGGCCCATTGGCTTAGGTAAAAATAAGAGAAATTATCAAGACAATAAAGGTACAGATGATGGAAGATGAACTGTTTTTCATTAATGAACAGGATTTAAAGAACATCCATAGACTCGAGTCTCTTCTTTTTTTTCAGAAATAACAGAAGACTTTCAACATGACTTCTCATCTATTTTACTGCATCCCGAGCTTCATCCTAAACCACTTGAATTTCATTTACTTGACTAGCTTCACTCTCTTCAACTCGACGAAGTGCTTCATTGGCTTCTTTGATGGTTTTTATACCATCCTCTTGGACTTCTTACAACGAATTATGAAACAAGTCAAGCTCCCTAGTAACAGTATCTAGCTCTTGCTAAAGGTGAAACTACTGAACAATCATCTCCTTGATCTTTTGTTTCAGCTCCTTCATCTTTGCAGTATGATCAGCCTCACCTCGGGACAATATAGCATGAAATTTACTGGTATTGGTCAGAAATCTTGATCTAATCAGGTTTTGATGACACGTTCTCTCTTTCTCCCTCCTTCGAATGACTTGTTTCACTGCGACATGGAGTTCTTAATATCCAAAACCTCCAAGTTATAGCATGATGAACGTTGATGAAAGTATTGGAATTTTAGAAGGAAAATCTTCAAGAGGCACCTTGGATACTATCTTCCATATATTTTTTTATGCCTTATGACATGATAATTGGAGCACCTTTTGCACCTCCGGGTCTAATTCGGCATCTCTATCATAGGGAGGAACATAGACTGGTATTTATGCACTTAATGAAATGCCCTATTAAGCTCCTTCCGTAACCCTAGATGATTCACCTTCTTCTACTGTTTGGGCTAAGGCTGAGGCTTCACCTCTAGATCTAGCCATTGAAGTTGACAACCCTATTTGGTCAATTGAAAGTATGGTTAGTTTCAAATGATAGTAAGATTTGATTGATTGTCTTACAGGTTAAGTAAGCCACAAATATCATCATATTTTACCTAACAGTAGATCAGAAACTTGTGAAGACTCCTACCCATATTTACAAGCATCAAATGGATTTTCAGTATGGGTATTAGGAGGGTCTGTCATGCTAAGTTCCACATAAGCCAGTGTTTTTTCAATAATAGGGTTGACATAAATGTCTACACCCCTTTAAAGAATTGTTGGTTCAGTAGTTTCTTTAGATGGAACTGTACATTTTTTAACCAAACATGGTTAGAAGTGTAATCATGAGAATATTAATAGGACAAATGATGAAACTCACGTCCAGTTGATTCTATAACTAGATCTTCCAAATCTTCAAAATCACATGGTAATTTAACATGTTCTAAAATTTATTTAAAGGACATGCCAAGATTTATCATTTTATCCAATGATGTCCCAGATCCCAGGTTAGTCTCACCAGTGGGAACACTCAGCATGTCTTCTTCGTGACTTTTATCTGGAAATCGCTAACCCCATATAGCTTCTTCAAAGACAGTTGTGGGGCAAGCTACGGTGGTTGCCAAATGTTTTGGTTCACGTGTTGAACATAAAAGATCATAGAATGGAATTAATTTGTTGTCTCATTTGAGGTTATATAAAGTATTGTTAATTTATCAGAAGTCTTTCCTCTCCTGGTATCAGAAATAGAAGTGATGTTGGGAACAAGGGCCTACTCGTCTGCTCTTAGTATTTCTTTCAGAACAGCCGTTTCAGTAGAAATTTGCGGTCGTTCTACAGCACCCTTGGTTTTACTCTGAAGAAGTTCAGTACTTTCCCTTAAAGGGGAAACTAAAGAATCCCATTCAATTCTGAGAAGTTTGAGGACTTTTTCATAAGTTAAGATTCATTACTACCAGAAAGACTTATCAATGCTGATGAATTGTTTGACTGTGGTATTCATTCTTTGATGGATTTTCTTCTTGGCCTTTTTTGGTGGACTGTCATCATCATCTCTGAAAATGGGTATCATAGTCAATAATTCCCTTTCTAACTCTTCATCCATGACTTGTTGTCCTGGAGATACTTCACCTGGCTCACGAAGAGATTTAGTGGCTCCAAGAGCGGTGCCACTAGGGCTATACCGCAGTGAAGGGATATCAGTTGTTCTTTTCTTTACAAGATGCATGATGAAGAAGATTATTTACTTGAATAACAAAACATTGGATAAATTAAAATTGAAAAGAAAATAGAAATATGATAAAAAGTAAACATTCATCTTCAAGAGCCATGTAATCACACCACCCTTCATCTAATAAAGGATCAATCCCCTCAGCGGTACCAAGGTCCATCATTTCCATCACCCTCTTGGTGACAGGAACTGACTCATCAGTGGCATAAATGATCATTTACAGCTCTTTGATATAAGCCCTCACTTTATTGGGGTTGTCCTCAAAAAGGATGTTAGAGGATGCCTAGATATTCCCTACTCTGGGGATATACAGCCCATCGCATAATTCCATCAAGACGGTTTTAGCATCACATTATAAAATCCAACATGTATGGATAGAATCTAGTCATAAATATTCGTAATGTGCACTAGAAGGCGGTAGGGAGGGTCCTGAAATCTGGGACTTCAACTTCTTCCCAGATCCTACAATCACAGATAAAGTATAAGAAAATAAATCTTGTAGCTCTTTAAAATAATGGCGACTAAATTGCCTCAATGATGTAACTCACCATGAGTTGATGGAGTAGGTCTCTTGACTCTGGCTGGTGGATTATATTTGTCATGGGTCCGCTTTGACACATTTCAAGACTCATCATCCATATCCTAGGAATCTGATGAATCAGCTCTGGGTGAGGAAGATTCACCTTCCAATTGAAGAGCTTCCTTCCTAACGGTTCTCTTCTTTATCAACACCCGAGAGACCAGCTGATTCAGTACCCCTTCAGGGAATGATGCTACCCAGCTCTCGGCATACCATATAGTCAATCGACTTGTTGCTTCAACAGCTGGTAGATCAAATACCACCTCAGTAATCTCCATAGATGTCAGCAACCATAGTTGATGAGAAACCATCAGATGCTTCTCTAACCTGAAATGCACTGGAGGGGATATGGTAATTTTATGCAGACATTTGAATTGAAATTCAAATATTTATGGAGCATAGGCATCACATATAATCTCTATGTCAATCCTCATGGCCAATGTACCATCTCTACAAGCCATCATATATTCCCATAACTCCAAGCTGGCTGTTCCATCATCAAAAAATTTCCCTATTATAAAATTTCCATAAGAAATGAAGTGAAACTCCATGAACATTATCATCCTTATTTTGATATCATAATCGTTGAAGGAGAAGGGAGAAATTATAGAAAAGGCCTAAACAGACAGTGAGAATGAACTTCCAGGAACCTATACCCCACTTTGTACAACATATGTCCTGAAGTGGGTGGTGATCCATCCCCATAAAACTTGGAATGGTCCCACTATTATTATAGGATACTTACCCATATAAAAATTAAGTAAGCTCCAATAATATTTTCCAAAAATAGGGTGGTCGGCCCAATCATCGTCCTTTTAGCCAGCTTGGCTGCAACGGTAATGTTCCCCAGACTCACGCCTCCTTTCAAATCTTGAACTGGTAAAAGGTAAACACTAAGCCTCAAGGCCAAAAACCCTGCCAGATGGGTCTTCGCTAGAATTTTCTGGCTCACTTCATACCCCCACTTGTCAAACTCTTATACTTCAAAAGTTGTCCAAAATGTGCCCGGAGCACCCCTTTATTTGCTCTAGGGAAAATAGTAGGATGAGTGAAGGAAGTTCCCTTCTCTCTCTTATTAATTATAAACATATCCATCCACTCCTATGGATGAATATCTTTTCTGGAGTGGGTTTTCATGGTGGTTGTATTCTAAATCTTGTAGAAAATTTTCATTAACTATCAATCCAAAGCCGGAGTCTTCTCCGAATCATTCCGCGTCACCTTCGGGGGATGAATTCATCATACATATCTCCCAAAATTAGATCCCATGAAATATTTTAGATGTACCACAAACTGATTCCTACTTCTCCATGATTCAGATAAAAAGAATTTGTTTCAGGGCTCCAGCGGCTGATTATCTCTGACAGAAAATCGTCATTCTTGTAGACATATGTCTGCCCTGCCCAGACAACTTCATATATTGCATCTCCCTTCAGATCATCGAAAAAATCTGCATAGGTTTATCAAACCCAATATTCCCACATCCAAGTCCACTTCACACCTCCACCAGGACAGAAATCCCAACTCTTCACCTATCCCTTAGATTGGTCCATCTGAGAATTTCAGAAAATAGAGGGATAGAAATGCAGCTGTTGATCGGGAGTGTAAGGCTTCAGATCTGGAGCACATGGGCTATGATTCATTATGTACGCCTTCTCCACTGTCCTATCATTGAAAAATGATCCTACAAATGAGACATTTTTCAAAGATAAGTTTGTGTAGGTCTGAAACTTGGAATGATTGATATAATTCTTTGCCTCCGGAATGTTGACTCCTCGCAGATGACCATGGACATAAAAAAACAAGTAGATGCTATGTGGGAAATTGAAATGATATTTATTCAAGTACTTATCCAATTCTGGGAGAGTGCTGTCACAGATAGCATAATAATCATGGCTGAAGACGTTCATTATGTCATCTATTCTCTTGTTGTCCAACTCATCAGCTGATCCAATTATTTGGGGAGCCATTGAATCTGCACAAAGATTAAACAATCAACTTTTAAGTAATTATGTTTTGAGAAATGTTGATGAAGGAAATAAAAAATCAAAGGAATTATAGAGCGCAAGTCAAAACAATCGTGCATGTTTTTCCACCCTAGTCATGGTGCACAAGTCAAATACCTTCTGTCGATGCGTGACACAATCTAGAAGGGAAATTCGCCAAAGACAGAAGCACCTTGCATGATGATAGCTCAAGTTTTTGAAATCCGAATGAGTTTGAGTAGGAGTAAGTTTGTATATATAAGTGATCCAGACCACCTGAACGCCATACCTGTGCACCCCATCATCTACGCATCAAACTTGAGCACCACAGACCCTTGATTTCTCTGGCTTTACCTTAGAGATGGATCCTATTTCCTTTTCAAATCCATCTCTGAGGGGGGACTTTTGTTGACGCCTCTTTCTATCACATAGTCTAAACGAATAGAAAAGGAGAATACCTTAATCACAAATAGGGTCACTCTTTGAAGAACATAAAAAAATTGAAGAAGGCATGGACTAGGATTCCATTTAGAGTGAGGCGCTCAAGTAACTTGTGCGTTCTATTTGTTTCACCCAAGGTGCAAGCTGGCCTATAAATAGCCCCTGTGGGCCCCCATTTAGAGGGGGGATTTTTCTAGAAGTCAAATTCATGCTTTGGTCGCCCTAGTCTTCAACTGAACTCTTCTAAAATATTCAAAGGAAACTTTTTTAATAGAATGAAAGACTTGAAGGATTAGAATAAGGCCTAATTGTTTAGAATTAATCAACACTTGCACGCCTATGTGTCCAGACCTCCTAAAAAATGGAATCACTTGCGCACTGCCCTACCATTTCAATGAAACTTGTGCACCGCCCTTTTGGAAACATTTTAGGATAATACTAAAGGCTTGAGTTATGTCTCACCCAAGTATTACCCTACAGATTCTCCGTCACCCCAGTGAACCCATGCTGTGCAATTACACTTGCACGACCAATACCTGCACGCCAACTTCATTTGTGTGCCTCTCTCCCATTCACCTCTCCTCTTCAAGATATTAGCCCTCAAACCCCTTTTCAAGCCATTTATGGCATGGTTCCTTTATTGGATTCCTTATCTAAAAATAATTCTGTGAGAACCTCTCTCAAAACCTCGTGACTTACAATCTTTATGTCACTATGGTTAGAGGTTGACTCTATATAACCTCATCCTTTAAGATGAGAAGATCCTTTAATTTGGGCATCCTCTTCAAGAGTGAGCCCCATGTTCCCTTTAGCTCGGGCCTTCTTCTTAGGAGTTATCCCCAAGTCCCCTTAACTTGGGCCTCCTTCTTAGGAGTAATCCCCAGACATAATTTTATTTAACATTGGGCATCCTCCTTAGGATTAAGCCATATTATTAATTTCTTTTGAATTGACCCTCCTTCTCAGGAATGAGCCCCAATCATAAGTCCCTATTAATTTAGTCCTCCTCAGAAGTAAGCCCTAAGTTATAAGTCCCCTTTTAATTTGGGCATCCTCCTTAGAAGTAAGCCCCGGGTTGAAACACCAAATCTCCATAAAGTACAAATACCTTTATGTACCCTGCTTATGGGATTCTTTCCTGAAGTAAGTCCTTGTCTTCATCTACTTGGGCAGTCATACATAGGTAAGCCCCACATCATTTCTTATGACTGCATCTTTTGTGACAAAATCATCAGGTTTACCGATACCTCTTGTTTCTCACTTAGAGTATGACCCAGGTGAGATTAGAGTGTAAAAGTAATCACGAAATCTCTTTTTGGTCCATTAACCATGCATAAGCCTCATATATCTTCACCCAAATTACATGGACTTTGATCTCTGCCTTAAAATTCGAGTACGTAGGAAGCCTTTCCAAGGTTAAATCCCATCATTCATTAATTATTTTCCATCTCATATGACGTTAAACTATATCCTTCTTATCGAACAACGTGGGTTCTGATTTTTTTTAATGAGGATACGTAGGTAGCCTATCTGCAGGTACGATCCCAACATTGCAATAATACCCATCTTTCTAAATGTCAGTAAACTTCAATTTCCCCACTGAGGGGCTTTAAAACCAGTATGGTCATCATAATGACCAAGATATTTCTATATAATGCATTAAAGGATACTATTCACTAAGAATCTATAATACATACAGATGATTCTCCATCAATGAATAACCTCAAATAAATATAAAAAATTCTCTGAATCCCACAGATATCAATCATCGATTGCCAAATCTAATGGAAAACTCATTTTCATACTTGGTGAATTAATAAGGATTCGTGAACAATACTTAAATCTATAAGAGAGTCCCGGAGTAGGCAATAATTCCCCCCAAAAAGGTGTGATGAGCCTGAACTCCCATCCTCTCGACCAATGCAAATTCTTAAGCCTCATTGGTCCAAAACTAATGAGCACCAACATTTGGAAAGTAGGTACAAATAGATACAGAATCATTGGGTGTTTCTAGTTCTACGAATAAACCCATTAGTAATCGATTGGAATGTTTGAACCTTAAACAAACAAGGTCATCCCCATTTCCAGAAAAAACAAAAAATTTGCACGGCGCGCAAGTTACTTGTGTGCCTCACTCTAAATGGGCTCCTAGTCCCTGCCATCATCAAATTTTTTGATGTTCTTTAAAGGGAGACCCTCTTTGTGCTTAATGTGTTCCCCTTTTTTATTTTTTTGGACTTTGTGACAGAAAGGAGCGTCAACAATCACAAAATGTCACTTTCTATGTTCTAAACATATCTTATGTGTCCACATGGGAGAAAGGTGTGATAGTAATGATTATAAGTTTCCATTTTGAACTTAATAAACTAATTGTAATTATATAAATTTATTTATGTCTTTTGGAGACCATTTGGACGATGTTATGATAATTATAATATTTTATTTAAAGAAACGAAAAAAAGTCACATTGATATTTTAAATAAATATATTATTTTTAATATGGTGTTAATAAAAATATATCATGGACTATGGATATTATTTTTAAGTGTACAATATTTTTCCACATCATGGTATTATTTTTTAATTTTTAGTGAAAAAATAAATTCCTTAAATAATTATACAATAATGATGAAATAAATATTTTATTAATGAAACAATATAGTTAATGATAATATAAAATATGAAAATAAATATAATTTTAAATAAGTAAAGTTATCCATGAATATTATGGATTCTTTTAAAATATTTAGGGCATTTTAATGTTTTTTATTTGATGCTATCTTTCTGTCTCATCTTTCATAAATTCAAAGTAATGAATAGTGAATAAATTGATGCTAATGATAATTCATGAAAATAATATATTATTAAACAAAAAAACAATAAAAAATTATTTAAGAATAAAAAGTGAGTATTTTTTGGCTTAAAAATTCATAAAGATTCCATTTGTAGTTCAATTTACTTTTTATAAGTAAAAATTACCAACGTTTAATATTAGATAAATTGATTCCATAATTAATACTACAATATGTGAATCAAGATCCATAAAAGAGATAAGGTTTAAAATCATACGAAAACATGTAAAAAATTTATTTTCTGATGATATTACATCCTTATATCATATTATATAAGAAAACATGGCCATTTTGTGGCATTTGGATAGAAAATGAATTTGTTATAATTTAACATTTATAAAATTTTGTAAAGTTACCCTCACCTCAATTATAAAAGGGAACTATTTATTTTACTTAATTTCACCACCTTGAGCCTAATATCTTGAATGAGCTATAATAATATATCTTCTAAAAATACTTAGTTAAGTTCATTGGGTTCTTTTCATTCCAAAATACCAACCTTACATCCCTAAAAAAGATACTAAAATAAGTCTGTTGAAGAAGAGGTACTCATCATTATCAACACATCCATGATTATTTATTCTTTCACTTCCTCAGCATATGTTGTTTCCATGATAAAGTAATAAATACAGTATAATATATATTTTAGGATTATATTATGATTATAGGAAAATAATATTTTACCTTTTTTCTATCATACGTAAAAAAAGCATCGTGTGTGCGTACGTACGACATCCCTTGCCACATAGTGGTGTGATATGTTTTTCATCACAACTTTAATTATGTGGTTATAATGAAGGAAATAATGGTTATATATGATATTTATGACATTATATAAATTATTTATATTTATTATATCACCCAATTTTTTACCTTCTCAACCATTAAAGGAATGGCACTGTAGCTCATGCATACGTACGGCCTACCAGCCCCACAATATGATGAAATTCATTTTCTATGTTAAACATTCTAGAATCATTATGAAACTATAATAAATGATAATAAATGATATTTATAACATTAATATAATTATAGAAGTAATGGATCTATATCTAATTCAAAAGAAATTGGATATTCATGAAAAAACACAAATGCTAAATCAAGGAAAATGTCACATGAAATATGTGTAATAATAGAATATTACTAATAAACGGGAGATAAGATGATAAAAGAGAATCATATATGATATCAAAATTATTAATATCGTTATTCAAAAAATTAATAACATTATTTAGACTATGATAATGAATATTTGAACTTGTTTGAATGAATTTTAACCTGATGTAAGAGACTCTTTAACTAGAACATCGTATTAAAGGTTTTAAATATTTATTCTTTTAGTTTTTTTCTTCCATAACCATGTTTTAAAATAGTTTTTATGAATGGAAATTAATTTTCTAAAATTTTAACTTTCAAAATTTTCTCAGTTTTTTTAATAAGGGATCTTTTCCATGTTTTATGTAAGGGACTTTACATTAAAAATCCTCTTTAATGTCACTTTTTACAAAATATAAAAAGAATTTTTTTATATATATTAATATTGAACAATATTGTTTTCTTTAATAATGATTTCATTCTTTTATGCTTATTTTATAAGTTAATAATTTTGTTTTCAAATAATGTTTTTTCATTTATGATTGAATGTCATATAAGAAATGAAAAGTTATTTCAAAATGGAATATTTATTTCTCAAGAATGTTTTTTATGAAGGCTTTATGTTTTATTCTTGTGTTATTGTTCTTGGGAATTATTATGCTGATAGGTGGTTCTATGATAAACTGAGGGAGGTTGAGCCTAATCTATATCTCTAATATATTGGGTAAAGTGATGGAGTTAACCAGTTTGGTTTCTCCTAAGATATTATGGGTATGTACTGTGATGGTTATTCTATGCATAATGACGATGGATACTCCTTGAGTTGTCTTAATAGAAATATTATATGTATAATTGATATGAAAATGATTCTATAAGATACCTTTATGATTCATATATATTTTAGATAGTTTTATAGAAATTTTTTATTTTATATTGTAATCTAAAGATATTATGTTTCATCGGTGAAAAGTATAACTTTGTGGGATTTTTTTAATGGGTTTATAAGTATTTATGGAAAAATGGTTTCTTGATTACTTTTTTTGTCCCATACTATTATTTTGTGCCCATATCAAGTTTTAAAATGTTTTTAATAGGTATAAATATTAGTAATGGAAAATAACATATCATTATTAACACATTGAAGATGTGTTATAAAAAGAAATACATTTTTAATTTAAAAGGGTTTCCTTTTGTGAAAAAAAATCAATACGGTATAGTAGTATCCCCTTGTAATTTATTGTTTTATTTTTGTAAGTTTGTTTACTTGAATCTCTAAAAATATCAACCTAGAAGATATTTGGGAGTGTAATAAAGTGATTATAGTTGAATTAACTATATTATGTAATTTTTAAAGGATGAGTCCTTACAAGAATTCATGGATTCTTTCCACTTGGTAATATCTTATCCCCTTACTTCTTCCTCGTAGGTTACAAGATCATTATTATAAAATAATAATGAGTCCCCATCTTCTGTGACTAGAAAATGATAAAATTATTTTTATTTCACCTCTCTTGATTTACTATGTAGTACTTGTGTCTCCGAATTAATTTATTATTCTACATGGGTTTGTGGAATCTATTCATGTACCAACTCTTGTGTTCCATGATCCCGGATTTCATCATTGTCTATCTTGCTCACACAATATAATTTAGTGATTTCTCCCTATCAAGTAATATGGAATGTATTTCCGCTATAACATTTTTTTATGAGGGGTCATATACTTAATATTCCCTTATTTCCATGGGGTATCTTATAATGGCACACTTTGTGCCTTAGGGATAAAGTTTGTAACCTAAAGAGGCCTTAAAAAATGCCTCACTTCCAAAAACTTGTATATTTGATTAAATGGTTTTTCTTCCACTCCAAAATTCATATGGAATACCATTTATTTATTTATTTGGGACTTGGTTAAGTATATGTGATGTTGTTTGTTGTGCATATCACTAAGAGGATAGTGGAATAATCACATGACTTGTCATTGATATGATAATGTTCAACAAGGTGTAATTATTCCTTTCACTCATACCAATCCATTGAGGTGTATAAGTGTTATTCCAACTAGGTTAATATTATAAGAGGGGGTGAATCAATGTGTGAAATATTAAGACAACTATATCTTTGGATAATGTTTCATCATAAAATAACTCTTTTGTTTTCTTCCCATAACATAGAAAAATATGATAATTAAAGAATTATCAAGACATAGTTATTTTACTTGGATCACCTTTATTGGGATATGTTCAAGGATAATGGAAATGAAAAGTACAATGAACAAAATCCACTAAATTGAATTTCCAATACATGTTTTTGAGTAGACACACTACCTTCACGGTTGAAAACCAATTATAATTTAAAATCTCTCTACTATCTTAACTAGTGTGTGCTCACTTCTCCTATAGGAGAATATTTTTTTTGATGGATTGAATAAATATTCTTACCCATAATTTAGTGCATCATTCAGTTCCACCTTAATACACTGGAGGAATATAATCTCTCCAAATATTCAATTGGTAAATCCCCTCATAATATTTTAGTGATGCTCACTACCTTGGTGAAGTTCACACAATGTTAAAGAAACTGCCTAATTATCAATATTAATATTCCATTTTTGTAAACCCCATAACATTGAGAATGATAACTTATTCTTTTCAAGGAAAAATATTTTCATTAAGATCACCTAGCTTTCCCAAAACTCAAAACTTTCGCAACATTTACCACTTTTGGTCGACTTATATAGCCTTCACGAACCTCGATACTTTCAAGATGATTATAAATTTTGATCATATTTTTATAGAATTCATAAACTTACTTTATACATGAATGCTTTATCAACAAAAAACTTCATGAATCACATTCATGGATATAGTGAATTTGAATCTTCATTAAGTATTTCTCAACTCAAATGAGGGGGTAGAGGAAAATTTATAGGCGTTTTCTCCCTTCCGTAAATCTTATTACCTTGCCACCACATTTTTCGAATCTATACAATCACATTCATGAAGCTCTCTATTTTCATGAATAATAAAGGATATTTTCCCATTTTTTAATCTTCTCATATTTTTGTAGTGTTACTATATTTCCATCGCATGTTTGGTATACTCCACACCTTCACAACACCAGATAACTTCACAAATCTCAAGACCTTCATGAAACTAAAATATTCATAAAATTCATGAATTTTACCTATTTTTATGAGTAATTAACGGAAATACAAATTGTGAAATGATTGTTCCATCCTACAAATTTTGGACCCCAAAAATGTGCAAAATACTGGGAATCAGTCTCACCTAATATATGTATTTTTCTTTACTGATCCTAGTTAATCCATTCCCTTTTATAATATATTTATCAATATACCATGTTAAAAATATCTATGAAACTCCACAAATGACATTAGAAACCTTATTTTTATAGAAAAACAATCAATCCAAAAAACACTATAGTGTTACCTTAAAGATTTTTCCCAAAAACATCCCATTTAGTATTGTTAACAATTCTTCACATTTTGATACCCAGTTAAAGATTAATATATATTCATCCAAAATTATATTCTTTTGATTTAGATAGAAATCAAGGATTTACTCAACAAACACTCTAATACCACAGGATCCATGCTTGGTGTGAGAAACCAGAGTAGCATGAAATGTTCATCAATAAATCACTTCATTCTAAAAAAACTCAACTACATTCATCACAGAACCCATATATTGTGATATATAACCTTTGATATATCATCCTTAGCATCATAATATAGTAAAATTTCCTTATTCTCTACTCCCCCATCATCATCTCAACCTGTACTGATTAAGACATTTTCTCCCATTTTATAGCCACAGCTTCTCCCCATTCTTCAATGAACCCAAAGGCCACTCCTTTGTGGTCTGCCATAGGTTAAAGAACAAAGATCAACACATTAGAAAAAAACACATCATATCTTAGATATAAGGGGTCCCAAATCAACAATTTTTCAAGTATGGAAAGTCGAATGAACTCCAAGATCCATTTGATGATGTTAAAATGCTTGTTTGGGTAAGGCCTTTGTCCAAATGTAAACAAAATGTAGTTCTATAGAAACATACTCTAACCTCACAAATCCTTTATATAAGGAACCAACCATAAACATTACATAATCTTGAATTTAGTAAATAATTCACATTAAAGGTATTTTCAGGTTTAGTGTTTTGTAGAATTATGCAACAATTATTACATTACATTTCAATTTTTACAAAGTAGTAACATCCACTCAGTATCCATTTTTTTCATAAAATAAAAACTCATAAAAGAAAAAAAAGTTCTTTTCTTGATAAAAATATTCTTGAATTATTCCTTTATCTAACCCTAACTTATATCCTGTGAAAAAAATTTAAAAAACTATCGATGAGCATAAAAAACTATGTAAGGGTTATAAAACAAGGAAAGAAAACATTAGTCCATCAATACATACAAATTAATGAAATCAGACTTTTAAATATTTAACATACCATAATAGATCATAAGATTTATGAATAACAAATGGAAATCATAAATCATAAAGGCAAATTTTGGAATCCATAACATACTTATGTTATATATTTCACAACTATGTAGGGTGTTACATTTGGAATACCCATCACAGAATATTCCCTTAATCTCTTAGGAGAAACATTTATGTTAACCTATTTCACATTACCCAATGCATTGAAGAGCTATCTTGGGCTCACCCACCCTAGGATTATCACCGAACCACCCATATACAATAAAAAATTCCCAATAATTATGACATATTCATAACACATAAAAGAAGAATAAAGGAATGATAACATTTCCACAATGGAATCACAATATATCATTTCAAGATAATGACATAATCAATGCTTTATCTAACCATATTCAAAACCATTTAAAATATTTAATAAAGTGATTTTTCAATCAAAGTGTCCCATACTAATTTGAAGCTTTTGAAAGAAATTTTAATTTCAAAACATTCATGTCCATATAAATAAATCCTTAAAACAATTTTTACAACATGAATATTAATGAGAATGATTTAGAAGAATAAATATTTAAAACATTTAAAAAAATATTTAAGTTAAAGAGTTCTTAACCAAAATAGATATTACTAAATAAAAATAATTGAGGAATAACATTAATCAAAGATTATAATATCATGAGAATAAGGATATCATGACATAAATATGTCAAAGGGTAGTATATGCACCATAAGAAAAGTGAATTGGTGTATAAAAACAAAAATGAATCAATGGAATGTAAATTGATACAATGTCCCTTGACTAGTAGAAAAATGGTTTCTAACATTGTCAATTTAACATCAATATCTTATAATATGATGTAAAATATATTTTCAGAGACTTTTTGGCATCAGTTGTTTTTTGAAAACCGACGCAAAAAAATAGTTTGGGAATCAGTTGTTTTAAAAACCGATGAAAAAAATTGACAAAAACATATTTGTGGAATCGATTTTTACAAAAACCAACACCAAAAAGTAGATTTCTTTTTTACTATGTTTTAGATTATTTATTAAGCTTTGATTTGACTAGTCGTGGAGTAAAACGGATTTGAAGATTACATGTTAGGGGTGTTAGAAGGTTATCTTCTCTAACAGAAGTCATAAAGAAGTCAAAAATTCAAAAGCCATAACTTTTAATATATAACTCTATATTAGCACCCAGAGTAGTCAAATAAACTCTTAAGAAATTATATAAAACATTTTAAATTTTTATTTTCCATATTTGGGTCGGTTTTCATAAAAATTGATGCCAAATATTATTTTTATTTTTATTTTTCACGTCTTTTTTTATAAAAACTGATGCCAAAAGTAATTTTTTTATGTTTTACGGCTGGTTTATTTAAAAACCAATGCCAATATATATATATATATATATATATTACTTTTTGGTGTAATTTTTTCAAAAAACCAACGTGATTTATTTTTGACTTTTTATCGTCAGTTTCTTTAAAAACTGACAGCAAAAATGATATCGATTGTAACTTTTAGCCTTGGTTTTCTACAAAACAGTTGCCAAAAAACCAATTTAAATAATATTTCTCATCGGTTTCTAACAAAACTGATGCCAAAGAGAATTTTCCAATACATAGGATCAGAATATCAATATGTTTCACAACACACATTTATCTTTTTAAAATCCCTTTTGAGTTTTCATACAATGCTATTGAAAATATTTTCATTTACTATATATAAATCCATTTTTTTCTTTGTTCAACATTTTAATCCACTTTTATTAAATCATGTTTTCAATGCGGATTCAATTGTTAATTAGAACATGGTGCCTATTCTAATAATTTATTTCATTTTTATTATTTTCTTTCTTTTCTAAACAACTCGATTAGCTTTCATATAAAGTTGATTTATTCTTATTATCAAGTTATAAATATAGAATTTTCAGATGAGATTTACTAATTGTGTTGTAAATTTATTTATTGATCCCAATTTTCAATATCACTTGAGTTCTACCCTAAATATTAGAGATATGATGATAAATAATGTTTCATTTCAATGGAAGCTCCTAAAACCATTGAAATATGTTTGAAATATTATGTTTATTTGATTTAATTTGGTGTATGTGATTTTAACTCATGTTTATCATATTTTATTTGAAAGGAGTTTGATCAAATGAAACATTGAGAAGTTCAAATTCTGATGAATACAAATTTTGATCCGTAACTTTGTTTTTTCTCCACTACCCATCAAATCAAATCTTTGGAAATTCTCTAAACCATAGAGGAAAAATAATTTAATTTTTGATATAGGTTTTTGTAAAAAATGATTCAAAAAATAATTTTATTTTCATTTATGACATGGTTTTCTTTTAAAAACCAACACCGAATACATTTTTTTAACTTTTTGGTGTCGGTTTTTATAGAAACTTACACCAAAAATGATACAGATGGGTTTTTTTAGCAATGCATTTTTAGAAAACCGATGCTAAAAAACATATGTAATTCATATTTGGCATCATTTTACAAAAACCAATGTAAAAAAGTCATATTTTTTATTTCAAAATCATCAACGGTTTTTAAAAATAGACCTCAAAATTTAAAACATAAAACCGACGTTAAAGACCATTTTTTTTACTAGTTCTTTCAAAGATCATATCCTTATATTAAGCATAAATCAATGAAAAATTTATGGCTGAAAAATATGAATAAACCAAATATAAGTGGATATTAAGAGTAAAACAATCAGTGGTAATTCAAACATATTTGTAGCATTACATAATCAAAAAGTAGAGGATTATATCAACGAATTTAAATTGGGTTAAGAACTTCTCTTACAGAAACTCCACAACCTAACGACATCACTTTAAAATTCATAATATGTGTTGATGAGAGATAAAAGTGTCTCTCATCACATGAACATAAAATTTACAACAATAATCATATAAAATAACATATCCCAACATTAACAAATGGAAATTTAAATGACATAACATAAAATAATTCTTTGATTAGAAGATGAGAGTAAAAGGTTCCCTTTCCGATTTGGTAACTTATGAAACATACACCACATGAAAGAAGTATAATAAAATAAAGATTTAAATACCCATAAATTAAATTATTTTACATAATGAATAAAATCATGGGTAGTACATACACCACACAAATGAAAATAGTGGCAAATATAGCATGAATCTCACGGGAATAAAAACTGATATGGAAACCCCTTACCTCTTATCCGACTTGACTCGTTCTTTTTTTAATCTCATGAATAATAAAATAAAGTTAATTTATACTTTATTAATAAACTTTTTCATGTTTATTATTTCTCTTTATATTACTTATTACCCAGTTATAAAAATTACATAATCATTTATGTTAATAACATTCTGTTAGTCGATATTGGGTACTTGAGTCAAAAATAAACTTCCTATAATTAAAAGATGTCCAAGTGGTAAAATTTCCATTATCTCCATAATGATATTAATGATTTATATATCATATATATATATATATATATCATATATATCTAGTATATATATTTATTTATAATAGTACATAACATTTGGAGATAAGAAATGAAATGCACCGTTCATGGACACTGTTAGTTGTATGTACGCATCAACGCTACTTTCATTTATATTTTGTGTTTAATGGAGTGAAAACATAAATATGCATAGGTATATTATAATTCTGGTATAGTATAATATATAAAAATTTAGTAACTCAATCCTTTATATGTTCCACGTATGGCATGAACAAGTCATATCACTTTGAGGGGGCGGTAGTCCGTACTTACTCAAATGAAATTATCGTATTTACCCATTATATAAATCATAAAGGTATGATATAATTTAAAAACACAGAATAATATGGAAAATATAATATATATCACATATAAATAAATTTCCATCATAATAGACACCATGAGAGGCAGTAGGAGATAGCCAAACAATCATCGTTTCGTGAGGCAGCAGTTCTCCGTACCCAGAAATAATATGTTCGAATCCATTAGATGGAGGTGTGTGCAAGTGTAGTTTGAATAATTATCATAAAAACAACCTTGTATATTAAGGATTCTATTTATTTATGTAATAAAAGAATAATAAGATCATATGGAGTGAAGAAGTAAAATAAAAGAAGAGAACTTGAGGGAAGATGTTACCTTTAAATAGGGTAACCCCCTTTAGTTTGAACCATAAGGCATTCTTGATGTGCTTTATGAATAAAGTGAGGCTTCTAAGAGGAATATAGGGATCATTAGAGCTTATTTGGGTAGAGTTTGAACTAGAAAAAGGTCTTGATAGGTGTTAGTAATGGGATAGAGGTGGTGGCCTTTTATAAGAGGAAGGATGGGCTCTTTAGAAATGATAAAAAGTATTATTTTATTATAAAATTAGTTTTGGTTTATAAATGCCCAAAACTTAATTAATTTGAATATAAGGTGTATATAAGTTGAAATAAAATCATCCAATAAATTTTTTTTTGGATTTGGAAATTTTTAATCCATATATTGTTTAATTTAACACTTTGTTAACTAATTTAAATTTTACCAAGTCCTCTTATATATTCATACTATATGGTTATTATATTTACTATAAAATGCTAAGCCACCCAAATGGATCATTAATGACATTTTAAACATCATATATGTAATTTTTTCAAATAATATATTTTTTGGAATATTTTATCATTTAATGAAATATTAATTGATTTAAAAACTCTTTTATGTCAATTTAAATACTATTCATCGCGACATTAAACAAAATCCAAACAAAATTGATTCTTTAAAAAACCTGTCATTAATTAAAATATAAAAATTCACTAGTATCCCTAAAATTCTTCTATTGCATAAAAAGTTTCAAAATAAATTTATTTTAATATTTATAGTATCATTTATTTGAATCCTTTTTTAATAAAGCGAGTACAACATCACCATTGTAGAGACCCGTAGCCTGACGTACATGGACATTACATTACTTTTGCGGAATACTTAGTACATAACAAAAAACACACACAAGGATCGTAATAGTTTAGTGTCTTTGGAAACTCGGAACGTAATCTTCTAATCGTGGTGAAAGATCTTCAATATCTCCCATAAAGATCTTCCCTTTTTTTACCTAAAACCTTTCTTTATATCCTGGGGAAAAGAAAACATAAAAGGGTGAGCTCAAATGCTCAGTAAGGGTAAACAAAAGAAATATCAATCACATCATATTCATAAGAACATAACATTTTCGAAATCATAACCTGCAAAAGAGAGCATAATTTCATAACATGGGATAAATCATGGCAGTGAAATGTAATCACAATAATCATAACATAAAACATGAAACATTGTGGCATTCACACATAATCATAGAGAATCATTTCTTGTTAGTCAAGACTCATTGCCAAGACTATCTTAGTGGACAAAGTCCCTTTCTGAATCAAGTAACCCTCGTTTCAGTCATGTTTCACTGAACCGGTATAACCTACCATTCCATCCATGTCTATCTCATGAGATATAAAATCTTTACCCAATGCATTGGAGGGAGATATAGGTCCCACCCATATTATAATGATACCATTCTTATGTGTGCCACAAAATCATAAATCATACATCATTTCATAACCCATGTAATAAAAATGGGATTCTTAAACAACATGACATCATAAAACAATTCATATAAGATAAAGGAATTCATAAAATTATTTCCATCACAACATAATCAAATCCATGTAATAATAGGGATAGAAACAGAACCCTTTATTATCTTAGATGGAAAATAATTTTGATAAAACACTTGAAATCCATTCATGAGGAAAATATCCTTTCTACTTCAAAAACATTTTCCTTTCTTAACATGTATTACAATTTAAAAATAAAAGAAGTTGATTAAAAATAAAATTGAAAACTTGTAAAGGAAGCTTCGTGGAAATAATTTTTTAAAAATCCATTCATGCCGTATAAGTTAAAAAAACATTTTCTCGTACTTTTGTCGGAAAAGTCAAAAAGTACCTCGTACGAAAAACGACAAAAGATTCCTTTAATTTATTTTAATAAAAACTCACCGAAGGGTAAAAATGGATTTAAAAAATTGTAGGTGGATGGAAATAATATTACATATTGATGAAACGTGGATGTGGATGATAAAATACACCCCAGTAAATACTTACGAATAAACAATCTCGGATAAAAATGAGATTGTGATATTTCCCTTACCTTAGATCCAATTTGCTTCGTATGTGTCCGAACCTCCTGTATAATGATTTAAATAATGTCATTGACTTATTAAAGAATCATATTCATTGTTATGATATCATATATGGTTCACTTATGACTTTATATTACCCGTTCTTTTGTAAATTCCATGTTAAAGAAGCGTTTTGGGTAAAATCGTTTCATTTATCGTAGGTGTTTTGACTTGTTGTTCTTGACATTATTATTACTTATATCATGATTTACTTACTTCCAGAATATAAAATATGATTTATATATCATATATATTCAGTATATATATATATAATAGATAGATAAATGAAATGAAAAAACACCGTTCATGGAGACGGTAGTCCGTACGTACGCATGAACGTTGTTTTCCTTTCCTTATTGTCTTGAATGGAAGTAAGTAGATGACATACATATATATATAAACATAAATCCAGTAGCTTTATAATGTAATATATTTCATTATTATTTCTTATATATACTTTATAATCATTTTTAAATGGTTAACATGGAGAATGAATCTCATCGCGTCGTGGAGACGATAGTCCGTACGTACGCACGAGCGATGATATCATTTCCATAAATATTGAATTTAATTGGAGTGGATTATACAATTTATCAGAATCAATATTATGTTTTAATAACTATGTATAGTTATTCTTTACACCATTATACCCATCCATGTAAGGTGGTGGTGGAAAATAGATTACACCACGGCGTGGAGACGGTATTCCGTACGTACGCACGCGCGGTGATTTCTTTTTCTGTAGGATGGATAGATGGTGAAATAGGGTTGTTTCATACTTATAATAACATATCAGTATATGAGTGATACTGATTTTATTACTTCCTAATGAAACAACCTAAGAAGAAGTAGTGGAAGAAGAAATAAAGATGAAAGAATTGGTAACGGTAATTACCTCTTCTTTGAAGCGCCTCTTTGAGACCTCCTCTTAGGGCACTAAAATTGGTCTTTGAAAAAGACCAGAACCTATAGGATGTTTCTAGGGAAGTGGAGAAGATATTTTGGCAGGGGTTTTCCGAGCTTGAGTGCTCAAATTGGTGTGAGGAGGAGGGGGAGGAGGTGTCCTTTTATAAGGGAGGAGAGGGGCACCTTAGGAATACCTCAAAATATTATTTTATATTAAAGTCAAAATCGGTTTATAATGGTTCCAAAGGGTCTTATTTCGAAGCTAAAGTGGGGATGGGTCGAAATCCTATCAACCAATGGGATTTAGACAAGTTTAGGTTATTATTTTCACCTTATCAATTAGATTTAACTCTAAGTTAAATAATTTAACTTTTACCGTGTCTTTTTGTTTTCTTACACTATATGGTTAATACACTTACTATAACATGCAAAACGAATCCCAAATTGTTTATTATTAATATATATATCCTTATCTAAGTCATTTGGCCGAACCTTAGTTTTTTTGGAATAAAATAACAATTAATAATATAATATTTGATTTAAAAACTATTTTGTGTCAATTTTGACACTATTTGATATATGATTTTTGTGAAAGTCATAACAGAATTATATGTTCGAAAAAAGTTTATAAAATCAACACTAATATATCATAGTAACCTATAAAATTAGTGGAATTTATTAAAGTCTCAAATTATATTTATTTGGGTATTTATAACATCAATTATGTCTATATTTCATTAATAAGATAATTACTGCATCATCGTTGTGTCATACAGAAAATAAATTATTTAATGTCTAAAAATTACAAATAAAATACCATTATGTAGGAAATCTTTTTATCTTTCTAATGAATATTTATAGTCAAATTTATCTTATGTATAACCCCATATTAAAAATGTTTTAGTAAATAAACTTTGATTTTAACTCTTTTAACCCTTCTATAAATAAATTAATAATAAATGTCCTAATCTAACTCAAGTGGGCCTAAATGGTCATATTTTATTCCTATGTTTGTTTTTGGTCGAAATAAACTTGTCCAATAGGATTAGGACATGTGTTAGGGTAATATTAATATCATTTTTACCCTTAATTACCCTATTTACCTTTAACCGTGGTAAAAAAAAGTAAAAAGTTACTATTCACCAAAAATTATTTTCATCTCATTGAACCACATTTTAGTCCTTGATATTAACCGTGTCTCTCGTATTTTCGAAATTCCATTCACAGAAGCGGTAAAATTATTTTTTATGCAAAATTCAGTTTTTAACCTACCACTTAGTGGTTTCACTATTCATCAAAAATTGAAAGTTTTCAGAAAAATACCAAAAATTAGGCCTAAGCTATATTTGATATTATGAACTCAAAAATGATGTCTATTTTACCAAATTCAAAACATATCAGTTGCATTAACTAATTTAAAAATTAATTCCCGTCATCAAAACAAATAGCGTGTTTTTAAGAGATAATAACTATTAAAAGATTGATACTTGTTTATAACTGGTTTAAATATGAAATTACATCCAATGACCATCATTGTATTAAATTTTAAAAATATATTATAAATATACTTTAAAGCTACTAAAATTAATAATTTATCACTATTAATTATTTCGATTAAAAAGTTGTTTTTAATTAAAATTTAGTAATTTTCACTATTCATAAGAATATGAAAGTTATTCGAAAAGTACCAAAATTTCACCCTAAGCTAATTTCGATATTAAGAATCCAAAAATGAATTCCATTTTGAAAAATAAAATTTACAAAATTTCAAAAAGTGGTTATTACTATTCATAACGGCTAGTTTTAATAATATTTTAATAGCATATTGTTGTTTAGTGAAACTCGTTATTGCGTACTATACACGCTATCGAGGAAGGTCGCGATTGCGTGTAATGCAAGGCAAGTCAAGGATGCGTGTTGTGAAAGATCCTTTAGGTGTAGCGTACAACACAAGACATTAATAAAATTAAAAAGAATATTTTTCATAAAATCTCAGGGTGTTACATTCTACCCCCCTTAAAATGAATTTCGCCCTCAAAATTCTTCGGGGTTATAAATGGTTTACTATTCGAACGTTTCATTAATAGAAACCCACATCCTAAAAAGGAAAACCAAAACCAATCTTTAAAAACAAAAGTATGAAACGTAACGGTTACCCAAATAAACTAATCACTGGGTTTCCACATAGGTGAAAATATGGATATGGAAGAGAAGTCTAACCATCATGTTCTGATGGAGAGTGGTAGAGAACATGGCTATGGAAAAGTCAGAAATCACAAACCCATAAATTTGTGATGATCTAAGGTACCATCGGATTCATCATATATAAGAGCACTAGGACAACATTTTTGGTTTTCAAGATCATTTCCCTAAAGTTGATGAATTAAAAGAAATACTTGCATGATTTTGCTACAATATCACTGTCGTTCCTGCTTTGAACAGTTTCCACTTCATCTCTTAAAGAAATGAAGTGTTAAAAGATCATGTGATAGAATGATGGGTCATTCCATCTGTTTCAAACAAAAGGTTAGCAATAGTTATCAAATATTCATAAGTCCGTCTTTTGTGAGGTTGAACTTATACTTCATATATCATACCTATTAATAAAATAAAACTAGTTTCTACTAACCAGGGACTTCCTGTAGGCCAGTGGTAGGCGATAAAGGCCAGTCGCACTTCGGTTGTGGGTTCGATTCCCACAGCCTTGTCCGACGCGATGGGCTGTCGCCCGTCCTGCAGGTTGTTCTTTTTCTAAAGCTATATTGCTATAACATCCAATCAATAATATCGAAAAACGTTTTATCCTATCTTATGTCCAATATAATCCATTCTAATCTTTAGGCTTATCTAAAATACTTTGGTCAAGGCTTATAGTATAAAGAAAATGATTACTTGAAATGTCACAGAATAATCACGTGAATGCCATCATTTATCCCCCATATATCATAAGATATATCTTGTTGGTCAAATTACAAACATGTGAATACCTTAATCATGTATTCTCTTGAAGAATGAATACCCATTAAACCTTAGTGAAAACATGAATGTAGTTAAAAGTTAACACTTTCCACATACCAAAATCCTCAAAATTCTATATACTCAAACCATGATATCACTTAGTCCTTATATCAATCACGAGCTCATGAATACAATCAAACATCTCATTATCGTCTTATCCCTTCATTATGCGCATATCATCTACATTCCAAAAATATCTGAATAACCTTTCATGGATACTGGTAACATTAATCATACACTTTTAAAACTCAAGGAAAGACAACAGTGTAACAATCCTTAGATGTCTCTTTATTCAATAGTACCATGAGATTACTTATACAACATTACACATGATAAACATGTAATCATTCCACTACATTCTTAAACCATTGACCGAGCTTCAACAATTCTTTCATCTCACATATCATTTGTAGTCTCATCATCATCATCCACATAAATACTACCCATACGACCATACTGATTTTCTTCATGAGACTTTCCCTTATGGCATTGGTTTGCATAATTCCCGTACATTCCACATTTAAAACATTTATGTAACACCCCGAGCTTCCATGATACGCCTCTCTTTCAATAATGCAATAGCTTGCATTGTATGCAAGTTCGAGTTCTAAAACACCGCGAATAATCAAAGTAGTCGTTATGAATAGTAGTAACCACTTTTTGAAATTATAGAAAATTTATATTTCAAAATGGAATTCATTTTTGTATTCCTAATATTGAAATTATCCTATGTTGAATTTTTTGTAATTTTCGGAGAACTTCAAAATTTTTATGAATAGTGAAAAATACTTAAAACAACTTTTTTAATAAAAATAATTTATTGTGATAAATTATACTATTTAGTGGTTTTAAAGTATAATTAGAATATATTTTTACCATTTTATCCAATGGTGGTCATTAGAATTAATTTAACATTGAAATTGGACATAAACAATTGCCAATCTTTTGATATAAATTGTTTCTTAAAAACACGCTATTTGTTGTGACAGCGGGAATTAATTATAAAATTAATTAATGAAACTTATATGTTTGGAATTTTGTAAAATATACATCATTTTTGAATTCGGAATATCAATTATAGCTTAGGGTGAAATTTTGGCATTGTTCTGAAAAACTTCAATTTTTGATGAATAGTGAAACCACTAAGTGGTAGTTAAATAACTGATTTTTCGTTTAAATGAAATATTACCACTTCTGTGATTTGATTTTCAAAAATCCGACATACATGGTTGTCATTAAGAAGTAAAATGTGGTTCAATAAGATTAAAATAATTTTTTGGTGAATAGTAACTTTTAAGTTCTTAATCGCGATTAGAGGTAATTAGTGTAGTTTAAGTTACAAATAATGTTTTAATAATATGAGATGACCATGACACTTGTCCTACTCCTATTGGATGAGTCATGGCCGACCAAGACAACCCATGGGTCAACTTGGGGACCCCATGGAGCCACTTTAGTTGGAAAATGACATTAATATATATTTATTTAATGTTAAAATTAAATTGACACAAACATGAGTTATTTTACTAAAACAGTTTTTAAGTGGGGTTACACAAGTCCACATTTTGACTATAAATATTCATTATAAATATAAAAAGATTTGCTACATCATAGTATTTTTTTTATAATTTTTAGACATTAAATAAATTAAATTATTTATGACATCATTATGATGCAGCGATTACCTCATTATTTAACGATTTAAATAAAATGATAAGATAATGCAAAATACAAGGATTACACTTGTCCAAAGCCTATTGGATGAAGAGATTTCGAAACCTTATCACCTTAGCCTCGAATTATATATGTGTGGGACCTTTAGAATCCGAAAAAGCATTGTGAAATAATGTAACATTTCAATCTTTCCAAAAGTGCCCCTCCTCTCCACTTATAAAAGGCCCCCACCTCTCCCACCTCATTTACACTTTCAAGCCATTAGGCTCGGCCAACCTCTGCCCAAATACTCTCCCAACTTCCCCCTCTTACTCCTAGAAGCCTCACTTTGGGCAGAACTCTTTCCAAGGAAGCCTTTGGCTCAAATCAAAAAGAGTTACCCGATTTTGAGGTAATGTATTCTCTAATGTTGTTTTGTTTTATTTTTCTTGTCCAACCCCCTAAACTCTTTTTATTCATTTCTTTTGTAACAACACCAGTATCCTAAATATACTAGGATGTTGTTATAAGAAGGATTCGAGCTAGACTTACACACACCTAAATCTAATGGTTAATGAACATACGGTTTCTGTGGATGGCGAATTTCTGCCTCACGAAACGATGATTGTTCAACACTCATATAACACCTTCAAAGGTGGACATTAAGATGTAACTATTTTTATATATGATATATAATATGTTTATGTTTTACTTATGCTTATGTATTTCTCATTTATGGCATACTTTATGATTTCCATTATGGGTAAAATGCGATAATTTCATTTTAGGAAGTGCGGACTACCGCCCCCTCAAAGTGATTTGAATCGTTAATGCCATATGTGGGATGTATAAAGGATGGAGTAAATGTTATTATACACTATATTATACTGGAATTATATTATACATTTATATCATTATGATTTCGTTCCATTAAATATGAAATTGAAATGAAAGTAGCGTTCATGCATACGTACGGCTTACCGTCTCCATAAACGGTGCATTTCATTTCTTACATCTAAATGTTATGTAATAATTATAAATCAATGTATATACTGGATATATAAGATATATATGACATCTAAATCATGAATATAATTCTGGAGATAATGGATATTCTACCACATGAACAACTTGTAATTATAAGAAGGTTATTGTTTACACAAGTACCAAAGATCAACAAAACGACCGTTATTAACTTAAATAATTACATAACGTTCATAACATTGTAATAAGTGATATAAAAAGGATAATGAAATTGAAAATGGTTCTTAATAAGGTAGATATTAACTCTAGTTTATTATTCAGGAGGTTAAAGAACGGTTGAGTCAAGTCGGACATGAGGTAAGGGAATTTCTTAACCCAATTTCCAATCTCTGGGTTAATCTCCTACTTTAAAATTATGTCATGATATTATTATGTTGTATATTGTATTTATACTTTCTTTATGTGTACATATAGTGAATACACATAATAGATATATTTTATTTAAAAATGATCTTTTTAAGGGACTTCGTCTCAATCTCCATTCATTGAGGCATATTTTGTTTTATACACAAATTTCTTTTATACAGTGTATAAACCCCTTTGACTTTTACGTTTATTCAAAAAGAATCTTTTTTATACGAAGCATTTTACTAAACGACAAAAAGGGAATGTTTTTATTTCTGTACTTATGTGGTGACAATGACTTCTCCGCCGCCGTGACCATTATTTGAGTTTCGGCTTCCTCTACAAGCCATCATTTTTTTAATGAAAAATAAATACAAAGTTTTAAGTTTCTTTTATTTTGGTATTGAAAATGGTTTTGAAAGCGTTTTTATTATATCAATGTGTTGTATTGATATCTTGTGAATGAAATGTGGAAATGTTATGTTTCCTTTATGCATGTTTTATGTGATATGATTATGTTATGTTTTATGATATGTTTAAACCTATTCATATGAGGAATGCATTGGACTTAATAAGTGACAGGTGGAGCCCGCTATAGCTCCTCGATGCATCGGCAGGTCTCATGAGACAAACTAGTGTCTTGGCACGAGGCCTTGACAAAATCTTATTTGTGGTCTTGGCACGAGGCCTTGGCTACGTGGTTATGATAGTCTGGCATTATGCATTCCATCATTATGAAAGTGGTTATTGATATTGCATGTGATTATTCGACCAGTAGAATATCCATGTGAAGAAGTGAATGGAATTATCTCATTTTACTTTTCCCATATTATGTTGATGTTCAAGTTTAAAATGATTTTGTTTTAGTTATACATTGCCTTAAATTTTTATGTTTATTTATGAAAGCTTCCGCAATATTGTTATCCTTACTGTGCATCTGAGCTCACCCCTTTCAATGTTTTAATATTTTCCAGGATGTGAAGAAGTATTTTATGAATGACCTGCAGGGGTAGTCAGAAAGGGATATGAGTGTGGACTATGAAGACTTTGTTATTAGTTTTTCACTTTATGATGTAATGTAAGACTTATGAATGTATCTAGTGTTTCCAAGGCTACTAAACTAATCGGTCTTTCGAGACTTGATCTTTTGTGATCATGCCAATGTTACGAAGTAATGTACCGACTCTGGGTAGCTGGGGTCGGGGCGTTACAGTTGGTATCAGAGGCAGTTTAGTACTAACCTTGGAAGCTAGATGTAGATAAACTCTGATTAGAGCACGTAGCCAAAAGATAGACTTTGAGGATTAGTATAGAAGAACTTCCTAGAATTTTGTTATTGTAGAGATTTTGTGAGTTTTCCGAGCAATACATCCCTGTCTGGATACGAGCAGGTAGAGGTGGCTCTGGCACAGATGTACCTAGGGGTAAAACCCGAAAACACCGCTTTGAGATAGACTCGAACGGGAACTGGTGCACGACAACGGGCCTTGCTGTACTCTTGGTTACGACACTCCTGGGGGATATGCTTAGGATAATTCTCATTTTCTTTACAAACCACTATGAAGGGTTATGAGTATATACTTCCTCAAAGGAAACATTTCTTTTTATGATTATGGATTATATCCATAAATAGTTCAATTTATGTTAAGTGTTTTATAAGTATGGGATTATGTATTTTGATTCATAAACTGATCTAGTTTATGCCATTGTTTAGAAATGGCGCCTAGTGGAAGAAATGGAAACCGTATCAATGCACGCACTCCATGTAGGGATTTCCCTCCTGCTCAAGATAATTATAGTGGGGCTGGTGATGCAACCGGTGCCGATCAGCTAATCACCATACTGGGACAACTTACTCAGGTTATGAATAA
Source organism: Viscum album (assembly GCA_963277665.1). NCBI lineage: Eukaryota > Viridiplantae > Streptophyta > Magnoliopsida > Santalales > Viscaceae > Viscum > Viscum album. The sequence continues at coordinate 1,989,605,039 of OY728145.1, forward strand.
TAACCTTACCCGTATGGAGCACCCTGATCCACAGCGTGGAGGATCAATGTTAGATCGATTCATGAGGCAAAAACCACCAACGTTCAATGGGAGTACAAATCCTTTAGTAGCCGAGCAATGGATAAATTCCCTAGAGAAAATATTTCAGGCTTTGGGGAGCAGTGAAAGGGAAAAAGTTATCATGGAAGTTTACCGCCTCACTGGAGATGGCGATCAATGGTGGTCACTAATTCAAAACACAAAGGAAGATGATGAATTAACAAAAATGGAATGGCAGGAGTTCAAAGAGCTGTTCTTAGAAAAATAATTTCCTCGAGACCATCGAGCGGATATGGAAAGGCAATTTCTGAGTCTAAGGCAGAAGGAGGATGAGAATGTCGCAAAGTATGAGGCTAACTTTACAAGGTTAGCAAGGTATGCTGCAGATTACATACGTAACCCAAGGAGTAAGATTGATCATTTCTTTGATGGGTTAAAACCATTTCTCCGTCGATCTTTAGTATCACAATCCTTCTCATCATATGAAGATATTGCCTCGTGCGCTATTAAGACGGAAAAGGAATTCTCTAAGTCTTATGACAACAAAGTAAAGCAAGAGAAGAAGAGAACAGTGGAACAAGAGACAGACAAAGGGAAAAAGGGAAAGAAGGATTTTCCATTATGAGATAATTGTGGGAAGAATCACCCTGGTACATGCCTAAAAGGAATGGGAGTTTGTTACAAATGTGGAGAAAAAGGTCACCAGGCGCGTGATTGCATGGGAAAGAAAGAGGATATCAAAGTTGAATGCTACAATTGTATAGAAATGGTTCATTATGTAAATGAATGTCCTAAGCGTCAGGGAAACTTACCTCAGAAAAGGCCAAGGGATCAAGGACAATCTTATGCTGTTACTACAGTTGATGCAGAATAACTAATGTATTGGTGATTTTGGACTCATGGATTATATTCTGGTTATTAGAATAATGTGATATATATATAAGGATTGTACTGCAGTACTTGTTGTTTCAGTAAGGTTTTAATATGATTAAGGTAATCATATTTTTAGCATGTGACAATAAGAGAAACTTTTCTTGTTTGGGGAATCTGATGTTACCATTGATTTTTGAATTTAGATACCTTTTAGAGAAAGTCTGGATGGAGGTATTTTGGATAACTATTAAGGTTGGAATGGATTAAGTTGAACCATGGATAGTATTGTTTAAGGTTAAAGCTTTTCTGAAGATTATTTTTGGAATATTATAATACTATAGTTTTAGGAAAAAGGACAACCTGCAGGGTGGGGCATAACCCGTCGCGTCGGACAAAGCTGCAGGAATCGAACCCACAATCATAGTGTGACAAGCCTTTATTTCCTACCACTAGCCTACAGGAAGTCCCTGGTTATTACAAAATAATTTTACTAATCTAAATGGTATGTGTTAACATTTGGAACCTTATACAATTAGGATAAGTATAATATTTTTGAGTTCTATTATCTTTTTGAGTGAAAGATGAGTTGAAGGTCGAAACTATAATTGTCAAGCATAAATATATATATACCTATATCTTATTCAATGAATAAATTAATTCTTAAACTTTATTAAAGGGATATTAAAACAAAAAAATGTGTTATCCTAATACCTTATGTCTTGTTGAACTGATGATATTTTAAATCAACATAGATTGAAGGCTTTGAGGCCCTCAATTTGACAGTTGATTGCGATTGATGACCTCAATCGCTCCCTACAAATATTTACGTTTTTCCTCCAATTATATATCTCTAATTGACACCAATGTTCTCTTAATCGAGATCATAATTGGGTGGTGACTTTTTCATTTCCCTTTCCCTCTTATTAAGGCTAAATTTTATTAATCTTATTTCCGATGTGGGTTTTCCTCAAAGGTATTTTCTATTTTCAACCTTTTATTTTCCAATAAAAATTTCAAATTGCGAGGACACAATTTATTGAAAGAGGGGAGAATGTAACACCCCGAGCTTCCACGATACGCCTCTCTTTCAATAATGCAATAGCTTGCATTGTATGCAAGTTCGAGTTCTAAAACACCGTGACTAATCAAAGTAGTCGTTATGAATAGTAGTAACCACCTTTTGAAATTATAGAAAATTTATATTTCAAAATGGAATTCATTTTTGTATTCCTAATATTGAAATTAGCCTATGTTGAATTTTTTTTAATTTTAGGAGAACTTCAAAAATTTTATGAATAGTGAAAAATACTTAAAACAACTTTTTTAATCAAAATAATTTATTGTGATAAATTATACTATTTATTGGCCTTAAAGTATAATTAGAATATATTTTTACCAGTTTATCCAATGGTGGTCATTAGAATTAATTTAACATTGAAATTGGACATAAACAATTGCCAATCTTTTGATATAAATTGTTTCTTAAAAACACGCTATTTGTTGTGACAGCGGGAATTAATTATAAAATTAATTAATGCAACTTATATGTTTGGAATTTTGTTGAGTATACATCATTTTTGAATTCGGAATATCAATTATAGCTTAGGGTGAAATTTTGGCATTGTTCTGAAAAACTTCAATTTTTGATGAATAATGAAACCACTAAGTGGTAGTTAAATAACTGATTTTTCATTTAAATGAAATATTACCACTTCTGTGATTTGATTTTCAAAAATCCGACATACATGGTTGTCATTAAGAAGTAAAATGTGGTTTAATAAGATTAAAATAATTTTTTGGTGAATAGTAACTTTTAAGTTCTTAATCGCGATTAGAGGTAATTAGTGTAGTTTAAGGTACAAATAATGTTTTAATAATATGAGATGACCATGAAACTTGTCCTACTACTATTGGATGAGTCATGGCCGACCAAGACAACCCATGGGTCAACTTGGGGACCCCATGGAGCCACTTTATTTGGAAAATGACATGAATATATATTTATTTAATGTTAAAATTAAATTGACACAAACATGAGTTATTTTACTAAAACAGTTTTCAAGTGGGGTTACACAAGTCCAAATTTTGACTATAAATATTCATTAGAAATATAAAAAGATTTCCTACATCATAGTATTTTTTTATAATTTTTAGACATTAAATAAATTAAATTATTTATGACATCATTATGATGCAGCGATTACCTCATTATTTAACGATTTAAATAAAATGAGAAGATAATGAAAAATCCAAGGCTTACACTTGTCCAAAGCCTATTGGATGAGGAGATTTAGAAACCTTATCACCTTAGCCTCGAATTATATAAGTGTGGGACCTTTAGAATCCGAAAAAGCATTGTGAAATAATGTAACATTTCAATCTTTCCAAAAGTGCCCCTCCTCTCCACTTATAAAAGGCCCCCACCTCTCCCACCTCATTTACACTTTCAAGCCATTAGGCTTGGCCCACCTCTGCCCAAATACTCTCCCAACATCCCCCTCTTACTCCTAGAAGCCTCAATTTGGGCAGAACTCTTCCCAAGGAAGCCTTTGGCTCAAATCAAAAAGAGTTACCCGATTTTGAGGTAATGTCTTCTCTAATGTTGTTTTGTTTTATTTTTATTCTCCAACCCCCTAAACTCTTTTTATTCATTTCTTTTGTAACAACACCAGTATCCTAAATATACTAGGATGTTGTTATAAGAAGGATTCGAGCTACACTTACACACACCTACATCTAATGGTTAATGAACATACGGTTTCTGTGGATGGCGAATTTCTGCATCACGAAACGATGATTGTTCAACACCCATATAACACCTTAAAAGGTGGCCATTAAGATGTAACTATTTTTATATATGATATATAATATGTTTATGTTTTACTTATGCTTCTGTATTTCTCATTTATGGCATACTTTATGATTTCCATTATGGGTAAAATGCGATAATTTCATTTTAGGAAGTGCGGACTACCGCCCCCTCAAAGTGATTTGAATCGTTAATGCCATATGTGGGATGTATAAAGGATGGAGTAAATGTTATTATACACTATATTATACTGGAATTATATTATAAATTTATATCATTATGATTTCGTTCCATTAAATATGAAATTGAAATGAAAGTAGCATTCATGCGTACGTACGGCTTACCATCTCCATAAACGGTGCATTTCATTTCTTACCTCTAAATGTTATGTAATAATTATAAATCAATGTATATACTGGATATATAAGATATATATGAAATCTAAATCATGAATATAATTATGGAGATAATGGATATTCTACCACATGAACAACTTGTAATTATAAGAAGGTTATTGTTTACACAAGTACCAAAGATCAACAAAACGACTGTTATTAACTTAAATAATTACATAACGTTCATAACATTGTAATAAGTGATATAAAAAGGATAATGAAATTGAAAATGGTTCTTAATAAGGTAGATATTAACTCTAGTTTATTATTCAGTAGGTTAAAGAACGGTTGAGTGAAGTCGGACATGAGGTAAGGGAATTTCTTAACCCAATTTCCAATCTCTGGGTTAATCTCCTACTTTCAAATTATGTCATGATATTATTATGTTGTATATTGTATTTATACTTTCTTTATGTGTACATATAGTGAATACACATAATAGATATATTTTATTTAAAAATGATCTTTATAAGGGACTTCGTCTCAATCTCCATTCATTGAGGCATATTTTGTTTTATACACAAATTTCATTTATACAGTGTATAAACCCCTTTGACTTTTACGTTTATTCAAAAGGAATATTTTTTATACGAAGCATTTTACTAAACGACAAAAAGGGAATGTTTTTATTTCCATACTTATATGGCGACAATGACTTCTCCGCCGCCGTGACCATTATTTGAGTTTCAGCTTCCTCTACAAGCCATCATTTTTTTTAATGAAAAATAAATACAAAGTTTTAACTTTCTTTTATTTTGGTATTGAAAATGGTTTTGAAAGCGTTTTTATTATATCAATGTGTTGTATTGATATCTTGTGATTGAAATGTGGAAATGTTATGTTTCCTTTATGCATGTTTTATGTGATATGATTATGTTATGTTTTATGATATGTTTAAACCTATTCATATGAGGAATGCATTGGACTTAATAAGTGACGGGTGGAGCCCGCTATAGCTCCTCGATGCATCGGCAGGTCTCATGAGACAAGCTAGTGTCTTGGCACGAGGCCTTGACAAAATCTTATTTGTGGTCTTGGCACGAGGCCTTGGCTACGTGGTTATGATAGTCTGGCATTATGCATTCCATCATTATGAAAGTGGTTATTGATATTGCATGTGATTATTCGACCAGTAGAATATCCATGTGAAGAAGTGAATGACATTATCTCATTTTACTTTTCCCATATTATGTTGATGTTCAAGTTTAAAATGATTTTGTTTTAGTTATACATTGCCTTAAATTTTTATGTTTATTTATGAAAGCTTCCGCAATATTGTTATCCTTACTGAGCATCTGAGCTCACCCCTTTCAATGTTTTAATATTTTCCAGGATGTGAAGAAGTATTTTATGAATGACCTGCAGGGGTAGTCAGAAAGGGATATGAGTGTGGACTATGAAGACTTTGTTATTAGTTTTTCACTTTATGATGTAATGTAAGACTTATGAATGTATCTAGTGTTTCCAAGGCTACTAAACTAATCGGTCTTTCGAGACTTGATCTTTTGTGATCATGCCAATGTTACGAAGTAATGCACCGACTCTGGGTAGCTGGGGTCGGGGCGTTACAATTTAACCATTGTTGATGTTGTAGCAATACCATTATCCTCATCCCTGGTGTTAACTGAACCTTTTCCTTTGCACTTACTGGCTTTGTGTCCTTCTTTTCCACACCCAAAGCATCGTCCAGTTCCTTTGAAGCATTCTCCTTGATGCCTCTTCCCACATGATTTACATAGAGGAAATTGAACTTTCTTTCCTCTATGATCATCATGAAACTCCATCATTCTCTTATTAGCCGAGCCAGGAAACTTACCAAATTTTACTTTATTGATCATATTATGAGATTGCTGATTCGGCATAATAATGATGTTTGGACCTCCAAATCCCATTTCATTTGGTTTCTCATGAAGAATATCATTCCATTGTCCATCATATCCTACATTATCGTGAATCATCCTATTTACAGCCATTTTCTAAAACCCAAAAAGAATAGTGTGAGAGGAAAAAATCATAATAAAGGGGGATTATCCTCAATATCTAACTTCTTAGGTTAAATTCTAAGATCGTTACCGTAGTTATAGGACTGTATCCTATACGTATACTTATCCTTAGGGACATCCCTAGACAAACCTTATAAATATCTCTAGGGATCTCACTAAAGTTCTCGCATCCTAGTTTCCAAAGGTTGAATAAACCTTTCCTCTGATACCAACTGTAGAGACCCGTAGCCTGACGTACAAGGACATTACATTACTTTTGCGGAATACTTAGTACATAACAAAAAACACACACAAGGATCGTAATAGTTTAGTGTCTTTGGAAACTCGGAACGTAATCTTCTAATCGTGGTGAAAGATCTTCAATATCTCCCATAAAGATCTTCCCTTTTTTTTACCTAAAACCTTTCTTTATATCCTGGGCAAAAGAAAACATAAAAGGGTGAGCTCAGATGCTCAGTAAGGGTAAACAAAAGAAATATCAATCACATCATATTCATAAGAACATAACATTTTGGAAATCACAACCTGCAAAAGAGAGCATAATTTCATAACATGGGATAAATCATGGCAGTGAAATGTAATCACAATAATCATAACATAAAACATGAAACTTTGTGGCATTCACACATAATCATAGAGAATCATTTCTTGTTATTCAAGACTCATTGCCAAGACTATCTTAGTGGACAAACTCCCTTTCTGAATCGAGTAACCCTCGTTTCAGTCCTGTTTCACTGAACCGGTATAACCTACCATTCCAGCCATGTCTATCTCATGAGATATAAAATCTTTACCCAATGCATTGGAGGGAGATATAGGTCCCACCCATCTTATAATGATACCATTCTTATGTGTGCCACAAAATCATAAATCATACATCATTTCATAACCCATGTAATAAAAATGGGATTCTTAAACAACATGACATCATAAAACAATTCATATAAGATAAAGGAATTCATAAAAATATTTCCATCACAACATAATCAAATCCATGTAATAATAGGGATAGAAACAGAACCCTTTATTATCTTAGATGGAAAATAATTTTGATAAAACACTTGAAATCCATTCTTGAGGAAAATATCCTTTCTACTTCAAAAATATTTTCCTTTCTTAACATGTCTTACAATTTAAAACTAAAAGAAGTTGATTAAAAATAAACTTGAAAACTTGTAAAGGAATCTTCTTGGAAATAATGTTTTAAAAATCCATTCATGTCGTATAAGTTAAAAAAACATTCTTCTCGTACTTTTGTCGGAAAAGTCAAAAAGTACCTCGTACGAAAAACAACAAAAGATTCCTTTCATTTCTTTTAATAAAAACTCACCGAAGGGTAAAATGGATTTAAAAAATTGTAGGTGGATGGAAATAATATTACATATTTATGAAACATGGATGTGGATGATAAAATACACCCCAGTAAATACTTACGAATAAACAATCTCGGATAAAAATGAGATTGTGATATTTCCCTTACCTTAGGTCCAATTTGCTTCGTATGTGTCCGAACCTCCTGTATAATGATTTAAATAATTTCATTGACTTATTATAGAATCATATTCATTGTTATGATATCATATATGGTTCACTTATGACTTTATATTACCCGTTCTTTTGTAAATTCCATGTTAAAGAAGCGTTTTGGGTAAAATCGTTTCATTTATCGTAGGTGTTTTGACTTGTTGTTCTTGACATTATTATTACTTATATCATGATTTACTTACTTTCAGAATATAAAATATGATTTATATATCATATATATTCAGTATATATATATATATATAATAGATAGATAAATGAAATGAAAAACACCGTTCATGGAGACGGTAGTCCGTACGTACGCATGAACGTTGTTTTCCTTTCCTTATTGTCTTGAATGGATGTAAGTAGATGACATACATACATATATATATACATAAATCCAGTAGCTTTATAATGTCATATATTTCATTATTATTTCTTATATATACTTTATAATCATTCTTAAATGGTTAACATGGAGAATGAATCTCATCGCGTCGTGGAGACGGTAGTCCGTACGTACGCACGAGCGATGATATCATTTCCATAAATATTGAATTGAATTGGAGTGGATTATACAATATATCAGAATCAATATTATGTTTTAATAACTATGTATAGTTATTCTTTACACCATTATACCCATCCATGTAAGGTGGTGGTGGAAAATAGATTACACCACGGCGTGGAGACGGTATTCCGTACGTACGCACGCGCGGTGATTTCTTTTTCCGTAGGATGGATAGATGGTGAAATAGGGTTGTTTCATACTTATAATAACATATCATCATATGAGTGATACTGATGTTATTACTTCATAATGAAACAACCTAAGAAGAAGAAGTGGAAGAAGAAATAAAGATGAAAGAATTGGTAACGGTAATTACCTCTTCTTTGAAGCGCCTCTTTGAGACCTCCTCTTAGGGCACTAAAATTGGTCTTTGAGGAAGACCAGAACCTCTAGGATGTTTATAGGGAAGTGGAGAAGAGATTTTTTCAGGGGTTTTCCGAGCTTGAGTGCTCAAATTGGTGTGAGGAGGAGGGGGAGGAGGTGTACTTTTATAAGGGAGGAGAGGGGCACCTTATGAATACCTCAAAATATTATTTTATATTAAAGTCAAAATCGGATTATAATGGTTCCAAAGGGTCTTATTTAGAAGATAAAGTGGGGATGGATCGAAATCCTATCAACCAATGGGATTTAGACAAGTTTATGTTATTATTTTAACCTTATCAATTAGATTTAACTCTAAGTTAAATAATTTAACTTTTACCGTGTCTTTTTTTTCTTACACTATATGGTTAATACACTTACTATAACATGCCAAACGAACCCCAAATTGTTTATTATTAATATATATATCCTTATCTAAGTCATTTGGCCGAACCTTAGATTTTGTGGAATAAAATAACAATTAATAATATAATATTTGATTTAAAAACTATTTTGTGTCAATTTTGACACTATTTGATATATGATTTTTGTGAAAGTCATAACAGAATTATATGTTCGAAACAAGTTTATAAAATCAAAAATAATATGTCATAGTAACCTAGAAAATTAGTGGAATTCATAAAAGTCTCAAATTATATTTATTTGGGTATTTTTAACATCAATTATGTCAATATTTCATTAATAAGATAATTACTGCATCATTGTTGTGTCATACATAAATTAAATTATTTAATGTCTAAAAATTACAAATAAAATACCATTATGTAGGAAATATTTTTAGCTTTCTAATGAATATTTATAGTCAAATTTATCTTATGTATAACCCCATATTAAAAATGTTTTAGTAAATAAACTTTGATTTTAACTCTTTTAACCCTTCTATAAATAAATTAATAATAAATGTCCTAATCTAACTCACGTGGGCCTAAATGGTCATATTTTATTCCTATGTTTGTTTTTGGTCGAAATACACTTGTCCAATTGGATTAGGACATGTGTTAAGGTAATATTAATATCATTTTTACCCTTAATTACCCTATTTACCTTTAACCGTGGTAAAAAAAAGTAAAAAGTTACTATTCACCAAAATTTATTTTCATCTCATTGAACCACATTTTAGTCCTTGATATTAACCGTGTCTCTCGGATTTTCGAAATTCTATTCACAGAAGCGGTAAAATTAAGTTTTATGCAAAATTCAGTTTTTAACCTACCACTTAGTGGTTTCACTATTCATCAAAAATTGAAAGTTTTCAGAAAAATACCAAAAATTAGGCCTAAGCTATATTTGATATTATGAACTCAAAAATGATGTCTATTTTACCAAATTCAAAACATATCAGTTGCATTAACTAATTTAAAAATTAATTCCCGTCATCAAAACAAATAGTGTGTTTTTAAGAGATAATAACTATCAAAAGATTGATACTTGTTTATAACTTGTTTAAATGTGAAATTACATCCAATGACCATCATTGCATTAAATTGTAAAAATATATTCTAAATATACTTTAAAACTACTAAAATTAATAATTTATCACTATTAATTATTTCGATTAAAAAAGTTGTTTTTAATTAAAATTTTGTAATTTTCACTATTCATAAGAATATGAAAGTTATTCGAAAAGTACCAAAATTTCACCCTAAGCTAATTTCGATATTAAGAATCCAAAAATGAATTCCATTTTGAAAAATAAAATTTACAAAATTTCAAAAAGTGGTTATTACTATTCATAACGGCTAGTTTTAATAATATTTTAATAGCATATTGTTGTTTAGTGAAACTCGTTATTTCGTACTATACACGCTATCGAGGAAGGTCGCGATTGCGTGTAATGCAAGGCAAGTCAAGGATGCATGTTGTGAAAGCTCCTTTAGGTGTAGCGTACAACACAAGACATTAATAAAATTAAAAAGAATATTTTTCATAAATCTCAGGGTGTTACAACCATCGTGTGATAATTAATTTTATTTATTTAATTTTTAAAAACTATAAATAAATTACCATGATGTTGGAAATATATTTAGATTTACAATGAATATTTAAAGTCGAATAGATCAATTATATAATATAACACCCCAAGATTTTATGAGAAATATTATTTTTAATTTCTTTGATGTCTTGTTTTATACGCTACACCAATATTAGCTTGCGCTACACACAACACCGTATTAGCTTTTAGTATATGCAAACACTATTCATGGCTTGTGTGGCACGCAAGAGCGACCTTCCTCAAAGCGTGTGTTGTACGCAATACCGAGTTTCACTAAACAACGATATATTTTTATAATATTAAGAATTATACGTTATGAATAGTATTAACTGAATTTTTAATTTTAAAACATTATAATTCATCTTACACATTTTCTAGAATGAGATATGAAAACAAAATCAATGTCTCGATAGAAGAAGTATTTTTCAAAAAAAAAATGCATTTTTACTGCCTTTCGATAGCGCACCCTTTTTAAATATAATTTTTGACAAGTTCATAAGTTCAATTTTACAAAATAAACTTCTTATTTTGAATTAGGATTTAAAATTTTACATTGGATAAATCTTTGATACTTTTCTGATAACCTTCATATTTTGATGAATAGTAAAAATACGCTAAATTTTATTTAAAAACAATTTTTTTCATCGAGATACATTATATGGTTAAATTATAATATTGAATGGTTTTAAAGTATAAATAGAATATATTTTTAAAATTTAATATAATTTAAGTCATTAGAATTAATTTTACACAGAATTCATAGGTAAAAACATTTCAATCTTTTTCAACGTTTTAAACTTTTAAAACCCCTTTTCTTAACAACGACATTAATTTTAAATTAATTACTGAAACTTCTGTGTTTTGAATTTTGAAAAATGAATTCCATATTTTGAATCAGTAGGTCCAAAATATGTTAATAGGCTACATATTATTGTTAGACATTATGAATAGTAACTACAATACATTTTATTTACTATAGTTAAAGGTAAATTAGGCAAATAAGGGTAAAAATAAGATTATAAAATTACCCTAACACCTTCCAAAGTTATATTGTATGAATAAAAGTCGACCCATATCACCTAAGGGTCGAAATAAATTCATTTCATGGACTTTTGACCATGAAAATGATGTAATTATTATTAAAACCAAACAAAGTGACAACATGTCACTCTCTTATATCTTCTAAGTGTAGTAATATTGATTTAGTGATAAAATACTTAAAACCTAGAATATAAATATTTTCCATAAATCTAATAAAATTATCTACATCATGATAATTTATTTGTAATTTTTAGGGATTAAATAATTGTCATTATTGATGAGACATTAGTGATTCAGAAATTGTTTATTTATTAAACAAATAAATAATATAGTTTTATTACAATAATAATACCCATCAAAAGAACCAAAAACTTGACAAAAAATTATTGGTTGAGTATATCTATATAATAATCATCCAAAGGTCGCAGTACAGACCATTTTGAAGTTTATAAAATAGATTAGGACATTTATATTATTTTATTTTAAATGATGTCAAAGTTGTCACCTTCATACTTTAATAAAGATAAAATTTTAAAATACAGTTGTTTTAGAAGATAAATTCAACTAAAAGTATTCTTATGAAATATATTATATTTATCTTCATCATAGTAATTGATTTATAATTTTTATGCAAAAAATAAGTATATTAAATTGTTATACAAAAATGTTATAGTAATTATTTTATAAAGAGAAATATCAAATAAATGGTTTTAAAAATATTAAAATAAATATTATATTAACTATTTAATGTGATAAAATAATTTTATAGATGAATATAACATTTTATAAACCTATTAAATATTTTTGATCGAATATATCTTCTCTGTGGATTTTATTTAAATTCAAATAATTGAATAGTGTCAAAATTGACACTATTGATATTTTATAAAAATAACATATTATTAAATTGTTTAAAAATCACAATAAAAAATTAAAATTAAAAATTGAAAATTATATTGTCTAATATTTTATAATTTATCTAATTATAGAAAATTCACAACACGTAAGTAAGTATTTATAACAATTTAAAAATTAAAATTTTATTACCATAAATAAATTTAAATATATTAAATATGGATAAATCAAATTAATAAGGTTTAAAATAAATTCCAACCATGTAAAAACTTTATTGGTTGGTTATATTACAACCCTATCTCATCTCATCTTCTAATTTGAGTCATTTTTTATGTTTTCATGTGGGGTTTGAATTTATTATAAATTAGTATTTTTTATGTTTTCAAAGGTGCCCCTCTCCTCCCATAAAAAAGGGAACCACCTCCCTCTCCTCCTCACTCCACCTTGAGCCTTAAATCCCAGAAAAAACTTGTACATTTATCTTATCCACTTCCCTATAAATAAATTGGAGGTACTGGTCTTCTTCAAAGACCAAATTTAGTTCCCTAAGAGGAGGTTTAGAAGAGGCACGTCGAAGAAGAGGTAATATCCTTTACCAATTATTTCAAGTTCATTTCATCTTCAACTTCCTCTTATTTTGTTGTTTCATAATAAAGTTATAACATTAGTATCAATCATATAATAATATGTTATTATAAATATGAACCAACCCTATTTCACCATCTATCCATCCTAAAGCCAAGGAAATCACCACGCGTGCGTACGTACAGAATACCATCTCCACGCCGTGGTGTAATCTGTTTTTCCACCACCACCTTACTTGGATGGGTATAATGGTGTAAAAAATAACTATATATGGTTATTATAACATGATAGTAATTCTTATTTATTATATCATTCACTCTAATTCCATTCAATAATTATGGGAACGATATCATCGCTCGAGCGTATGTACGGATTACCGTCACCACGACGCGATGAGATTCATTATCCATGTTAACCATTCAAGAATGATTATAAAGTATATATATTAAATATTAATGAAATATATGAAATATTAATGATAATGGATTTATGTATATATTATTTACTTACTTCCATTCAATTTAATAAGGAAACAAAAATAGCATTCATGCGTACACATGACCTAATGTCTCCATGAATGGTGTATTTCATTCAATTTATCGATCTATTATATATTTGTATATTATGAATATATATTATATATAAATTATGTTTTACATTATTAAAGTAATTAATCATGATCTATGTAATCATATGAATAATTACATGTCAAAACACATATGATAAATGAAACGTTTTTAATCAAAACAGTGCTTTAACATGGAATTGACAAATGAACGGGTAATATAAAGTCTTAAGTGAATCATGTATGATATAATAAATATTATTATTGTTATTTTAAAAGTTAATTATATGTTTAAACCCACTATATAGGAGTCTCGGACACATACGGAAGAAATTGATCATAAGGTAAGGGATAATTTCTCAATCTCATTTTTATCTCAGATTGCTTTTACGTAAGTATTTACAGCGGTTATATTTTTCATCCTTGTCCATAAAAATGTTTTCGATAAAGTGTTTAATATTATTACATATATTTTTAAGGTCATGTTTACCCCTATTTGACTTTTAATTTGTGTTATGGAAGGAATCTTTCTTTGGTTTACCATACGTGGTACTTTTTTACTCTTACGTTAAAAGTACGAGTAGAATGTTTTTTTACATATACGACATGAATAGATTTTTAAGGTTTAATAAAGCCTAATTTTCATGAATCTTACTCTAAAATATTTCATGATTATTTTGAACAAAATAATTTTCTTTTAAAATTGAATGTCATTTTGTGAAAAGAAAATGATTTTGTAAAATAAAGGATATTTTCCTCAAGAATTCATTTCAAGTGTTTTATCAAAACCATTTTCCATCTAAGATGACATTATTTCATATGTGTATGTTTCAAGTATAATGTTTCTATAATTTACATGGTTTCAATGTCTTATTATGAAATTATATCAATTTATTTTATATGGATTATGTTATGATGTGATGATGTTTATGAAACCCATTTTATTCTTTGGGTTATGATAATGATTTATGTTTATGTTGTGGCAAACATAAGAATGATTTAAATATGAGATGAGTGGGACCTATATCTCCATCCAATGCATTGGGTAAAGATTTATATCTCTTGAGATAGACAGGGCTAGAACAGTAAGTTAATCTGGTTCAGTGATACAGGACTGGAACGGGGATTGCACTCGATTCAATAAGGGACTTTATCCACTAGGATGGTCTTGGCAGCAATGCCTTGGATACTATGGAAACCATATCATGTGTTTAATGGATGCCATAATTACATGTTTTATTCCCATGAAATTTTATCATGGTTAATGTTCCTTTTGGATCTATTCCTTATGAACTACCAAGATTTATGTCAATACTCATGATTTTGATTTTTATGTTCATGTTCTTACGTTCAAATGTTTAGGGATTGTTTTATGTTCTCCATGTTTAACCTTAATGTGAATTTGAGCTCACCCTTTTTATGTTTTCTTTTCCCCATGATATAAAGAAAGGTTTTAGGTAAGAAAACCAATGGGGAAGATCATTATGAGAGAAGTTGAAGATCTTTCACCATGACCAGAATATTATGTTTTGAGTTTCCAAAGGCACTAAAGTAATATGGTCTTTGGGCATCAGTTTTTGTCATGTATTAAGTATTTTCAAAAGTAATTTAATGTATATGTATGTAAAGTATGGGTCTCTACATTTGGTATCGGAGGAAAGGTTTCGTTAACCTTTGGAAACTTGAATGTGAAAACTTTAGTGAGATCCCAAGAGATATTTCTAATGTGTGTTTAGGGATGTCCCTAAGGTTAAGTATAAGTATAGGTTATAGTCCTAGAATTACAGTAATGATCATAGAATTAAACCTAAGATCTTAGATATTTAAGGTAAACCCCCTTTATTATGTTGTTTTCCTAGCATGATTTTTTCCTCTCACACTATTCTTTTTCAGTTTTAGGAAATGGCTGGAAATAGGAAGATTCAAGATAATGGAAGATATGATGGACAATGGAATGATATTATTCATTAGCAACCAAATGAAATGGGATTTGGAAGTTCAAACATCGTTATTATGCCTAATCAGAAATATAATAATATGATCAATAATCTCAACTTTGGGAAGTATCCCGGCCTAGCTAATAAGAGAAAGATAGAGTTTCATGATGATCATAGAGGAAAGAAAGTTCAATTACCCTCATGTAAATCATGTGGGAAGAGGCATCAGGGAGAATGTTTCAGAGGGACTGAAAGATTCTTTGGGTGTGGAAAATAAGGACACAAAGACAAAAATTGCAAAGGAAAAGGTTTAGTTAACACCATGGACAAGGATAATGGTATTGCTAAGACATCAACAACGATTAAATATTTTAAATGTGGAATGTACGGGCATTATGAAAACCAATTCCCTAAGGGAAAGTCTCACAAAGAGAATCATCATGGTCGTATGGGTAGTATTTATATTGATGATGATGAAGAGACTACAAATGATATGTGAGATGAAAGAATTTTTGAGGCTCGTTCAATGGTTTAAGAAGGTAGTGGAATGATTTATGTTTATCAAGAGTTATGTTGTAATGGTAATATGGAATAAAGACACATCTAAGGATTGTTACACTATTGTTTTCCTAAAGTATTTGAAAGTATATGTTGAATGGTACCAGTAACCATGAATGGTTGTTCAGATATTTTTGGAAAATATATGATATGCACATAACGAAGGGATAAGGAGATAATGAGATGTTTGATAACATTAATGATCTCATGACTAATATAAGGACAATGTGATACCATGGTTTGAGTATATATAAATTTTTGGATTTTGGTATGTGGAAAGGGTTAACTTTTGAAAGAATTTGCATTTTCACTAAGGTTCTATGGTAATACATGTTTCAAAATAATAGATAATTAAGGTAATCACATGTTTTGAATGTGACCAACAAGATATGTCTTGTGATATATGAAGGATAAATGATGGTATTCACATGATTGTTATATGACCTTTCTGGTCATTGTTTTTTTACTATAAGATTGGACAGAAGTATTTTTGATAATCCTAAATGTTGTAATGGATTAAGTTAGACATCAGATAGTATTATTTAAGGATAGAACTTTTTTTCGATATTATTTATGGAATGTTATAATAGTATAGTTTTAGAAAAAGGAAAACTCGTAGGACGGGCGACAACCCGTCGCATCGGACAAGGCTGTGGGAATCAAACCCACAACTGAAGTGCGACAGGCCTTTATCGCCTACCAATGGCCTATAGGAAGTCCCTGGTTAGTAGAAACTAGTTTTATTTTATTAAGCAGGATGATAGATGATGTATAAGTCCATTTTTGGAACTATAAGCGATTAATCTCACCAAAGATGGGCTTATGTATATAAATTTT
The DNA here is from genome assembly GCA_963277665.1 of Viscum album. Lineage (NCBI taxonomy): Eukaryota > Viridiplantae > Streptophyta > Magnoliopsida > Santalales > Viscaceae > Viscum > Viscum album. The sequence continues at coordinate 1,989,622,008 of OY728145.1, forward strand.
TCTATCCATATGTTTGAGACAGATGGAATGACATATCATTCTATTGCATGACCTGGAAACACTTCATGGAAGACAAATTCAACTTCATTTCTTTAAGAGATGAAGTGGAAATTTCTCAAGGCATGACCAATAGTGAGATTGTACCAAAATCAAGTATGTATTTCTTTTAATTATTCAACATTAGGTAAATGATCTTGAAATCAAAAATGTTGTCCTAGTATCCTCATATTTGATGAATCAGATGGTACCATAGATCATCAAAAATTTATGGCTTTGTGATTGTTGGATTTTTCATAGCCATGTTCTCTACCACTCTTCATCAGAACATGATGGTTATATTTCTATTCAATATCCATATTTTCACCTATGTTCTCCTATGTGGAAACCCAGTGATGAGTTAATTTAGGTAACTTTTACGTTTCATACTTCTATTTGTAAAATTAATTTTTATTATACCTTTTTACGATGTGGGTTTCTATGAATGAAACTTTCACGTAGTAAAAGATTTATAACCCCAATGAATTTCGAGGGAGAAATTCATTTTAAGGGGGGTAGAATGTGACACCCCAAGATTTTATGAGTAATATTATTTTTAATTTCTTTGATGTCTTGTGTTTTATGCTAAACCAAGATTAGATTTCACTATACGCAACACTGTATTAGCTTGTAGTATATGGAAACACTATTCTTTGCTTGTGTTGCATGCCAGAGAGCCCATCCTCGATAGCATGTGTTGTATGCAATACCAAGTTTCACTAAACAGTGATATATTATTATAATATTATTAACTAGCCGTTATGAAAATTATTAACTGAATTTTGAATTTTATAACATTATAATTCATCTTACACATTTTTTAGAATGATATATGAAAACAAAATCAATTTTTTTCTTTAAAAGAAGTATTTTTCCAAAAAAAATTCAGTTTTACCACCTTTCGATGGAGCACCAATTTTAAATATAATTTTTCACAAGTTTATAAGTTCAAATTTACAAAATAAACTTATTTTCTTGAATAAAGATATAAAAATTTACATTGGATATATTTTTGATACTTTTCTGATAACCTTCATATTTTTATGAATAGTAATAATACGCTAAATTAAAATGAAAAACAACTTTTTTTATTGAGATAAATTATATGGTTAAATTATAATATTGAAAGGTTTTAAAGTATAAATAGAATATATTTTTACCATTTAATATAATTTAATTCATTGGAATTAATTTTATACTGAATTCATAGGTAAAAACATTTCAATATTTTGCAACCTTTTTACTTTTAAAACTCGTTTTCTTAACAAAGACATTAATTTTAAATTAATTACTGCAACTTCTGTGTTTTGAATTTTGAAAAATGGATTCTATATGATGATTTATTTGGTCCAAATTATGTTAATAATATACTTTTTATTTGTAGACATTATGAATAGTAACTACGGTAAATTTTATTTACTACAGTTAAAGGCAAATCATGTAATTATGTGTGAAAATAAGATTATAAAATTATCATAACACCTGCCAAAATTCTATTGGAAGAGTAAAAGACGACCCATATCACCTAACGGTATAAATAGATTCATTTAATGGACTTTTGACCATGAAAATGATGTAATTATTATTTAATCCAAAGGAAGTGACAACATGTCACTCTCTTATATCTTATAAGTGTAATAATTTTAATTTAGTGATAAACTTCATAAAACCTAGAATATAAATAGCCTCCATAAATCAAATAAAATTATCTACATCATGATAATTTATTTATAATTTTTAGGGATTAAATAATTGACATTATTGGTGACCCAATAGTGATGCAGAAATTGTTTATTTAGTAAACAAATCAATAATATAGTTTTTATTACAATAATAATACCCATCAAAAAGACCAGAAAATTGACCAAACCCTATTGGTCGAGTATATATATACCCTAAGAATCGAATGGTCAATATTTGGACCATTTGGAGCTTTATATAATATATTAGGACATTTATAGTATTTTATTTTAAATGATGTCAATGTTTTCACCTTCATACTTTAATAAAAATAAAATTTTAAATGATGGTTGTTTTAGAAGATAAATTAGACTAAAAGTTTTATTATGAAATATATTATATTTATCATCATCATAGTATTTTATTTTTAATTTTTATGAAACAAATAAGCATATTAAATAATTATTTAAAAATGTTATAGTTATTATTTTATTAAGAGAAATAACAATTAAATGGTTTTAAAAATATTAAAATAAATATTATAAAAACTATTTTATGTGATCCAATAATTTTCTAGATGACTATTACATGTTATAAATATATTATATATTTTTTATTTAATATATATTCTCTGTGGATTTTATTTCAATTAAAATGATTTAATAGTGTCAAAATTGACACTATTTATATTTTATAAAAATAACATATTATTAAATTTTTTAAAAATCACAAAAATATTTAGAAATTACAAATTTAAAATTATATGGTCTAAAATGTAATAATTTATATAAATGTGGAAAATTAACAGTACATAAGTTTGTATTTATAACAATTTAAAAATTATAATTTTATTACCATAAATAAATTTAAATAGATTACATAAGGATAAATCAAATTGATAAGGTTTAAAATAAATTCCAAACATGTCTAAATTTTATTGTTTTATGATACTAAAACCCTATCTCATCTAATCTTAGAATATGAGCCGTTTTTATGTCATTAAGTGGTGTTTGAATTTATTATAAATTAATATTTCTTATGTTTCAAAAGGTGCCCCTCTCCTCCATTATAAAAGGGCACCTCCTCCCTCTCCTCCTCAAAGACCAACTTTAGTGCCGTAAAAGGAGGTTTAGAAGAGGCACGTCGAAGAAGAGGTAATATCCTTTACCGATTCATTCCAGTTCATTTCTTCATCTACTTCCACTTCTTCTGTTGTTTCATAATAAAGTAATAACATCAGTATCATTAATATACTGATATGTTATTATAAATAAGAACCAACCCTATTTTTTCATTTATCCATCCTACAGAAAACGAAATCATGGCGTGTGTGTACATACGGAATACCGTCTCCACGCCGTGGTGTTAACTGTTTTTCCACCACCACCTTACATGGATGGGTATAATGGTGTGAATAATAACTATATATGGTTATTATAAAATTATACAAATTCTGAGATATTATATCATCCACTCTAATTCCATTCAATAATTATGAGAATGATATCATCGCTCGTTCGTACGTATGGATTACCGTCTCCACGACGCGATGAGATTTATTCTCCGTGTTAACCATTCAAGAATTATTATATAGTATATATATTAAATAATCATGAAATATATGACATATTAATGATACGGTATTTATGTATATGTTTTTTACTTACTTCCAATCAATTTAATAAGGACACTAAAACAGCGTTCCTACGAATGTACGACCAATCGCCTCCATGAATGGTGTATTTATTTCCATTTATCGATCTATTATATATATGTATATTCTAAATATATAGTATATATAAATCATGTTTTAAATTCTGTAATTAAGTAATAATGATCTAAGTAATCATCTGAATAATTACAAGTCAAAACACGGGCGATAAATGAAACGATTTTACCCAAAATGCTGCTTTAACATGTAATCGACAAATGAACAGGTAATATAAAGTCTTAAGTGAATAATATATTATATTTTAAATATTATTATGGTTATTTTACAAGTAAATAATATTTTTAAACCCACTATATAGGAGTCTTGAAAAAATACTGAAGAAATTGGACATAAGGTAAGGGATAATTTTTCAATCTCATTTTAATCCGACATTGTTTATACATAAGTATTTACTGGGGTTATATTTTTCTTCCATGTCCATAAAAATGTTTTTCATAAAGTTTTTAATATTCTTCCATATATTTTTAATGTCATGTTTACCCCTCTTTGACTTTTACTTTGTGTTATGTAAGAAATATTCTTTTTTTTACCATACATGGTTCATTTTGACTTTTCCGTTAAAAGTACGAGGGGAAATTTTTTAACTTATATGGCATGAACATATTTTTATGATTTTATAATGCCTAATTTTCATGAAGATTAATCTAAAATATTTCATGATTATTTTCAACACAATCCTTTTCTTTTAAAATTGAATTACATTTTGTGAAAAGAAAATGATTTTGAAGAAGAAAGGATATTTTTTCAAAAATCCATTTCAAGTGTTTTATAAAAACCATTTTCTATCTAAGATGACATTATTTCATATGTGTATGTTTCTAGTATAATGTCTATATGATTTACATGGCTTCAATTTTCTTAAGATGAAATGATATCCATTTATTTTATATGGATTATGTTATGATGGGATGATGTTTATGAAACCCATATTATTATTTAGGTTATGATGAATGATTTATGTTTACGTTGTGGCACACGTAAGAATGATTTCAACATGAGATGGGTGTGACCTATATCTCCCTCCAATGCATTGGGTAAAGATTTATATCTCATGAGATAGATAGGGTTGGAATGGTATGTTAATCTAGTTCAGTGATACAGGACTGAAACAAGGAGTAAACTCAGTTTAGTATGGGACTTTGTCCACTAGGATGGTCTTTGCAGCAATTCCTTGGCTACTATGGAAATCACATCATGTGCTTAATGGTTTCTATAATTAAATGTTTTATTCCCAAGCTATTTTATCATGGTTAATGTTTCTTTCTGATCTATGCCTTATGCACTTCCAATATTTATGTCATTACTCATGATTTTTATGTTTTATGTTCTTGTTCTTACGTTCAAATGTTTAGGGATTGTTTTTTGTTATCCATGTTTACCCTTACTGATCATTTGAGCTCACTATTTTTATGTTTTCTTTTCCCCAGTATATAAATAAATCTTTTAGGTAAGAAAACCAAAGGGGAAGATCTTTATGAGAGATGTTAAAGATCTTTTACCATGATTAAAAGATTATGTTTTGAGTTTCCAAAGACACTAAACTAATATAGTCTTTGAGAATTTGTTTTTATCCTATATTAAGTATTCTGAAAAAGTAATTTAATGCCTATGTACGTCTAGTTTGGGTCTCTACATATAACCCAATATAAAAAAATTAGAAAAAATATTAATGTTTATATAATTTTCTCTTTACATTAAATTAATTAATATAAACTGTCATTATCACTCCCATGTGTCTCCAATGGGGTCCCAATATCGACCCAAGGATGCCCAAGGTCGTACATGTATCAGACTATAGAGTTAAGACTATTGTAATGGTAATTTAATATTATTATAATATTATTTTTCACCCTTATTTACAATATTTATCTTCTAACTATGGTAAATAAAATATTCACTAAAGTAAATATTTACTAATGTAAATATTCATAATGTATTAAAATAAAAGTTACCTATTTACAAAATTTCGAAATTCAGATTCCAAATATGGAATCCATTTTTCAAATTCATAACACTGAATTTTCATAAATTAATTTAAAATTAATTCCCATTGTCAAAACAAAAAAAGTGTGTTTTAATGAAATAATACCTATCAAAAGATTGATCTTTGTTTATATCCAATTTAAGAGTAAAATTACTTCTAATGACCAAAATTGGAATAAATGTTAAAAATATAATCCAATTACACTTTAAAACCAATAAAAACAATATAAATATATAAATACATTATATTAGATGGCAGTTTTGAAGTAAAATGTAGTATTTTTCACTATTCATAAAAAATGAACTTTATTAGCAAAATACCAAAAAATTACAAAAACGTAAATTTTGATGTCACACATATAAAGAAAAAGTTTATTTTCTCAAATTTAACATATAAAAGTAACAAAGAAATAGATTTTAAAAGGTGTTTTCCATAAAAAGGCAGTAAATCGACCTTTTAAATAATAGTAGAGTGTTTATGCTTAAAATTAGATTCATTCACATTTTCAGCTTCTAAGTTTTATTGGATAAATGTAAAAACATTTAAAAAACATGTAAAATCATATTATATATATTTATGTTTATTCACACCAATACAATAGTTATGCATTAACTACTATTTAAAATAATAATATTATATTATAATTTTTTAGTATAACTCAACGTTGTGTGCAACGTAATATTTCAAATAAACTCGTTGTTGCGTATCGGGTACTCCATCAATCATATCATACCCTTTCAAGTTATATTAATATTTAATTCACAAATATTAATAAATATAAAAATTTCATACTCTTTATTTACCAGGGATGTTACATCCTTCACCCCTTTTGGAAATTGCGTCCTCTCAATTTTAAAATAGGGCTTGGAAATTTCATTAAAAGTTCCACATCAAAAAAAGAATCAATAAATATATCACTATAAAAGAAAGAATGAAATGTACAATGGTCACCCGAGATAACCCATACTAGGATTCCATTTTGGAAATCATGGATATGGAGGAGAAATTTTGTTTCATATTCTGATAGGAAGTGATAGAAAACATGATCTGGAGAAAGTTAAAAACAAGAAAGCCACAAACTTGTGATTGGATAAACGTTTTTGGTTCCCTAATAAGAAAAGTAAAAGAACTACAATTTTTTTGTTTTAGGTTCCCTTTCATAAATTTGGAGAATTTATTTATGATATTGACTAAGAATATAAGAAAATATATTTGATTTTCATGTAGAGTTTCATTCTTTAATAAGTTTCAACCAAAAAATCATATTTTTTCGAAACGATGAGTATTCACGATCACTTGGTCACACTTGAAGTGATATAATCAACATATAAGGAATCACATAATCCAAAAATGGTGAACTTATATTTCCCTTGTCTTTAAAAATTAACCAAAACCAAAATGGTGAGTACAAGATCAGATAACACCCAAAAGGATAATCTTTTTTAAACAAGAAATACTACTCTTAATCTCCAAAATTGAATAGACAATACCCAAATATCAACAAAGACCATTCAATACACAAATTCTCTTAAAATTCATTAAAATAATCCAAACAAAGTCTAAAACTCAATATTTAGAAGGATTTGATCACATAGTCTTGCATATTAAATCTTAACATTTATCTCCAAATAACATCGACAACTCTTACAGTCTCATAATGATGTGTAATTAACTTGATCACATATTATCTGTGATAAGATAATCATTACCATAAATAAAGAAAATCTCTATATGTATACAATAAAAACATTAATTATTCCAAATTAAAATTTCAACCAATACACCATAAATGAAATCTCACAGTACTCTATTTTCCTTAGATATTTAGTGTTCCCAAAAGGGATAATGTCTTCCAAAATAACTATTATCACTTAATCACAAAATCATTTTCCTATACTAAGTATTTCTATTTGGTAAAACAAATGATCCGAAAATAACTTATTCTTGATCAAAAAAATCATTTTACTAAAAATAATATGTTATACTAACCTATGGATTCACATAGGTAAGTGGTAGGTGATAAATCCCAATCACACTTTGGTTGTGGGTTTGATTCTTTTGGCCTTTCCTTATGTGATGGGTTTTCACACATCTTGCATTTTTTCCCTTTTTATAAAACTCAAAAATAACCCTAAAAATTTCTAACCTCAATGGTTTTCTTGTACCTCTCATTTCCATCCCAACTCATAATTACCTCAATATCTTAATTCGTGAAGTCTTTTTGGAAATTTTTTACCTCAATAAAATTACACTATTCTCAAATAAAGATCATCATACCTTGATCATGGTGTCCACCTAGATTCATCGTCATCTTGTTTAGGTAGATAGATGGTCCATGCATTGCAACAATGATTTAGAGATCCTTCAAAATCATCTGCTTCCTTTTTCCAAATACACCTCATAAAACTTGGGTCATATGGGTGTTCACAAACAAATAGTTTTAGAAAATAATCATGTATGACATATAATTTCAAAACATCTAAAAAAACATTCTTTCTAGAAAATAGTCAGACCAAGTGTGAGTTAAAACATTCAATCAATGGTCCTTTTAATATACCATAAATATCTGATGAAAGAATATAATTTAGAAGTATATATAAATATGTGGAACAAGGTTATCCTTCTACATATCCTCTTTCAAAGTCATCATATTCTTCAACATCTTGTAAAAAGGTAAAATATTTTAAAATGACTTGATAATATTTACCTTTATTGAAATTATGAGAATATTGAAAAAATAGGATTTGATTAAATACAACCCATGATCCGCGATGTTATCAAGGTATAGGGGAGGTGTTTCATATCTCAAACAATTTATTTCAAGTGGTTTGTATGTTAGAAAATGATTCAAGGTCGTCAGTACATGACTTTGAAATAATTATTTCAAGAAAGTCATCAGGAAGAGTTAGGAATGTCATTTGAGATCCTCCTCCTTCCATTTGTAATAGACCTTCCTTTATATGAAAAAGTTACAAAATAAGGATTTAACTAAAGGAGTACACATAGAGACTAACCATGTGTCTAACCAAAAATCCTAATCCCTAAATTTATTTAAACCTACCTCTAATACCAACTATAAGGACCCAACCTTAAACATTACGTAATCGTGAATTATGTTAATAATATAATAAAGAATTTATTCAGGTTTCGTGTTTTAGAGAATTATCCCATAATTATTACATTACATCTCAATTGTTACAAAGTATGCACTTCTACTTAGTATCCATTTTTTCATAAAATAAAAACTCTTAAAAGAAAAAAAGAGTTCTTTTCTTGATAAAAATATATTTGAATTATTATTTTCTCTTACCCTTCCTTATATCCTGTAAAAAACATTTTAAAAAATTCGGATGATCATAAAAATCTCAGTAAGGGTTATAAAACAAGTAATGAGAACATTAGTCCATTAATACAAACATGTCAATGAAATATTACTTTCCAATCATTAAAATACCACACTAGGTCATAATATTTATGAATAACAAATGGAAATAATAAATCATAAATATACCATCTGGAATCCATAACATACTTACGTTGTAGCTTTCACAACTACATATGGAGTCTATATGTAATACCCATCACATTATATTCCTTAAATCTCTTAAAAGAAACATTTACATTTACTTATTTCAAGTTACCCAATGCATTGGTGAGCTATCTCGGGCTCACCCGACCTTGGTTTATCATGAATCCACCCATATACACAAACAATGCCCAATAACCATAAAATATTCATAACACATAAAACATGCATAATGGAAAGATTACATCTCCACATTTCAATCACAATATATCATTTTATGATTTTTACATAATACAAGCTTTATCAAACAATATTCCAAACCATTTAAAAGATTTAATAAAGTGATTTTTGAATCAAAGGGTCCCACCCAACTTTGAATATTTTGAAAGAAATTTTAATTTTAAAACATTCACATCCAGATAAATAAATTCTTAAAACCATTTAGAAAACATGGATATTAATGAGAATTATTTAGAAGAATAAATCATCATAACATTTAAAATGATATATTTGTTGAAGACTTCTTAACCAAATGAGAGATGCTTGAATACAAATAATTTTGGAATAACATTAATAGATTCTTATAATATCAATATATTAAAGAGATTAATGACATAATATTTCAAAGGGAAGTATATACACCATATAAATGTGAATTGGTATATAACAACAAAAAGGTCTCAATGTAATGTAAATTGAGACAAAGTCCCTTGAAAAGATCATATCTGCAGATTAAGGACGAATAAATGACAAAATAATGTGTGAAAAATAAGAATACATCCAATAAAATTGGGTATTATGTGTAAAAAAATCATATGTAATTTCCACATATTCATACCATGACATAATCAAGAAGTATAAGTTTAACCCAAAGAATTGACATTGAGTCAACAAGTTCTCTTATATAAATTTGACAGCCTAATGGTGTCACTTTAAAATTCATAAAATAAGTTAATGAAAGATAAAAGGGTATCTCATCCCATGGAAATAAAATTTACAAAAATAATATATATAACAATAAATCCTAACATATGAAAAATGGAAATTTAAAAGAAGTAACATAAAATAATTCTTTGATTAGAAGAGGTGAGTGAATGGTTCCCTTTCCAATTTTGTAACATATAAAACATACCCCACATGAAAGAAGTATCATACAATGAAGTTTTAAATACTCTAAAATTAAAGTATATTTCATAATAAATACAATCATGGGCAGTAAATACACAAAAAAATGGAAATAGTGGAAAATATAGCATGAATCTCACGGGAATAAAAAGTGAGATGAAAACACCTTACCTCATGTCCGACTTGACTCGTTTGTTCTATAATATCCTGAATAATAAACTAAAGTTAATTTATAAATTTTTAACAAAAAATTTTTCAAGTTTTTTATTCCATTTATATTACTTATTACCACTTTATAATCATTACATAATCATTTATGTTAATAACATTCATTTTGCCAATATTTTACTTGAGTCAAAAATGAACATCCTCTAATTAAAAGTTGTCCATGTGGTAAAAATTCAATTACCTACAAAATGATATTCATGATTTAGATAATATATATATATATATATCATATATATCCAGTATATATATATTTATTTATAATTGTATATAACATTTGGAGATAATAAATGAAATGCACAATTCATGGAGACGGTAAGTCGTATGTACGCATGAACGCTACATTCATTTATATTTTGTATTTAATGGAATGAAAACATAATGATATGTAGGTATATTATAATTCTAGTATAATATCATATATAATTTCAGTAACACCATCTTTTATACGTTCCTTGTATTGCATGAATGGGTTATATATCTTTGAGGGGGTTGTAGTCCGCACTTCCTCAAATGAAATTATCATATTAGCCCATTATGGAAACCAAAAAGGTACTCTATAAATGAAAAATACATAAGAATAGGAAAAATATAAGTATAATATATATCAAATATAAATACAGTTGCATCATAATGGACACCATGAGATATGGTAGGAGATAATTGAACAATCATCCTTTCGTGAGGCAGCAGTTTCCCGTACACAAAAACAATATATTCGTTTCCATTATATGGAGGTGTGTATAAGTGTAGTTTTAATACTTGACATAAAAGTAACATAGTATATTGAGGATAATAGTTTATTTATGTAAACAATGAATAATATGAGCATAGGGAGTGAATAAGTAAAATAAAAGGAGAGAACTTGTGGGATGATGTTACCATTAAATCGGGTAACTCCCTTTGGTTTGAACCAAAAGGATTCACTGAAGTACTTCCTGTCTAAGGTATGGATTCTAGGAGGAATAGAGGTATCTTTAGAGATTATTTGGGTAGAGATTGGATGGGCCAAATGGATTTAGAGGTTTGAGTAATTGGATAGAGGTGGTGGGATTTTATAAGAGGGGGATGGGCTTTTAGGAATGTTTAAAAGTATTATTTTATTATAAAATTATTTTCAGTTTCAAAAGGTCCAAAACATATTTAATTCAAAAATAAGGTGTATATAAGTCTAAATAAAATCATCCAATAAGAATTTAACAGGATTTGTATATTTTTAATCCTAATATTTTTTTATTTAAACATTTGTTAACTTATTTAACTTTTACCATGTCCTCTTATATATTAATACTATAAGGTTAATATATTTACTATAAAATGATAAGAGACTAAAAATTGATCATTAATGAAAATTATAACATCATATATGTCATTTGGATAAATATTATATTTTTTGGACTATTTTATCATTTAATAAAATATTAATAGATTTAAAAACTCTTTTATGTCAATTTTAATACTATTTATATCATGACTAAAAAAATATCAAAAAACTTTATTATTTCAAAAAAACATCATTAATTAAAAGATAAAAAATCATTATTATCCCTAAAATTATTGGATGGCATTAAAAGTTTCAAAATAAATTTATTTTACTATTTATAAAATAATTAATTTGAATCCTTTATTACTGAAGCAATTTCTGCCTCACCATTGTGTCATTATTAAATTTATTTATTTAGTGTCTAAAAATTATAAATAAAATTCCATGATATCGAAATATTTTTATATTTCTAAATAATATTTATAGTCTATGTGACCAATTATATAACCACATAATTTTTTTTATAAAAAAGATTCATGTTTATGTTATTTTTGACTTTAGTTTAAATTAATTAATATAAAATGTCATTATCACTCCCAAGTGACTCAATGGGGTCCCGAAATTTATCCAAGGATTCCCATAGTTGGACATCTATCATCTGATAGGGTTAGGTGAAGTGTAAGGGTAATTTAATATTATTTTTCACCCCTATTTACTAGATTTACCCTTCAATAATGGTAAATAAAATATTTACTGATGTAAGTATTCATAATGTCTAAAAATACAAGTAACCTATTTACACAATTTTTATATTTTAATTAAAAATATGGAATCCATTTTACCAAATTAAAAACACATAAGTTTCAGAAATTAATTTAAAATTTATTTCTATTGTCAAAATAAAAAAAATGTTTTTTTAAGAAATAATACCTTTCAAAAGATTGACCTTTGTTTATTTCCAATGTAAGAGTAAAATTACTTCCAATGACCAAATTTGGATTAAATGGTAAACATATATTCCAATTATACTTTAAAACCAATAACAAACAATCTTACTATATAAATAAATTATATTAAACTATTTTTTTGAATTAAAATGCAGTATTTTTCACTATTCATAAAAAAATGATCTTTATTAGAAAAATACCAAAAAATACCCAAAGTAAATTTTGATGTCCTGATTATAAATAAAAAGTTTATTTTGTCAAATATAACTTATGAAAGTTACAAAAACTAGATTTAAATGGGGTTCACCATCAAAAGGTGGTAAATCAACCTTTTAGTGAATATTAGAGTTTTTATGCTTAAAATTGGATTTATTCACATTTTATGCTTCTAAATTTTATTGGATAAATGTAAAAACATTTAAGAAACATTTATAATCATAATGTAGTTATTTAATTTCATTCCTTCCAATACAACGACTATGCGTTAACTACCATTTAAAATAATAATACTATAGTATTGTCTTAAGTATAACTCAACGTTGTGTGCAACTTAAGATTTTAAAGAAACACATTGTTTTGAATCATGTACGCCATCAAATATAGAATACACTTTAATATTAAATTAATATTTAATTCACAAAAGTTAATAAATATTAAATGTCAAATTATTTATTTACTTGGGATGCTACACTTTCTCCACCTACTCAATGATTACATGATACTTGATTTTAATTTTATTCATCCATGTGTAATGGAATGATTTTTTATTAGATTTATTTCACTTGAATTATCCTAATAGATTATAATCGAAGACTTTACATCAACTCCCATATCATCGAGCTACTGTTTCATCCAGAATAATAGCGTAAGTGGTTGAAATATAAACTTCTAGAAATTTAGGCTATTTTCATGGTTTGAAACCATGGCTATAGTCCCCCAAAACATGGCTATAGGTTATAGTCATGGTTGAATGGACCATTGCTAATATTGGCATGGGTATAAGGCAAGACCTATAGACACAGTTTAAAATCATGGCTAAAACCCTATATCAACAATTTTAACCATGGGTATAGATCAATATCCGTGGTTTAAAACTGTGGAAATAGGGCTTTAACCATGGTTTTAAAGCATCGCAGAACATTAAGACACATACGTCCTATAACCAAAGTTCCAAATAGTGGCTATAAGGCTTTAGTCACAGTTTAAAATAGTGGAAATAGGCCCACAACCACGGTTTAAAACCATGGCTCTAGGACTTCACATTTCATAAGAAAAACCCCTACAACCCCCCTGAACACCGCCTTGCACCCCCATGCCCCCTACATAGCACCCTTTCACCCCCCCACCCAGAACAACCCCTTGCACCCTCATTATCCCCTGGACGACCCCCTTTCACCCCAATTCCCCCATAGATAGCCCCTTGTGCATCCCCTTTGCACCCCCATGACCACCACCCTACACCCCCTAAACATCCCCCTTCCACCCCCCATGGACACCCCCCTTAAATGGCCTTTCACCCCCCCCCCCCCCGTGCACCCCCATGCCCCCTGGACAACCACCTTGCACCACCCTGGACAGCCCCTGCACCCCCTGTACAACCCCATTACACCCCCCTAGACAGCCCCTGGCACCCCCTTGAACCCCCCCCCCCCTAGACAGCCCCTTACACCCCTAGATTTCCCTTGCACCCCCTGGACATCCCCCTACAACCCATTCCCCCTGGAAAACCCTTGCACCCCCTGGATAGTTGCTTACACCCCCTAAATAGCCCTTGCACCTCCCTCAACAACCCCCTTAAACCCCCTGGACATCCCTTTCACTTTCATGGACAACCCCCCTACACCCCCATGCCCAGGGATATCCCCCTTTTCCCCAACCCTATAGTAGCCCCTACCTATATCCCCCTCCCGGGATAGCCCCCCTCGGATAGACACCCCCTCTTTCCTGGATAGAACCCCTCCTAGACAAACTTCTCCTCACTAGACAGACCCCCACCACTCCCCCACCCATCCACGCAAACCCCCTGCCCCCTGTACACCCCCTGTGAGTCAAAAAAATGTTTGGAGATGCTCATTGTGTCTCAAATGAGAGAATAATGGGAAAGGATTAAAATGGAATGCATAAATGCAATAATTTCAAACAAGACATATAAGCACAAACTACCACTGTGAGTTTTCACAGACAGTGCACCTCCATTGGAGGGGTTTTATTACAAAACCATGAATTGTTTATCAAACGAAATAATTATTATTACTGACACTTGGTCAAGAATTTCTATTAAATATAAACATGTAGAATCAAGAAGGAAGATAAATGAAATTTAAAAAATTAATGAATTTAAGAGGCTAAGAGAGGGGCTCTACCACAAAGGAGTCAAGCCACACACAAGAGGATCCTAATATATATGCTCACATGCATATGAATGGGCTATGTTTTGTTTCTGGTTCTCTGCATAACATGCATACCTATCTTGCATACCGATACATGTAATCAAAATCAAAAAATGATAGAAAAGGAAAGGCCATCAGGAATCCAAAAATAGGGAAATTACTTTGACATTACTATTTGAATTGATTAAGCACTCTAGAACCAGGGAGAGAAATTTTCCTATGACACCTCCACCCTGATGAAGTTAAAATTCAAGTAGTTTTTTAGTAGTAGAAAATTGTCCACATTTCAACTACCAGGACAACTCGACACCCTCTGGACCCCCACCCCCCAATGGAGACCCCTTGGACACCCCTCCCGCTAGACACCCCCTGGACACCCCATGGACACCAGCTGAACACCCCATGGACACCCCCAAAACCCCCTAGACCCCCAGACACCCCCCATTGGACCCCCCACCCCCCACCCCACTAGACACCCCCTGTAATAACTGGACCCTAGTGACAACACAGACACTCAGCCTTAACATTGTTATCGGGTCCGGGCCCGCTAGGGACCACAAGTTTTCCCACGGACATGTGCTCCACACAATGGGTCTCACCCACATGCTCGAATGAGTATTCTAACTAATTATTATCCCCACAGGACAACACATGTCCTTTCCTACTTGTTTTTTCCTCACTCGCACCAACCATGAGAAACTTCCTAGAATGTCACCCATCTAGATCACTACTCTAGGCTAAACATGCTTAACTGTAGAGTTCTAATCAGGTAAGATCTCTAAAAGGATGGTGTATCTCGTTGACATGATATATATCATTTAGTCATTTAACCCTTTATCATTCTAGGATATTATAATGACCCCCTTAGAGCACAACATTCTTGTTGTGGACCCTACATCTCAACCTAGGTGGTGCACCGCCCTTAAAGCTGAGTTCCTCCTCTGATACTAAATGTAACAATTAGGATCCAATGACAGCACATACACCCCCTTAACATGGTCATTGGGTCTTGGTCCGCCAGGTACCACCAGTTGCCCCGAAAACATATGATCCCCACACTGAGGCCCACCCACATGCCCGAAAGGGTCATCTAACTAATTATTGTCACCATAGGCCAACACATGTCCTTTCCTGGGTGATTTTTCCTCAATCGCACACACCCTTGGAAACTTCCCAAAAGGTCACCCATCCTGATCACTACTCAAGGCCAAGCACACATAAATGTAGAGTTCTAATCAGGTAGGCTCCCAAAAAGGAAGGTTCATCTTGTTGACATGATTCATATCATTTAGTCATCTAACCATTTATCATTTTGGGTTGTTACACCCCCCTGGATACCCCCTAGACACCCGAACAACATTCTTTTCTTGTGAACATGAATTAGTTTGAGATAATTCCATGATACATTTTCCCTCACAAATGTGAAACCTAAAAGACACAATGGTTTTGAAATGTTTTTGAGTAGAACCTTCAAGACACTAAGTATTTCAATGAAACAGACACAACCTATCATGTGAAACCATACTCATAAGAAATATGTTTCTTATGAAGACATTGAGACAACTACTCGCAGACAACTCTTGATATCTATCAATGAATCTTTTTGCTTATGAAAAAAAAATTTCATCCACACATGGGTCACACAATGATAGTGAATAGATCACATAACCATGCTTAGATCATGCAGTTTTCACAATACAACAAATAAGAGAGAAGGAAAAAGGTTTCATGCTACCCATAAATTCATGCAAGAATAATTAACATACCTAGAAAAAGTTATTAAATAACACATAAAGAAATATAATATATTAAAAAATTGTGTTAATGTTTTGGATTCGATGCATCCCTTGCATGAAGTGTACCTAATTAAATTCATTTGATGATTCATGAAGAAGTGATTCGATGTTGTGAAAGTCCTATATTGAATAAAATATTTAGGAACATTATGTCAACCTCTTTCATGCATTTTATTGACTTCATTACTTTATATAGAAGGAATTGTATCCCCAAACCTATTTTACTAAGGCAACTGGTTGTTACGTGTTATCGAAATTAATTGATCAAGGTATATAGACATTTTTAATTATTTTCTAAGATAATTTAAGTGTACATGATCAAATATGAACCCACAATTTCATGATGGAGGATTAAATATTTTCCTATGGTGGATTATCCTTAATTAGGTGTGTAGTCTTAACAAGCTAGAGAGTTTGAATTTGAAATAAAAGGAATTATAAAAGAAGAAACCACTAATTCACACCCCTTCCCCCTACACCCCTAGATAGCACCCTTGCACCCCATAGACAAACATTTTACCCCCTGGATAGCCCCCCTGCACCCCTATTCCCCTTTGGACAACCCCCTTGAACCCCCTGGATATCCCCCCTTCACCCCCCCCCCAGATAGCCCCCTTTCACCCTTGGACATCCCTTGAACCCCTGGAAAACCACTTGCACCCCCATGGATAGCCCTTTCACCGCCTTGGATGGCCCCTTACACCTCCATTCCCCCTAGGCAACCCCCTTTCACCTCATGGACATCCCCCCTTGCACCCCCTTGAACCCCCCTAGACAACCCCCTTTATCCCACCCCTGCAATATCACCCCTTCTAGTAGTCATCCCCTCCCAGTAACCCACCTCCCCCCTCCCTGGATTGACCCCCTTGGACAGACACCCCCTTCTTGGATGAACCCCCCTTTCAGTAGCCACCCCTCCCTGTAGCCCCCTCCCCCCCTCTAGGACATACCACCCCCCCTCCCTGGACAGACCCCCCCAAGTACACCCCCACCCCACCTTGCACACCCCTACCCCCTTCACACCCCTTCCCCCTAAATACCCACCTATGAGTCAAAAGAATCATCGTAGATGCTCATGGTGTCTCAAATGAGAGAATAAGGGGTAAGGATTAACATGGAAAACATAAATGCAATAATTTCAAACAATATATATATATGCATAAACTACCACTGTGAGTTTTCACAGAAAGCACACCTCCATTGGAGGGGTTTTATTTAAAACCATGACATGTTTATCAAACAAAACAATTATTTTAACTAAAACATGATCATGAATTGAAATTTAATATGAACAAGAATAATTAAGAAGGATATTAAATGAAATTTAAGACATTATTGAATTAAAGAGTCTAGGAGAGGGATTCTACCTCAAAGGAGTCAAGCCACACTCAAGAGGATCATTATATATATGCTCACATGCATAAGAATAGGATACGTTTGGTTGCTGATTCTATATATAGAAGGAATCCCTATCTTGCACACCAATAAAATTAATAAAAATCAACAAATAATCAAAATGTAAAAGCCATCAGAAATCCAAAAATAGGGAAATTACTTTGACATTACTATTTGAATTGATTAAGCGTTCTGCAACCAGGAAGAGAAATTTTTCGTATGACACCACCACTATATTAGAGTTCAAATTTAAGTTTTTTCTCTGTAGTAGAACATTTCCTATCAAAAATCATAAGAAAGTAATTAAAATGTATAAACTGTAACATTTTCACCATACGCAAGGCCATACTAACTTGACACCCCACTAGACACCCCCCTGGACACCCCTACACACCCATAGGACACCCCCTAGACACCCTAGCCCCTTTCAACCCCCCGCCCCCATGCACACCCCACCCCTACCCCCCAACCTAAAAAATTCCTCTATAGTGGACCCCCTAGACATTTACAGTAGCTAACCTGAAGATCGTTGGTGAAAATTGTTGGAGGAATAAGCCCAAGAAATTTATGGGATCGCTATTAATTTTTACATAGTATGTAATAAATATGGAAAGAAAAATATAGTTTATATTGTAATGGAATTGAGTATTTATAACCCAAAAAAATAATTTTTCATAGGATTTACATGAAACATCAATAAAATGATATTCATGTGAATCAACTGATTCATAGAAATCATGGAATAGAAAATCAATGGAACTGGGTTTTCGTTATGATACACTGTAGATTCTATAAAATCCATGAATTTGGATGAAGTTATGGAATTTGAAATAATTAGAATCATCATATGTCCTTTATGGATTGTAAGGTGACACATGATACCATATCCACCCAATTAGTAACACAACCACTCAGGTTTGGTAAGTCGTTGGGGCTCCTAATGGGATCTCTACTTCATTACATAGTAGAGGCACCCTATTAGGGGTCCTTAAGTCATAACAAGTAACTTGGAAAAAACATATCTCAGAGAGGATTCCATGATCCTTAGCATAGTCATATATATAACACAACCTATAGTATTATCTTAGTTTCTAGATACATTCATTTCTTTTTTCCTCATACACTTTTTTATACGATTAGATTATAACCATTTTCAATTCATATTCAATCTATTTCATTGAAAAATATTCATATTTTTCAAGAAAATAAATATTATGAAGCTATGCATAATATGTATAATTTTGTATAAACCAAATATAAAGGTACAAGATTCAGAAGTGAAAACCTGAGGATCAACTATCAAACCATGATATAGAATAATGTCTAGAAGATCAAAAATTGCACACTCTGGAGTAAACTCAATATCATAATTTCTACAATCAAGGTGTATTCCAAGTCAATTTGATTAAAAACAAAAAAAAATGGTTACTAGTGTCATGCCAAAAATGGTATAAAATGACCTTTACCTCTGGAATTCTATATTCACGTCAATCCAAATTGCAACTTGTGGTAGCAAATCAATTGCATCAGCAATGTTTTCTTAGTGGTTCTATGCATAGAATGAATCCCTATACAAAGAACCAATACTATTCATAAAACTCACAATATGATCAATGAAACTAATCGAGGGGTTTAACAAGAAAAAAAATTCTAAATTAGACTACATACCATCGAAGGTGTGCTAGAGGAGAAAGAGGGGTCGCCTCAGAGAAGAGTCATCGAGGAGGTACTATGGTCGCATTGAAGGAGGATACAGTTAAATATTATAATAATAATAAAACTTAAATACTACATAAACAAAACATATCTCATGGTAGCATAATTCAATATATGTAGAAACAGTAAGAAACACTGCAATACAATTCATTATTACAATAATCAAACCTCACTAAAAAATAAAATTACACATATTGACAATACAAAAATACAATTAACATAAATAAGGATAGTCAATATTATTATCATTAGATTCATGATAACCCTCATCCATGCCTCTTACAAAAACAACATCAGCACCTCTCATGCCACCAGTATCATCATTGACATCAGCATTGGTACCGGCACCGACATTGGGACCAGCTCCGACTACAGCACTGAATCCTACTCCAACTCAAAACATTAGCTGAAATAATCATCATAAAACATGTTGCAACTACTGTATCTTCTTCTGGTGAAATTGTGGATGAAATAGCAAACAAAACATTCATAATATTTTAAAATATCACATTTTTTACTTTTTGAGTCTCTTCTTTGATTGCGGAATTCGTCTGTTTCAATATGACAAAACCAGAAATGAAATGGTTGAATGAAATTTAATGGGAGCGATGTAAGTAATGTATTGTGAGTTTGAATAAACGATGTGTGAAGGAGCATAGAAGACACAAAACTGATCATAGAAAACACAACACGGATCGTAATCAAACTAGAAAATATTAATATTTAAATATGAATGTTATTTCTAGGCTCTTGAATTGGTGAGTTTGAATTGTAATAACTTATTTTTGAAATAAAAATGGGTAATAAACAATATAATTTATTTATAACCTATTAGTAAATAATCTCGTAACTTTTAGTAAAGTCATTTTAGGATTCCAAAAAATATGATTTCTTAAAAAAATATTTTATTTTTTTAAAGAAAATAATAAATTTATTTCCAAGAACATTTTAAAATTAAATTTTATATAAATGATTTAATTTTTGATTTTATTTTATTAAAAATATATTTTCTGTAAATTTTTTTGGGGGGGGGGTTAGAACAATTTTAATTTCTAATAAATAGTGAAAATACTAATTTTTATTGAAAAATATTGTTTTATTTCAATAATTTATATAGTTCTGTTATGTTTTCAAAAACAATTAATATTTATTTTTCAATTATAGTATTAAGAATCGAATTATGTTCATTGAAATCAATTTTATGCTTTAATTTTGTAAAAAATGACTTTTTTACTTAGAAGTAAATTCTTCTGAAAAATCTATTTTTTTTTGTTTTTTGTTGGTTTAATATTAAATTATGTTTGGCCACTGATAGTAATTTCATTTGATAAATTGGAATATGTATTTTGAATAATCATAATTAATATTAAGTAATATTTTCAAATTTTGTTTTGTTCATATTCAATAAAATAGTATGATCCATTGATTTGTATTACAAAATCCATGAACCAAAAAATTTATTATGAAAAAAAAACATACACAATGGATCAAGGAAAAACGTTAAACATTACCCATAAAAAGATAAACCATAAGTAATTGGTAACAATTGAACACTAAAATAATTCATACTAGCGTATTGGCTATCTCCTAGAGAAGTTCCTCCAGCACCTTCAGAAAAATCATTATAAAGCTCTTGACAACTCAATGTCACATGAAATCATCCATCCAAAAGAAAATCTTATGATCATATCTCCATATAAAAATAACTATATTTTTCAGACAATCCAAACCCCAGTCCATTCCTTACATCCTTCCCTATAATTAATAGTCTCTTTTTTCATCAGAAAACATTCCCAGCAATGATTTAGGTATAATTATAAAGATGTTGTCTGAAGAAGATGTAAAATTATGGACCATGAGTTTTCATTTTATTTATTCTCTCAGATCCTTTAAATTACCCCTAAAACCCCCTCCCCCTATACACCCACACCCCTTTCCCCCACCGAACCCCCTGCACACTACTCCCCCACCCCCTTCATCCCCCTCCTAGATAACCCCTTCCCCCTACACCCCATGCCCCCTCCCTGCACACTACCCCCCTCAAACACCCCCCTTCGTGGACACCCCTCCCCCTGGACCCCCACATCCCATTCCCCCTCCCCCTGCACCCCTACCCCATCCCTGCACACTACACCCATGGAAACCCCCTACACCCCACACCACCTCCCCCCTCCCCTTGCACCCCAAACCCCAACCACATTGCCCTCCCAACCTCCACCCCGGACACCCCCTCCTAGATATGCCCCTTCCCATGAACCCCTACCCCCTACCCCTGCACCCTCCATGCCCTCTACTCCCTACACACTGCCCCACCCCCATCCCCCTAGAAAACCCCCTCCCCCTTCGCCCCATGCCACCTCCCTACACACTGCCCCCTGGAAACCCCCATTCACCCCACACCCATGTCCCTCCCCATTCACCCCCACTCCTCCAACACACTTCCCCTCAACCCCCACACCAGACACCCCCATCCTAGATAGCCCCATCCCCCTTGCACCCTTGCCCCTCCCCCCACACCCCTATACTCTCTTCTCCCTGCACACTGCCCCCCCAACTCCCACCCATCATTCTGAACATCCCCCTCCCCTACACCCCTTCCCCCCTCGCTACACACTGCCCCTGGACACCCCTCCTAATACACCCCCACACCCCCTCCCCCCTCCCCCTACACCCTCTACCCCTTCTTTAAAATTTCACCCCTTAATAGGTCTTAGGACCTAGCATTATATATTCAAGTTGGTCTATGTGAAAAAATAATGGAATTCCTAAATCATAGAAATAAAAAAACCTAGAAGGGAAATATATTAATAGACTCAGGAATTGATATTCCAATAAGGTCAAACATTCCTTAAATTTAGGGAAAACAAATCATGCCACCATAAGGAATCCCCTTCAAATGAGAACTATTCACCAAAAAATGGTATTACACGAAACTCATTCCCAAGTTGAATGACAAAGAGAAATATATATTGTGGATGAATATAAAAATGTAGTATTATAGGAGAAACCCCACCCCAAAATTATAAGTATATTATTATAACTATTTAATCTTCAAAGATAGTCATAATGGTGTTATAGTAACCTCATACCCTATGTATAGGATAATTATTACACCCTTCCCCTTAAATGTATTTGGCCATCTCTTGGTTAAGAAGGACTTCATAGGAAGATTTATCTTTGCTCCATCCACCTTATGATCATCCACCCCCATTGGGATCTATTTTAATTCAATCCATCGAAAATTAACTCACATTTACCTATAAAAACCCACTTTTGATTGATCATTTAAGATAAATAGAGAGAGAAAACTCATAGTTATCATAATCTAAAATGGACTACCGATATTGCAAATATCAATGATATTTTTTCCCACATAAATATAGTTTCAAGGAAATGAATCCCCCTATAACGTGAAATATGATTTGATCAAAATTATTCACATTACATAAGTGAATTTTATTATAATTATCCATGTAGATAACATATATCATGAAACAAACAAGGATGATCATAATGATATTATATCCAACCAAATATGGTTCTAACTAATGTAAATGACGAATGAATGTTCACATGGTTTAAGTGGTAGATTAAATATCTTATAGATCCTCAAAATATTTAAATATTTCTTAAAATGGAAGGCCACAACTAAATAAAATGTAAATTTCAGGGATATATCCTACCCACCAAATAAATTATTTCACGCACTTTCCATTCATAATAGATTCAATGAATATGAAATTGAAATAGATAATTTTATGAGAATCAATATTAAGAGACATAGATGTGGTTTTACAATTAATTGATACATCATAGAGAGAACTATATATCCCATCAAGTGAATTCACCAAAGAAGAGGGGACTTATAAAGCATCAATATTATATTCCACTCATTTGGATAACCCATGTCACATAAAACAAGATTATCTGACCCTCAAGGATAATGATAATCATTAATAACATCCATTGTTTTTTGAATAACTAATATTTCATGTGAGATAACCCAAGCATGATAATATTGGATAAAAATATAAAAAACATGATTAAATACATATTTTTATCTACCCTATGCCTCCACATGATTATATTCCGAGGAAAATATTCTATCAATAATCCCGGACATAATCAATTCCTTTTCTTCTCAGAAAGAATCATTGTATGAGAGGTGGAAATTAATTCATCTCAAGAGGAATCCAGTCCTTGAGTGGGTAGATCAAAATCCTTCATCGAGGGATTTTTAAAACCCCACATTACCTATATTCAAGAGTAAGGGTGTAAGAACCCAGATCTTCATTTCAGATATGTTTTTCCATTTCTAGTCGTTTTTGAGAAAAAGAAGAAAATCTGGAAAATTTCTAAGTACACGCCATGTACTTTATGAGTACACACCGTGTACTTTTCTCCCGCACGAAGCTATGTTATGGCCATGTCTGGGACACAGACACAGTGTGTAGAGGTGATGTGGAGGCCGCTTAATGTGGTGTATGGAAAGGGTGAGTACACATCGTGTACTCATGAAGCACATGCCATGTACTTTTCTTTTTATTCCATTAAATGGACTGGGGTCGAGAATTAACACTGAATATGTCTTCTTCTCCATCTTCTTCAACTAAGAGCGAGGGTACAACCACAGATCTTCTCAGAGCCACCGATCCATCACCTATTGTCTGAATCGAACGCCGTCAGTTGCAATAGAATCGCCGCGATGAGTTATTGGTTATTATTTGTCAATGTTTCCTGATTCTTTCTCTTATGAGAATTATCTGAGGTTGAACATTTTAAATATTTTTGAAGATCTACTCTGTTCTAGGCCAATTCATGGGCAGAGGTTCAATTATATCGATCTTCTAGGATCAAGGTTGGTGATCTGTTACCCTACGTTGAATGTCTTTGAGTTTTTTGGGAAATAGTGTCGGATACCCATGTATCGAGTATCTCAGGTTAGGGTCTAGATCCTGTATTGTTATCTGCCTTAGATTGCATGTATTCATGAGGTTATTATATAAGTGATAACTTCTTGTTAACATGTTTGAGGATCACCACATGGGTGTTCCTCTTATTTTGACTATTTATCGCCATTTGGTTTAGGTTGCATGTGAGGAAGACCTTGTTGCATTTCTTGTTTGCATTTATATAGTTGATTGCATGTATTTCCTTCTATTTATATGCTTTTGATGCATTGCATATATTATCCAAGTAGTTTTTTTAACTTAATTTTGGCTGCTAATAGTCGATTACGCATGATTACACTACTCAGGGCTGTGGGAACCTGGTGTGGTAGACTAAAGAGGGAATTTATGATTAAGGGCTTCCCTAGAGAGTATATTATAAATTAGTATCAATTGCAAGACCTATGGGAATGTGACCTTATTCTTCCTTATATTGTCCTTAGTTACGTAGCGAGAATATAGGGGGAATTAGATTTAAGTGCTTAATCAGAGAGTCTATAGCTATTGTTGCAAGACCGCATGGGAATTGATAGTAAGAGCTTCCCAAAGTGTCTGTGCCTTTGTATGTTTACTTGACTAGAGGGGTATTCTAGTGTGAGCCACCCAGAGAGCCACTATGAATATTATTGGTCGATTCTGATGAGTCCACCAAGCTAAAGAACAAGCTTGGGTTTTGTACTGCTTGCTATTTAGGTAGTCTGCTGAGATACCTATTGTGTTACTTGCATTGCCTTGGAAATATAGAGATGTTTTATAGATTCCTTGGTTAATAATTAAATTATTGTATTAAATTAATTAATTAATGTGAATGGAGATTTGTAGGATTGTTTAATTTAGAGTACTCATGTTTCTCTGCTGCATTTTTTCATTTACTTTTGCTAGATTGCTCACTGATAGTAGGGAACAGATCTTATGGTTATTGACTACTGGGATTAGTCTCACACACTATTTGGGTCCTTCTTTTTGGCCCAAACTAGTTATATGGTTGCAGGAGTGGGTATGGATTGTGGCTCTTCTACTTCAGGTACCTGATTGCTGGTTGGAGCTGGAGATTATAGGACCGAGCTAAGGCTTGTGATGCTGTTGGAGTTGCTGTTTACTTTAGTGCCTTGTTCTCAGTTGTATTTTAGCACGTTGTTGTGTTAGCTACTTTCTATGGATACATGTACCATGCTGCATCATTATTATATTATACATTTCTTCTTCTATTTAGTTTCAGTTGTTGTATGATGTTTACTACTTCTGCTATTGTCTGTTATTTCCTTTACCTTGTATACCTTACCAAATGAGGGAATAGTTTCCCCAATAACTCACTAAGGCCCTCGCTGCTAGTCGGTAGCCTCTAGAGTTTCGGGAAATATGCTTGAGGTCATGTGGAGAACCAGGCACGGGGAACCAGTTGAGTGGCTCTGGATTCGGGTCATTACAAAGTGGTATCATAAATGTTCCTTCCTTTTCTATTGACATACTATTTAGCGACATTAGACAGGGATAAGACAGAATAGTTAAATGGTAAATAGATGTGCCTAAGTGTTCTAGAACCCGTGTACAGGGAAAAATCCAGATTACCTTGAATATTTCAATTTTCGAGTTTTTAAAGATGTTATAGTTTAATTAATTTCACCATTGGGTGGTGCACTTGTTTTGAGCTCATACTATTTGTATGATTGTGGTTCTATTTTTTTTGCATCCCGATGAGATGAGGGTATTCTATCTCATGCATCATATAGGCACTTATTATAAAATCACATGTCATGCATTTTTCCATGCCATCTTGATTGCATTAGAATTTATATGTTGTTGTGATAGAATTGTGATAGAAGATGCATACGATTGTGATAGATACTGTGATAGAATACCTGCTATGTTGATAGGGTATCATTTGTTTAGAGCTTCTTTATCATGGATGCCAAACTTTGGTCTTAGAGGTGTTATGGGTTCTCGAGGATCGGAATTTGGTGGATCTTGAGTTGTTATACTTTTTAATTGTTATATACATTGTTATGATTCCAAGATTTGATTCGCGGGGAGTATGGCCCCCCATGGATCGAGATTTTGCACTTTAACACTTGTTTTCTGGGTTTTCTGGGCTCTGGTGCAGGTCTGAGGCTACTATCTGGAAAAACCCAGAATACACGGTGTGTACTTTATGCATACACGTCGTGTAGTTTTTAGTCGTGTCCCTGACTATGTTGGGAAGTGACACTGGGTTGTAATGTTTTCTGTAAGAACATGTCGTGTACCAGCTTAGCATGGCGTGTAGTTTGGAATAGGTATCCGGTTGTGTCACGAACAACACAAGCTGAGGTTTCCCTTTAAATGCACGCTGTTTCCCTTGGTAACACGCCATTTATAGTTGACCATGTAGCTAACCGTGTAGCCAACATCACAGGTTGGTGTTATCCTTCCGCGTACACGACATTTCTGTATGGAATACACCGTGTAGTGTCGACTGTGTGTCAGGTCGTGTCACTAACAACACGATCTAGGTAAGGCATGTCAAGTACACGTTGTGTCTCCTTTGACACGTCGTGTAGTAGTGGTCCGTGTACGAGTGCGTGTGACTAATGACACACACATGGGAGAGATTTTAAGGACACGTCGTGTGGTGGACAAGCACGCTGTGTAGTTTTCTGCTGGGACAGTCTGTGTTCCCAGCCGTGTAGGAGTGAACGGGCAAGGAGAAAAATAGTTAGTACACACCGTGTAGTTTAAGAGAACGCCATGTAGCTGGGTGGCTTACACAGCCATGAATGAATAAGGTACACGCCCAGGGTATACTTTTAAGAAACACGTCGTGTAGTAGTACTACACGCCATGTAGTAATGTTTTCCCACATCTTAATGTTTTTCTCTCCAGTTCTATTTTTATCTATTAAGTTTCATCTGTGTTCATCGTTAATGAAGGTGTGCTTTTGACCATTTAGAGCTATGCCACCAAGACATCCTCCCATTGCACATCAGGAACCAGGTAGTGACCGTATGCCTGATATGGCAGATCAGGGACTACCAGTAGTTTTTCCTATCGTTTTGGACATGGCACCTACAATGATTCTAGACACTGGTGCTGATGCTCAGTTTAGAGAGGGTTTTATGAGATTCATTTAGACCATATAGGGATCTAAGCATTATGCCCCATCTATGGCAGAGTTGATGCAGGTTTTTCAACAGAAACACCCTTCCACTTTCAAAGGGTATAGAGGACCACAGGCTGCAGAGTCATTGGTTGAGGCCATGTTGTCCATCTTCGAGCATCTGGAGACACCTCCGTAGAGGATATTGAAGCTCACAACTTATATGATGCGAGATTCTTCCAAGAGATGGTGGGATGTGGTTTCGCAAATAGGGCGCCAACAGGATATAACTTGGGATGAGTTTCAGCATACGTTGTACAACTACATCTACACGGCGACGTTGAGGGATGACAGAGCCAGCGAGTTTATGAACCTGCATTTGGGTACTCTCATAGTTATGGAGTATTCCTACCAGTTTATAGAGTTACAGCATTTCACCCCCATTCTGGGGAATGGCGATTTGTTTTTGTCAAGGAAGTTTGATGAAGGCCTCAGACCAGACATTAGGTATCAGGTGAATGTCTTTCAGTTGACTTATATCACTCTGATAGTCAACCAGGCACTTATTACAGAAAGAAACCTGAGGGAGGATGGAGCTGTGTACCAGGGCGGTTCAGCATCCAGGACTGATTCTCTTTAGACAGACAGTAGGAAGCGCCACAGAAATTCTACATGAGGTGACTTTAGGAAGCGAGGTATTCCTTCTGGTAGACGAGATTATCCTTATAGAAACCCAGTCTTGTTCTAGAAGTGTGGGAAAAAATAGGCATAAGAAGCCTCAATGCCAGAGAAACCCAGTGGAGTGTCGATCATGTAGTAATATGGGTCATCTGCAGTGCTTCTGCAAGGTTCCTCTGTCAACGGCTAGTGATGGAGGATCAATTTCGACTCCGTGTATAGGAGCAGTACTACCAGTTCCTCAGAAAATAGGGGGATGGAGTTATTCAGGTCATTCAGGATAGGGTAGAGGTTGTAGATGTAGTGGTTATGCTCAGGGAGGAGCAGCATAGGGGTCTTAGGCTGCTACGCAGGGCCGCAGTATGGGCTAGACTTTTGCGGTAAAGTAGATTCATCCAGAGCAGGATCCTAGAGATTTTACAGTTTGAGGTACGATTTTAGTAGCCTTAGTTTTATCCTATGCACTTTTCGATACATGAGCTTATCATAGATTTATTTACGTGCATACTATGGAAAGCCTTAGACGTATTGTTTATACTTCTGAGGATATAATGACTCTAGACACTCCCTTGGGAATTAGAAATTCTAGTGTGCATTAGTGATTAGACTGCCCCCTTGAGGTTGGTGGGTATCATTTTTTGTGGAGTCTCTCTACATTGGAGATGGAAGGCTATGATTTCATTCTCAGGATGGACTAGTTAGTTCCCTTCCAGGACTTTGTCGATTTCTATCACCGCATGGTGAGTTTCACATCACTAGAGGGCATATCTTTTCTTCACAAGGGTGAATGGGATGTCCAGATGAGTAGAGCTAGATGAGAGAATCATGGGTTGGGCAGTATTATGGCTCAAATTGCTAGCTTATATCTGGATGATCATGGGACTTATCAGGTATATTTTCCTCCAGTGGTTGATCACTTTCTAGATGTGTTTCTAGAAGACTTTTCAGGTTTGCCTCTGGAACGAGAGGTAGACTTTCTATTTAGCTTGTTCTAGGAGCGGAACTGGTGTCCATTACTCCTTATAGGATGGCTACACCTGAGTTGCAGGAGCTCAAGAAGAAGTTGGAGGAGTTGAAGGCAAGGGGTTTCATCCGACCTAGTACTTCTCATTGGGGTTCACCTGTACTGTTTGCGAAGAAGGAAGACGACACCCTTAGGCTTTGTGTGGATTATCGGAAGTTGAACCAGTTGACAGTCAAGAAAAGATATCCTTTTCCACAAATAGATGATCTCTTTGATCAGCTTTGAGGAGCCAGAGTGTTCTCGAAGATCGACTTGAGATCCGGCTACCATCGGTTGCGTGTCAGAACATCTGATAAATCTCTTACAGCCTTTCGGAAAAGGTATGGTCTGTATGAGTATTTGGTTATTCCATTCGGTCTCACGAACGTGCCGACAGTTTTCATGTCACTGATGAACATATTTTTCCATCCTTACTTGGATTTCTTCATGGTGGTTTTCATGGAAGACATCTTGGTGTACTCTCACACTCGACACGACCATGCTACCCATATTGATATCGTTTTGAGTACACTGAGGGAGATTTAGTTATATGATAAGATATCAAAGTGAATATTTTGGATGGACGAGGTTCACTTCCTGGGTCATGTCATCTCAGAGACAGGAGTGTCAGTAGACCCAGAGAAGGTGAGAGCAGTAGTCACCTGGGAGCAGACGAAGAACGTCTTCGAGGTACGGAGTTTCTTAGGGATGAATGGTTACTATAGGAGGGTTATACATGACTTCTCATGCCTAGAAGCGCCATTGAAGGGCTTGAATAAGAATGTGGTGAAGTAAGTTTGGTCATAAGCCTGCGATTCAGCCTTTTAGGAGCTAAAAGGGAGATTGACTTCAGCACTGAATCTAGTTTTTTCGGAGTCAGCCAAGAGTTATATAGTTTTCTATGATGCATCGGGCATCGGGCTTGGGGCGGTACCTATGCAGGGGGATCGTGTTTTTGCATATGAATCTCGGAATTTGAGGCCACATGAGAGTAAATATCCTACGCATGACCTGGAGTTAGATCCAGTTGTTCATGCTTTGCGTTGTTGGAGACATTATCTTCTGGGAGAGCATTTTGTGGTGTATAATGAGCACAAGAGCCTGATGTATATCTTCATGCAGTGTGACTTGAATTTGAGACAGTGGCAGTGGGATGAGTACCTGCAGTATTTCTATTTTGAGCTTGCATGTACACCTGGGAAAGGCAATGCTGTGGTAGACACACTAAGTAGGAGGACTCAGATACATGCAGTTCAAGAGGCCAGCAGCGAGTGGCAGCTTATGGCTCTATTTTCTGAAATTAATTTGGAGGTGCATGACAGATATGGCCAAACCTTCCTTTCATCTATAGCTGTTATCTCTACCATTCTTGATAGAGTTTGAATGAGGCAGCTATCAGATTCTAAAGTCCTAGTCCTATGGTAAAGTGTGTCAGGAGAGGACCCTCTTCCCAGATGGACCACAGGCGAGGATGAGATCTTGTGTTTCCAGGGATGCATATAGGTGCCAGTATATATACGCGAGGAGCATATGCGAGACTTTCATTCCTCAGTTTTGGCAGTTCATCCTGGCATCACCAAAATGTATCCTAATCTACGCTGCCAGAATTGGTCGCTGGGTATGAAGAGAGATGTTGCTGGTTTTGTCATGAGATGTACCACCTGTCAGCAGGTGAAGGAAGAGCACCAGTGACTGGCAGGGCTTTTGCAGAAACTACCCATTCCCGAGTTGAAGTGTAATGATGTCATTATGGACTTCATTAAAGGGTTACCGAGATCATCTCTAGGGAATGACGCACCATGGTTTGTCATTGACAGGCTCATGAAGGTTGCTCACTTCTTGCCGATTAAGGAGAACTTCAGTGTTGATGAGCTTGGATAGTTATACATCTGTGAGATTGCATGCTTGCATGGGGTTTCGAGTACTATCATTTCAGATATGGATGCCCACTTCATGTTGCATTTCTGGTAAGGGATACAGAGGGCTTTGGGTACACTGGTACTTCTGAGTACATCTTACCATCCCTAGATAGATGGAAAGTGAGAGCACACGATTCAGGTGCTAGAGTACATGCTATGAGCATGTGTCCTTGATTTTGGTGGTTCTTGGGAGAGACATATAACTCTCATGGAGTCTGAATATAATAATAGTTTTCATGCAACTATTCAGATGGAACCTTACGAGGCTTTATAAGGTTGGTCGTGCCGATCACCCTTGTGTTGGCGGGATGCAGGAGAGGCAGCTATGCTGGGACCTCATCTTGTTCAGGAGACCACAAAACAGGTGGAGTTGATTCGGAAGAGGATGGATACTGTACAGTCTTTCCAAAAATCTTATGTTGATCAGTGGAGACGACCTTTGGAGTATCAGGGTAGGGATCAGGTTTTTCTACGTGTTACCCCGAGGTTGGGACACAAGTGGATCATGAGACAGGGTGAGATTTCACTGAGATACGTTGGGATGTTTTAGGTCCTGGAGGGAGTCGTCCTGGTTTCTTATTGGTTGCGGTTACCTCAGAGGTACCAGTCTATGCACGATGTCTTCCATGTTTCTCAGCTTCGACGCTATTTCTCAGATTTGTCTCATGTTCTTCAACCCGAGGAGGTTGAGCTTGACCAGGATGCATCGTTCGAGAAACATCCTATTAGGATTGTTTATCGTAGTGCAAAGGTACTTCGTGGCCAGTCTTTTCCTTTGGTATGGGTGCTATGGAAGCATTTCCGCGTACAGGACGAGACTTGGGAGAGGGAGGCTGATATGAAATCATGATGGCCAAAGTTGTTTGAGGTTTCTTATTCACCTCTAAGTTAGGGAAATTCGGGGATGAATTTACTTAAGGGGGGAAGTTTTTAAAAACCCTGATCTTTGTTTCAGGTATGTTTTTCATTTCTGGTCATTTATGAGAAAAATAAGAAAAACTAGAAATTTTCTAAGTACACGTCGTGTACTTTATGAGTACACACCGTGTACTTTTCTCCAGTGCGGGGCCATGTGCTGGCCGTGTTCGGGCCACACACATGGTGTGCAGCGGTGATGTGGAGGCCACTTAATATGGTGTACGTAAAGGGTGAGTACACGCCGTGTACTCATGAAGTACCATGTACTTTTATTCTTATTTCATTAAACGGACCGGGGTCGCAAATTAACCCTGAATACATCTTTTTCTCCAACTTCTTCAACCGAGAGCGAGGGTACGGCCGTAGATCTTCTACGAGCCACTGATCTATCACCTGTTGTCTGAATCGAACACCGTCAGCTGCAATAGAATTTCAGCGGTGAGTTCTTGGTTCCTCTTTGGCCACATTTCCTGATTCCTTCACTTATGAGAATTATATGAGGTTGATCATTTTAGATGTTTTTGCAGATCTACTCCATTATAGTCCAATTCACGGGCTGAGGTTCAATTATATTGATCTTCTTGGATCTAGGTTGGTGGTTTGTTACCCTACGTTGAATTTATTTGAGTTTTCGGTGCAAATGTTACAGATTCCCATGTATCGGGTATCTAGGGTTAGGGTCTTGATCCTGTATTGTTATCTGCCTTAGATTGCATGTATGATTGAGGTTATTAAATGATTGATAATTGCTTGATAGCATGTTTGAGGATCACCCCATGGGTGTTCCCCTTGTTTTGGTTGTTTATCATCATTTATCTTAGGTTTCCTGTGAGGCAGACCTTGTTGCATTGCTTGTTTGCCTTGATATATTTGATTGCATGTATTTCCTATTGTTTATATAATTTTGATGCATTGTAGCTATTAGACAAGTAGTTTATTGAGATTTATTTGGGATGATAACTGTCTATTACACACGACTACACTGATCAGGGCTGTGGGAACCTGGTGTGGCAGACTAAAGAGGGAATTGTGGATTAAGGGCTTCCCTATAGAGTCTATTATAAATTAGTATCATTCGCAGGACCTACGAGAATGGGACTTTGTGCATCTGTAGAGTGTCCTTAGTTACGTATTGAGACTATAGAGGGAATTAGACGTAAGTGATTCCTCAGAGAGTCTATAGCTATCATTGCAAGACCGCATGAGAATTGACTGTGAGAGCTTCCCATAGTGTTTGTGCCTTTGTATGTTTACTTGACTAGAGGGGTCTGCTAGTGTGAGCCAGCCAGAGAGTCACTATGAATATTTTTGTTCGGTTGTGATGAGTCCACCAAGCCAAAGAACAATCATGGGTTGTGTACTGCTTGTTGTTTAGGTTTTCTGCTGAGATACCTATTGTGTTACTTGATTTGCCTTAGAAATATAGATATGTTTGCTAGATTCCTTGGTTAATAATTAAATGACTGTATTAAATTAATAAATAGATGTGAATGGATATTTGTAGGATTGTTTACTATAAATTACTCTTATATCTCTACTGCATTTATTTCCTTTAATTTTTCTATATTTCTCACTGATAGTAGGGCTCAGATCTTGTGGTGGTTTCCTACTAGGATTAGTCTCACACCCTGTTTGGGTCCTGCTTTTCAGCCCAAATAGGTTATATTGTTACAGGTGTGGATAGGGATTTTGGACCTTATACTTTAGGTACATGATTGCTGGTTGGAGATGGAGAGCATAGGACTGATATTAGGCTTGCCATGCTGCTGGTGTTGTTGTTTAATTTAGTACCTTGTTCTGAACTGTATTTCAGCACGTTTTTGTGTTTTCTGCTTTCTGTAGATACATGTACCATGCTGCATGATTATTATATTATACATTTCTTCTTCTATTTAGTTTCAGTTGTTGTATGATGTTTACTACTTCCGCTATTGTCTGTTATTTCCTTTACCTTGTATACCTTACCAAATGAGGGCATAGTTTCCCCAATAACTCACCAAGGCCCTCACTGCTAGTCGGAAACCTCTAGGATTTGGGGAAATGCACTTGTGGTCATGTGGAGAACAAGGCATGGGGCACCAGTTGAGTGGATCCGGATTTGGGTCATTACAAAGGGATATATAAATAACCATCACATGAAATTCAAATCATAGAACAACCTTAAAATCTTGTCCTTGATGAAGTAATATGGTAAAAAATACCGTGGGGGTAGCGTTTTTTGAAAGTGTCAGGGAGGAGGGAGTCGTGGTGAAAGAGGTCATTAGGGAATAGGGAGTCGCGGTGAGAGAGGTCTTTGGGGAGGAGGCTGCCACTGTGAGAGAGGTTGTCGGGGAGGAGGGTGTTGTGGTGATAAAGTTCAACAGGGAGGAGGGTGTTGCGATGAGGAGAGGTCGGGAAGGAGAAGTCATCAGGGAGGACAGCACCGCTGTGAGGAGAGGTTGGGGAGGAGAAGTCATCAGGGAGGATAAGTCATCTGGGAGGAGCACTATAAGGTTAGTAGCAAATCATGGGAGGACAAGCCTAATACAAAATTAGGGGAAAAATTTGACGGTCACGGTATAGACATGATGGTTTAATTAAACCATGGAAATTAGAAATCTATTACCATGGACGAATAAAACCATGGATATAGGTCTGTGGCTATAAATTTAATTTCTAGTTGTGATATTTAGTTTCTATAATGATCAGTGAAATGACATATTACATATTTATTAGCAAAAAAATATGCAATTATCCTGGATATAATTCACCACCTGACACTGATTTTCTATTATATGCTGAAATGGACCAATATGCATCTGTATAGCCCAATAACTCTTGATGATATTTTTTATTGTGAAAAAATTAAAATCCACCGTTCACTTGAAATAAAATTGTATTATTTTAACTGAAAGTGTGTGGATTTATATGGGATTTATTTAATACCCAGCTTCTTGGAATGTGTAAAAAAATATTTGGTCTTTTCATTGTCAAGTATAATAGACTGCCAATGATTTTTCTTTATTCTTTAACAGTCACAGATCTTCTTTCATCATCTCATGGTAGATTCATTTAGGTATCCACCAGAGACTTTTTCTCCTTATAATTATCTATTGGAAATATTCTTAAAATTTCATGTGCTTTTTTTTATTGAGAAATGAATGTTCCATTCCTTCCTTGTGTCACTTATAAACTAAAGAAAAATTCTATCTCACCATCATTAAAATTTCAAACTCACTTTTAATGAATTATTTGATCTTTTTTCACTTTGATTTATATGATCCACCAGTGATAATGTTATAGAAATAAACTATCACCATAATACTATAAATACTATCATTTTTGACTTATAGATTATAATCAACTCCGTGAAACCAAAAACAAAGTTTCTTTAAAAACTGAATAGACCATGAATAAATTTATATCATTGCTTTCTTTGACCCATAAAATGATTTTCTCATCCAGAAAACTTTGTTATCAAATTTATGAGTGAGAAAACCATCAGGATAATTAATATACACTTCTTCTAGAAACCCTTTCAGAAATGCCTACTTTATTTCCATATAGAAATCATTGAACTTTATTTGCATTTCTATGGATAAAAATAAAATGATTTTGTCTAGACTTGTAGTTGTTGAAAATATTTCATCAATATCGATTCCCTCAATCCGAGAGTACATTTTTTACATTATACATTATTATTTTTCAAATCATAGTTCAATATTAATTCAAAATATTACTAAAGAACCATTTGTTACAAATGACAATATTATCTGTTGGTCTCAAAAAAATCTCCCAGGTCTAATTCTTCTCAATTTCTTCAAGCTCTATATTAATATCCTAAAACTAGTTATCATCTCTTTTTAATTCCTCAAAACCATTAGTCTCTACCTAAGATAACAAATATATATTGTTGAGACTTCATTCTACATGTTTGAATTGGTGCTTCCCGATCACCAAGGATATTTGTCATGATAATTTTAGCTCGACTCTTTCAATTTGGTGTAGATAAAGATTTTAATTCTTCATGTTCATCATCTGTATCTTTTTCTCAATCATTATTCTCCCTATAATTTTCTTAACTGTTCATCACTTTCATCAAGGATTTGTTCATTGTGTTGTTGATGATTCAATTCATTCTCTACTATAGTGACATCATTTCTTGAAACTAATTTTCCCATCCTCTTGTTGAAACATTTATATGAATTGTTTTTTCCTATGTATCCATGTATTATCCCCTCATATCCACGTAACTATTTTTTTGTTTCTATTTATTGATAACAAAAAACATACTACCAAATATTCGAAAGTATTTCAACACTAGATTCTTTCGATACCACATCTCATATGGAGTATTTTATTATTTCAAAAACAAAATATCCATATTATATATGTATATATATGTAAAGACTAGTTACTTGTATAATTTATCTGGTAGGTCCTTGTTAATATGCATTTTTTGGGTCAAGTTGCTGATGATCTGGATTCTCATGTCAACGACTCCATTTTGTTGAGGAGCTATTACTGCTGAAACATGATGTATTATCCCATGTTTCTCAAGATAATATTCCACCAGTAATTTTTTGAATTTGATACCATTATCTGTATTAACCTTGAATATTGTATCCAATAATCCATTCCAAGAATCCATTTTGATTCCCTCCGATATTTTTTAAGAAACTAAACACTTCAGACTTGTGGTAAATGAGAAATACCCATGCCATCATACTAAAAACATCAATGGAAAGAAACTAATACCTCTTCATGTCAATGTATTTTGTGAGATAGGATGAAAAAGATATTCTTTTATTTATTCAGCCACTCTGGTTGATTTTTGTTCTTTTTCTTTGTATGACTTTCAGATAATCTTCTCCTGTTTACAAGATGCGAACGTATGAGTACAATAATATGATAGCTTGGGGATATCTTGAGTTGGATCACATTTTACTAGATATTTTGGGGATATATGACATTGATTTACAAGCTGTTTATGCTACATCTTATTTAATTTCTCTTATGATAAATAATTATATCTTCTTCTCCACTAATAAGGTAAAGATTCCCATTTTTTATTTCTCCCTACAAAACAACTGAAACATATCTTCCTTTGATGATACTCATTTTACTTTTAAAACTATAAGAATTCCCTGAGTCACACAGTTGACTGACACTACGTAAGTTGTGACTAAGACCTTTGATAACTATGAAATCATCACATCTCATTTCCTTCCCCACAAAATTCGGATTTTTCTGATCCAATAATCTTCTATCCTTCATCATTTCAAAATATGACAACACCTTACATGTCATACTCAAGGCCAGTCACAAGATCATTATTTCCCATCTTATGGGATGTGCATCCACTATCAAAGATCCATACATGAGAATGATCTGATGCTTTAAGGTAAATCTATACAAACACTAACTTCTTAGATATCTTCCACATCTTTGACTTGTTACCTATTATATATTTATAATCAAGATCTTTATCAAATCACGATGAACCGATTCTATCATACAGAGTTAAAATGTTATTTTTTTACAACTCATTCAATGATACATTCAGCTTCTATTTACAAGCAGTTTTAGTCTTCTCTAGAACATTCCTATACATTGTTGATGTAAAATACATGTCCATGTGTCTAAATCATCCACACCAAAATAAAGTACGATCAAAATTATTTCATGAATATTGAACTTTGTTGGGATTCCCTTATTTATCTTGTTCCTTTCTATACCTCTTAGCTATGAATCACACATTTTTTGAAGGTCCCAATTTTCCATAGAAATAACATCGAATATAGAGTGTATTCATGTTTTTATTTACTACTCCACTAGTTTTTTCCTTAGTTATAAGAATTTTATAGTTCTTATCCATACTGAAATCAATCATCATCCTTAGATTGGGTTCTTGTGGTTGATCTTTAACCATTACTAGTTTTTGTTTGTTATTAAGCCCTATACTAGTTGTATCTTTGTATTATATAATTTTCTTCCACCAACACTCCTTTATTTATTTTAATGTAACTATAAATTCTAATTTTTCTTTTTTCAGTGTGTCATACTTTACCAGTGTCAAGAGTACCCCCTGATCTTTTACATTTATACGTATGTTTACTTCATTCTCTTTAATATCTTTGATAAGTTTTATTTGATCTTTTTCAGTGTTAGTCAAATTATCGATTACTCTTTTTTTTCATAAATTTTGAGCTCCTACTCAACATCATTTTATAAGTTCTATGACATTAAAGTCTTAAGTTTTTCAATTTATTCATACAACTCATACTTCTCTTCTTCTTTATT
The DNA here is from genome assembly GCA_963277665.1 of Viscum album. Classification (NCBI taxonomy): domain Eukaryota; kingdom Viridiplantae; phylum Streptophyta; class Magnoliopsida; order Santalales; family Viscaceae; genus Viscum; species Viscum album. Next base: position 1,989,660,646 of record OY728145.1, read on the forward strand.
CTATATATAATGTTTAGAATTAGGAACCACTTTATTTTCTTTCTTTCTTTTTTCTCTAAAAACATCTATCTCCTCAAGCATGGATTCTGATTCATCTTGTAGTTCAACTCGTCCTTTAATTTTTTCTTCATCACTGTAACTTTATTGTCTTGTATTAGAGCTACCTATAACTACTACCACATAATTTTCCCTAGGATTAATTTATATATCCATCTCATCAACCTTATAATCTTCTGAACTACCAACTTCTTATGAATGATGATTTTTTTCGGAAGAGTTTTTCCTTAAAATATATATTAGCTTTAACATATGCTGAAGACATTTCATTGAGTATTTCAACTTTATCCTCATCATCATCTTAAAAAAATTCTTTACACGTTGTAGAAAATTTATAACATTTCCATATAGAAATAATGAATGTGGATGTTTCCCTTTGAACTTCCCTTTCCCCTTTTTTTTCTTGATGAAGGTAATGACATGACTTAATCTATCTCGTCTTCTTATTACCCATCTTCAATAGTGATATTCTTTATAGATTTGAATTATATAACATTAGACTTCTATTTTTCTATAGACTCGTTATCATCATTTCTCAAGTCATATGAAATAAGATTATTATGAAAGATATCCAATGTTAACACATTTGGATCCTTATCATCGAATTCAGAAACCTTTGGATTGAAATGAGGTGGAATACTTTTTCAATATAATCATAATAATATTTATAAATTAAATAATTTATCTGAGACAATTCATGTATTCAACAAAAATATCCACATTGTGAAATAATGCATCAACAGACTCATTAGGGTGCATTCTAAGATCCTCATACTTGTTCCATAAAACCTACTGCTTGTTATCTCTAACTTTGGAGTCACCCAAAAAAATATTTATAAAATTTTACCATATATCATGTGATGGCTTACATGACATCACCTTCATATTGATTTAATTAGATAAATACCACCCAAAAAACAATGATTCCATTGGAATCATCATCCTATTACCTTTGGTCATATTCTAATAAATAACCACTGTCAAAAGTGGCCAAAATACCATGCATAACAACTGTAAATACATCCATTTCTAAATATTAGAAGTAGTACTACATATGACTCTCCAATAATTCCAAATTATTTCCATCAAATATCAGAATCCATTTATGATTAACAAACTCCATTGAAATACCTTAGATAGAAACACTGAAGTTATCATTTTCCTTTGATACTAATTGTTAGCCCAACTTGGATAAATTTCATAAGAGTGGGTGAATATGTATGTGACAGATTAAAACAAATGTCTCTTTGGATATTTGTTTTGTTAAAAAACACTCTTATCTATTTAGTTTGTAGAAAATAACCATATGATAATTAAAAAATGCACATGAAACATCAATTTTACTTGGTTCACCCTCATCGGGCTACACAAAAGGGGGATAAAAAAGGATTTTTCCAACGTACAAAATCCACTAGAGCTCGCTCCTAATACACCTCTTAGATTAGAATCATTGTCCCTCTTAGTGTACCACCAATTATAATTTGATAGATCAATACTCTCTCAAATGATGTGTGGTCACTGATCTTCTTGAATAATATTATTTTTGATCAATTGAATTAATATGTTTTCCATATCATTTGGTTCATCATTAAGTTCCACATTCATCCACTTGATTAATAAAATCTTAACATAGATTCAATAGGAAATCCCATCTCAATACTCTTTTTTATTCTCACTATCTTCATGAAACTCATACAGACTTCAAGAGACTCCTTAATTGTCTACAAAAATATTCTACTTTCTCAAATCCACTAATTTTTTGAATCTCACATATCCTTCATGAGGAGACCTACTTTATCAAAGATTGATTTGACTTCACAAAGCCTAATAATTTTGTGAAACTCAAAAATTGTAGTCATCTTATATAGAATTTGTGAAATTTAATAATTTCACAATGATTAAAAATTTATTTCAGATTTTAATTGTCTTCATGAACATCCTTTCTTCATAAAAATTTTTAGAAGAACATCCTTTGAAAACCACCTTCATGAATTCAGAGCCTTTGGATTTTTTCAGGGATTTCTCAACTCAAATGAGTGTGGTATAGGCTTATTTATATGAGTTTCCTCCATTTTTAAAAGCATCCAACCTCTCAATTTCCATTTTACAAATCATTCAATATCATTCATGATGCTCCATTTTTCATGAAGCACTAGGGAAATTTCTCCATTCACAAATTTTTTATTTCCCAGGCATGTGGAACTCTGTATCTCATGGCATGGAAAACCATATTTCATGCACTTTTAGAACTTGTGCACAATAGTTTCCTTTACATAATTTTGGAATGACATCCCTGAATCTTTACTTGTTCACAAATTCATGATACATCTTCACCCTTGAATGTACATTTTTATATTTAAGTAGAAATAATTCGTTTTCAAACTACACCTTAGTCCATCCTCCAAATTCTTGACCAATAAATTAGGAATTTATTGAGAAACAACGTCACATTGTGTACACATTTTCTTGCACCACCACCACATAATTCATTCCTTTAACTTATAACTTTTTCAACATATCATGTTAGAAATATATTTGGAACTCTACAACTAAACATGGAAACCTTATTTGTTAAAAAACACAATCCAAAAATACAATTCAATGTTACCTTGATGGATTTGTGCCAAACAATAAGGAAAATTAAGTTGAGATAAAATACCAAAATCTCTTAAATATTAGATAATGTATTTATTTAGATATTCTACACCACAGATTGAATGGAGTTTCTTAATTTTCTTACCCAGATGGATCTCAACATCATTTTTTTATTCCTTAAAATTTTTATATGAATCCAACTTATACGTCATTAACCAGCCATATCCATATCTAATATGATCATCATTAAAAGTTATGAAGTATGATTACCCACCCTTTACTTCAATCGGAAAAGGTCCACACATGTCTGTATTATCTAATTCCAAAATATCTTTAAGATTTCACCTTTCCCACTCAATATAGAATTATTTATTTTTACTTGTAAACATTCATAACATACACCAAGTGGTTTTAGTTCAAAAGAATCTAAATATCCATCTTGATGTAATTTAGTCAAGTGCTTTTCATTTACATGACCAAGATTATAATTCCAAAGTTGGTGTGGTATGAGTATGTGAGGTTGTTTTGTTATCAGTTACTATACATTGGATTGTATATTCCAACACGTAAATAAGATTCTTTAAATTTGAATTACAATAAGAAAATTATATCATTATAAAATAAGTAACTTTTATTTTCAAATTTTAAAATAAAACCCAGTGTACATCGTATGGATACAGATATAATGTTTTTGGTAAGGATTTCACAAAATAACATCCTTTAAAAACAATGTCCATTCCACTGGGAAATGTGAGGTGGTAGTCCAAGATAGATATATAATCAAGTTTTCTATATTGGATAATCATAGATATACCTACATTTGGTAAATTCTTCTAAATCTACTTGTTCCTATATTTGAATACATATTTTATCACCAAAGTTTGCATCTAATAACCAATTTATAGAAACAGAGAAATCACCCTGGTTAATAAAAAAAGTTGAATATTATTGTTTCTTCTTAGTATGGGTGCATTTTTTCCTCCCTTGGAAGTACATTCCACATGAAAAACGAAAAACATTTTCCTTCATTTCTTTCCCCTCAATCTTCCTCTTCTTTTTAGGAAATATCAATGTATGCTTAGTATTTCTATTTTTCTTTCCGCTTGTTCACAATAAGAACCGAATACTTTTCACACATTATCAACTTATCTACCTGGAAAAGAATATTGATAAGATTTATAAGATACTCATCAATTTTGTTCATATTAGAGTTCACAATAAATTTGGAGAATATCTAAGGTAGTGATGCAATAATGAGAACAATGCCCATTTATTTATGGATTTTAAACCCTAGAACCGCTATAAAGTTAATGTATCTCATGAAATTGAATGGATGATGTATTTCTAGGGAATCCTCCATAATCTTAATCTGAACGATAACTTAGGAAATCTCTAAATACTCTTGGCTATTTTTCTCATGATAAAGGATACAGAGATTCTTGATAATGATATAGACATCCATGTTTTCATATTACTTCATGAGTTCTCTGGAAATAGATGAAACCATCAAACATTTAATGTTGACTACATCGTTTATATGTTTCTCATAGGCTGGGAACCCTTCATCACTCACCTCCTTGGCACGTGGATTAACAAGTGAAGATTATAACATGTATGATTTCCGTTCATGGTGCAAAACAACCCGATGTCATAAGTACTATTCCAAGAATCTACAACTAATTAAGAGATAGTATTTATACAGTATGGTTCCTAGGGATATTTTGGATGAAGATCATTCCATTTATTGTAAAATTAAAAAATTAGATCACTAATACTTCTATTGATTACAAATTATGTGAGATATAACAAATTAATTATTTTTTATTAAATCTACCACAATTTTATCATGTCCCAAAGCCCCTCCCCATTGAAATCAGAATATCTAGTCTTTGTGAAATTTTACTATAAAGGGTCTATATTCCCCTTAACATAAACCAAACAAGGTATGGTTAAGCTATTAGAAGGTATTTTGGTAGGCATGTCTTTTCCAACTAAAGGCTTGAAGCTCCTTGATCCATTGAGTGGACTCTCTAATAATGAAATCATGACATGGATTTATTCAACACTTGAATCCAAATTACTCCACGTCTAGAAAGGGATAATCTTATCATATTAAATATTTATGCCAACACAAAAAACATCATAAGAACTACCATTTTAAAAGTGAGTGTCCCAACAATGGTTGGTCAAAAACTTAGTTCTATTTGTTTCAATTCTAATAATGTAATGTAAGGTCAAGTTTGACTTAATATTTAGTTCATGTTTTCTTAAAATTTATTATCTATAAATTTTATCTTATTTTATCCCTTACATGTATTGTTAATATTAAGTGTATTTTACTTAATTTATAGACCATGTTGAATGAAACATTTTAGAATAATACATTTATTTCAATTCTATATTTTCATATTAATTAATTTATTTATGTCATTTTTATCATTCATACATAAAATAAATAATACAAAAGTAAAAAAAAAAAAAAAAGTAAATGACCCAGTCATGATCACATCTAATGGTTGAAATAATTAGTGGACATTAAACCAACACTTGAACTAAGGGAATAAACATATTTTACTAATCTTAGCATGAGTAACATCATTGCATCTATAAACCTATGTATAGCCGCGTTGTCATGATCATGGTTACATCTTGAACATCCACAAAAAAACATGAGATTCACCACTAACAACAAGTATTTATTACTCATACATAAGTGAGGGGAACCGATGGATTGGTTAAAAGGGATTATATAAATATCTTTGGACACATAGTTCCTAAATAATAATGGAGGGAGGGATGACTTGCATACCATAATTTAATTTAATATTAAATAATTAAAAAAATATTAAATTCAATTAAATTAAATAAATTCCATCAAATACATAGGTCTTGGTCAATCTCAAGATCATTCATAGATGAAATAAATATGAAAAATTAATTATCTAACATTCATTTCATTATTTTTTACTTATTATTATGATTAATAAAATTTAATTAATTAAATAATTATTTAATTAGTTATATTTCATATTAATAATCATCTGAATTTAATTTGAGATACAAATTATTTATGGAATTTATGGAAAATAAATAAAATAACTATTAATTCAATATTTATTACAATAAATTAATTGATAAATTAATTTTTTTTAAACCGTTAATAAATTTTCTAACACAAATTTCTATTCCAATTAGTAAAAAAAGGTTTTAATGCTATAAATTTCAATTTAATATAATTTTTAAATATCAGTTTTGTGTGTATCCAGGGTACATTTCTAGGTATATGACATGTAACTCAGTCGAACTACACAACCTGTACAGACCAAATACATGTTGTGTGTTCCGCTTTCCATGTGTCCAGGATACATTCATGGGTGTTCGACATGTGTTTCAGATGTGGTAATAGATGAACTACATGCATTGTACATCATATACACATCGTGTATATCATAAATGACCCATGATTTCAAAATCGTTGTAACGACCTGAATATTTTTAAATAAAATTCCTGTGTATTTAATTAAATGTCGTATGAATATAGAAGACACATGAAATTTTTTTATTATATCCAGTTAAATTTAAATGATCATTACATATCATTACTGTTGATAATACATCCCTTTAAGAATAATAACATGACTAGTATAAATATAGGGGTTTAACAAATCCTTTTGGCACAGATAAAGTAAGTGATGTCCTCAACTAGTAAGACAATTTTCTATGCAGCCAATTTATCAGAGCTTCTGAGGGAGTTATAATTACTAGGCTTGAGCCTAGACTAAGCCCATGCCAAGATCCAAGAAATTATGCTTGAGTAAAACTATCTATAAGAGAAGTTCAAGCTCATCGAGATCACAACCCAAACAAAGTTCATCGAACAACCTCATAAAAGCCCCACCAACGCACACCTTACTCTTAGGGCGCATGCTGGTGTAATAAAGGGATACATTACAAGTCACATGAATTTTTATTATGGAAATTATTTTTTATATAATAAATAATATACTTTTATTCTATTATTGTAACCATGTAAAAGATTTTTGAAGCACAAATAGTATTTTTGGTTAATATTAAAATTTAGTTAATAAAATCAATGTTGATGATTTTTTGGATATTTAAAATAAATAATATTCTAATAAAATTTTATTATTAAATTAATTTTATTAAAAATAAGTAATCATATAATATTTATAATGTCAAATTTAATTTTTATTATTGTTTTAAAATTGTTTTTTCCAAAAACCGTCAATTTTCATTAAATATCAGTTTATAAAAAAATGAAAGTTCAAATATTTATAATATTATTTAGATAAAATTATTATTATTTTTGAAATGAGGACATCAAAATAATTCAATAGTGAATTTTTCATAATTTTCTGAGAGAGTCAATTTTTTGGGTAAAAATTAAATACATTTGGAATATATAGTGTGTTTTATGACATCATAACGGCCCAATAATGATGTAATAAATACAATAAAAGGTATATTGGGCTAAATATTTTCTCTTATTTAAAAAAAATCAATTTTAATTTTTTATTTATTTTATAAAGACTTAGTGAATCCTCCAAAATATATAATATATTTAATGATTTTAAAATCATTTCCTTGAAAGCATGGATCACCTCCATATAATAAAGGGAAATATTTTAATATATTCATCCCTTAGAGTTATAAAATAAAGTATACCACTCCCATTTTCTATAAACCATCAGTGGTTTGTGGTTTTGAATATGTTATTATGAACAGTCTATAACCAAAATAATAAAGAAGTCCCCCTACTTTCCAATATAATCCCACAAAAACTCGTATTTTTCTTCACTCAAACTCTTTGAATCTCGAAAATCTATTCCCCATACTCCCTAGAGCCCTTCCAAGGTTCCTCAATGATCCTAATAAGCCTCTCCCAAGCCTTTATTGTCACACATTCATGTAAGGGATCTTTCACTCTCATGATTTATCAAGCACTCCTTTTGTGATATACCTTTTAATTTCAATTTTCATATATAGGGATATATTCATAAATAATACCTTTAATTCCCATTGGATATATAAATAATCATATCTTCCTTCCACTCTCATTAATCCACCCATTATCCTTTATATACATGATTTACTGTGTCGAAATTCCAAAAGGGATTTCTCTAATCTCCTTTGAATTCAAGCACACTATTTGAGATTAGTTATATTAATTTAAATTGATAATATTTATATTCCATTATAATAATTAAATTAATCTGAAATTTATATTATTTGTATGAGGTATAATTTATTCCCCCTTATTTGGACCCTTACCTTATCCATTACTATGTCGAAATTTCATATGGTATCTTCCACTCACTATAAGAAAACCGCCTATTAACGGCGGTTATTTTTGAATATAGAGGCAGATTAAACCACCACTATATGGTTGGTCAGAAGTTTACAAAAACTGATATTAAATTGGGCATCAGAACCATATTATCGGTGGTTATTTCCATTTAGCGGCGGTTTAAGGGAATCATCGTAGCTGCCTCATTTCGGGACGATTTTACTGATTTTAGCAGCGGTTTTTACAGGCCCTGGATTTTATTTTATATGTGGTGGTTATAACCACCATGAATAAAATAAATTCCAACAGCTGTAAAACCACCCCTAAGGTCACGAAAACTACCACAGAATGCATACGGGTGATGCGTCTTTGTAGTGGTGGTTAAAATCGCCGCTAAATGTAAGCCAATAGCGGCGGTTATAACCACCGCTAAGTAAAAATAACTTGCATTTAGTTCCAGTTTTAACCAATACTAATGTATTACCAGTATACATTAGTAGTGGTTAAAACTGCCACAAAAAGCTGACCAGAAAAAAAATCTGTTCTGCTTCCACTACACCACTGCCCTGAAAAACAAATCATACCGGAAATACCAATAGCCTAACAGATTAATGGTCACAAAATTTAAAAAATAATAGAGACAACAAGTAAAAAAATTAGGGTTTTGATGCTTGTAAAATATAGTGGAACAATATAAATGGATATGTGTAGCGAGGAGGAGTAAAAAACATGATCTGAATTGATAGATAATGGTTACGACACCACACAACACATTCTAAGGTTGATTTAAAATTAGTTTAGATTAGTGATTCATGGACATGGAATAATCATTTATGGTTATAGAATTAGGACCATGTGCTTATCATGCAACTCAATCATGCCGGAGGTGGACTTCCTCCCAACCACTACGCCCTACTGATACATAAATGACTCAAGAATCAAGGATATTTATATAGTTATAATTTATTATAGGGGTGAACACAATGAGGGTAAGAAGTTACCTAAAAAATATCACGATGACAATTACAACTTTTGAGAACTGAGAAGTGAAATGGGAGTAGTCACCATAAATAGAATTATTATTTACCATGTTTGAAACATAGGATACCTGAGCTGGCTGAGTATAGGATAAAAAATATCATGATCTACTATTCATTGAGATCAAATCATGAGATCCGATTTTTATAAGTAAATGTACTTCATTGAATGAGCCTGAGATGGTATATAAGACACTATGTCCATGAATCATTTCATTAGAGATCCTTTTCAGATTGGTAGGGTGAGGATTATCCAAATAGTAGAATGTGTGAACCACACAAGTGTTTGTGGGGATGTACCATATAGAATATTAGGTTCCATGGGAGATATTTCCTCACGTGCTCAAATATTCTATTTAAACATGTGGGTTAACAAGATTCAATCATTTCCTAGAGGGAAACATCCCCATGATGTGTTTCTGGTAAGGATGGGACTGAGATGAAATATACATGCATCAATATGTGTCTCCTCATAATGGGCATCAATACAAACATATTTTTGATGCGTGACTTGGTAAGAGACTATTGTCGGTGGAGTGATATCATCTCTGGAAAGGATATCATATCATCTCATATTTGGAGAAATATAAGTTTTATACAGGTAATGTGTGGTTCATTTCATACTTATCATATGAGGAATCTCAATTTTATATGTGGTAATTATTTTTATAATCATCCCACACTTATCGGATGAGGCGTCTATATTTCACTTAATAGGGTATGGTTGTTAATTAACATTGTTTTCTGAGGACATTGGGCTTTGATGTTTAAAATCATACCACATGGACTATGACTATAAGTAGTTTAAATTACTAGATCTCAAAATATAGGAATAGTTTTGAGTTATATGTCTCCAAGAATTGACCAATGTATATAGGAAAGGGAGAAACCAATAATAAATTGGTGATAGGGTTGTGCCCTGGATTAAATATTTATATGTAACTAATTATATCGTGATTATTAGAATAAATCCACATGTTTTTATGATTCAAGGTGTCAAAAGATACCAATCCCAGAAGGTTTTACCTTCTTGGATTATGATATTGAATAATTACATATTAAAATATTAGGCATTGAGAATTTATAAGAGGTGAAATTATCTCTCTTTTAGAGACATATAAATTTTTTATGGTGTTAAATTATCTATCATTAATAGGTATATATATTTTACACGGGGTAATGATATAGTTTAAATTCATATTATTAGGATTTTAGATGGTATTTTGCATATATATACCCATTATTTACTTCCTCATATCAGGAAATGAGAGAAACTTGGCCCAATGATGTGTCAAAATAAATGAAAGGAGGTTATTGATAAAAAAGAGGCCCGTGTTAGTGTTTTGGGGCAATGAAACCGTATGTAATGGATTATTATATGGTGAATCATCATCTAGGATCAATTATAGAAGATATATTCATCAATATGTATCCCATGTAAATGGGAATCAATCCACCCATAGTTATAGAATGTTGTGGTAATAGATGATTGATGAAAGTCCATGGATGAATAAACCCATGTGATGGATGTATGAGCATATTTTATTGTCATAATGCTTGGACTAGGGATCTCTTGATGTAAAATATTATAGTATGGATTGATGAGGTGGGGGATTCAAGAATGTTTTGGTGGTGAATAAAACCAGGGGTTGTAGGATAAAATAGGACATTCAATCGATGACCAAATCCTTAATATGATTGCACAGTGTAAGATCATACAACCAAGACCATGATGAAAGATTTAATGTCATGATTCATGAAATTGGATGATGATTCTCTAAATGGTATATATGTGTCATGGTATGGGTAAAAACCAATGTATAAGGGGTTAATGTAGTCCCAAGTTCCACATGAACATTTTGATATGAACTGAACATTATTTAAGGTTATAATCTGTGGACTGTAAATGGAGCAATGGGGCTAAAGTCATAATAAATTTACATCTAGACCCAAAAAAGAGACGTCTAATCACCATTATGTATCCCATGAGAGTGTGAATTAAGACACATGTTTTCTAGAATATGGTATAGTATAAGAATAACATTGGAACTAGGGGTAATCCTATATATAAAGGGAATTTTCGAATATAATGATTATCCTAAGGCATCACATTTCGAAGGAATGAGATAAGGATAATGTTTAATGTCATGTCTTGAAGAAAATGATTTTTTTCACCTCACATAATGTGATGCTTCCATGTTTTATATGAGTTAATGTTTTTGAACATATCATAATTATCGTAAGAGGAATCCAAATTTTATATAGTGTAAGACTTTTAGATCATCCAATACACATCGTACAATGAATCACAGTTTTATACGGTTTAATACCATCTCCCATTAAGAGTAAACTAGGTTTTGTATGGGGTATGGCCAAATTTTATCATCATGAACAGAATATGATAAACATTAACAGTGCATGAATATTCACTATCTACACATTCTGCCTCACCAAAGTTTCCACAACACTATCCCCTTGATCACTATGAAATGACTCAATTTTCTTAACACATCAACAATGGGTTTAACTCCTAGTCTTCCCAAATATCTACTACCAATTCAAACACAGGCCTAAATGGAATGATTTATACCTCACTCGAGAAATCAAAAAACATAAAAGGAAACATCAGAAATCAATAATATGCATAAAATTACACATGAGAAATCAAGAAAATGTTAAGATATGAAAATGTTTTGTGGAAACTATGCAACACCCATGTTACATATACAAACCAACTGTTGCTATATTTGTTCAACACATCATGAATACAACTACTCATGGTCCGATGATGCATCGTCACCCTCTCCACCTCCATCTCCACTTTTTGTTGTAACTTGTAAGAACATTATATTAAAAATTATATATTATTTCATATTTATATTAAAAATTAAAACCAATGAAAGTTTTAAAATAGAATGATTTTTTTTGATTTACCTACTTACCACCAGTCGATGTCCTACTACTGGGGGAATATCTTCTCATCTACTGATGTATATCAGTAATCGCTTTCTGCAATGTGGATATCTATGACCCCTTTTCATGAACTATGGTTTGTAGAGAATAAATATCCCTCTGAGCATCTTTGGGTATAGACTGACTATAACCATGAGTAGATGCAGCTGGAATCTCTAGTGGCATGCCAAATACCTCAGACGGTACGGGTCTGAAACCCATCCCATGCACTCTACCAGGATGCTCATTCCCAAGAACTTTAGCAACAGGGTCATCCTGGGAGACTAAGTAGGACTGCCCAGGATTGGCATCCCATAGTTCTTCAATTTTTACCTATAAATGAAATATCAATATATATTAACACAGTAAAAGCTGATAATAAGTTATTATAATAAAAAATTGACTTCATACCCCAACTTATTTGGTAGGCTCAATAAAAAAACATCCATCTGATTTTTTGTGAACATCCAACCACAGTTTAGTTCGGGATGCTTCGTGCCCTAAACTCTATGAATGAATTAAGAAAAGATAAATTAAAAATTCAATATATTATACAGATAATATGGTCTTATAAATATTTAAACTAATTAAAAGATTACCAATGTCATTCGGATTCTAGAAAAGCTTTTTGAGCCCGCAGTGTGAGGGATGACTTGCTTAGCCTGGTTTGATGCATTTTATCTTGAGAGATCCTGAAATAAATAAAATTCAATTTAACAGTAATGTATTCAATGTCATATCCACTTCATATACATGTATAAATGTAAAATGAGGAAAATATAATAATATATATTTCAATACCATCTTCTTCTCATCACTATGTATGTCAAAAAAATCATTACACTATTCTTTCAGTACCCTACTAGGTATCTTATCATACATTTGTTGCACAGTCAACGAAGTATCGTTGAAATCACACCAAAATATCTATTTTAAATCTTTCCATTTCATACCATGATTTTTCAACATCCACTTCCATGCTATCACATTAGCAACTATAAAGTGGAAGAACATCTGTTTACAAAAATTCATTTTGAACATATTAGTAACATAACATTCAATTAAACCATAATGTAATAAAATTACCTTTATTTGGGAATCAAAAACTTCATTTTTCCAGCAAGGAGGAATATTTCTCCAATCATCATAAGAAATAGAAGGGAAATGGGATCCACTGCCAGTTAGACTAGAATCTAGCCAAGTAACCCCGTGGTGTCATCCGTAGGGACCCTATAAGGATCAAATGGCTTGACTATCTTCTAACCATTTATATTCCAAACATATGAAATATTTATGTTTTTCTCCGTGGTTGAAATTTTTTCATCTTCAATGACCAAACAATTAATATAAACAAAATTCAATAAATTTATTTAATTAAAATTTGTACCTATGAAAGTGACACTCCAACATGTTCATGATAAACTGAAAGGGGTGTGTCGCCACCACATAGTTGAGGCTCCTGAGGGGTGATTCTATGACTCCGCCTCTAATGGGACACCAACAGATGGTGTGGGAGATGGTGCAGGGGGAGATGGTGCAGGGGTGTAGGCAGCTGGTGCCTCAGATGCCGTGTGGAGGGAGCCAGATGGATCATCATCTGTCGCAGAACTAGATGAAATAGTGTACCTCTTCCTCCTTGGCATTCCTATAATATAATAAAATAAAATTATGTTCATAATATATATTTTAAAAAAATTATTCAGAAATAAAATTAAAAATGATAATAGATGCCCAGTACTAATAGACAAAATATATATAACAATGATAATGAATGACTACAGAAATGAAACAAGTTTTTGCTGAATGAATAAATAATTGTACATACAATCATTTCCCCTTCAATAATGTTGGTCTCTTGATCCATTTCTTCATCCACATCATTCATACTTACTAGACTAATATTTTAAATATCATGATGGACAAATAATTATGCTTCCTGTTGTTGATGAAATTCAATTTCAGAGGTCAAATCTTCAACTTCATCACCCATATCATACAAATATCTTTGTATTTCGTGGACAACTACACTCCAACATTAATCCACAAAATCATTCACATAATATACCATTTGTTCTTTCAATTCTAAGATATATGGATCAGGCTTCTCAAGATCACCAAGATCCATCAAGCAAGAAAAGTTCACAGAAGTAAATTGCAAGGAATCTCTTTTAACACCTCTGATAATATCGACCCATTTTCATTTGAATAAACAACAGAAAAATGTTCGTGTTAGTTTAATTCAATAATATCTTGCAGCTTTCTATAGTATCCCACTTCAGAAAATGTAAATATACCACTATTCTATGTTTTCAATCCCACTTCTCAATCAACTGTATGAAATCTAAAGTCATTCACATTATAAGCGTCGAACTTTATAACTTGTTTTATAGGACCTCTAGCAAGAAACTTCAAATCTTCAGACAAGTCTACTCAAGTATCAGTATTCATGATCTGAAAAAATAAATATAATTTAAAATATTTAAAAAATGTATGTTTCAAACTAATATTCATATTTATTACAATATTAATGAACTTACACGCCGTGCAAACCATTCTACAAGCTCTTTATTAACATCATTATTTATATCTCTCTCATTTCGTGTTTGGCCTCTCATTCATCTCTTTATTTTTATCCTCAACACTTCAATAAATGGATCTACAATTTCACTATTTAGCAGCACATATCTTTGTGCCTGTAATATTTCCAATTCTGTTAGTGTCACATTTGAGGTCCTACTAACTGATCGGCCAATAGCATGAAATATTTTTTATTTATAATGCATTTGAGATTGATTTTTTGTGTCATCAACACGTCAAAATCAATTAAATATTCTCCCAATATCATTCAAATATCTGTAACAAATGGTAAGACATTACTCATCCAAATAACCTTCAGCAATAGATCCTTCTGGTTATGCTTTATTTCTCACGTACGCTTTCAAATGCCCAAGATATCTGTGAAATTAAATAATAATATTATGAATTAATTTAAATTCCAAAAATTGTTTACTTAACTAAAATACATATAAATAAAATGACTCTCAATTGGATAAATCCATCGATAATGAACGGGGGATCCTAATTTAGCTTCCTCAAACAAATGCACAGTTTAATGCATCATGACTGTAAAAAATGATGGAGGAAAGATCATCACCATTGTACAAAGGGTCAATACAAGCCTCTCCTGGAGGATGTCAAGCTGAAATGGATGTAGATATTTCTCACATAGTTTCCTAAAAAATGTGTAGAATTAGAGTACAACAGTAGTAACATTTTCATGAAATAATGTAAGCAATGTCAATGGTAGTAAATTTTGTAACAAAATATTTGAATCGTGACTTTTTAATCCATGTAAGTTACGATTCTTCAAGTCAACACGCCATGAGATGTTACCCAAAAACCCATCAGATACCTTCACATTCTTTAAAATTTGAAGGAATCTTTCTCTCTCACTATTTTTCATTGCAAAAATGGTTTGAGTATACTTTTCATTCTCATCTGGCCAGAGATCACATTTTATGTTCATTACTTGTAAGTCTTTGCGAGCATTGAGATAATCCTTTGACTTTACATGCTCATTAGGTAATGAAAAAATCAAATTATCATAGATATTCTTCTAATATGCATCACATCAAGATTGTGCTGCAAAAAATTAAATTCCCAATATGGAAGTTTGAATAATATACTTTTTTTCTTCCATTATTGCATTCTGATTTCACTTGATGATGCACTTCATACCTATTTTCTGCTATCATTCAAATGATGAACCTTCCCAAATTCTGTTTCAACATTTTCAAGCTATGTCAATATTTCAGAACTAGTTAACAACTTTGGAGGTGGATTAATATCAATGGAACCATTAAATTTTGATCTGTTCAGCCGAAATATATGAGAAGCATGGAAAAATCTTTCATGGCACAAGAAGCACCATTTTCTACTGTGAGGTAGCCATTTGGGCTCAAAATCAAAGTTACAAATGGGAAAATCCAAACCCATGTAAGTGTTCCAACCAGATAAATTTCCAAGCCTAGGGAAGTCACTAATGGTCCACATTAAAGCAGCATGCATTTTGAACATTGTTTTAGAAGAATCCTCAAATGTCTCAACAACGTTGCTCCATAACTCTAGTGATTTGTCAATCAAAGGCTGCAAGTATACATCAATATCATCTTCAAGAATTTTTCTTCTAGGAATAATCATCAAAATGATAAAAGATGTTTGTTTCATGCACATCCACTGAGGCAGATTATAATGGATCAAAACAACTAGCCAAATTCTATAGCTGGTACTCAAAGTCCCAAATGGGTTGAATCCATCGGCAGCCAATCCCAAATGATCATTCCTAGGATCAACTGAGAAATCAAGATGTAATGAATCAAATGACTTCCACGATTGGGAATCTTATCGATGTCTCATTAAAACATCATTTTTATTATCTACAGAATGCCACTTCATGTGTTTGGAGGTTTTAGATGACATGAATAGTCTTTGCAATCGAGGATTCAAAGGAAAGTAACACAAAACCATTGCAGGTGTGGTAATTTTCTTATTCTCTAGGAAATTATGTTCATTTAGACTTCCAACATCACCCTTTGACTTCCATCTATAAGAAGAATATTTCTTTCAATTCTGTCTCCTTGAATCATCTCCCCAACAAAGCATACAGTCATTAGGACACGCTTGTATTTTTGTATAATTCAGACCAAGCTTGTTAACAACTTTTTTCATATCATAAAAAGATTCTGGGATTTTTTCTTCAGAAAATGCATCATGAATCAATTCCAATATCATGGACATTTCTTTATTTGTAATTCCACATAGACATTTGATATGGTAAAACTTTAGTAGAAATTAAGGCTTTGAATATTTCAAACACCCTCTATACAACTCGTGATTTCCATCATCAACTAAATCATGAAACACATTTTCCTCAGTGAATTTTTCTCATACAATTGGCTCCAAAAAATAAATAGGAGGTTCCAATGATATGTTACAATCTTGATCTTCTTGTGTTATAGTCTCAAAAACATCACTTGTCACATTTCAATTTGTAGCACCCTCTTCTGATTGTTCTGATATGTATTGATGCTGATAGTAGTGTCTTGTAGTGTCGAATGCATCATTTAATAGTTTTTTCATTTCATTTTCCATTATCGATAAACTTGGGACCTCATTCTATGGATTAACATCAGTGCTCAATCTTTCTGTAACGTTCGATTCTCTATGCCAAATCCAACACAAATATTGACCAGGAAATTTCTTCAGTATTAAATGTTCATAAAATTCGTGTCTCTTCAACTATATTATAAATTTACATTTAGGACATGGACATATTATTCTCCCTTCAACGGATCGATTAGAAATTTCAAAATCTAAAAACTCATTCAAACCCTTAACATACAGAGGTGTGTTCCTCGGTAATGTGATCCGGTTTTATCCATGTATATCACAATGTGCCTACAAAATAATGAAAAACTTAAAACACATAGTTACTACTAAATAGAGGAAGATATTCATATATATGATAGTGTAATATTACAGAAACATAATATAGTAAAGATGATCCCCTGAGTTAGATATGAAACCTCTAGTGTTTGGGATAGGGGAAGTTTCTTTGGTAAATAGTAACTGTGTGCTAACAACGCGGTAGCTACTTTAATATAAAAACCAAAGAACATTTTGAATTTGGAATAACTTAGTGGATATCAAAATCATTTATAAGGTATGAGAAAACATCTATAATATATTCCATTCGTCCAAATGGTTTTAATGGAAATGAATGGTTAAGAAAAATCTACTAAAATAATAAAAATCGTCAAGAATAGAGGACACAAATCATACCTAAAACCAAAATAGATGTCACCTAAATCATCTATACACATAAACCTATATATATAACTCTTATCGCTATTTTATTGATAAGAAACAATTAAATGTGGTGATTATGGGAGTGTGTCAATGTGTCACTCATCTCTTACTACTCTTACACACCTGCTTCTTAACCGAAACCAATTCCAAGTAAGTCAATTATCCTATAATAGTAGAGTCTATGACCTCAATGTTACTTCTATTCTAGAGTTTTTAGCACATCATTTCTCTATAAATTTTCAATAAAAACTATAACTTTATCTTAAATCTTGGATACATCCCTACCAGGAATTCTCAACCTAACAACACTCACATGAGGACTCCAACACAGGTGGAGTTTTGTAAGAGAAAACCCCAAACTAATTTCTCTATAGAGTCTTCATATAAAACTCCAATATCAAATAAATAAATTATAAATAATGTTTAGGGAGAACCTAATGATGCTTGCAAAACTCAACACATTCTTAGATATGGTCATGAAACCCTTAAAAGGGATTAACATCTCCATAATTCAAACTATCCTTAGTATTTGTGGATATAATCTCATCTAAAACAAGGGCTTAAATTAAAACCATAACAGATTAATACCATATGAGTTTGAGAAAACAGCATCCACTAAAAAATTAATGTGTTGTGTAGATAATTTGGTTCTAGTATCACCATATGGTTTGTGAATTTCCGAAATAGATTAATTGTAGGAGTTGATGACTCCACTAAATCCTATACCACAATAGGATTAGTGGATTCTCATAATCTAGGAATCCTTTACTACTGGAATTAATGTTACATAGTTTTCTTATGGGTAGTCCATCAATGGGAACTAATATCTTCTTTATGAGAAGTTCTATACTAAAAAAGGAGAGAGAAGATATCTAAAATAATAGGGAATGTATATCTCTTATATAAGTATTTAAATCAAAAACTCATAACATAAATTAAAAGTGTAAAAAGGATCAAGAACTGAGATAGGATTTTCAAAAACATAACTCTAAAAAAAAGTTGTTTTTGTGTGGGTGGAATTATTCATTTGATAGGATGAACCCATAATTTTTAGAGCATATATAAATAATCTAAAATAATATTTACATGAAATATAATTATTTAGAACTATATTATTCATGTATCAACTTTATTTTACCCTATATATGATGATTTGGAGATTTTGGTTGACTAATAGGTTACCATTGTCTCGGTGAAAGGATACATTTACAACCACACCTACTCTAGCCTCACTGGTATGATAACTAAAAAAACCCATGAAATCACAACATTAAATTCCTAAACTAGTCCTCATGTGAATAATAACTCAAAAATAAATTCCTAGGACTTTAACCAATCTAATTCCACCCCAACATGACCTACCCCACAGAGTCCAAAACTAGGGTGATGATAAACTAAGTGTGCCAACCAAATCCTAACTCCAATAGGTCATGGAATGGTGAAAAATACTTAGTAGGAATATCCCATAATATAAGAGGCTATATCCTATAATAACGGAGGACATATCCTGTAATAACCTCCAATATATAAGCATCCTCAATATTAAAAATAACCAAAAATTACTAAAATATATATAAAGGAACCATTAAAATGTATAAAATGCATAATGGGAATGACAAATGATAAGTAAAACACCATAAAGTAAATCAAATAGGATAAATACATATACAAAACACCACACCACTAGGTACAATAAAATCAAGATAAGGGAAGACACCTCCACATAAGAATGGACTAAGGTATCACTTAGTTTAAAGTCATCAGATGGGTGTATATATTGTAGTGTTTAATTACATGTGGTAAAGATGTTCAATATGTAGTTTCAAATCATATGGTGAGGATGAGTATGAGGTAAACTCAGTAATACTAATGAGAAAATTGATCCAAAACCCAAAATCCCATGTGATACATGCCCAATGTTGGAAACAAGGGAAATAGAGGGATAACTAGGGTTGTGGGGGCCAGGGGAAGCAAGGTCACTGGGGTCGCAAGGTCGCGGGGGGCCAGGGGAATCGGGGTCGCCGGGGTCACGGGGTCGCTGGGGTCACCGGGGTCACGGGGGGCCAGGGTCGTCGGGGTCGCCGGCGTAGCAGGGTCATGGGGGTCAGGGGAAGCGGGGTCACCGAGGACGCAGGGTCGCCGGGGTAGCGGGGTCGTGGGGGGTCGAGGGAATATATTTGGACGAATTCATTGTTTGTTCCTTAGAGTGGCAAGAACCACGTGAGGGATGGTAGTCTTGAGGCATGATAAGTGGTGGTGTTCATGGATATTCATGATGAAATAACATGGGAGATTAGGTTTTGAGGTTCTATGAACCTTGTGTGGATTGAATTCGTAGACCTCTCTTTGGTGCATTCACATAGAAAAGAGTGGTGGTGTGACTTGAGGGTGATTTGGATCATATATGTGTCAGTGCTCAAGAGTGGAGAATTATGGTTAAATGGTACAGTCAAGGATCTGACCATGGAGTTGAACTAAGAGTCAGATTCCGACTTCAGTGTGGGCATTGAACATTTTTGTTATTCCTTGAGTTTTAAGGCATCGTGGTCAAGATGTGATAGTGAATTGGTGGGTGGGATTGATCACCTTTGGTATAATTCATCTTGATAAGTACTTACTAGTGTTGTTGCATAAAAATTGATGTGGTAAGGTGGAGACCACATCTGAAATGTCATTTAAGATGTTGCTGATTAGGTTTGCGGATCAACCTAGGGTATTTGAAGAATAGTTGATGTGTTTGGGATTTGTGTTTGGAGTTTCATAGTAGAATCATGTTGGGAATTTGGAGATGAAATGTGAGATGTTAGTACTATCTTCCAAGACAACAAAATAAGATAATCATAATCACATAGGTGGAAATATATCCCAGAAGAAATTCTCTCTAAACATTCTATTCGGGAACTTGGAAAAATTGTATTCATCCAAACCTACTATAATAAGTTATAATGAATTAAATACCATTCACTTCAACACACAAAAGAAATTTCTGAAAAGTAAAGTATATAACAGTAAGAAATAACACTTCAGTTTTATGTTGTTTGGATTGAAATTCTAGCTTCTAAGGGAGAAACACTACAACATTCCATTTTACAGAAACAAAAAGATTAAAACTTGTGAGTAACAATCCATGACCTGAGGCACTACTCAGCCATCCCTATAAAGTCACTAGAGTCTCATATGGTAGTAGGGGATTCCATGAAAATGTATTAAAAGTATAAGGGATTCCATGACCATATATGACATGTATGAGGTACTCGAGACCTTAGTAATACTATAATTAGGGATGTGATTACCATGTGTTACAAGTATAAGGGATTCAATGACTAATTATTCTATGTTTTAGGGACACCATGCTTGGGTGTCACAAGTATAAGGGATACAATTCCCGAGTACCACACATATAAGGGATTATATTCTTGAGTAACACATGTTTGATGGACTCCATGATCGAGTATCAAAAGTATAAGGAACTCCATACCTAAGTGTCATAATTAATTATAGTCAAGTAGGCCATATAATCTATCAGAATTATAGTATAACAATGGAGTGTCCTTTTTTATGTAGAAACATGTGACATGGTCTCATGACACCCTTCTCATCAAATTCATTATAGTCATTACAATTACGATTCAAGAAAAACCACATAGAATGTGGTTTGGTCACCTAAGAATGCACAATACCTAGGGATATTCCAATTGAACACCTTTAGTTGTTGAAATAGTCGACAGGGATTAAACATATATAATAACAAAGTGATAATAATTTTTCCTATCAAGGATAACATATTAAACACATTTTATGTGTATATTTAATGAATCGAATGGAAAATCAACCATGAATCTTCATAATTCAAAATATAAGGAGACAAAATTGAGTTAAAATTACTAGAATTAAAACCTTAGGGTTCATATAGGTCTTTAGGGTCACGGGGGGCCAGGGAAAGCAGGGTCTCCAGGGTCGTGGGGTTGCCGGGGTCAAGGGGGGCCGGGGTCTCGGGGTCGCGGGGTCGCTGGGACACGGGGTCACCAGGGTTGCGGGGGGCCGGGGGAAGCGGGGGGCTGGGGGAAGTGGGGTTACGGGCTGAGAAGGGTGGTCAGGGGGGGGAGGGGGGGGGGAAGGGTCAGTAGTCTAAAGAAAATGTATTCGGCCAGTTTATTATAAACCGCAATGAAACCATTTTAAAAAAGGGTTTAGCAGCGGTTTCCAAAACCCCCACTAATGTCAATTTCTATTGTAGTGAATCTCCTCATTTATCATGATCTCCTTTTGGGATATTACATTAAATTTCAATTTGGATATATTGGGATAGGTTCATACATACTCCCCTTACTATCCATTTTATTTGTAAAAAAATTATATCTTCCTTACACTCTAATTATGCCTTCAATGGTCCTTTATATACACTTGTTACCATGATGAGATTCCCTAAGAGATTTATCTCACCTAATTCCAATTCCTAAACATCTTTAACATTACGTGTCTTAAATTTCAATTCATGTGTTGGGGTATAATGTTACATTATTCCATTAATATCCATTTCATTTATAAATGATGAGATATCCTTTTATATCTCATCAACATATTTTATGAATTTCTATTTGATGCTGTTATTTTTCCAAAATTGCACTACGATTTTCCATCATGTAGTGAATACAGAACCTATATCTCAACCAAGTTTATTCACCTTTATGATAATATAATTATTAATTCAAGACTTACATGTATGTATTCCATAATCCTTGGTCATGGAATAACTTATTATGTTGAATTATTCCTTGTTATATGATCTATGTGGAACACTTATGCATGAAATTAAATGTTTATGAAGGGTGGACCCTAATAGCACACCAATGAATTGGGTAATGTTTGGTATCCTGTTAAGTCATGTGAAATTGGGTTTTAATCATGATAATTCATGTTCAATGTTGGTTTACTCAAGCTAAAACATGTACAGTTAGGGTTTACTCATGCTAATCCATGTGTAACGATCCTTGAGTCATGATTATATCATGTTTTATGTTCCTTCCACATTTCCGTTTTATGATTATCATGATTATCATCCATTTAAGTTCATATTCCTTTTCTGATCCATTGATATTATTGTTGTTTAAAATGTATTTTCTAACTCATGTTATTCCATGTTTATTCCCTTACTGGAATTCATAGGTCACCATGTTCTTATCTATGTCCTTAGGATATCCTATGTTGTGTTATGTATGAAGGAATGTTGTGGGGATGGAAAGGAAGTTTTCAATAAAGATGTTGTATTTTATATTTTTTGATGTTTATTAATGTTCTTAATACCCAAAGACACAAAAAGTTAAATATTATGATTGGTATAAAGTGAAATTTTATTTAAGAATTCATGTTTTAATATGAAATAAATATCAAGGTTGTTATGGTTTGTATCAGATGATAGGTTTAATTATTTTTGTGATTAGGATTACAGAACCCAAGTGAAAACCCTTAATTATAAGACTGAGTATAAGAAAAACATACCTAAATTTTTGGAAGTATATAATAAGTGATTTATCATGAAAATGCATCATTTTATAGATATAAACAAGTGAATATAGCTATGGAACATATGTATCTAGGAAAAAATATGAAAACACTTTATTGAGATAGACTCGAACGGGAACTGGTCCACTACAATGACACTTACTGCACACATGGATTGACACTCCCATGGTATATTCTTCAGAAAATTTATAAGCTGATTAAAAACCATTATTATGGGAACAAAAAAATCTCATAAGAATATTCGTCAGGAAGTAGATCATGGATATTATAGACTAAATCTGAGAAACTCATATGTTAATGAAGGTAAATATAATTTTTAAGTTATCCCTTTAATGCCATTAGACCCCCTTTAATTTTTTAATTATTTAAGATACTCATCCATAATTCTATATTGGATAAGGTAAAACCATAATAAAAAAGTGGAATGTAAGGTTATCTTCCATAGTTCTAAACCTTCTTTTATATCATGAATGTTTTGAAGAAAAATCCAAACACCACCACAATGAATCTAAGTAAAGATGTTGGTGAAAATAGAAACTGTAAAAATTATTGAATCCCATGAATTTAAATCTTTCCAAGTCCATTTTTTTGGATTTAACTTCCCAGAAAATATTTTCAGACTTCCCATGGTGTAATTGGATGAAATTGTGGGCATGGATTGGATTTTCCTATATAGAGCCAACATAAATTTCCCTGAGAGGTAAATCACACTCCTAATAGAGAATCGTCCCCCAATTTTATACAAGTGCAAGGAAGATGATGAATCTTTATCAACACTCTCATCCCAAGAAAGAATATGACTTCCTTATGAGCATGTGTATCTTTCTCAGAATATTTATACTAAAAAAACTATCATCGAATACATTCCAATCATGAGGGAATTCATGGATGTGTTTCCTGAGGAATTTCGTGGTCTTCCTCCTAAAAGAGATGTTAAATTATGGATTGATATTATACCATGGGTGTTTCTCTTATCTAAGACTCTATATAGAAAAGAAACTGTGGAACTTGAGGAATTGAAGAAAAAACTACATGATAATATAGATAAAGGGTTTGTATTCCCAAGTGCTTCACCATGGGGTGAACCAACCCTTTTTATTAAGAAGGAAAAGTTAATGCGCCTTTGAATTTATTTAATGAGATCAAAAAATCAATATAAAGAAAATGTATCCTTTTCCATGAATTGACTTCTCGTTTGATTAGCTACATGGAGAAAAATACTTCTCAATGGGAGATCTTCAGTCAGGATATTAATAAGTAAGGGTGAAGAAGGAGGATATCCCCATGATTTATTTTTAAACAAGGTACAAGAATTATGAGTTCATAGTGATTCCATTCAGACTCACTACCGCTCTAACAATGTAACGACCCAATGTTTTTCAATGGAAATTACCTTCTTATATTTATGTCAAAAAATCACATGAAAACACAACATAATGAACCACTAAGTGATAACTGACCTTTAAACATAAGTTTTTCACTTATTTATTTGGAATTTCGAAAATCCGACATTCACGGTTGTGTTTAAGATGTTTTTTTCAGTCTAAGAAAACAATAATATTTTTTTTGTGAATAGTAACATACCCTAATGAATAGTAAAATACCCTTATGAATAGTGATATACCCTAATGAATAGTAACCTCACCTATGGTGGTATATAAATAATATTCAAGTTGGAGGTACAATAAACCTGTATTTTAGAATAAGTTAATGAATGTTTTAAAACTAGTTTTTGATTATAAAGTAATTAAATATTAAAAAAATCATATTTAGAAAATTATCTTTGAAAAATGGACTTCATTTTCGTATTCTACACATCTAAAAATGGTTTGGTAGAAGTTTTGGGATTTTTCTAAAATACTTGAATTTTTATGAATAGTAGAAACCGATAATTCACAATAAATGCTAAATTATGGATTAATTGAGTCATGTGTGATGTTCTGTTGACGTAAGCCCACTTGGTTCAGGAATAAATTATAAGATTACTATTTTTGGTCATAGAAGTCTCATTATTCCTTGTCTTGGGAGTAATTAATAAACTAATGAATTTTATATTAAGAAAACCCCTCTCTCCTCCACTATAAAACCCCCCCTTCACTCCCTCTTTTCTCCACTTCTCTCAAGCTCCAAGCCTTCCCTAAATTCTGCCAAAATACCCTCTCAAGCTCCTTCCCCACGTCCAAGGCTTTATTGTCTTTCCAAAAGACCAAAATCAAAGCCCCTAAGAGGAGTCTCAAAGAGGAGAGATCAAAGGGTAAGAACCCTCTTTCGTTTTCAAGTGTTTTGATTTCATTTGCTTTCTTTTCTTATGCCCTCTTCCCCTTCCCTTATCCACAAGGAATGAAAGCTCCATAATATAATATATTCTGGATAATAATCATGTTTATGGAAAATTTAAAGCATCATGCTTCCCCTCCTCTCCCTCATGTTCTAGAATTCAAACATTTCCCATTATGTGTCGAATTACCAACATCATGGATAATGTGTTTTCAAATTTTTTTGTCGTTTTGTTTCTGGTCATGATGACATTTATGATATGGTTGAACTAGATTATTATTTATGTTATAAGTCCCATTTAAGGTTCTTTAATCCTCATACACTCAGGATATAAAACAATAATACAAAACAAGTCAATTATGGGAAAAATTGTTAAAGTTTATTCAAGTGTTTATCATTAATGTTTAATGTAAAGGTTCTCTTTTACTCTAATTAACCAAATGAATTTTTTAACCATGTAACCTAATGAATGTCTACTAATTATATATAACTTCAATTCTGGACTACCACTTTCTTCTTAAATTTCATTCGAACCTAATTACAATCGAACCAATCATTAAAACAAATGAAACAAACAGACCCGAACAATGAAATTGACCCTTGTAATCAATCAAAATGGCTATAAATGAACATAAAAAGGTTATAATAAATCTTTTACTTTTATATAAGGTTCTGAAACTATTTATTAATAAACTTAATTTTACTTTTCAGGTCATTAATATCAAGTGGAGAACACTAAAGGACATAAGGTAAGGTATCCTCTCAATTTCACCCTTATTCAAGATTGTTCACTATGTTAGGACATGTTGTGTGTAATTATTAATTATGGTTATGATTTAAAAACTCCCCCATACTGAAATTTTTATGTATAAGTGATGATAATTCACTTTCCTCTCTCACTAATCCCCCTCATGTACTCCCGATACCAAGTTGATAATCCGTAAAGAATTCTACCCGAACCTCTTTTACTCCTCTGGGTTGTCTTATCTACCTTTCTACCAAAATGATGTTATCTTAACTTTTCATGTGCATACTCTAAATGTTGTTTACATGTTCCATGTATATTTATAAACACTCTTTCATCACTCTCTTTCGGGGATATGCATGCTTTTAAGTGATTCTCTCCTAATTACTTCCCGATAAGAGAACTTGTTTTTAGAGAACTTCCCGAATTATTTCCTATTATCAAGTTTACTCTATCCTCTATTTTAAGTCACATTTTCTTTATAAAATCAGTCTTTTTATTATGAAAACATTCCTGGTTTACTTTTGGTTTTATTAAAAATACTATTCCACTTTTCGTTTTAAGAGATATTCGATGCTTTCTTAAACCGCACTAAAATGTTTTGACTCAAAGATTCCTAAAAACTATTCTTACATGTTATCACTTCAGTTTGTTATATCTTGTCATTACTTATACCTTTAAACATTTTTAATGTCTATTTATGATTTAATTCCATTGTTTCATGGACGCTTTTCTGTTAAATCCCTTTTTATTATGCTTCATGATGTGATTGTGTGCCCGTTTCTTTCTTTGGGTACTCTTATGTTTATGTATGATTGATTATGTGAGATTATTTATGTGAAAAGCATATACATGAATAAGCATAGATGGGTGTTCCAAGATAGCACTCCAATGCATTGGGTGAAGTTAATGTCTCATGAGAAGATTATGGGCAAACGGTCTGGGCAGTTAGCCTTGGCTTGTGCTTCTATGGGAAACGAGATTGGCGGTTAGCCTTGACTCGTACTGAAGTCATGTTTAAAGTTGTTTCCACCTATCTATGAAACTATGCAAATATAATCTCATGCTTATATGATCACATGCTTATATTATTCCATGTTTTTATGATCTCATGTTTATATGTTATAATTCCATATGTTCCATGCTTCGAAAATCATTATCTCAAGCCTCCTAACTCATGTGATAAAAGTTTATTCTTATGTTCCTTCCCTTACTGGAATTTTTAGCTCATACATTTGTTCATGTGTTCCCCAGGGTACCCTGTGCAGATGAAAGATCTCAAAGGAAGTTAGGATCTCTTTATGGATATTAAATAAAGAAGCTTTTTTAGCCCTCCCTTATTATATATATGTCATAAAATCACAAGAAAACACAACATAATGAACTACTAAGTGATAAGTAACCTTTAAACATAATTATTTCACTTATGTGTTTGGAATATTGAAAATTTGGCATTCACGGTTGTGTTCTAGATGTTTTTTTGAGTCTAATAAAACAAAAAATATTTTTTTGGGTGAATAGTAACCTACCCTATTTAATAGTAAAATACCCTTATGAATAGTGATATATCCTAATTAATAGTAACCTCACCTATATGGGTATATAAATAATATTCAAGTTGGGAGTAAGATAAACCTATATTTTAGAATAAGTTAATGAATGTTTTAAAACTGGTTTCTGATAATAAATTAATTAAATATTAAAAAAATCATATTTAGAAAATTATTTTTAAAAAATGGACCTCATTTTTCGATTCAACCCATCAAAAAATGGTTTCGGTGATGTTTTGGGATTTTTCTAAAATACTTGAATTTTTTATGAATAGTAGAAACCGATAATTCACAATAAATGCTAAATAATGGATTAATTGAGTCATGGGTAATGTTTAGCTGACATAATCCCACTTGGGTTGGGATTAAATAATAAAATTACTATTTTTGGTCATATAAGACTCACTATTCCTTCTCTTGAGAAGAATTCATAAACTAATGAATTTTATATTAAGAAACCCCCTCTCTCCACCACTGTAAAACCCCCCTTCACTCCCTCTTTTCTCCACTCCTCTCAAGCTCCAAGACTTCTCTAAATTCTTCCAAAATACCCACCCAAGATACTTCCCCACGTCCGAGGGTTTCTGGTCTTTCCAAAATACCAAAATGAATGCCCTTAAGCGGAGTCTCAAAGAGAAGAGATCAAAGGGTAAGAACCCTCTTTCGTTTTGAAGTGTTTTGTTTTCATTTTCTTTCTTTTCTTATGCCATCTTCCCCTTCCCTTATCCAAAAGGCATGAAATATCTAGAATCTCATATATTATGGATAATAATCATGTTTATGGAAAATTTCAAGAATCATTCTTCCCCTCCTCTCCCTCGCGTTCTAGAATTAAAATATAGCCCGTGATGAGTCAAATTACCAACATCAGGGATAATGTGTTTTCAAATTCGTTTATCGTTTTGTTTCTGGTCATGAAATAATTTGAGTTATGGTTGAACCAGATTATTATTTATGTTATAAGTCCTATTTATGGTTTTGTAATCCTCATACACTCATGATATAAAACAATAATAAAAAACAAGCCAATTATGAGAAAAATCATTAAAGTTAATTCAAGTGTTTATCATTAATGGTTAATGTAAAGGTTCTCTTTCACTCTAATTAACCAAATGAATTTTGTAACCATGTAACCTACTGGATTTACACTAATTTTATATAACTTCAATTCTGGACAACCACTTTCATCTTAAATTTCATTTGAACCTAAATACAATTGAACCAATCATTAAAACAAATGAATCAAACAGACCCGAACAATGAAATTGAACCTTGTCATCAATCAAAATGGGTATAAATGAACTTAAAAAGGTTATAATTAATATTTTAATCTTAGATAAGGTTCTGGAACTATTTATTAATAAACTTAATTTGAATATTCAGGTCATTAATATCAAGTGGAGAACACCAACGGACCTAAGGTAAGGGATCCTCTCAATTTCACCCTTATTCAAGATTGTTCACTATGTTAGGACATGTTGTGTGTAATTATTAATTATGGGGTATGATTTTTAACCTCCCCCATACTTCCCTATTTATGTATAATTCATGGGAATTTTTTTCCTCTCTCACTAAGACCCTCACGTACTCCTGACACCATGTCGATAATCCGTAAAGAATTCTACCTGATCCTCTTTTATTCCTTCGGGTTGTCTTATCTACCTTTATACCAAAATGATGTTATTTTATATTTTCATTTACATAATCTAAATATTATGTACATCTTAAAATTATATTTATCAAGACTCTTTCATCACTCTCTTTCAAGGATATTCATGCTTTTAAGTGATTCTCTCCTCATTACTTCCCGATAAGAGAACCCGTTTTTAGGGAACTTCCCGAATTCATTCATATTATCAAGTGTACTCTATCCTATATTTTAAGTCACCTTTGTCTTTATAAAATCAGTCTTTTTAATATGAAACTTCTCCTGGTTTACTTCTGGTTTTATAATAAATATTATGCCACTTTTTTTTTTAAGAGATATTTGATGTTTTCTTAAACCGCACTAAATTGTTTTGACTCAAAGATTCCTAAAAACTATTCTTACATTTTATCACTTCAGTTTGTTATCTCTTGTCATGACTTATACCTTTATAAATTATTAATGTATATTTATGATTTAATTCCTTTCTTTCATGGACGCGTGTATGTTACGTACCTTTTTATTATGCTTTATGACGTGATTGTGTGCCCATTTCTTTCCTTGGGTACTGTTATGTTTATGTATGATTGATTATGTGAGATTATTTATGTGGAAAGCATATACATGAATAATCTTAGATGGGTGTGCCTATATAGCACTCCAATTCATTGGGTAAAGTTAATATCTCATGAGAAGATTATGGGAAAATGGTCTGGGCGGTTATCCTTGACTTGTGCTACTATGGGAAACGAGATTGACGGTTAGCCTTGACTCATACTGAAGTCATGTTTAAAGTTGCTGCCACCTCTCTATAAAACTATGCTTATATAATATCATGATTATATGATTTCATGCTTATATTATTCCATGTTTTTATGATCCCATGTTTATATGTTATAATTTCATATGTTCAATGCTTCCAATATCATTATGTCAAGCCTCCTAACTCATGTGCTTAAAAATTATTCTTATTTTCATTCCCTTAATGGGATTTTTATCTCATCCCTTTGTTCATGTGTTCCCCAGGGTACCCTGTGCAGATGTAAGAGATCAAAAGAAGTTAGGATCTCTTTATGGAGATTAAATAAAGAAGTTTTTTAGCCCCAGGTTTTATGTTTTATGTACCTGGTCTTCCTAGACACTATAATTAATGATCCTTGGCTTGTATTCTGATGATTAATTAAGCTTAAAATTATGAAATTTTTTATTCAAAAAGGCTTGGGTCACTATAGTTGGTATCAGAGGATTGTATAGTTATTTTTGGAGATTAGGAATAGAGCACCTTAGTGTAAACCTTAAGGATGAGACTAAGTATTATAAAACATTCCCAAAATTTTGGTGTGTATTGAGTAAGTAGTTTATCAAGAAAATACATCCCTGTCTGGATATGAGCAGGTAGAGGCGGATCTGGCACAGATGTATCCTAGGGGTAAAACCCAAAAACATCTCTTTGAGCTAGACTCAAATGGGAACTATTTCACTACAATGGGACTTGCTACAGTCTTGGTTACGAAACTCCCATGGGATATGCATTGGTAGATTTATGAGCTTAGTACAAACCATTATTAAGGGAAAAGACCATATGAATATAAGTTAAGAAATTGATTGAGGATAACCTAGATATAAACCTATTGAATCACAAGTTTGGATGTACGTCTTATTTATAAGTTTATCCTTTAATGTTCAAAGTTTCCCTTCTATTCTCAATAGATAAGTGTGAAATAGAAGAACACGTACCAACATCCAACGTGGTAGGAAATGTGATGATTTCTCTAACGATATTCCTGAGGAGATGGAATCGGATGCTCAAAACTACATGGAAGTACTTGCTCAGCTGGATCAAGTTATGAATAATAACTTGAATCAGGTGGAACTTCCTCCTCCTCCCAGTAAAGAGCAAGTTTTCGTGGAATCCTTCATGTGGAAAAGGTCTCTCATGTTTAGCGGATCATATGATCCCCTCCACGCATAACAATGGATTAACTCCAATGAAAAGATATTCTCCATCCTCCAGTGCTCGGAAGAAGAGAAGGTGGTACTGGCGGTCTATCGTTTTGATGGGGAAGCTGATTAGTGGTGGACGCTGAACAAGAATAAAAAGTCCCAAGAGGAATTCAATTCCATAGATTGGGAGGAATTCAAGAGGATGTTTTTCAACAAATATTTTCCTCGAACCCTCCGTCTCAAGATGGAAAGAGAGTTCCTTGGACTCAAGTAGAAGGAAGATGAGTCCATCGCGGCATATGAAGCAAACTTTACAAGGATTTCAAGGTATGTATATGGCTTTGTCATGATCACCGAATACAAGGTGGATCGCTTATTTAGCGGACTAAAGTTGTGTCTACGAAAAGCATTGGCGATTTGAGACTTCAACAGTTATGAGGACATTTTCTATTGTTCCCTCAAGGTGAAAATGGAGATTGGAGACTCTCAATGGTCTCATGGTCCCAGTGACTAGAAGCAGAAGATGGAAAACAATATGGGTGGTCCATCAAAAAAATCCCATGATATAATGAATCCCAACTTTTCCCTTTACAAAAATTGTGGGAAGAATCATCCTGGTAACTGTCTGAAGGGAATCAAGAATTGCTTCAAATGCGGAAAGTTTGGTCATCTGTCCAAGACCTGCCAAAGGTGTATGAAAAATCCCACTAATGATGAAGAAGAAAGGAAGGTTCAGATCATCACTCATCCTGCAATGCAGTGTTATAACTGCAAGGATCTTGGGCATTATGCAAACAATTTCTCTAAGCCAAGGGTTTTCGGAGGCAATCAGTAACAACCTCCAAGGAAACAAGGAAGGGCTTATGCTATCACTACTACTGAGGTGGTGCCAGAAAATGATGTGGTGATAGGTACTCTAGTTATTCATTCAAGAATAGTGAACGTACTATTTGATTTTGGTTCTATGCATTCTTACATATCTTACAAGTTTAGCAGAACTGTTCAAACACCACCTCAAAATTTGGAGGAAATGTTATATGTGAGAACATTTAATGGGGAAATTATTGCATCCATGGTTTATAACTCCTCCCGGTTTAATGTTTGTGGGATGAACCTCCCAGAAAATGTAACACCCGAGACTTTTATGTTATATAAATCATCAAAGGAATCTTTTTCTACACAAGACTTGCTTGGCTTGCTTTACACGCAATCGCGACCTTCCTCGATAGCTTGCGTCGTACGCAATACCGAGTTTCACTAAACAACAATATGCTATTAAAACTAGCCGTTATGAATAGTAATAACCACTTTTTGAAATTTTATAAATTTTATTTTTCAAAATGGACTTCATTTTTGGACTTAGAATATCGAAATTAGCCTAGGGTGAAATTTTGGTATTTTTCTGAAAACATTCAATTTTTGATGAATAGTGAAACCACTAAGTGGTAGGTTAAAAAACTGAATTTTGCATAAAACTTAATTTTACCGCTTCTGTGAATGAAATTTCAAAAATCCGAGAGACACGGTTAATATCAAGGACTAAAATGTGGTTCAATGAGATGAAAATAATTTTTTGGTGAATAGTAACTTTTTACTATTTTTACCGCGGTTAATAGTAAATATGGTAACTAAGGGTAAATATGATATTAATATTACCCTAACACATGTCCTAATTCTATTGGACAAGTGTAATTCGACCAAAAACAAACTTAGGAATAAAATATGACCATTTAGGCCCACTTGGATTAGATTAGGACATTTATTATTAATTTATTTAAAGAAGGGTTAAAATAGTTAAAATCAAAGTTTAATAAGTAAATCATTTTTAATATAGGGTTATACATAAGATAAATTCGATTGTAAATATTCATTAGAAAGCTAAAAAGATTTCCTACATGATGGTATTTTATTTGTAATTTTTAGACATCAAATAATTTAATTTATTTATGACACAAAGATGATGCAGTAATTATCTTATTAATGAAATATTGACAAAATTGATAATATAAATACCAAAATAAATGTAATTTGAGACTTTTTATGAATTCCACTAATTTTCTAGGTTACTATGATATATTAGTGTTGATTTAATCAACTTGGTTCGAACATATAATTCTGTTATGACTTTCACAAAAATCATATATCAAATAGTGTCAAAATTGACACAAAATAGTTTTTAAATCAAATATTATATTATTAATTTTTATTTTATTCCTAAAAATCTAAGGTTCGGCCAAATGACTTAGATAAGGATATATATATTAATAATAAACAATTTGGGGTTCGTTTGGCATGTTATAGTAAGTGTATTAACCATATAGTGAAAGAAAACAAAAAGACACGGTAAAAGTTAAATTAATTAACTTAGAGTTAAATCTAATTGATAAGGTTAAAATAATACCCTAAACTTGTCTAAATCCTATTGGTTGATAGGATTTCGACCCATCCCCACTTTAGCTTCGAAATAAGACCCTTTGGAACCATTATAAACCGATTTTGACTTTAATATAAAATAATATTTTGAGATATTCCTAAGGTGCCCCTCTCCTCCCTTATAAAAGGGCACCTCCTCCCCCTCCTCCTCACACCAATTTGAGCACTCAAGCTCGGCCAACCCCTGCCATTTTACCTTCTCCACTTCCCTAGAATAATCCTAGAGGTCCTGGTCTTCTCCAAAGACCAGTCTTAGTTCCTTAAGTGGAGGATTCAAAGAAGCGTTCCAAATAAGAGGTAATATCCATTACCGATCTTTTCAATTTCTTTCTTCTTCAACTTCTTCTTCTTTAGTTGTTTCATGATAAAGTAATAACATCAGTATTACTTACATACTGATATGTTATTATAAATATGAAACAACCCTAATTCACCTTCTATCCATCCTACGGAAAAATGAAATCACCGCGCGTGCGTACGTACGGAATACCGTCTCCACGCCGTGGTGTAATCTATTTTCCACCATCACCTTACAAGGATGGGTATAATGGTGTAATCAGTAACTATATATGATTATTATTAAGTAATATTGATACTGAAATAATATATATATATACTCCAATACAATTCCACGATCATAGGAACGATATCATCACTCGTGCGTACGTACGGAATACCGTCTCCACGATGTGATGCGACTCGTTCTACATGATCTTCATTTCATAATGATTATATAAATGAATTGAATGAATGAATATGGTATATAATACACTAATACCATTCTGGAAATGAATTATCTATAACCTAAAGATAAGAATAAGAATTTATTCGACAAAACACGCATAAGAACAAAAAGTTATAAAGACCCGAGTAACAAGTAACAATGAAATATTACTAACAAGAAGCTAATAATATGACCATATATGATCTCATATCAATATGTATGATTCTGGAATAAGTAAATAACATTATTTAAACCATTATACAGGATCTTCGGACACGAACAAAGCAAATCGGACCTAAGGTAAGGGAAATATCACAATCTCATTTTTATCCGAGATTGTTTATTCGCAAGTATTTACTGGGGTGTATTTTATCATCCACATCCATGTTCCCTCAATATGTAATATTGTTTCCATCCACTTGAAATAGTTTAAATCCAATTTTACCCTTAGGTGAGTTTTTGGTAAAGAATATGAAAGGAATCTTTTGTCGTTTTTCCGTACGAGGTACTTTTTGACTTTTCCGACAAAAGTACGAAGAATGTTTTTTTTAACTTATACGGCATGAATGGATTTTTAAAACATTACTTCAAAGAAGCTTCCTTTACAAGTTTTCAAGTTTATTTTTAATCAACTTCTTTTATTTTAAAGTTGTATGACATGTTATGAAAGGAAAAATGTTTTTGAAGAAGAAAGGATATTTTCCTCAAGAATTCAATTCAAGTGTTTTATCAAAATTATTTTCCATCTAAGATAATAAAGGGTTCTGTTTCTATCCATATTTTTACATTGGTTTGACTATGTTGTGATGGAATTATGTTTATGAATTCCTTTATCATATATGAATTGATTTATGATGTCATGATGTTTCAAGAATCCCATTTTTGTTATATGTGTTATGCGATGATGTATGTTTTATGATTATGTGGCACACATAAGAAAGGATTCATTATAAGATGGGTGGGACCTATATCTCCCTCCAATGCATTGGGTAAAGATTTTATATCTCATGAGATAGACATGGCTGGAACGGAAGGTTATTTCGGTTCAGTGATACAGGACTGAAACGAGGAGTGAACTCGGTTCAGAAAGGGACTTTGTCCACTAAGATAGTCTTGGCAATGAGTCATGACTAACAAGAAATGATTTCCATGATTATGTGTGCATGCCACAAAGATTCAAGTTTTATGTTATGATTATGGGGATCTCATTTTCACTTCTATGATTTATTCCATGTTAAGATATTATGATCTCTTTTGCAGGTTTTGATTTTCATAAAGATATGATATGATTTTTATTTCCTTTATTTGCCCTTGCTGAGCATTTGAGCTCACCCTTTTATGTTTTCTTTTCCCCAGGTCAGGAAGATGGATATTAAGTAGAATATGCTAAAAGGGACCCTAGATATGATGAAATAAATGGGAGACACTGTAGAAGATTTATGAACCAGTTGTTTATGTTTCCCCAGTTTCTAAAGACACTATACCTATACGGTCCTTTGTGGTTTTGTCATATGTTGTAATAAGTGTGCTTCAATTTTGAAGTATTAACAATGTATGTAAAGTGTGGGTCGTTATAGTTGGTATCAGAGGAAAGGTATAGTCAACCTTTGGAAACTAGGATGTGAAAGCCTTAGTAAGAACCCTAAGGATAAGTCTAAGCATAGAACACAATCTTAGAAATGGCCATGAATAACCTAGGATAAGACCATAAGCATGAAAATTTTATTCTTGAATTATGTGGTTTCCTATTATAATTAGTGTTGCTCACACTATTCTTCTTGGTTTTAGTCAATGGCTGGAACCCGAAGGAACCGTGTTAATGCGGAATGCGATGGGCAATGCAATGATTGTCCCCCTGAGCAACCAAACGATATGGGAGCTGGAATGCAAAATCTTGTAGCCATGCTCACACAACTTTCTCAAGCTATGAATCATGCAGGATTTCCAAACGAGCAAAGGAGGGAGCAACATTCTGTTGAATCCTTCATGAGGCAGCGTCCACCTTCTTTCAGCGGGTCTACTGATCCATTAGTTGCTGAACAATGGATTAGTACTACTGAAAAGATATTTTCAGTTCTTCAATGTTCTGAGCATGATAAAGTCATCCTAGCAGTGTATCGTTTGGAAGGAGATGCTGATCAATGGTGGAATCTTGTTAAGAATACGAGGCAAAGGGATGAAATTGAGTCCATGGAATGGGACGAGTTCAAGAACTTGTTTTTCAATAAGTACTTCCCTCGTATTCTCCGAACAAAGATGGAGAAAGAGTTCCTTGAACTGAAGCAAAGGGATGATGAATCTGTTAGTACCTATGAAGCAAATTTTACAAGACTTGCAAGGTACGCTTCTGGTATTATTATCCAACCTGAGAGTAAGATCGATCGATTCTTTAGTGGCTTAAAACCAAGTCTTCGAAGGGCGTTAGCCATAAGGGACTTCAATAGCTATGAGGAAATCGTTCGATGTGCTCTCAAAGTCGAGATGGAGATTGGAGTAACCCATCAGTCACATGGGTTTGATAAGAAGAGGAAGATGGAATTCAAAGAAAAATCTAAAGAGCACACGGAAAAGAAGATGAACTTTCCCTTATGCTCAAAGTGTGGAAAGAAACATGGAGGGAGTTGTCTTCAAGGGACAAGTAAATGTTTTAAATGTGGAAAAGAAGGTCATCGGGCATTTGAATGCCGTGATAATGGGAAGAAGATGTCTAATGATGCAAACAAAGGAAGGGATACACAGAATGAACCTACTACACTTCAATGTTTCAAGTGCAAGGGGATGGGGCATTATGCCAATCAATGCCCAAATCCAAGGGTTGATGATGATGGTCGACGTCAACAAACTCTTAAGGCTAAAGATAAAGGAAAGTCACATGCAATTTCTATCAGCGATGTGGAGTACGATAATGAAGTGGTGAAAGGTACACTTACCGTCCACTCTAAAGTAGCAAATGTTTTATTTGATTCTGGATCCACACACTCTTTTATTTCTGAAAAATTTTCTAAGGGTATCACCGTACTACCTCAACAATTAGATGTTGAGTTAGCTGTGACAACACCTAATGGCACATCAATCGCATCAAAAGTTTATAATTCTTCTCCGATCGAAGTTTGTGGGAAAGTGCTTCCTGCAAATCTTGTGATCCTTCCTTTAGTGGAATTTGATGTGATTCTTGGCATGGATTGGCTTTCTCTACATGGAGCTCATATCAATTGCCAAAGAAGGGAAGTCACATTTCATACTCCAGATCAATCTACGATCGTATACCAATGCAAGGATGAACATAACCTTCCAGTGGAAATTTCTTCCATCTTATGGGTATTGATCCCACTAAATGAAGGTTATTTATCTCAAATGGTTGGTGAGAAACTCACGATTAAGAATATGCCCATTGTAAGGGAGTTTGATGATGTCTTTCCGGAGGAATTACCGGGTCTTCCACCAAATCGTGAAGTTGAGTTTTCAATAGAACTCGTACCGGGTGCTTTGCCTATTTCAAAGACACCTTATAGAATGGCCCCAATTGAGTTGCAGGAATTGAAGAAGCAACTCCAAGAGAATCTTGATAAGGGATTCATACGCCCTAGTGCGTCACCTTGGGGAGCACCTGTTCTATTTGTTAAGAAGAAAGATGGATCAATGAGACTCTGCATTGATTATCGAGAACTTAACAAGATCACTATCAAGAACAAATATCCTCTCCCACGCATTGATGACTTATTTGACCAACTACGCGGAGCTCAATACTTTTCCAAGATTGATCTTCGTTCAGGGTATCATCAATTAAGGGTCAAAAGGGAGGATATACCAAAGACGGCTTTCCGTACAAGGTATGGACACTATGAATTTATAGTGATGCCATTTGGTCTTACTAATGCCCCTGCTATCTTCATGGATCTAATGAATAGAGTCTTTAGAGACTATCTTGATCAATTTGTGGTAGTCTTTATAGACGATATTCTTGTCTATTCAAAGAGCAAGGAAGAGCATGAAGATCACTTGAGAATTATATTGAAGACCCTGAGAAAGGAGAAGCTTTATGCCAAATTTACCAAGTGTGAATTTTGGCTTCAAAAAGTTGCATTTTTGGGTCATATAATCTCAAAAGAGGGGATATCTGTGGATCCAGCAAAAACAGAGGTTATCGAAAGATGGTCAAGACCAACAACAGTAACTGAGATCCGAAGTTTTCTTGGTTTGGCTGGTTATTATCGACGTTTTGTAAAAGATTTTTCACGATTATCTAATCCACTCACCAAGTTGACTCGGAAAGGAGTTAAGTTTGTCTGGACAGAGGAATGTGAAGAGAATTTCAAGGAGTTGAAAAGAAGGTTATCCAGTGCACCTGTGCTCACACTGCCTTGTAGTGGAGAAAGGTTTGTGATCTACAGTGATGCATCCAAGAAGGGATTGGGGTGTGTTCTTATGCAAAATGATATGGTGATAGCTTATGCCTCACGACAGTTGAAAATCCATGAGCAAAATTACCCAACACATGATTTGGAGTTGGCTGCGGTAATCTTTGCATTAAAGATTTGGAGGCATTACCTTTATGGTGAAAGGTGTGATATTTATACTGATCATAAAAGTTTAAAGTATATTTTCACACAAAAGGAGTTGAATATGCGTCAAAGAAGATGGTTGGAGCTGATTAAGGATTATGACTGCTCAATCCATTACCACCCTGGGAAAGCAAACAAGGTGGCAGATGCATTAAGTCGACAAGACCATGCTAGTTTATCCATGATGAGGATCACAAAAGATCCAATATTTATGGATTTACAAAGGATGGATCTTGGAATTTTAATGGAAGGGGAAAAATCTTATCTTTCTCAAATGAATGTTCAACCATCTATACATGTGAAGATTAAGGAGGCACAGAAAGAAGATGTCGAGTTACAAAAGAAGGTGAGAAATGTTCCTGAATTCAACCTTGATTGTGATGGGATAATAAAGTTCAGGAATCGGGTTTGCGTTCCTCCCATCCCCGAATTAAAGAATGAGCTGCTGGATGAGGCTCATAGTTCATCATTTTCTATTCATCCTGGAAGCACGAAGATGTATAGGGACCTGAAAGAGTACTTCTGGTGGGATGGAATGAAAAGAGATGTTGCTGAATATGTCTCTCGATGCTTGGTTTGTCAACAAGTTAAAGCTGAGAGACAGAAGTCTAAGGGGATGTTACAACCATTACCCATACCCGAATGGAATTGGGAAAACATCACTATGGACTTTGTCACAGGACTTCCTAAAACATCCAAAGGCAATAATGCTATCTGGGTCATAGTTGATCGTCTTACAAAGTCTGCACACTTCATTGCTATTAGAGAGGATTTCTCTCTAGATCAGCTTGCCAGGATATATGTAAAGGAAGTGGTAAGATTGCATGGAGTACCACTTTCTATTATATCTGATCGAGATCCTAGATTTACCTCGAAGTTCTGGCGAAGTCTTCAGCATACTCTGGATACAGAGTTGAGTTTCAGCACTGCTTATCATCCCCAGACAGACGGTCAGTCTGAGAGAACAATTCAAACCCTAGAAGATATGTTGAGAGCTTGCTCTATGGATTTCAAAGGAGGTTGGGATCAACACCTACCTTTGGTGGAATTTTCTTATAATAATAGCTTTCACTCCAGTATTCAGATGGCTCCTTATGAAGCTCTCTATGGAAAGAAATGCAGGACTCCAACTTGCTGGGATGAAGTTGGGGAAAGAAAGCTATTAGGACCTGATCTCGTTGATGAAATGGCAGAAAAGGTTAGATCTATTCAACAACACATAAGAGCAGCTCAGAGTCGACAGAAAAGTTATGCCGACAACCGAAGAAAAGACCTAGAGTTTGAAGTGGGTGATAAAGTGTTCTTACGAATATCTCCCTGGAAGAGGGTTATGAGATTTGGAAAGAAGGGGAAGTTGAGCCCTAGATATATCGGTCCTTTCGAAATACTGGATCGTGTTGGGAAGGTAGCTTACCGATTGGCGCTTCCACCGAATCTCTCTCAAGTTCACGATGTGTTCCATGTATCTCTCCTGAGAAAGTACATACCAGATCCTTCACATGTACTCAGCTCAGAAGTTGTACCGCTGGAGCAAGATCTTTCTTATGAAGAACAGCCGATAGAGATTCTGGATCGTAGCGAAAAAATCCTACGAAACAAGACCACTCGCTTGGTGAAAGTTTTATGGAGAAACCACCAACTTGAAGAAGCTACATGGGAGCTTGAGGATATGATGAGGGAGAAGTATCCTCATTTGTTGCAAAGTAACGAATTTCGAGGGCGAAATTCTTTTTAAGGGGGGTAGAATGTAACACCCGAGACTTTTATGTTATATAAATCATCAAAGGAATCTTTTTCTACACAACACTTGCTTGGCTTGCTTTACACGCAATCGCGACCTTCCTCGATAGCTTGCGTCGTACGCAATACCGAGTTTCACTAAACAACAATATGCTA
Source organism: Viscum album (assembly GCA_963277665.1). NCBI lineage: Eukaryota > Viridiplantae > Streptophyta > Magnoliopsida > Santalales > Viscaceae > Viscum > Viscum album. The sequence continues at coordinate 1,989,701,762 of OY728145.1, forward strand.
TTAAAACTAGCCGTTATGAATAGTAATAACCACTTTTTGAAATTTTATAAATTTTATTTTTCAAAATGGACTTCATTTTTGGACTTAGAATATCGAAATTAGCCTAGGGTGAAATTTTGGTATTTTTCTGAAAACTTTCAATTTTTGATGAATAGTGAAACCACTAAGTGGTAGGTTAAAAAACTGAATTTTGCATAAAACTTAATTTTACCACTTCTGTGAATGAAATTTCAAAAATCCGAGAGACACGGTTAATATCAAGGACTAAAATGTGGTTCAATGAGATGAAAATAATTTTTTGGTGAATAGTAACTTTTTACTATTTTTACCGCGGTTAATAGTAAATAGGGTAACTAAGGGTAAATATGATATTAATATTACCCTAACACATGTCCTAATTCTATTGGACAAGTGTAATTCGACCAAAAACAAACTTAGGAATAAAATATGACCATTTAGGCCCACTTGGATTAGATTAGGACATTTATTATTAATTTATTTAATGAAGGGTTAAAATAGTTAAAATCAAAGTTTAATAAGTAAATCATTTTTAATATAGGGTTATACATAAGATAAATTCGACTGTAAATATTCATTAGAAAGCTAAAAAGATTTCCTACATGATGGTATTTTATTTGTAATTTTTAGACATCAAATAATTTAATTTATTTATGACACAAAGATGATGCAGTAATTATCTTATTAATGAAATATTGACAAAATTGATAATATAAATACCAAAATAAATGTAATTTGAGACTTTTTATGAATTCCACTAATTTTCTAGGTTACTATGATATATTAGTGTTGATTTAATCAACTTGGTTCGAACATATAATTCTGTTATGACTTTCACAAAAATCATATATCAAATAGTGTCAAAATTGACACAAAATAGTTTTTAAATCAAATATTATATTATTAATTGTTATTTTATTCCTAAAAATCTAAGGGTCGGCCAAATGACTTAGATAAGGATATATATATTAATAATAAACAATTTGGGGTTCGTTTGGCATGTTATAGTAAGTGTATTAACCATATAGTGAAAGAAAACAAAAAGACACGGTAAAAGTTAAATTAATTAACTTAGAGTTAAATCTAATTGATAAGGTTAAAATAATACCCTAAACTTGTCTAAATCCTATTGGTTGATAGGATTTCGACCCATCCCCACTTTAGCTTCGAAATAAGACCCTTTGGAACCATTATAAACCGATTTTGACTTTAATATAAAATAATATTTTGAGATATTCCTAAGGTGCCCCTCTCCTCCCTTATAAAAGGGCACCTCCTCCCCCTCCTCCTCACACCAATTTGAGCACTCAAGCTCGGCCAACCCCTGCCATTTTACCTTCTCCACTTCCCTAGAATAATCCTAGAGGTCCTGGTCTTCTCCAAAGACCAATCTTAGTTCCTTAAGTGGAGGATTCAAAGAAGCGTTCCAAATAAGAGGTAATATCCATTACCGATCTTTTCAATTTCTTTCTTCTTCAACTTCTTCTTCTTTAGTTGTTTCATGATAAAGTAATAACATCAGTATTACTTACATACTGATATGTTATTATAAATATGAAACAACCCTAATTCACCTTCTATCCATCCTACGGAAAAATGAAATCACCGCGCGTGCGTACGTACGGAATACCGTCTCCACGCCGTGGTGTAATCTATTTTCCACCATCACCTTACAAGGATGGGTATAATGGTGTAATCAGTAACTATATATGATTATTATTAAGTAATATTGATACTGAAATAATATATATATATACTCCAATACAATTCCACGATCATAGGAACGATATCATCACTCGTGCGTACGTACGGAATACCGTCTCCACGATGTGATGCGACTCGTTCTACATGATCTTCATTTCATAATGATTATATAAATGAATTGAATGAATGAATATGGTATATAATACACTAATACCATTCTGGAAATGAATTATCTATAACCTAAAGATAAGAATAAGAATTTATTCGACAAAACACGCATAAGAACAAAAAGTTATAAAGACCCGAGTAACAAGTAACAATGAAATATTACTAACAAGAAGCTAATAATATGACCATATATGATCTCATATCAATATGTATGATTCTGGAATAAGTAAATAACATTATTTAAACCATTATACAGGATCTTCGGACACGAACAAAGCAAATCGGACCTAAGGTAAGGGAAATATCACAATCTCATTTTTATCCGAGATTGTTTATTCGTAAGTATTTACTGGGGTGTATTTTATCATCCACATCCATGTTCCCTCAATATGTAATATTGTTTCCATCCACTTGAAATAGTTTAAATCCAATTTTACCCTTAGGTGAGTTTTTGGTAAAGAATATGAAAGGAATCTTTTGTCGTTTTTCCGTACGAGGTACTTTTTGACTTTTCCGACAAAAGTACGAAGAATGTTTTTTTTAACTTATACGGCATGAATGGATTTTTAAAACATTACTTCAAAGAAGCTTCCTTTACAAGTTTTCAAGTTTATTTTTAATCAACTTCTTTTATTTTAAAGTTGTATGACATGTTATGAAAGGAAAAATGTTTTTGAAGAAGAAAGGATATTTTCCTCAAGAATTCAATTCAAGTGTTTTATCAAAATTATTTTCCATCTAAGATAATAAAGGGTTCTGTTTCTATCCATATTTTTACATTGGTTTGACTATGTTGTGATGGAATTATGTTTATGAATTCCTTTATCATATATGAATTGATTTATGATGTCATGATGTTTCAAGAATCCCATTTTTGTTATATGTGTTATGCGATGATGTATGTTTTATGATTATGTGGCACACATAAGAAAGGATTCATTATAAGATGGGTGGGACCTATATCTCCCTCCAATGCATTGGGTAAAGATTTTATATCTCATGAGATAGACATGGCTGGAACGGAAGGTTATTTCGGTTCAGTGATACAGGACTGAAACGAGGAGTGAACTCGGTTCAGAAAGGGACTTTGTCCACTAAGATAGTCTTGGCAATGAGTCATGACTAACAAGAAATGATTTCCATGATTATGTGTGCATGACAAAATATTCAAGTTTTATGTTATGATTATGGGGATCTCATTTTCACTTCTATGATTTATTCCATGTTAAGATATTATGATCTCTTTTGCAGGTTTTGATTTTCATAAAGATATGATATGATTTTTATTTCCTTTATTTGCCCTTGCTGAGCATTTGAGATCACCCTTTTATGTTTTCTTTTCCCCAGGTCAGGAAGATGGATATTAAGTAGAATATGCTAAAAGGGACCCTAGATATGATGAAATAAATGGGAGACACTGTAGAAGATTTATGAACCAGTTGTTTATGTTTCCCCAGTTTCTAAAGACACTATACCTATACGGTCCTTTGTGGTTTTGTCATATGTTGTAATAAGTGTGCTTCAATTTTGAAGTATTAACAATGTATGTAAAGTGTGGGTCGTTATAGAAAATCATTTCATACTTCCTTTAGTGGAATTTGACACTATCATAGGCATGGATTGGCTATCTTTGTACAAGTCCAACATCAACTGCCGGGAAAGGGAGATTACTCTCCACGTATCGAAGCATCCTTCGATTCTTTACAAGTGCAAGGAGGAATATGAATCACCTTTGAATCTTCATCTCAGGTGTCTATATTGCTTCCTTATGAGCATGCATACCTAGCTCCAATGATTGAGATAAAGGAGAGAATCATGCGTGAAGACATGCCCACCATGAGGGATTACAATGATGTATTCCATGAAGAGTTGCCTGGTCTTCCCCCTTACCGAGAGGTTGAGTTCTCAATTGAAATTATCCCTAGATCTCTGCCAATCTCAAAGAAACCTTACAAAATGGACACCATAGAGCTAGAAGAGCTGAATAAGAAGTTACCAGAGAATATGGAGAAGGGTTTAATATGCCAGAGTGCTTCACCGTGGGGTTCTCCAGTCCTCTTCGTCAAGAAGAAGGATGGATCAAGGTGCCTTTCCCTGATTATAGTGAGCTCAATAAAATCACTATAAAGAACTAGTATCCCCTTCCACGGATAGATGAATTGTTTAATCAGCTTTGTGTGGACAATTATTTCTCTAAGGTGGACCTACAGTCAGGATATCACCAACTAAAGGTGAGGAAGAAAGATATTCCCCAGACTGCCTTTTGAATGAGGTATGGACACTATGATTTCATAGTGATGCCCTTCGGACTCACTAATTATCTAGCAATTTTCATGTATTTAATGAATAGAGTATATAGATATTACCTCGACAAATTTGTGGTAGTCTTTATTGATGATATTCATATATACTCCAAGAGAAAAAAGGAACATGATGAGCATTTGGAAACTGTGTTAAATACTTTGTGAGGGGAGAAGTTGTATGAAAAGTACAGTAAATGTGAGGTTTGGATGGAGGAATTGTCATTCCTGGGGCATGTTATCACTATCAAAGGGATATCTATGGACCCTTCCAAGACAAAGGCAATTGAAGAGTTTCCCAGGCTATCTTCTGTAATAGAGATCCAAAGCTTTTTGGGTCTAGCTGGGTATTATCGACGATTCATGAAGAACTTTTCACGACTATCAAACCAAATGACCAAGATGATGTAGAAGGGAGTAAAGTTTTTCTGGACATAGGAATGTGAAGACTGTTTCAAGGAGTTGAAAAAGAGGCTTATCACTGTGCCAGTACTCACACTCCCTACCAGTGGGTAACTCTTTGTGGTGTATAGTGATGCTTCTAAGAAGGTATTAGGCTTTTTTCTGATTCAAAATGATAAAGTGATAGCCTAGGTCTCAAGGCAGCTGAAAATCCATGAGCAAAACTATCCAACGCATGATCTGGAGTTAGCGGCTGTGATATTTTCCTTAAAAATCTAGAGGTATTATCTCTATGGGGAGAAATATAAGATATATATTGACCAAAAGAGTCTCACGTATATATTCACATAGAAAGATCTTAATATGCGCCAGCGAAGATGGATAGAGCTCATCAAGGATTACGACTTCTCAATCCACTACCATCCCAATAAGAAAAACAAGGTGGTGAATGCTCTAAGTAGAAATGATCCTACATCTTTATCAATGATGAGAATTGACAAGGATCCGATCTTCTTAGATTTGAAAAGTATGGACATGGGAATCATTATCGGAGAAACAACATCAATCCTATCTCAAATGATTTCTTAACCATCCCTCTTGGGAAAAATAAAGGATGCTCAAATAGAATATCTGGAAACTTAGAAAAGGGTGGAAGCTGTTAAAAATGGTAAATCCTCCGATTTCAAAATTGATGAGGAACAAATTGTAAGATTTGGGACACGATTATGTGTACCATATGACCCAGAGATAAAGAAGGAGCTATTGAATGATGCACATAGCTCAACCTTCTCTATCCATACTAGGAGTACCAAAATGTATCGTGATCTCTGGGAACACTTCTGGTAGGATAACATGAAGAAGAAGATTGCGGAATATATATCAAGGTGCTTGGTATGTCAGCAAGTTATAGACGAGTGACAAAAGTCCAAAGGTATGATTTAGCCATTTCCTATACCCATGTGGAAATGGGAAAATGTTACTATGGACTTTGTCACAAGTCTCTCGAAGACATCGAAGGTAAATAATGCGATATGGGTTGTGGTTGACCGACTCACCAAGACATCCCATTTCATCGCTATTCGGGAAGATCCTCCGCTTGAACAACTTGCAATGTTATATGTGAAGGAAGTGGTGAGACAGCATGGTGTTCCAATCTCAATTGTCTCTGACCGTGATCCATGGTTCATGTCTAAATTTTGGAGGAGCCTTCAATATTATTTGAGTATTGAATTAAATTTTAGCACGGCCTATCACCCCCAAACTGATGGCCAGTCTGAAAGAACTATTCAGATGCTTGAAGATATTCTTAGAGCCTGCTCACTAGAATTAAAAGGAGGATAAGATCAAAATCTCCCATTAGTTTAGTTCTCATACAAAAATAACTTCCACTCGAGTATTCAAATGGATCCATATGAAGCTCTGTATGGAAAGCAATGTATAACTCCAACCTATTGGGATGAAGTTGAAGAAAGAAAGCTACTTGGACCAGATCTTGTTCAAGAGATGATAGAGAAGGTTCAAGTCATCCAGAAACACATCAAAGCTGCTCAAAGTCAGCAAAAGAGCTATGCTAACAACCATAGAAGGGACTTGGAGTTCAACGTTGGAGATAAATTCATCCTTCAAATATCTCCATGGAAGAGAGTCATGTGATTCGGGATTAAAGGGAATCTAAGCACAAGGTATATTGGTCCCTTTGAGATCCTTGACCGCATAGGAGTCGTGGCCTATCAGCTTGCACATCCACTGAATATGGCTTGAGTTCATTATGTTTTTCATGTATCACTTTTGAGGAAGTACATACCAGATCCCTTACATGTAGTAAACTCAGAGGTGGTGTAGCTGGAAGATGATCTCTCCAATGAGGAGAAGCCATTAAAGATTCTGGATTGGAGGGATAAGGTTCTACGCAACAAGACAACCCATCTTGTCAAAGTGTTGTGGTGGAAACATAAGTTTGAGGAAGCAGTATGGGAATTGGATGAAGCAATGAAGGAAAAATACCCGCATCTATTTTTGACCTAGAATTTAAAATGAAATTTCGAGGGTGAAATTTCTTAAGGGGGGAAGAATGTATCAACCCGACGTTTTTCAATGGACATTACCTTATTATATTTATGTCATAAAATCACATGAAAACACAACATAATGAACTACTAAGTGATAAGTGACCTTTAAACATAAGTTTTTCACTTATGTGTTTGGAATTTCGAAAATCTGGCATTCACGGTTGTGTTCAAGATGTTTTTTTGAGTCTAATAAAACAAAAATATTTTTTTGGTGAATAGTAACCTACCCTAATGAATAGTAAACTACCCTTATGAATAGTGATATACCCTAATGAATAGAAACCCCTCCTATGGTGGTATATAAATAATATTCATGTTGGAAGTACGATAAACCTATATTTTTGAATAAGTTAACGAATGTTTTAAAACTAGTTTTTTATAATAAATTAATTAAATATTAAAATAATCATATTTAATAAATTATTTTTGAAAAATGGACTTGATTTTTGGATTCTACATGTTGAAAAATGGTTTGGGTGATGTTTTGGGATTTTTCTAAAATACATGAATTTTTTATGAATAGTAGAAACCGATAATTCACAATAAATGCTAACTAATGGATTGATTGAGTCATGTGTGATGTTCTGCTAACGTAAGACCACTTGGTTTCAGGATTAAATTATAAAATTACTATTTAGGGTCATAAAGGACTCACTATTTCTTGTCTTGGGAGGAATTAATAAACTAATTAATTTTATATTAAGAAAACCCCTTTCTCCTCCACTATAAAACCCCCCTTCACTCCCTCTTTTCTCCACTCCTCTGAAGCTCCAATCTTTCTCTAAATTCTTCCCAAATAACCTCCCAAGCTCCTTCACCACGTCCAAGGCTTTCTGGTATTTACAAAAGACCAAAATCAAATCCCCTAAGAGGAGTCTCAAATAGAAGAGATCAAAGGGTAAGAACCCTCTTTCGTTTTCAAGTGTTTTGTTTTCCTTTTCTTTCTTTTCTTATGCCCTCTTACCCTTCCCTTATCCAAAAGGAATGAAATCTCCAGAATCTCATATATTCTGGATAATAATCATTTTTATGGAAAATTTAAAGCATCCTGCTTCCCCTCCTCTCCATCACATTCTAGAATTAAAACATCGCCCGTGATGCGTCAAATTACCAACATCATGGATAATGTGTTTTCAAATTCCATTATCGTTTTGTTTCTAGTCATGAAACCATTTATGTTAGGGTTTAACCATATTATTATTTATGTTATAAGTCGTATTTTATCTCTTTTAATCCTTATACACTCATGATATAAAACAATAATACAAAACAAGTCAATTATGGGAAAAATCGTTAAAGTTAATTCAAGTGTTTATCATTACTGTTAAATGTAAAGGTTATCTTTCACTATAATTAACCAAATGAAGTTTATAACCATGTAACATACTGGATTTCCACTAATGTTATATAACTTCAATTTTGGACAACCACTTTCATATGAAATTTCATTTGAACCTAAATACAATTGAACCAATCATTAAAACAAATGAAACAAACGGACCCGAACAATGAAATTGAACCTTGTAATCAATCAAAATGGGTATAAATGAACTTAAAAAGGATATACTGAATATTTTACTTTTAGATATGGTTCTGTAAATATTTATTAATAAACGTAATTTGACTATCCTGGTCATTAATATCTAGTGGAGAACACCAATGGACCTATGGTAAGGGATCCTCTGAATTTCACCCTTATTCAAGATTGTTCACTACGTTAGGACATGTTGTGTGTAATTATTAATTATGGGGTATAATTTCACACCTCCCCCATACTTCCCTCTTTATGTATAAGTGATGAGAATTCCCTTTCCTCTCTCACCAATACCCCTCAAGTACTCCCGATACCATGTGGATAATCCGTAAAGAATTCTACCCGAACCTCTTTTATTCCTTCGTGTTGTCTTATCTACCTTTCTACCAAAATGATGTTATCTTATCTTTTCATGTGCATAATATAAATTTTTTCTAGATTTTAAAATTATATTTATCAAGACTCTTTCATCACTCTCTTTTGGGGAACAATATCATTTAGAGAACCCGTTTTTTGGGATCTTCCGAAATTCATTCCTATTATCAAGTGTACTCTATCCTCTGTTTTAAGCCACCCTTGTCTTTATAAAATCAGTATTTTTATTATGAAAACCCTCCTAGTTTACTTCTGGTTTTATAAAAAATATTATTTCGCTAGTCGTTTTAAGAGATATTCGATGCTTTCTTAAACTGCACTAAAATTTTTTGACTCAAAGATTCCTAGAAACTATTCTTATATGTTATCACTTCAGTTTGTTGTCTCTTATAATGATTTATACCTTTATACATTGTTAACGGGTATTTATGATTTAATTCCTCTATTTCATGTAATATTGTATGTTCTGTTCCTTTGTATTATGCTTCATGACGTGATTGTGTGCACATTTCTTACCTTGGGTACTCTTATGTTTATGTATGATTGATTATGTGAGATTATTTATGTGAAAAGAATATACATGAATAAGCTTAGATGGGTGCACCCAGATAGCACTCCAATGCATTGGTTGAAGTTAATGTCTCATGAGAAGATTATGGGAAAATGGTCCAGGCAGTTATCCTTGGCTTGTGCAACTATGGAAAACATGATTGGTGGTTAGCCTTGAATAGTACTGAAGTCATGTTTAAAGTTGCTGCCACCTCTCTATGAAACAATGGTTATATAATCTCATGATTATATGATCACATGCTTTTATTATTCCATGTTTTTATGATACCATGTTTATATGTTATAATTCCATATGAACCATCCTTCCAATATCATTATGTCAAGCCTCCTAACTCATGTGCTAAGTTTATTCTTATGTTATTTCCCTTACTGGGCTTTTTATCTCATCCCATTGTTCATGTGTTCCCCAGGGTACCCTATTCAGATGTAAGAGATCAAATGAAGTTAGGAACTCTTTATGGAGATTATGTAAAGAAGTTTATTTAGCCCCATGTTTTAGGTTTTATGTACCTAGTCTTCCATGACACTAGACTTAGAAATCCTTGGCTTGTATTCTGATGATTAGTGAAGCTTAAAATTATGAAATGTTTTATGAAAAAAAAAGGTTTGGGTCGCTATAAACAATTTTCATGGACATGATAAATAATGTTTTATAGATTACCTTGGAAAATTTGTGGTAGCATTTATAGATGATATTATAATATACTCCAAAGCCAAGGAGGAGCATGAGGAACATATAATAACCGTGCTAGAAACTTTTGGAATGGATAAGCCCTATGAAAAGTACATAATGTGTAGTTCTGGTTGAAAGAAAGTTTCAATCGTGGAGAATATCCTCACAAAAAATGGGATATATATGGATCCTTCAAAGACAATGGAAATTGAGGGATGTCCAAGGCCAACATATATGAGGGATATCCATATCTCACTTGGGTTATCTAGATATTATCACTAATTTGTGCTAACTATATCATGATTTTCAAACCCTCTTAACAAGCTAACTTGTAAGTGAGTCATGTTTTCTAGTAATTATGAATGTGAAGAAAGCTTCATGGAGTTGAAAAAGAGTATTATCACTGCCCCTGTTCTCACACTACCCACAAGTGGGGAGATTTTTTTAATCTTATACAATGCTTCAAATAAGGTATAGGGATGTGTGTTGATGAAAAATGACAAAGTCATTGCCTATGCCTCAAGGAAGCTGCAAATTCATGAGTAAAAATATCCCATGAATGATATAGAGTTAGGAGATCTGATCATTGAGTTTAAAATATGGTAGTGTTATCTATTTAGAGAGAAGTGTGAAATATATATTGACTGCAAAAGTCTCAAATATATATTCACATAGAAAGAGCTGAATACACACCAATAAATATGGTTAGGGAACATCAAGGATTATGACTGCTTAATCCACTACCATATTGGGAAATCAAACAAGGTGGTGGATGATCTAGGTAGAAAAAAACAGAAATTATATCATTGATAATAATTGGAAAGGATCCAATATTCTTATATTTGATGAAGATGGATTTGGGAATCATAAATAAGGGAACATTATAAATCCTTTCACAAATCATTTCTCAACTGTATCTTTTGGAAATGTTAATGGACGCTCAAAAAGACAATGATGTAATTCAAAATAAAGTGGAAACTATCAGAAAATGTAAATCCTTAGAGTTTAGTTTTAATGAAGAAATAATTGTGAGATTTGGTTTGAGACTAAGTCTTCCATAAGATCATGAGATAAAGAACAAACATTTGGATGATGCACATAGTTTTAATTTTCCCATTTACCTAGGAAAAACAATGATTTTTTGAGATATTGGGGATAACTATTGGTGGCATAACATAAAGAATGAGATTGCTGAATATACATCAAAGTTCCTAGTTTGTCAGTAAGTAATGGATAAGAGGGAGAAGTCTAAGGGGATGATGTAACCATTACCCAAACAACATAGAAATGGGAAGACATCACCATGAACATTTACAATATAATTCTGAAGACATCTCAAGGAAAAAATGTTATCTGGGTTATTATGGATCGTATTTCAAAGACTGCAGACTTCATTACAATTTTTTAGGATATATCACTAGATCAACTGGCACAGATATACAACAGGGAAGTAGTAAGGTTGCTATTGGAGTACCATTATTAATTGTGTCTTATTGAGATTCAAGGTTTATCTCTAAGTTTTGGTAAAGTCTTATTCATACTCTAGACATTGATCTTAACTTCAGTAAGACTTTTCACCCTCAAACTGATGTCCAGTCTTAGAAGACAATCCAAACAGTTGAGGACCATTTGAGAGATTTTTCAATGGGAATAAAAGGAGGATGAGACCTACATAATCCTTTTTAGAGTTCTGTTACAATAATAGTTTCAATTCAAGAAACCTAATGGCCCTAAATTAATCCCTTTATCGGAATAGGTATAAAAAACCTACATGTTGGTATTAATTTGGGGGAAAAAATTCTAGGACTAGAAATGGTCGAATAAATGGTGGAGATGGTTAAGACCATTCAACATCACCTAAATCTACCCAAAGTCGACAAAAGGGATATACTGACAATCGTACACATGAACTAGAGTTTGACAATGGATACATGGTCTTCCTCCACATATCTCTATGGAATAGAGTCCTAATATCTTGGAATAATGGAAATCTTAGTCCCTGGAACAATAACCCTTTTGAGATCCTTGATCACATCAGTGCAGTGGATTATCAACTACCACTCCCACCAAACCTATATCAAGTGCATGATGTATTCAATGTATCCCTATTAAATAATTACATCATAGAACAATCACATGTACTCAATACAGAGGTGTTACTATTGGATAATGACCTGTCCTATAAGGAGTAGTCAATGAAGATCTTAGATCATAGATTAAAATTTCTAAAAAATAAGACAACACCCCTTGTCAAAGTATTGTGGTGTAACCAAAAGTTTGAATAAGCATCATGGGAACCATAGGAGGTGATGAAGAAGTGTTACCCAAATTTTGAGGGAAAAATTTCTTAAGGGGGTGGTTGTAACGACTCAAACATTAATGAAAAGAATTCAATTTCCTTTAACTATATACCTTATAGATATAAAAGACACATTAAATTCTTTTTTTATTATATAAAGTTTTATTTAAATGAATGATAAGTATCATTACTATTGATAATATATCCTTTGAATAGTTATCACATGGGTAGTATAAATATAGGTATTTAATAAATTCTTTTGGCACAAAAAAAGGAAGTGATGGACACAACCAGTAGGATAGTTCCCTATAAATCCCATTTATCAGAGCTTATTATTGATATATAATTTTTATGCTTGATCCTAGACTAATCACAAGCCATGATATAACAAATTAATCATCATCAAAACTATTTACAGGAGAAGTTCAAGAAAATCAAGATCACGACCCAAACTATGTTCACCGAACGGACCCATAAATGACCCACCATCACACACCTTAATAATTGAGAATATCGTGGTGTAATAAAGGGATATGTAACACGATCTTATATTTATGATTATTTATATTATTTTTGTATAGAATAATGAATATATTTTTATTCTAATATTATTAAATTTTAAATGATTTTTAAATCACAAATACTATTTGTTGATAAAATTAAAATTCAATTAAGAAATTTATTTTTATGAATTAATGGATTTTTGAAAATAATAATATTACGATAAAATATAATTATTAAATAACATTTATTATATATAAATGATCATATAATTTTAATAAAGTTAAATGTAATTTTTATTCAGGTTAAAAATTGTTTTTTTGTCAAAACCCATCAATTTTAAATAAATGTCAGTTGTTATTTTAAAAGTGAAAATTCACATATTTAGAAAATTATTTAGACAAAATTAATATTATATTTGTAATCATGATGTCAAAATTATCCAACAGTGAGTTTTTCATAATTATCTGAGATAGTGGAATTTTCTGGTGAAAATTAAATACTGTAGAAATATACTGTTTATTTTATGACATAGTAATGAAAAAATAATGATGTAATACTACTATAAAAGTTATATTCATACAAATATATGTTTTTACCTTAAAATAATTTAATTTAAAGTTTATTTTATAAATCCTTAGTGAATCTTCCAAAACATATAATATTATTTAAAATTTTAGAAAACATTCCTTGAAAGTGTGACTCACATCCACATAATAAAGGGAGATATTTTAATATATTCTGACCATAGACTTATAATATAATTAATACTAGTCACCTTTTCCAATAACCATGGGAAAACCCCATTGGGTTTTTTTTTGTTTTGAATATTTTATTATGTAGTGTCTGAAACCAAAATAATAAAGAAATCCCCCTCTATTCCAATATAAAACCACCCAAGCCCCCATTTCTCTTAACTAAAAATATTTTAAGCACAACCAACATCTTCCCCTTACTCCCTAGAGTCCTCCCATGCCTCCCCAAATATTTGAATAAGCCTATCCCAAGCCTTTTGAGTAATACATCCAAGTAATGGATCTTCTAGTCTCCTCTTTTCTCAAGCACTCCTTTTGTGATATAACATTTAATTTCAATATTGATATGTCGAGATATGTTCGTACATAATCCCTATATATCCCATTAGACTTAACAATAATTATAGCTTACTTACACTCTCATTAATTCATCCATGATCATTTATATACACTTTTCACCTTGCTAAAATTTAGTAAGGGATTTCTCTCATCTTCTTATAATTAAAGAACCTTCTTTGATATTAGTTCTTTTAATTTAAATTGATTATATTTAAAGTAATTTATAATCACTAAAATTCAATACAATTTATTTAATTTTTATAAGGAATCATTTATTCCCCTTTTACTCTTCCCAAATTCTATAAGAGATCTTCCACTCCAATCTTTTATCAATCACTCCTTTTGTGATATGAATTTTTATTTCAATTTGAATATGTTGGGATTTGTTCATACATACCCCCATTTCTATCCATTTTATTTATAAATAATTATATCTTCCTTACACTCATGAATCCATCCACGATCCTTTATATACACATGTTACCATGTCGAAATTATATAAGGGATTTCTCTATCCCCATTCTCATTAAAGAACATATTTTATATTATGCATCATAAATTCAATTTCATTTTTTGGGTTACAATGTACCATGATCCCCTTAATTTTAATTTCATGTATAAATTACGAGATACCCCTTTTTATCTCATCAACCAATTTTATAAATTTTTATTTGACATGATTATGAATCCCAAATTGCACTAGGATTTTCCATCGTGTAGTGAATACCAAACCCATTTATATATTAATGGTATTCAACTTTACTCTCATGTATTTCTAGATTGGTGAATCAGATGTATGTATTAAAAATTCCTTGATCATGGAATAAGTTATTATGCTGGATTATTCTATGTTATATGATCTATGTGGAAAACTGATGAATGAAATGAAATGTTTATGAAGGGTGTGCCCTGATAGCACACCAATGTGTTGGGTAATGTTTAGTATTATTATACGTCATGTATAATGAGAGTTTACTCATGGTAATTCATGTAAAATGAGGGTTTAATCATGCTAATTCATGTGCAATGAGGGGTTACTCATGATAATCAATGTGCAATTATCCATTACTCAAGCTAATATTAGGTTGTATGTTGCTGTCACATTTCCATGTTTTGATTATCATGCTTATTATGCCTTTATGTTCATCTTACTTTTATGATCTATTGATAGGCCTATTATTTAATATATATTATATTCCTCCTGTTATAAAATGTTTATTATCTTACGGGGATTTATAGCACACCCAATTCTTATGTATGTCCTCATGTTATCTGATGTAGTGTTATGTACAAAGAAATGGTATGGTCATGTAAAGGAACTTTTCAATAAAGATGTTGTATTTTATGTATTAATTTGTTATGAAATGTTCCCTAACCACAAAAGTCACTGGGAATTTAGATATTTTGAGTTCTATTAAGGGAAAGTTAATGTAATAAATCATGTTTAAATATGAAATAATGACCAGGGTTGTCGTATTTGGTATCAGAGGACCATTTTACGTTTTTTGGGATTAGGATTAGAAACACCTAGTGAAAACCATTTGGGATAATACTAACTATAAGAAAAACATCACTATGTTTTTTTGAGTATTGTGTAAGTTGTTTATCACGAAAATAACTCCCTATACAGATACAAACAAGTGGACAAGGCTCTGGAATAAATGTATCTAGTGGTGAAAACTAAAAACACTGATTTGGGGTGGACTCGAATGAGAACTGGAGCACAACATTGGGATTTGTTGCACATTTTGTTTGACACTCCCAGGGGATATTCTTTGGTAAATTCATAATCTCATTACCAACCATTATTAAGGGAATGAAAAAACCCCTAAGAATATATGTTAGGAAGTAGATCATGGATAACATAGACTAAATCCTAGGAACTCATAAGTTATTGAGATAAATATAATTTATAAGTTATCCCTTTATTGTCATTGAATTCACTTTAAGTGTTTAATTGTTTAAAATAATCATCCATAAGTCTATATTGGATAAGGTATAACCATAATCAAAATGTTATAGGTAGGTTTATCATCCATATTTCTACACAATCTTTTATATTTTGAATTTTTAATAGAACAATCCAAAAACCACCACAAATAATGGAATTAGAGATTTTGGGAAAGATGGTAAATGGGGAAATTATTGTATCCCATGACTTTAACTCCTACCCTTTCAAAATTTTTGGATTTAACTTCCTAACAAACCTTCTCAAAATTTCTTAAGTTGAATTTTATGTAATTCTAGGAAAGAATTATAATTTATTATATTGCTCCAACATAAATTACTGCGAGAGGAAAATCATTCCCCATATAGAGAGTATACCTCGGATTATATACAAGGTCATGGTGTAGGATGAATCATCCTTAGCACCATAATCCAAAACATGAATATTACTTCCCTATGAGAACACATATCTTTCCCATATGACTGATTCTAAGGAAGGAACCATCCTTGAAGACTTTTCTATATTGTTGGGATTATCTAATGTGTTTCTTGAAGAATTTCCTTGTCTTAATCCTAGAAGAGATGTTTAATTTTTGATTTATCATATACCTAGGGAATTTCAAATATCCCAGACTCTATATAGAATGGCTATTGTGGAACTTGAGAGACTGATGAATCAATTATAGGTTAATCTAGATAATGAATTTATATTCCCAAGTGATTCCCGAGGGGGTGATCTATTCCTCCTCATCAATTAGAAGGATTGTTCAATTCACCTTTTCATTTATTATCACGAGCTCAAAAAAATCGTGATAATGAACAAGTAACCTTTAACATGAATCGGTTACTTGTTCAATCAGCTATGTGGATCACAATACTTCTCCAAGGTGGATCTATGGTTGGGATATTATCAAGTAAGGGTGAAGAAGAAGGATATCCCAAATAATACTTTTTGTACAAGGTAAGAGTATTATTAGTTCATAGTGATTCCATTAAGACTCACTAATTCTCAATAAACCTTCATGGACTTAATGAATAGAGTCTTTAGAAATAACCTCGAAACATTTTTTGTAGTCTTTATAGAAGATATTATAATATACACTCAACCCAAGGAGGAACATGAGGAGAATCTAAGAACTATGCTAAAGACCTTGCAAATAGAGAATATATTTGTAAAGTATAGATAGTTTGAATTCTGGTTGAAGGAATTTTAATTCTTTGGTCATATCAACACAAGCAATGGGATATCTGTGGATCCTTCCAAGAAAAAGGAAATTGAGGGATGTTAAATTCCAACTTATGTGACAGATATTTGTATCTTCCTTGGGTTAGAAGTATATCATCATAGAGTTTTGAGAAATTTCTCATGATTTTCAAACCCTCTTTTGAAGATAACTCACAAGGGGTTCAAGTTATCATGGAATGATCAATGTGAAGAAATCATCATGGAGTTGAAAAAGAGGCTTTTCATTGCCCTTGTGTTCACACTACCCTTAATTGGGTAGATTTTCAAGATCCTTAGATATGCTTCAAAGAATTTATTGGGATGTGTATTGATGAAAAATGACAAAGTCCTTTTCTATGACTCAATTTAGTTCAAATTCATGAGAAAAAATATCACTTGCATGATTTGGAGTTGGAAGATGTGATCTTGGCAGTGAAAATCTAGAAAAATTATCTATTTACGGAGAATTTTTAAATATAAATGGATCAAAAAAGTCTCAAATATATATTCACATATAGAGAGTTGAATATGCGCCAACAAGGATGGTTAGAGCTCATCAAGGATTATGACTACTCCATCCACTACCATCCTAGGAAAGTAAACTAGGTGAAAGATGCTATAAGTAGAAAGGACCCAACAATCTTATCATTGATGATAATTGAAAAGGAATCAATCTTATTAGATTTTCTGAAGATGGAAATGGGAATCATAAAGAAGGTAACATCATCAATACTTCCCAAATTTTTTCTCAACCACATGTTTTGGAAAGGTTATAGGATGACCAAAAATATTTTGGGGAATTTAGAAGAAATCAGAAACTATAAAAAAATGTAAATCCTCAGAGTTATGTGTTTATGAAGAAGAAATTTTGAGATTCATGTTTAGACTATGTGTTCCGTCAAAACCTAAGTTAAAGAGATAACTTTTGGATGATGCACATAGTTCTAATTTCTCTATTCACCCATGAAATAAAAAGATGTATTGTGATCTTCGAGAGCACTATTGGTGGGAAAACACAAAGAAGGAGATCTCTGAATATACATTAAAGTGTTTGGTATGTTAGAATGAGATGTCTTAGAGGAAGAAGTCTATGAGGATTATGAAAATATTACGCATACCAAATTGGAAATGAGAAGACATCACCATGGAATTTGTCACCATACTTATACAGAAATCCAAAGGAAACAATGAAATCTACGTTATTGGGGATCATATTACAAATACTACAAACATCATTGTGATTCTAGAGTATTTCTCACTGGATCAACTGACATAGATATACATCAATAAATTGGTAAGGCTATATGTAGTACTACTATTGATTATGTCCGATGAAGATCCAATATTTACATTTATGTTTTTGAAATGTCTCCAACATGATTTAGACACTAAGATTAACTATAGTGCCTATTTTCACCCTCAAACTGATGGACAATCTGAGAGGACAATCCAAACACTTTATGACATGTTGATAACTTTCTCAATGCAATTCAAAGGAAGATGGGAACAATATATTCCTTTGGTGGGGTTCTCTTACAAAAAAAGTTTCCATTTTTAGTATCCAAATAGCTCTTTATAAATACCTTTATGTGAATAAGAGCATAACAATATATTTTTGGGATGAATATGGGGAATAAAAACTTCTAGGTATGGAAATGGTTAAAGAAATTGTGGATATAGTTATGGCCATTTAGCTGCACATCAATGCTGCTAAGGGTCAACAAAAGGGATATGCTGACAATCGTTGACATGTCCTAGAGTTTGATGTTGGGTACATGATATGACACCACATATCTCCATGGAATAGAGTAATGAGATTTGGGAAGAAGGGAAAGCTTAGGCCAAGGTATATTGGCCATTTTTATATCATTGATCGCATCGGAGTAGTGGCCTATCGACTAGAACTCCCACCAAACCTATCTCAAGTGCATCATGTATTCCATGTATCCCTCTTAAAGAAGTACATTCTAGACCCATCACATGTAATATCCAAAGGTGGTACTATTGGAGAATGAACATTCCTTGGAGGAGAATCCAATGAATATCTTAGATCATAGGGAAATAGTTCAATGAAATAAGACAATTCTTGTGTCAAAGTGTGCTGGAAAAACCATAAGTTTGAAGAATCAATGTGGGAACTAGAGGAGGTGATGAAACAAAGTTTCCCTCATCTGTATTAGTGAGGGAAAAATAAATTTTGAGGAAACATTTCTTAAGGGGGGAAGGAGGAAATAACCTAAAAATTTATGAATCAAATTCCATTTATTTTAATAAAATGTCTTATGAATATAGAAGACAAAGGAAATTATTTTTTTGATCATATACAGTTGTATTTAAATGACTGTAAAGTATCATTACCATTGATAATATAACTGTTGAATAGGGATCACATTACTAGTATAAATATAAAGTTTTAACAAATCCTTTTGGTATAGAAAAAGGAATTGATGGCCTCAACTAATAGGATCATTCCCTATGAATCCCATTAATTATATATTTTGAGGGGGATAGAATTCTAGGTTTAGACCTATACCAAGCTCAAGCCAAGATTCAACATTATAAACATGGGTGAAACTGTTTATGGGATAATTTCAAGTTCATCGAGATCACTACCCAAACCATGTTCACTAAACGACTCCATGAATGGCCCACCACAACATAACTTACTCTTAGGGTGTATTCTTGTGTAATAAAGGGATATGTAGCAAGACCCTATAATTATAATTATTTACTTTATTTTTGTATAGAATAATTAATATACTTTCATTCTATTATTGTTTCCTTGTAAATAATTTTTAAAGAAAAAATAGTATTTTGGTTAATATTTAAATTAAATTAAGAAATAAATTTTGATGAATTAATGGATTTTTGAATAAAATAATATTATAATAATTTTTTTTAATTTTTTTAAATATAAAATATCATATAATTTTTATGAAGTCTAATGTAATTTTTATTAAGGTCTAAAATCTCTTTTTGTCAAAACCCGTAAATTTTCAATAAATATCGGCTTTTATTTTAAAAGCTAAAATTCACATATTTGGAAACTTATTTAGAAAAAATTAATATTATTTTTGCAATAAAGATGTTTAAATTATATAACAGTTAATTTTTCACAATTTTTCGAGACAATCGAATTTTCAGGTAAAAATTAAATACCGGAGAAATATACAATGTTATTTATTAAATAAAAATGGAACCATAATGATGTAATAAATAATATAAAATTTATATTCTGACAAATATAATTTTTTAATTTAAAATAGGTAAATTTTATGTTCATTTTATTTATTTTATAAAGCCTCAGTGAATCCTCCAAAACATTTAATATATTTTAAGATTTTAAAATCATTCCTTTAAAAGTATGCCTCAAATCCTCATAATTAAGGGGAATATTTTAATATATTAGGCCCTTAGATCTATAAAATAATATACACCACTTCCATTTTATAGAAACCATAGGCCAAAACCATGCAATGGTTTGTGGTTCTGAATAATTTATTTTCTAGTGTCCAAAACAAAAATAATAATGAAATCCCCCTTCTTTCTTATATAAACCCACCCAAAATCCCAATTATCTTCACTAAAACTCTTTTAATCTTGACCAAACTATTAACATTACTCCATTGAGACCTTAAATGGTTCCAAAAATCTATTAATAATACACTCCCAAGCCTTTGGAGTTACACATCCAAGTAAGGGATCTTCCACTCTCCTCTTTTATCAAGCACTCCTTTTGTGATATGACTTTCAATTTAAATTTTCATATGATAGGATATGTTTACACATAGTACCCTTAATTTTCATTAGATTTATAAATAATGAGATATTACTTACACTTTCATTAATCCATACATGGTCCTTTATATACACCTGTTACCATGCTGAAATTCTCTAAAGGATTTCTCTCCTCACATTTGAATTCAAGAACCATATTAGATATTATTTACTTTAATTTAAATTTATAATATTTAAATTCATTTATGATCATAAACTTACTTTAAAATTGATGTTTTTTTTATTTGAGATCATTTCACCCCCTAATTTGGACCCTTGCCTAAGTCATTACTACGCCGAAATTCTGTAAGGGATCTTCCACTCCCCTCTTTTGTCAAGAACTCCTTTTGTGATATGCCTTTTAATTTTAAATTAAATATATTGGGATATGTTCATACATACTCCCTTTACCATAAATTTTATTAATAAATAATTATATTTTATTTTGCCTCTTATTAAGTCATCCATGATCCTTTATATACACCCGTTTTCATACCAAAATTCTGTCAGGGGTTTCTCTCTCCTCATTCCAATTCATGAACTTATTTTATATTATGCATCTTAAATTCCATTTTATATATTGAGGTATAAGTCTCTATGATCCCATAACATTAAATTTAATTCCTAGATTATGACATACCCCTTTTCTTATCATCTACATATTTTATGAAATTCTACGTGACACTATTATCGTACCGAAATTGCACTATGATTTTCCATCGTGCAGTGAATTCGAATCATGTTTATCTACCAATGGTATTATATTTATTCTCATATACATATTTATTGGGGAAATAAATTTATTTATTCTTCATTCCTTTATCATGTAATAACTTATGATGTTTAATGATTCCATGTTATATGATATATGTGGAAGAGTTATGACTGAAATGAAATATTTATGAAGGGTATGCTCTGATAACACTTCAATGCATTGGTAAATGTTTAGTATAATGATACGTGTTGTGTAATAAGGGTTTACACCTTCTAATTCATGAGAAATGATGGATTAATAACAATAATTTGCATTCAATTAGGGTTTACTCATGATAATCCATCTACAATGAGCATTGAATCATGATAATATCTGGTTGTATGTTGATGCCACATTTCAAGGTTGTGATAATCATGATTATCAAGACTTTATGTTCATGTTACTTTTTTTCTCGATTAATATGACAATTGTTTAACAGATATTTTATTCCTCATGTAATTCCATGTTTATTCCCTTAATGGGATTAATATCTTACCCCTTCTTATGTATTTCCTCAGGTTATCCCATGCAGTGTTAAGTATGAAGGAATTTTGTGGTCTTGTAAAATAAGTTTTCAATAAATATGTTGTATTTTATGTTTTATGTTTTTATGTAATGTTCCTATGCACTAAAGACACTATAGCATTTGATCTTATGAGTTTTATTCAGTGAAATTTTATGTAATAAATAATGTTTAAATATGAAATAAAGATGAGGGTTGTTATAATCATGCTAGTTGACCATGTATAATGACCATAATTATAATGAAATTTTCCAAGATAACCAGTGTAGACTACATGACATGTACACTAATACACCCCATGTTATCTGAAAGCCCATGTTCTAGCTTGGCTTGGCCTACATATGGTGTGCAATAAATAAGATGCGAGTAATAACTATGTGGCACTCTGTGTATCCTTCAGTGTATCCATATGTAGTGCACTAGGGTACTTGATGTGTACTTCTATGTACAAACTGCATAACCCTATCTTACATGATAAAAATATTACTGTTTCTAATGGCATACAATCATTCTTCATATGTTCTTCTAAATTTATTAAAAATGAATAACTGGACGAACATGATTAATATGTCGAATCATGTTAATTAAAATAAAATTAAATAATGAATAACATGAAATAAAAATCTAACCACATTGCACATATATCGACAATGAAAAAAATAATTATAAATTTAAACATGATTTCTCTGATAATATTTTTTGGTTTTTGGTGCAGTGGAAGCACCCAATGGGTGATATGAAATTTAAATTACTTTAAATTTTTATTTATTTGAACCCCAATATAGGATCCTTCATGTTGAGTTCATAATTTATTTATTTAGATTTCAAGAACCCAATTAATCCCTCTTAGGTTTCTTTATTTGTAGTCGATGATGATCATGCTAAAAGTCCCTTTTGTATTTCCTTCATTTTTATTATGAGGATCCAATGCTATAATCCCTCTATTGGTGAACCATAAGTTCTCCTAATGATCTCTGAGAAATTCTAATTGATTATTGGGTGATGGTACAAAAAATTGAATGTCTTGAATTATTTATTCTTGATGGCCCATTTTTTGGTCTTGAATAAATCTTTTTTACATTCTCATTCTTATGATGGAGAGAGATATTTAGGAGTCTAAAGAGAATTTTTGTTCACAACAACTCTTTCTTTTTTTATGACCTAGGAAATATCCATAATATGATATTTATAGAGGTAAGAATTATGTTATAATATATTTTTAATTGAATATCAGAAGATAATAAATATTAAAACCATTAATGAACACCACACTAAAAAATAATAACATAATTTGTATATTATGGTGTGTGCCATATTGTGAAAATGATAAATAATATTTATTGTCTTGTAAATAATTATTTATCATCGGATGCAATCTTAGTCTATTTAAACTCCTCGATATTTCTTGAATTCTCAAATAAATATTTTATTCATATACTGGTGAAAAAATATTTATTAAATATTCAATAATGTCAATAAATATTTTTTATTCACATGTTAGTGAATAAATAATTATTTAATTTATGAAATCAATATTACTAGAATAAAATTTTTTCTAAGTATGTAGAATACTATTTTTCCATTAGTTATAAAATATAATTTAATCAAGATAAAAGAAAAAACATAATGTGTTACCCTTTTGTATTCTTTCTTGGTGGAATTAGGAGAGCTTTCCTAAATTCCAATATTACTATCTAGAAACATGTCAAGGAATCCAAGAGAAAGAAAATAATGTTGAAATGTTGAAGAAAACATACAGGCTCTCACTATGTAGTATAACCCCCTTTTGATAATTTCTCATCATAAAGGTTTAACGGCAATGTCATCAACCAATATGATCAATTCATATTTCATTGACTATCCAAAATAAACACGCCGATACACTATGGCCATGAAATTTAGGCACCAATTATATTCCAATAAGTGGACCAAGATATCAACTCCCTTAAAGAGAGAGGGGACAAATCATTCGTGATGTACTAAACATATCCTACTTCCCTAAGAAATATGGTGTGACAGTTTTTTTAGTAACTCTAAGTGAAAGATTCATGACATGCACCAATGATAATCTCAAAGTCTAAGAAACACTAAAAAGATCATAGATATAAATATCCATTAACACCAAAACATATAGAATTCTTACTTGGGGGGGGGGTCTATTCTCATAATCTACCATCTTGGAGATTACAATGTCTGAACTTCATGAGAGGAAGACTCATCCACTTATGATTACTTACACCAGATGATGTATATACTATGTGTCAAATCATAATTTTTTATCCAATTGAATAATTATATTAAGAATATTTTCACAGCACTTAAATTTTGTCAGTATAGTGGGGAACTTCTATGACCATGTCAATGCACCAAATACTCTAAGACATTATTATATTAAATTATTGCATAACAAGGATCAATTTGAAATAAAATGTTTAATTAATATTTAATACATTGAATATACATGTAATGAAACTACAATTAGTTGGTCCTAAGATACCAACTCCATCAAATTTATGGCCACACTAATAGTGAATTAAATAAAACATAGTAAACCCTAGAGATCTATAAATAGAGATTTCATACACCACTGGAAAATGAAGAATTGAAGACCAGTGATTGGGGTGAGAAGTTTTGTTGTTCTAGGTCCTCCTCTAATTATACCATTCAATTCCTATAGGTTTTTAATTTCATAATTTGGATCATTCCCTCATGGATAGCATGAGGGGTGACTAATTTTGTGATGAATATGTAATAGGAAAGGGATTTTATTAAGTTAATTTTTATAGTATATTCAAATTTGGTTTTTTCATTCTAAATATATTCCCCCCTTAATTATTTTATCTTTCATGCATGATAATTGAAAATAGTTTTAAATAGCATTCTATAATGAGAACTAGATTTGAAAACTCCCCATGACCATTGGGAGGAAATTGGTCATATATATAAAAATGGTTTGCGGTTACCTATTTCACTAACTAAGAAAAGTAATTTACCATTTTGAAAATGGGTGTATGTGAGTGGGAGAGTGAACATATAGACCAAAGAGATATTTTTTGACCTAATTATGAAAATAAATTGGAAAGGTCATTAACATTAAATCCATAATATTTTATTCCTAGAAGTTACATGTTTTGAATGTTTTTTTATTATTTTTTTCTACATATTATTCATCATTCACATTCTCTCTAGATTAGGTTTAATTTATGGAAATAATAAATAAATCATACATGTATTACTAAATTAATTATTTTCTCCATCCCATTCACCATAGGATTGACCTCAAAAATTTCATATCTTCTACTACCCTATAGTTTAGTGGTATCTTTTATTTGTTTTATAAATTTTTATGTTCAGAAACCCTTTATGAAATAACAATGAACCACAATATATCATACACAAGGATAAATACCAATATTCTTGTTTCGGAATGTCTTGGAGGGATCATATGATGATTGAGATTAAACATACACCCTAATCGATCTGTGGAATCCTAATATGATTTCCCTTGGAGGGTCTTAGTCATTATAAGATTTATGACGTGACTTGAGGGAAACTATGTTATTAATATATAATTACTTAAATAGAATCATAGGTTTAATGATGTGATATAATCCTTGAGAGATACTTGTATTGTGACAAGGATTTCTATTGATTAGATAATTGGTTAAATGAGATTGTGTTATGCCTTGGGTGACATTTGGATTCCAATGTGGAATGCCTTGGACTATCTCATAGACCATATGATAATTCTTATTTTCTAATTAGTTTACCATCAACTACAAAACCATGTCTTTTATAAAACATGTAGATACATTTATGATCACTATTATTCATGGATGCATTGGGTTTTACTCAGGTACAACCTGAATAGTGGTGTAAAAAAATGTCTTCGATATGCCTTAGGTCCTGACTGGTAATATTTATGTGTATATAAATATAACCATATATATTATTATTTATTAGGAGTCCATAATTGTGCACCATAAATTTTTCCATAAAATATTTGAGAAGTGTGAAGCCTATGTACGTATATTTTTTATGAAGGATATAGAGGTGGAACTCATTATGAACAATGTTTGGGATAGGTATTTAATTTATAAGGTAATATAATAATGGCCATTTTTTTATAAATTTTACTTATAATATTTTTATATGCTTTATGGGTGCCCTTATCCAACAAAATGTTCATCTTGGCTATCCAGTAGGCCATCTCAACTATGGGAACATGTGGGAGTTGCATCATCTTTGCCATGGATGCCAGCTAGCCAACATTCCAAGTGGAAAGAGTGTGGGAGAATATATATCATGAGGTCAGTGCATGGGGTGTGTGTAGCTTTCCCTAGGCAGGATTCATAGTTGGAGGGTGTGACCTGTGGAAGCATGGATGCTTGTGTTGTGGGTGATGACCCCACTACTATCTCATGTGGTGGACGTCACTCCCAACCTTATTAAGCAGAGTAAGGCTACCCAACAGATTGATGTGGGATGGGAACTCTACATGAATCTATTCCTATATAAAAATCATATGCACAAAATGGCAGCCTTCTAATCAAAGCACTCTGCACCGTCTGATCACTCTACTGATTCCTCTTCAACCACCTGCTCACCCGATGAACTCTAGGTTCCATTGGTTTAATGAAGAAATAATCCCAATTCTCTCATGAATGTCACATTTTAAGATCACCTTGTTATCCACCACCAATGATAAAACCCTAAAAAATGGTGAATTATCACCATTTCAAATCTCTTTATGTGATCGTGTTTCAAATTCATGCCCTAATTCAAAAAAACCAGAGTCATCACATGAAGGAGGTAATTTGAACTATATAAATCTATTTCAAGTGTTTTTGAAGATAATGTAATGAAGGGGTGATTCCCGTGAATTTTTTTTCATAACATTCTTCACATAAAAAATAATCTGGAAAATTGTCCCAAGATCTTCTCATATATGGATCATGATAAAATTCACCACCAAAACACCATGTATGTTGGGGAATGGTCTCTTGAAATTGATCTTGTGAAGATACACCACATAAACACCATGCATATAAAATCATGATCATATGAATCCAATAATGTAAACCCCGCTTCAAAGTCATCGTATAAATTCACAGTGATGAAACATAGGCCTCACATAGTAGGATGTTAATCATGAAATTATGAAAATCTATATTAAAATCACATGATACTTATCATGTGAAGCTTTACACCACATTAATATAGTGCACATGGTGTCTTCTTTGTGCAATGTGGTAATAACATCAACTACCTTTTCTTATATAAATCCCTACCTCTATAAAAAACAAACACATGTGAGGGGGAAGGAAGAAGAGAACATAAAAAGGGAAAAGTTTTGAAGTGAAATAAAGATTAATATTCAATTGTTTACTTTAGTGTAATCAACTAGTTAATCATGAGAACCTCCTTGACTTTCATCATGATACATCCTCACCAGATTCCACTAGGATCATGTAACCACATGATTATTTTAACATCATTTGAGATCATCATAATGAAAATCACTCATAATAATTTTCATAAGAATGAAAATTGTCAAATGGACACCCCTTGACATGCATATGGACTCACAAACATGTCCACACATTTTTCTTGTAGACCATAGGAGGTGAATACTTGGAAAGAACCCCCAACCATGAACCCTTATTTTCGTATATAATATGCAACCTCAATGAAAGTTCATAGAGCCCTTTATATGATCCTTAGAGATCATGAAATCACATGAAAATCCTATGATGCTCTCATGAGGTCCTTTTTTAAGAGATGCTTGTATAAGGCTCATATGCATGCCTCTTCTTCATGAAAAATTAATTGGAAGATCTCTCACTATTAAGATGCCTTTGTTCAGCCACATAGTGTGGGCTCTCAGACATGCAGGACATCCATACTAATGTCCTTATACAAGCACTATTTCCATATAAATAAAACACCATGGGAATATAACCCGTATTCCATGCACCCATCTTATCCATGCAGTGTTCTCCATCGTCCATGCATACAAATCCAATATATAGTCCCAAAGACATGATTGTGAGCCCCTTAAAAGACCTCATTGAGTTCATTCTATCATGTGACCAATTAAACATCTTGAGATTCTATCATGTTGGTACCATTAGAATGTATGTGGCCTTAACACACATCTAAAATAATGGACATTCCCTATTTTTGGCAAGAAAAACCTTAGATGTACTTTCTTTGATAAGACATTTGTAAATACACATCTCCTCCTATGCAGGTTGTTATCCTTGAATACTTAAGTGTAATAACATTAAATAAGTAAATTCAATCATTGTACATGTTATATTTATCATATTTGTGATTATGAATATGTTCAAAAGACTCCATCTTGTGACTCTCTTAAGGTCATGAAATCATATGACTTACTAGTCTTGAAATGACCTCACTAATCCTATTGATATTTAAGTATTTTCATGCGACAACTCATTGTAATTTCAACATTGTCTAGTGGAATCCCATTGGAATGCTAATATTTTCATGTGACAACCCACATAGAATGCAATTTGATCATGCTAAGACATCCCAGATAGTGAAAGTTGATCAGGTGAAGTCATATTGGACATGTCTACTTCGATCATGCAATGAAATCTTGGACAGGTAACTTAAATAATATGAAGTAATACTGGACAAGTTAGTTGATAATGATAAATACCCTATACATGTCAACTTTTATAATGAGATGAAGTCCTAGAAAATTAAATTTTATCATACAAATACATCATGGATAATTAAATTAATCATGCAAATGAGATTTTAAATGTCAACATCAATCACGCATTGCATCTTGGACATGATAGACATACATCCACCGACATATCATTCATGTAAAATAGATACCCTGAACATTTTAGGTGGACAATGAATAAATTCTAGGAGGACACCATGTATGTGTCTTCCATGTCATAATGACACACTAAATAGGTCAGTTTGATGCCCAAGGCATGTCGGGAAGACATTCAAGACATTTCAAACATGCATGTCAACTTCCTTTAGAAGAAACCCTTGGGATTACACCATGTGAAACCACATCCAGGAACCTTTAGTTGAATTCCCCTTTTATATGGGGAGTTTCCTCAATGGGTTAGGGTTACAAACTCATGTGGCCCTATTTTATGTCTTTCTCTCATTAGATCACTCCATGTCATTCCAAGTATATCCAATAGTCTTTTAATGGTCATCATCGTTCTTTATCTTCCAAAAGATAGAGAATTAATATATAAAAATTGAATCCATCCTGGTATATGTAGTTGATATGCCTAAACCTGAGGGGTTAAAATAATATTTCTAAGAGTGATCACCCATCCAAACCCATCATAATTTTAGAGGTAAATGAACTATGATGAATCTAATTCCTTCCATAAGAAGGGTACATAGGACTCCATACTAAGGCCTAATTTCTAATGGAAATCCACTGTGTATGATTGCCAAGGATTCATAAACCTTGGTGAAAACAATAATTTATATGTGTGTAATCACCCACCCTAAATCATCATTGGGTTATGGGAAAACAGACTATAAAGACTCAAAGTTTTTCTATAAGAGGGATACGTAAGATGGATTTCTAAGGTCGGAGAACAAATGGGAACCCACCCTAGTGTAATTCCCTTCATATACCAAATATTCTCAACTTATGGGATATAATCCTCCCATTAGTATACCATATTTCCTTTTCCATTAGTAGATGAGAAGTGGGACTATAAATGAGCATCCTCAAAAGTGTAAGCCCCAACCATTCCAAAAATGTTCAACAAAACCATCAGTGGGTTAGGTATGAATTAAATTACACATAATCTGATTCCTATCCTAAATATGATACGTTGTATTTGATCTTAAGGATTGATCTTCATATCATATTTTCCATGAGACTAGTCCTCATAACTCTCTAAGGTAAACTTTAATGTGTATGCATCTAAAAAATAATCTCTCATGTATTGTGGCTAATTGTCCACTACCTATTGTTTCTCACACTAATTATGACTCATGTGGTCTTAAAGACTGACGATGATTATAACCAAAGTATGAAAATGATTATACCAGTGTGAGGAATTCATTGGGATGTATGTATCATTACATCTCAACTCAACTCACATGGTTATATTTCTGATGAGGAAATTTAAGGCAGCCTTATATACATAAATCCCCCTCAAGGCATCTGTGATCATATCTTTTACAACAAAGATGCCTACAATTGAACTATGATGAATATGATTCCTAGTATAAATAGGATATATCGGATTCATCTTGAGGTCTTTGTCCTATATTTGTAACAACCCGATATTTTATGAAAAATATTCTTTTTAATTTTATTAATGTCTTGTGTTGTAAGCTACACCAAAAGGAGCTTTCACAACACGCATCTTTGACTTTCCTTGCATTACACGCAATCGCAACCTTCCTCGATAGCGTGTGTAGTACGCAATACTGAGTTTCACGAAACAACGATATACTATTATTAAAACTAGCCGTTATGAATAGTAATAACAACTTTTTAAATTTTAGAAATTTTAGCTCTCAAAATGGACTTCATTTTTGGATTCGGAGTATCGAATTTAGCGTAAGGTGAAATTTTGGTACTTTTCGGATAACTTTCATATTCTAATGAATAGTGAAAATAACTAAATTATAATTAAAAACATCTTTTTTAATCGAAATAATTAATAGTGATAAATTATTAATTTGAGTGGTTTTAAAGTATATATAGAATATATTTTTACAATTTAATACAATGTTGGTCATTGAATGTAATTTCACATTTGAACCAGACATAATCAAGTGTCAATCTTTTGATAGATATTGTTTCTTAAAAACACGCTATTTGTTTTAACAATGGGATTTAATTATAAAATTAATTAATACAACTTCTATGTTATGAATTTGGTAAAATAGACTTCATTTTTGAATTCGGAATATGAAATATAGCTTTGGATGAAATTTTGGCATTTTTCTGAAAAACATCAATTTTTTATGAATAGTGAAACTACTAAGTGGTAGTTAAAAACTGAATTTTTCATAAACATAATTTTACCGCTTCTGTGAATGGAATTTCAAAAATCCGAGAGACACGGTTGATGTCTGAAATTAAAATGTTGTTCAATGAGATGAAAATAATTTTTGGTGAATAGTAACTTTTTACTTTTATTTACCACGGTTAAAAGTAAATAGGGTAACTAAGGGTAAACATGATATTACTATTACCCTAACACATGTCCTAATTCTATTGGATAAGTGTAATTCGACCAATAACAACCTTATAAATATAATATGACCATTTAGGTCCACTTGGATTAGATTATGACATTTAATATTATTTTATTTAATGAATAGTTAAAATAGTTAAAATCAAAGTATATTTACTAAAACATTTTTAATATAGGGTTTTACATAAGCTAAATTCGATTTTAAATATTAATTAGAAATCTAAAGAGATTTCCTACATAATGGTATTTTATTTGTAATTTTTAGACATCAAATAATTCAATTTATTCATGTCACAAAGATGATGCAGTAATTATCTTATTAATGAAATATTGACATAATTGATGTTATAAACACCAAAATAAATGTAATTTGAGACTTTTTATGAATTCCATCAATTTTCTAGGTTACTATGATATATTAGTGTTGATTTAATAAACTTGGATCGAACATATAATTCTGTTATGACTTTCACAAAAATCATATATCAAATAGTGTCAAAATTGACACAAAATAGTTTTTAAATGAAATATTATATTATTAATTGTAATTTTATTCCTAAAAATCTACGGTTCGTCCAAATGACTTAGATAAGGATATATGTATTAATAATATACAATTTGGGGTTCGTTTGGCATGTTATAGTAAGTGTATTAACCATATAGTGAAAGAAAACAAAAAGACACGGTAAAAGTTAAATTATTTAACTTAGAGTTAAATCTAATTGATAAGGTTAAAATAATACCCTAAACTTGCCTAAATACTATTGGATGATAGTATTCCGACCCATCCCCACTTTAGATTCGAAATAAGACCCTTTGGAACCATTATAAACCGATTTTGACTTTAATATAAAATAATATTTTGAGATATTCCTAAGGTGCCCCTCTCCTCCCTTATAAAAGGGCACCTCCTCCCCCTCCTCCTCACACCAATTTGAACACTCAAGCTCGGCCAACCCCTGCCATTTTCTCCTCTACACTTCCCTAGAATAATCCTAGAGGTCCTGGTCTTCTTCAAAGACCAATCATAGTTCCCTAAGTGGAGGATTCAAAGAGGCGTTCCAAAGAAGAGGTAATATCCATTACCGATCTTTTCAATTTCTTTCTTCTTCAACTTCTTCTTCTTTAGTTTTTTCATTATAAAGTAATAACATCAGTATTACTTACATACTGATATGTTATTATAAATATGAAACAACTCTAATTAACCTTCTATCCATCCTACGGAGAAAGGAAATCACCGCGCGTGCGTACGTACGGAATACTGTCTCCACACCGTGGTGTAATCTATTTTCCATCACCACCTTAATTGGATGGGTATTATGGTGTAATGAGTAACTATATACGATTATTATAAATTGATATTGATACTGAAATAGTATACATACACTTCAACACAATTCCACAACCATGAGAACGATATCATCGCTCGTGCGTACGTACGGACTACCGTCTCCACGACGCGATGAGATTCATTCTCAATGATTAACCATTCATGAATGATTATAAAGTATATATAATAAGTACTAATGAAATATATGACATAATAATGATACTGTATTTATGTATATTTATATGTATGTCATCTACTTAATTCTATTCAATTCAATAAGGAAACAAAAACAGCGTTCATGCGTACGTACGGACTACCGTCTCCACGAATGGAGTATTTCATTCCATTTATCAATATATTAAATATATGTATATTCTGAATATATATGATATATAAATCATGTTTTACATTCTGGATATAAGTAATCATGATCCAAGTAATCATATTAATAATTACAAGTTAAAAACACCTACGATAAATGAAACGATTTTACCCAAAACGCTTCTTTAACATGAATTTACAAAAGAATGGGTAATATAAAGTCATAAGTGGACCATATATGATATAATAAAAATGAATATGATTCTGGAATAAGTAAATAACATGATTTAAATCATTATAGAGGAGGTTCGGACACATACGAATCAAATCAGACCTAAGGTAAGGGAAATATCACAATCTCATTTTTACCCGAGATTGTTTATTCGTAAGTATTTACTGGCGTGTATTTTATCATCCACATCCATGTTTCATCAATATGTAATATTATTTTCATCCACCTACAATTGTTTAAATCCATTTTTACCTTTCGGTGAGTTTTTAGTAATATGTATGAAAGGAATCTTTTGTCGTTTTTCGTACGAGGAACTTTTTGACTTTTCTGACAAAAGTACGAAGAATGATTTTTTAACTTACCCGGCATGAATGGATTTTTAAAACATTATTTCCAAGAAAATTCCTTTACAAGTTTTCAAGTTTATTTTTAATCAACTTCTTTTATTTTAAAGTCATATGACATGTTATGAAAGGAAAAATGTTTTTGAAGTAGAAAGGATATTTTCCTCAAGAATGGAGTTCAAGTATTTTATCAAAATTATTTTCCATCTAAGATAATAAAAGGGTTCTGTTTTTATCCCTATTATTACATTGGTTTGATTATGTTGTGATGGAAATATTTTTATGAATTCCTTTATCTTATATTAATTGTTTTATGATGTCATGTTGTTTAAGAATCTCATTTTTATTACATGGGTTACGCTATGATGTATGGTTTATGATTATGTGGCACACATAAGAAAGGATTCATTATAAGATGGGTGGGACATATATCTCCCTCCAATGCATTGGGTAAAGATTTTATATCTCATGAGATAGACATGGCTGAAATGGTAGGTTATACCGGTTCAGTGAAACAGGACTGAAACGAGGGCTACTCGATTTAGAAAGGGACTTTGTCCACTAAGATAGTATTGGCAATGAATCATGACTAACAAGAAATGATTCTCTATGATTATGTGTGTATGCAACAAAGTTTCATGTTTTATGTTATGATTATTGGGATTACATTTCACTTCTATGATTTATCCCATGTTATGATATTATGAGCTCTTTTGCAGGTTAAGATTTCCAAAAGCTATGTTCTTATGTATATGATGTGATTGATATTTCTTTTGTTTACCCTTACTGTGCATTTGAGCTCACCCTTTTATGTTTTCTTTTCCCCAGGATATAAAGAAAGGTTTTAGGTAAAAAAAGGGAAGATCTTTATGGGAGATATTGAAGATCTTTCACCACGATTAGAAGATTACGTTCCGAGTTTCCAAAGACACCAAACTATTACGGTCCTTGTTTGTGTGTTTTTGTTATGTACTAAGTATTCCGCAAAAGTAATGTAATGTCCATGTACGATAAGCTTCGGGTCTCTACAGTTGGTATCAAAGGAAAGGTTTAGTCAACCTTTGGAAACTAGGATGCGAGAACTTTAGTGAGATCCCTAGAGATATTTCTACGGTATGTCTAGGGATGTCCCTAAGGTTAAGTATACGTATAGGTTATAGTACTAGAACTACGCTAACGATCATAGAATTAAACATAAGATGTTAAAGGTACTCCCCCTTTATTATGTTGTTTTCCCTAGCATGATTTTTGCCTCTCACACTATTCTTTTTGGGTTTTAGACGATGGCTGGAACCCGAAGGAACCGTGTTGATCAATGCAATGGACAATGCAATGATTGTCCTCCTGAACAAAAAAATGTTATGGGAGATGGAGTGCAAAATCTTATTGCTATACTTACACAAGGTATGAATCATTCTGGACTTCCAAATGAGCAGAGAAGGGAACAATATTCTATTGAGTCCTTCATGAGGCAACGTCCACCTTCTTTCAGTGGGTCTTCTGATCCACTTGTTGCTGAACAATGGATCAGTACCACTGAAAAGATATTTTCAGTTATTCAATGTTCTGAACATTATAAAGTCATCTTAGCAGTATATCGTTTGGAAGGTGAAGCTGATCAATGGTGGATTCTTATCAAGAATACAAGGCAAAGAGATGAAATTGAGTCCATGGAATGAGACAAGTTCAAGAACTTATTTTTCAATAAGTACTTCCCTCGTATTCTTCGAACAAAGATGGAGAAGGAGTTTCTTGAACTAAAGCAAAAGGATGATGATTCTGTTGGTATATACGAAGCGAATTTTACAAGACCTGCAAGGTATGCATTTGGCATTATCATCCAACCTAAAAGTAAAGTTGATCGATTTTTCAGTGGCTTAAAACCAAGTCTTCGAAGAGCATTAGCTATAAGAGACTTCAGTAGCTATGAAGAAATTGTGTGTTGTGCTATGAAGGTAGAAATGGAAGTTAGTTTTACATATCCATCTCATGGTTTTGAAAAGAAACGAAAGATGGAGTTCAAGAAGAAATCTCATAATAATGGTGAAAAGAAGATGAATCACTAGTGCAGAAAACATTTTTTACGTCGGTTATTTTTCATTATTTACGTCGGTTTTTAGGCGACGTTAATACGGACGACGTTATAAATAATGTTTTTTACGTCGGTTATTTAAAACCCGATGTAGCATCCCTAACATCACGGTGTTTATCACGTCGGTTCATTAATAACCGACGTGATAAATATGCGTGGGGGGGGGGGGGGTTTATCACGTCGGTTATTTAAGAAACCGACCTGATAAAACACCTAGGATATCGTTTATCATGTCGGTTATGACATAACCGACGTGATTAACCCTTCCCCGGGCCTATTATCACGTCGGTTTCTTAAATAAGCGACGTGATAAAAAGGCCTGGGAAACGTTTTAGCACGTCGGTTATCCAATAACCGACGTGGTAAATCGATTCCCAGGCCTTTTATCACGTCGGTTATATTAAGAACCGACGTGATAAAAGGCCCGGGAATGGTTTATCACATCGGTTCTCGAAAAAACCGACGTGATAAACCCCTACCGATTTATTTACCACGTCGGTTATAAAATAACCGACGTGAAAGCGATATTTTTTTTAATAATTGCACTGCTCTCACCAAAAAGCAACCAGAAACCAAACAAAAATAACCATGCCAGCCCTCCCCCAAGCCCCAACTGAACCCCACCCTCATCTATACCCACCTAACAACCTGGCCAGCCCTCCCCCACCACATTGGAGCCCCACCACAACCCTTAGACACCCCCACCCCTTGGACAGCCCCCCCACCCTCATTTACACCCCCACGACCCCTAGTACAGCCTCAAACACCCATTGGACACCCCTCCCATATCCCTTGGACACCCCCCACCCCTTGGACACCCCCACCCCTTGGACAGCCCCCCCCCCCACCCTCATTTACACCCCCAAGACCCCTAGTACAGCCTCAAACACCCATTGGACACCCCCCCCCACACCTTGACAGCCCTCCCAGACCCCTTGGACACCCCCCCCCCCCGGACCCCTGGACACCCCCCCGAGCCTTTGGACAGCCCCAAACACCCCTTGGACACCCCTCCCATATCCCTTGGACACCCCCCCCCACCCCTTGGACACCCCCCACCCCTTGGACAGCCCCCCACCCTCATTTACACCCAACCGGCCCCTTGGACAGAACTCCCAAACACCTTGGACACCACTCCCATATCCCTTGGACACCCCCCACCCCTTGGACACCCCCACCCCTTCGACAGCCCCCCCCCCCACCCTCATTTACACCCCCCGAACACTAGGATAGCCCCAAACACCCCTTGGACACCCCTCCCATATCCCTTGGACACCCCCCACCCCTTGGACACCCCCCACCCCCTGGACAGCCCCCCACCCCCTGGACACCCCCCGACCCCTTGGAAACCCCCCCTACTCCTTGGAACCCCCCCCCCCATCCCCTTGGACAGCCCCAAACACCCCTTGGACACTCCTCCTATATCCCTTGGACACCCCCCACCACTTGGACACCCCCCACCCCTTGGACAGCCCCCCCCCCACCCTCATTTACACCCAACCGACTCCTTGGACAGCCCCAAACACACCTTGGACACCCCTCCCATATCCCTTGGACACCCCCCAAACACCCACCCACCCCCTTGGAACCTCTCCCCCCATACCAAAATCCAGACCAGAAAAACCATCAACAGTAGACCAAAACAAGAAGTAGAGAAAAATTAAACATTCACTTCTATAACATTCAAAACATACACTGTCAACTTCAAAAAATACTAAATCCAACCTAAACGACTACGAAATACAAAATTACATTGACAATATTCAAAATTACATTTTTCATTACAAACAACTAAAAGTCAATCAAACTTGTAAAATAATTTGACCACTCCACTTGTAAGTGTTTGATATATTCAGCAGTAAAGGGTTTAGGGTCATCAAAAAGCTACAAAGGAAAAGGATAGTAGTCAACGTGTATAATGAATAAATCAAATTGAAATATTATGAGAAAGAGGAAATCTTACCAGGTCAAAACTCAGAACTGTCCCAGTTGTTATTATTTCATACATAAATCTTAACATGTAATATCCGCATTCGATGATGCCTTGTTGCTCATGACATTTCTGTTTGAATGAGTGTAAAT
This sequence comes from Viscum album, assembly GCA_963277665.1. NCBI lineage: Eukaryota > Viridiplantae > Streptophyta > Magnoliopsida > Santalales > Viscaceae > Viscum > Viscum album. The sequence continues at coordinate 1,989,739,332 of OY728145.1, forward strand.
TCAATATATTATTTTTATGTAATAAATCAAAATGTACAAATTATAAATGGATATTTACCTTCGCATGTTCATATTTGATCTTGAAATTCCTTTTCTTTGCGCTTTTTCGAAAGTGGACCCATGCCCTGTTAGAAAATAATACGAATGGGGTAAATTTAAAATTCATTATAATATATAAAACTATTGTGAAATTGAAACTTACGTTTCCAATATATTCTTAAAAATTTCTCGCACATCATCATGGAGAGAGCATATCCAATAAAGTGTTTTCTCCCTAGGGAAAAAAACCCCTAACATCCAATGATCCCTGATAAAAGGAAATTTAACGTTAGTGGTTTTTTATGTTATAAGATAATTAACTCTTTAAGAGGGATGTGTTTCATACCTCTCACAAAAAGGCATCATCCAACACTGTGTGATTACATTCTTTTCAAATCAATCAGCAATATAAAGCATTCTTTATTCCTCATCCAATGCACATGCTTCAGGGGAAATCAATTGTGGGTCCACGAATCCATATACATCTTTCAGCTCATTCCTCTCACAAATTTTATACAGATACCTAATACAAAGCAGACATAAGTATACATTTTTAATAAATATAACGCAAGGAAAAGGTGTTAAGACTTACATGATAAAAATTTGCACCACGTTGATGCCCAACTTATCTCCAGTGACAAACTCCATGATATCAGTTTTCATAATCCCCACACTTAGTTCACGTCCACAGACATGAGCTTCCATTGTAAAGTCATAATGATCCGCCAACAAATTTGAATATCTTGACAATTTTTCAAGACTGCTAGTATCTGCATCTGATGTCATAGATATCTGTCTTTGTTGTTGTCTATACAGTATTTCTTTACCTTTGAAGTATTCCTGTAAAAATAAATTGAAAAATATATTAGTTTTCAAATGATAAAATATTAATAAAAATATAAAATAAAAGATATAACATCCATACCTCTATGGTAATGAGTCGAAGAAGTCTGGATGGCCAAAGTAAAAAATGGCCGATACAATGTCCAACTGTCGTCACCTCATCTGTAGGTAATGGTATCCGAGCTGATCTATCTATAATATCCTGTACAGTGACCCTCTGATTCTCTACCTCTAACTGTTGATGATGAACTGTATCTCCTATACAATATACCATCCCATATGCAACTATATGATGTTGAGGATCATCAACATACAACTCACAATAAGTAGGTAGTTGCGGCGGAGGAGGAGGATCAAAAATGGGGTCCACAGGCTGAGGTGGGGGAGTGGGAGCTACTGGGAGAGGTGGAGTGGGAGCTGCACCCTGAAATTTTCTTTGCAAGTCTGCAAACATAATCTGCACCGATGCTCTAATCTTGTCCTCCATTGTCGCATTAATATTATGGACTTCAGCCTCCAAGGATTCTATTTTTTTTATAAACTCCCTCAACGTTAGAAGTTGAGGAACGTGGCAACACTTTTCTTACCGATACACCTGCCGGATATCCCCTTACACGGCCAGGATGTTCGGGCTTTCCCAATGCCACAGATAAAATATCTTCCCTCCCAGATGGTGTAAATGTCCCCTGTGAACTCTGCTCCTCAAGAGAGTCCTGTAATAATTAATTGAACATTTCTATAATGATTGGAAATATATGACGAAAATAGTAAACTTAAATAAATAAAATAGATATCTTACAATCCTCTCAACTACGAGTCTCGATTCTTCCGAAAGATATTGTCCTTTTTTGCCCTTCCGAGCTCTTTTCCATTTCTCATGTCTAGATGGAGGGGATGGAGGGGCCACCTCTCCAGAGCTTGAAGACTCAGCTCTTAGTTGTTGAAATTTTTCTGCCATCATTTGTTCTTCCAATAATGCATACCCTCCCCGAGATAAACTATGAGGGTATACATTTTTAGATTGGGTCTCTTGATGAGCTTTCCTTGTTTGCTATAAATTAAGAATAAGTAATCATTAACAAAACAATAATAAGATCATTTATATAAGAAAGCTTATAAAAGTTTACATTGCCCTTACCAAAAATGATTCTTTACTTCTACTTTCAAAAAATTGTCTCCATGTGTCTTCATCTATAAAAGGATATATACGACATGGATTCTCACTACTCCTATGACCATAAATGAAATCAGATGAGAGGTTGGATTTGAAATACCTCCATCTCCTAGCAGCCAATGATAAGCATTTCTTCCTGACTCCTCCAGTGTCAGGAATATCGAATTTCATCTGATAAAAAAGAGGTTAAAAATATTATATATACTAGAAACATTTAAAGAACAGTCAAACAATAGAAAAAGATCTTACCAAAATGGTCTCCCACGGCTGAGAAATTATCGCCTTATCCACACTTCTCCAATCATCATAGAGAATGCTTACTTTGCTCTTAGCCTTAGTTGCTACAAAACCCTTAAAATCTTTAGCATTTGGACCTCTAGGAAGATCATCATCATCAAACTCCACGACTATCCTCTCCTCCTTCATACGGGCAAGTGATAATTTTGGTAAACGTGTGCACCCACGCTTACCAACCTTTGAACTCTTTTTCGTAATAGGAGCATGTGAATGTTCCTCCCCAGATGTATGACCAATATGCTCGTCTCCAGAATCATGTGGCTGATCAACTGATTGATCTGTCATTTTCCTTCAAATCAAAAAAACAAACATTATTTCACAAATATACAAATTCAAATATTGTAATACTACTTAATCAGAAAATAGAAAAGTGTACTAAATTACATAATAGTAAACATTGGTAATATGGTAAGCATGTTAAACAATGATAAACATGGTAAACACAGGCAAAAGGTTGCCAAGGAGTTGGCCCAAGAAAGCTGAAAAGTGGACTCACTGAGTCCACCGGTCAGCCGGTGTGAGCTCACCGGCCAGCCGGAGGACCCATGCAGTAGACTTTCCCACTGCCTGGTGCCACCGGCCGGCCGCTGGCTCACCACCGGCCGGCCGGTGGACCAGACAACCTTGCTCTGTCTGGACCACCGGCCGGCCGCTGGATCACCACCAGCCGGCCGGTGGACCAGACAGAGAGCCTTCCTCTCTGTCTGGACCACCGGCCGACCGCTGGATCACCACCGGCCGGCCGGTGAACCAGAGAGAGAGCCTTCCTCTCTGTCTGGACAACCGGCCGGCCGCTGGCTCACCACCGGCCGGCCGGTGGACCAGACAAAGAGCCTTCCTCTTTTTCTGGACCACCGGCCGGCCGCTGGCTCACCACCGGCCGGCCGGTGGACCAGACAGAGCTTTGCTCTGGACCACCGGCCAACCGGTGATCCACCACCGGCCCGCCGGTGCGCCTAGGACTTCTCCTCTTTACGGTTTTTATTGTTTTATCGTTTTGGTTGGATACATGTTTTAATAAGTAAAAAATTTACAATATCTAACATTATATGAAAAAACTAAATGTAAACAAGAAATAAACATGTGTTACCTGTAATTTTAGGAATGTACAGTTGGATTGTTTTCCCAAATTCCTTCGTCGTGATCGTTCCTTATGGCACAAACCATGTCTTCAACATACTCATCATTATGTTCTATTAATCTTTCCATGGAAGTAGGGATCTCACATAAATCAGCATCTTCATCAAATTCATCCTCACCAACATATTGTTTTTTCCCTTGTAAAACAACAGCCCACTCTATATCTGATTGATCTACTACATAGAAAATTTGTTTGGCATGTGTTGCCATTATAAAAGAATCAGCTGTGTCTTCCAATCTATTTAGATTAACAAGTGTCATTCCAAATTCATCGTGTCTGACACTGTTGTTACCGATAAACCATTTACAGTTAAAAACAGGAACTTTAATTTTAAAGTAATCAGCCTCCCATATGTCTTCAATCACTCCATAATATGCACTTGATGCCGAAATTGGGTTTCTGTCCTTAGCACTCGAAAAATGCATTGCTTCTGAAAACACCAATACACCACTATTCTGAACTGCACTTCTGTTGTCCTGAGCTTTCGTATGAAATGTATAGCCATTAATGTCATAAGCGGACCATGTTATCACATTTAAAGATGGACCACCCACTATCCATTTTAATGTCTCTGATACATCTAATCTACCAAGCAAGGTATTTTTAAACCATGGAAAAAAAATTTTGTTGTGCTCATTCAAAATCCACATTTCTTTCTTCTTTGGATGACATTGTTTCAACTCATTAATATGCAATGTGATATACGGTTGAACATCAGCTATGTTATTCAAGATGTATGATTCTAACTTCTTCATATGTTCAGCTGACAGTGATTTGACTTTCAAGACACGAATCCCCTTTCCTTCATTATTAACCCGTTCATGGCGAGATGGAGGCAAACCTATGTGTTGCGCCGTAGCCAAGTAGCTCGTACAAAACTCTTCTACCTCCTCAGAAATATACTTTTCAATAATGGAGGCTTCAGGTCGATATGGATTTTTAACATATCCCTTTAATATTTTCATATACCTTTCAAAAGGATACATCCAACGAAGATATACAGGTCCACAAAGCCTTATTTCTCGAACCAGATGAATCATTAAATGCACCATCATATCAAAAAAAGTTGGAGGAAAATACATTTCCAAATGACAAAGTATAAAAATTGCATCCTTTTCCAAAATGTTCAAAGCATTCACATCAATCGCCTTGTTACAAATTGAATTGAAAAAATAACACAACCTCATTATAGTCTTTCTGACACTGATGGGCAATATTCCACGCAGTGCAACTGGTAGAATTTGTTGCATCATGACGTGACAATCATGTGATTTCATACCTATCAACTTCAAGTCTTTCAATGAGACAAAATTTTTTACATTTGAAGAATAACCTTGAGGCACTTTGATATCATGAAGACACTGACAGAAGATACTTTTCTCCCTCTTCGATAATGTATGACAAGTCGGGGGAAGAAATGTTCGTCTTCTTTTAGGAGTGGGAGCTAACACCAAACGTATTCCCATTGATAGTAGGTCTAACCTTGCATTCGACCCATCTTTTGTCTTTCCTTTAATATCTAGCAATGTTCCGATCAAAGAATCACAGATATTCTTCTCCACGTGCATGACATCAATATTATGTTTGACTTCATGATACCTCCAATATGGTAGCTCAAAAAATATTGACCTTTTCTTCCAAATATGTCTATCATTACCAGATTTTTGAGTCTTTCCCAATGTCACATCAAGGTTTTTCACCCTCTCAAAATACAAATCTGGGGATAAAGGTTTTGGAGCAGTATCAAATTCTTGTGATCCATTGAATGCCTTTTTTAGTCTTCTATAAGGGTGATCCATAGGCAAAAACTTTTGATGACCCATGTATACTGTTTTCCTCCCTTGATGCAATTGACAATATAACGTCTGTTGTTCGCAAATTGGACATGCTTTATGCCCTTTAACACTGTATCCAGACAAATTTCCATATGCTGGGAAGTCATTTATAGTGAATAGAAGCACTGCATGCAGTTGAAAATATTCCATTTTATAAGAATCATACACCCTAATACCATCAGCCCATAACAGTTTCAAATCATCAATCAGCGGTGACAAGTATACATCAATATCATTGCCGGGTTGCTTTGGACCAGAGATCATGATACTCAACATGACATATTTTCTCTTCATACAAACTTCAGGAGAGTGGTTGTAAATTACCAATAAAACAGGCCATGAACTATGTGTGCTACTGAGGGTTCGGTATGGATTCATTCCATCTGTGCACAAGCCTAGTCTCATATTTCTAATTTCATTTCCAAATGTAGGGTACTGGGCATCAATTTTCTTCCATTGTGGACAATCAGCTGGATGACCTATTTTTCCATCACATACCCGCTCATCAGCATGCCATCTTAACCTTTTTGCATCATGTGAATTAGCAAATAAACGTTTGAAACGAGGAATTATAGAAAGATACCAAAATACCTTTGAAGGGAGATTTGCAATATCTACATCAGCTTGTGATTTTTCTTTCACCTTATACCGTGATGTCCCACATTTAGGACACTCTTTCAGAAATTCATATTCCTTCCTATATATAATGCAGTCATTCGGACAGGCATGTATTTTCCTGTATCCCATTCCCATCGGGCATAATATTTTTTTGGCCTTATAATGTGAATCTAGAAGATCGTTATCTTTTGGAAGAATTTCTTTCATCAATTGTAGCAGCTCTGTAAAACTTCTGTCACTCCATCCATGTTTCGCCTTCAGGTTAATCAATCTTAACACCGATGACAAAACCGTAAAATCTGTACAACCAGGATATAATGGGTTTTCGGCATCACCATATAGACGTGCAACTTTCGGTTCTATCTCAATTTGTTCTGCTACAATATCGCGAATCATTTCTTCAATTCCATCGGAGTTACCATCTTGCGATTCATTATCATCAGTGAAATTCTGTCCAGTTTCGCCATGCCAAATCCAAGGGTTGTAACTCGGATTGAAACCATGACAAATCAGATGATCTTTTATCTCTCTACTTATCAACTTCTTCATATTCAGACATTTCAGGCATGGACAGAAAAAAATGTCACTACTTGGAACATTTCGTTTAGCAAATTCCAAAAAGGCATCAACACCTTCCTCATATTCATTGCTCATTCGATGTGCCGTAATCCAACTTCGACTCATTATTACCTATAACAAATAGCAAAAATATATATATTTTTTAGATAAGACAAATATATATTTATATGAAAAAAATCATAATTTGAATGTAAAAAATTTTGAAATATAAAACAAATCGATGTGTATTTAAAAAAATATGCTTGAATATTATTTTTTAAACAAAATATAGTAAGATATAACACCCCCCCCCTTGACACCCCCCCCCTCACCCCCTACCCCCTTGGACACCCCCCTGGACACCCCCCAACACCCACCCACACCCTTGGACAACCCCCCACACCCACCCACCCCCTTGTAAACCCCCCTGGACACCCCCCGACCCCTCTGGACAGCCCCCCGCCCCTCCTGGACACCACCCCCACCCCCTACCCCCTTGGACACCCCCTGGACATCCCCCAACCCTCTGGACAGCCCCCCCAGCCACCCGGACAACCCCAAATACCCTCTGGAGAGGCCGCCACCCACTTGGACAGCCCCCCACACCCATCCAACCCCTTGGACACACCCCTGGACACCCCACCGACCCCTCTGGACAGGCCGCCACCCCCTTGGACAGCCCCCCACACCCACCCATCCCCTTGGACACCACCCTGGACACCCCCCGACCCCTCTGGACAGCCCCCGACCCCTCTAGAAAGCACCCCCACCCCTCCTGGACACAACCCCCCACCCCCGACCTGCTTGGACACCCCCCAACCCTCTGGACAGCCCCCCACCCCTCCTAAACACCACCCCACCCCCTACCCCATTGGACACCCCCCTGGACACCCCCCAACACCCACCCACACCCTTGGACAGCCCCCCACACCCACCCACCCCCTTGTAAACCCCCCTGGACACCCCCCCCCCCCCGGCCCCTCTGGACAGCCCCCCGCCCCTCCTGGACACCACCCCCACCCCCTACCCCCTTGGACACCCCCTGGACATCCCCCAACCCTCTGGACAGCCCCCCACCCACCCGGACAACCCCAAATACCCTCTGGAGAGGCCGCCACCCACTTGGACAGCCCCCCACACCCACCCACACCCTTGGACACCCCCCTGGACACCCCACCGACCCCTCTGGACAGGCCGCCACCCCCTTGGACACCCCCACACCCACCCATCCCCTTGGACACCACCCTGGACACCCCCGACCCCTCTGGACAGCCCCCGACCCCTCTAGAAATCACCCCACCCCTTCTGGACACAACCCCCCACCCCCGACCTACTTGGACACCCCCCTGGACACCCCCCAACCCTCTGGACAGCCCCCCACCCCTCCTAAACACCACCCCCACCCCCTACCCCCCTTGGACACCCCCCTGGACACCCCCCAACACCCACCCACACCCTTGGACAGCCCCCCACACCCACCCACCCCCTTTTAAACCCCCCTGGACACCCCCCGACCCCTCTGGACAGCCCCCTGCCCCTCCTGGACACCACCCCCCACCCCCTACCCCCTTGGACACCCCCCTGAACATCCTCCAACCCTCTGGACAGCCCCCCCCACCCACCCGGACAACCCCAAATACCTTCTGGAGAGGCTGCCACCCACTTGGACAGCCCCCCACACCCATCCAACCCCTTGGACACCCCCCTGGACACCCCACCGACCCCTCTGGACAGGCCGCCACCCCCTTGGACAGCCCCCCACACCCACCCATCCCCTTGGACACCACCCTGGACACCCCCCGACCCCTCTGGACAGCCCCTGACCCCTCTAGAAAGCACCCCCACCCCTCCTGGACACAACCCCCCACCCCCGACCTGCTTGGACACCCCCCAACCCTCTGGACAGCCCCTCCACCCCTCCTAAACACCACCCCCACCCCCTACCCCCTTGGACACCCCCCAACACCCACCCACACCCTTGGACAACCCCCCACACCCACCCACCCCCTTGTAAACCCCCCTGGACACCCCCCGACCCCTCTGGACAGCCCCCCGCCCCTCCTGGACACCACCCCCACCCCCTACCCCCTTGGACACCCCCCTGGACATCCCCCAACCCTCTGGACAGCCCCCCCACCCACCCGGACAACCCCAAATACCCTCTGGAGAGGCCGCCACCCACTTGGACAGCCCCCCACACCCATCCAACCCCTTGGACACCCCCCTGGACACCCCACCGACCCCTCTGGACAGGCCGCCACCCCCTTGGACAGCCCCCACACCCACCCATCCCCTTGGACACCACCCTGGACACCCCCCGACCCCTCTGGACAGCCCCCGACCCCTCTAAAAAGCACCCCCACCCCTCCTGGACAAAACCCCCCACCCCCGACCTGCTTGGACACCCCCCTGGACACCCCCAACCCTCTGGACAGCCCCCCCACCCCTCCTAAACACCACCCCCACCCCCTACCCCCCTTGGACACCCCCCTGGACACCCCCAACACCCACCCACACCCTTGGACATCCCCCCACACCCACCCACCCCCTTGTAAACCCCCCTGGACACGCCCCAACCCTCTCGGGGATTTATAGAAAACGATGAAAAATTAGTGAAATCATAAAATTAGTCAATATTGCAAGTCGAACTAATAGATCTAGGGATGATAAATAAGATTATGGTGCCAAAACGAGTTAAAAGGGTTCGCAATCGAAGAATCTTATCTAGTTTCAACAAAAAAAATCACAACATATATATATATACTATCCGCGAAAAAAAACGAACGAGTGGGAGGATTACCTGAGTGCTGCGAGTTTAGATGATTGATCCGAGGAGATTAAATATGAGAAACGATGATCGCAAAACGAATCTAAACCCACGAAATGGACGAGCCGATTCGGGTTTACGCGCGAGAGAGACGAGTCGCGACTGTCGAAGGTAAACTCGCGAATGAGAATCCACGGGTCTGGGTAAATTTTTAAATGAGTTATCAGGTCGGTTATTCAATAACCGACGTAAAAACCTTCCTCCGATTCTTTTTTTACATCGGTTATTTTATAACCGACGTTATAAAAGGATCAAAATCCGCGTTTTATTACGTCGATTATTCCATAACCGACGTCAAAAACATCTGCGGATTCTTTTTTTACGTCGGTTATTTTATAACCGACGTAATAAGGCCTTCAAAAACCGCGTTTTTTACGTCGGTTATTGAATAACCGACGTAAAAAACGCCCCCCCGCTTCTGTTTTTTACGGCGGTTAATGTATAACCGACGTAAAAAACGAAGCCGCGCGATTAATAACGTCGGTTATAAAAATAACCGACGTTAAAGGTGTACTAAACACAGGTTTTTACGTCGGTTATTAAATAACCGACGTAACAAACCTCGTTTTACATATTATGACGTCGGTTTTATATAACCGACGTAAAAAATGGTGACGTAAAAAACGTTTTCTGCACTAGTGAATGTTTCCTTATGCACAAAGTGTGGAAAGAAGCATGGTGGAGATTGTCTTAAAGGGACCAGAAAATGTTTTAAGTGTGGAAAAGAAGGTCATCAAGCAGCTGAGTGTCTAAGTAATGGAAAAAGGGATTCTAATGATGTGAATAAAGCAAACACTGCAGAGAACGCACCACCAACACTTCAATGCTTCAAGTGCAAGGAAATGGGGAATTATGCTAATAAATGCCCTAATCCAAGGGTTAGTGATGATCAACATGAGCAACCACTTAAGGCAAAGGACAAAGGGAATTCACATGCGATCACTATTGGAGATGTTGAATATGACAACGATGTGGTGGAATGATTAAGTGTTTATGTAATGGGATTCCAAAATAATGTTGTGTCATAATGTATTGGAATATTTATGTATTGGTCAAATGTGGTATTCAAAGTGATTGAGATATTTTTGGAAATAAGTTGATATGCACATAATGAAGGGAAAACGAGAAAATGAAATGTTTAACAGTATTCATGAGCTCATGATTGATATAAGGACTAAGTGATATCATTGTTTGAGTATATAGAATTTTGAAGATTTTGGTATGTGGAAAGTGTTAAATTTTAACTGCATTCATGTTTTCACTAAGGTTTTCAAGAGAATACATGATTAAGGACTTTGAATGTTTGGAATGTGACCAACAAAACATATCTTATGATATATGGGGATTGACGATGGTGTTAAATCTCTGGTAATCGTTTTCACTATGTTGTGAGAGTGGATTGCAGTATTATGGATAAGCCTAAAGATTGGAATGGATTATGTTGGGCATAGGTTAGTATTGTTTAAGGATAGAAGTTTTCTTGATATTATTGATGGGATGTTATAGTAATGTAGTTTTAGAAAAAGGACAACCTGCAGGACGGGCGACAGCCCATCGCGTCGAACAAGGCTATGGGAATCGAACCCACAACCGAAGTGCGACTGGCCTTTATCGCCTACCACTGGCCTACAGGAAGTCCATGTTTAGTAGAAACTAGTTTTATTATATTAAGCAGTATGATATATAAAGTATAAGTCCATTTTAGGAACCATATATGATTAATCTCACTATAGATCGACTTATGTTAACCATTTGAGACAGATGGAATGACCCGTCATTCTATCACATGATCTGCTAACACTTCACAAATAACAAATTCAACTTCATTTATTTAAGGGATGAAGTGGAAATTGTTAAAGGAACGAACAACAGTGAGGTTGTACCAACATAAAGTAAGTATTTATTCTAATTCAAATTCTTTAACTTTAGGGAAACGATCTTGAAAACCAAAAATGTTGTCCTAGTGATCTTATATCTGATGAATCAGATGGTACCTTAGATCGTCACAAATTTATGGCTTTGTGATTACTGGATTTTCCATAGCCATGTTCTCTACCACTCTCCATCAGAACATGATGGTTAGATTTCTCTTCCATATCCATATTTTCACCTATGTGGAAACCCAATGATTAGTTTATTTGGGTAACCGTTACGTTTCATACCTTTGTTTTTAAAGATTGGTTTTGATATTCCTTTTTACGATGTGGGTTTCTATTAAATAAACTTTCGAATAGTAAACCATTTATAACCTCGATGAATTTTGAGGGTGAAATTCATTTTAAGGGGGGTAGAATGTAACAGCCCGATATTTTATGAAAAATATTCTTTTTAATTTTATTAATGTCTTGTGTTATACGCTACACCAAAAGGAGCTTGCACAACACGCATCTTTGACTTTCCTTGCATTACACGCAATCACAACCTTCCTCGATAGCGTGTGTAGTACGCAATACTGGGTTTCACGAAACAACGATATACTATTATTAAAACTAGCCGTTATGAATAGTAATAACCACTTTTTAAATTTTAGAAATTTTAGCTCTCAAAATGGACTTCATTTTTGGATTCGGAGTATCGAATTTAGCGTAAGGTGAAATTTTGGTACTTTTCGGATAACTTTCATATTCTGATGAATAGTGAAAATAACTAAATTATAATTAAAAACAACCTTTTTAATCGAAATAATTAATAGTGATAAATTATTAATTTGAGTGGTTTTAAAGTATATTTAGAATATATTTTTACAATTTAATACAATGTTGGTCATTGAATGTAATTTCACATTTAAACCAGACATAATCAAGTGTCAATCTTTTGATAGATATTGTTTCTTAAAAACACGCTATTTGTTTTAACAGCGGGATTTAATTATAAAATTAATTAATAAAAATTCTATGTTATGAATTTGGTAAAATAGACTTCATTTTTGAATTCGGAATATGAAATATAGCTTAGGATGAAATTTTGGCATTTTTCTGAAAAACATCAATTTTTGATGAATAGTGAAACTACTAAGTGGTAGTTAAAAACTGAATTTTTCATAAAACTTAATTTTACCGCTTCTGTGAATGGAATTTCAAAAATCCGAGAGACACGATTGATGTTTGTAAGTAAAATGTGGTTCAATGAGATGAAAATAATTTTTGGTGAATAGTAACTTTTTACTTTTATTTACCACGGTTAAAAGTAAATAGGGTAACTAAGGGTAAATATGATATTACTATTACCCTAAAACATGTCCTAATTCTATTGGATAAGTGTAATTCAACCAAAAACAACCTTATAAATATAATATGACCATTTAGGTCCACTTGGATTAGATTGTGACATTTAATATTATTTTATTTAATGAATAGTTAAAATAGTTAAAATCAAAGTATATTTACTAAAACATTTTTAATATAGGGTTGTACATAAGCTAAATTCGATTACAAATATTCATTAGAAAGATACAAATATTTCCTACATAATGGTATTTTATTTGTAATTTTTAGACATCAAATAATTTAATTTATTCATGTCACAAAGATGATGCAGTAATTATCTTATTAATGAAATATTGACATAATTGATGTTATAAACACCAAAATAAATGTAATTTGAGACTTTTTATGAATTCCATTACTTTTATAGGTTACTATGATATATTATTGTTGATTTAATAAACTTGGTTCGAACATATAATTCTGTTATGACTTTCACAAAAATCATATATCAAATAGTGTCAAAATTGACACAAAATAGTTTTTAAATGAAATATTATATTATTAATTGTTATTTTATTCCTAAAAATCTATGGTTCGTCCAAATGACTTAGATAAGGATATATGTATTAATAATATACAATTTGGTGTTCGTTTGGCATGTTATAGTAAGTGCATTAACCATATAGTGAAAGAAAACAAAAAGACACGGTAAAAGTTAAATTATTTAACTTAGAGTTAAATCTAATTGATAAGGTTAAAATAATACCCTAAACTTGTATAAATCCTATTGGATGATAGAATTTCGACCCATCCCCACTTTAGCTTCGAAATAAGACCCTTTGGAACCATTATAAACCGATTTTGACTTTAATATAAAATAATATTTTGAGATATTCCTAAGGTGCCCCTCTCCTCCCTTATAAAAGGGCACCTCCTCCCCCTCCTCCTCACACCAATTTGAGCACTCAAGCTCGGCCAACCCCTGCCATTTTCTCCTCTCCACTTCCCTAGAATAATCCTAGAGGTCCTGGTCTTCTTCAAAGACCAATCTTAGTTCCCTAAGTGGAGGATTCAAAGAGGCGTTCCAAAGAAGAGGTAATATCCATTACTGATCTTTTCAATTTCTTTCTTCTTCAACTTCTTCTTATTTAGTTGTTTCATTATAAAGTAATAACATCAGTATTACTTACATACTGATATGTTATTATAAATATGAAACAACTCTAATTAACCATCTATCCGTCCTACGGAGAAAGGAAATCACCGCGCGTGCGTACGTACGGAATACCGTCTCCACGCCGTGGTGTAATCTATTTTCCATCACCACCTTAACTGGATGGGTATAATTGTGTAATGAGTAACTATATATGATTATTATAAATTTATATTGATACTGAAATAGTATACATACATTTCAACACAATTCCACAACCATGAGAACGATATCATCGCTCGTGCGTACGTACGGACTACCGTCTCCACGACGCGATGAGATTCATTCTCAATGATTAACCATTCATGAATGATTATAAAGTATATATAATAAGTACTAATGAAATATATGACATAATAATGATAATTTATTTATGTATATTTATATGTATGTCATCTACTTAATTCTATTCAATTCAATAAGGAAACGAAAACAGCGTTCATGCGTACGTACGGACTACCGTCTCCATGAATGGTGTATTTCATTCCATTTATCAATATATTACATATATGTATATTCTGAATATATATGATATATAAATCATGTTTTACATTCTGGATATAAGTAATCATGATCCAAGTAATCATATTAATAATTACAAGTTAAAAACACCTACGATAAATGAAACGATTTTACCCAAAACGCTTCTTTAACATGAATTTACAAAAGAACGGGTAATATAAAGTCATAAGTGGACCATATATGATATAATAAAAATGAATATGATTCTGGAATAAGTCAATAACATGATTTAAATCATTATACAGGAGGTTCGGACACATACGAAGTAAATCGGACCTAAGGTAAGGAAAATATCACAATCTCATTTTTATCCGAGATTGTTTATTCGTAAGTATTTACTGGGGTGTATTTTATCATCCACATCCATGTTTCATCAATATGTAATATTATTTCCATCCACCTACAATTGTTTAAATCCATTTTTACCCTTCGGTTAGTTTTTAGTAATATGTATGAAAGGAATCTTTTGTCGTTTTTCGTACGAGGTACTTTTTGACTTTTGCGACAAAAGTACGAAGAATGATTTTTTAACTTATACGGCATGAATGGATTTTTAAAACATTATTTCCAAGAAACTTCCTTTACAAGTTTTCAAGTTTATTTTTAATCAACTTCTTTTATTTTAAAGTCGTATGACATGTTATGAAAGGAAAAATGTTTTTGAAGTAGAAAGGATATTTTCCTCAAGAATGGAGTTCAAGTATTTTATCAAAATTATTTTCCATCAAAGATAATAAAAGGGTTCTTTTTTTATCCCTATTATTACATTGGTTTGATTATGTTGTGATGGAAATATTTTTATGAATTCCTTTATCTTATATGAATTGTTTTATGATGTCATGTTGTTTAAGAATCCCATTTTTATTACATGGGTTACGCTATGATGTATGGTTTATGATTATGTGGCACACATAAGAAAGGATTCATTATAAGATGGGTGGGACCTATATCTCCCTCCAATGCATTGGGTAAAGATTTTATATCTCATGAGATAGACATGGCTGAAATGGTAGGTTATACCGGTTCAGTGAAACTGGACTGAAACGAGGGCTACTCGATTTAGAAAGGGACTTTGTCCACTAAGATTGTCTTGGCAATGAGTCATGACTAACAAGAAATGATTCTCTATGATTATGTGTGTATGCCACAAAGTTTCATGTTTTATGTTATGATTATTGGGATTACATTTCACTTCTATGATTTATCCCATGTTATGATATTATGAGCTCTTTTGCAGGTTTAGATTTCCAAAAGCTATATTCTTATGTATATGATGTGATTGATATTTCTTTTGTTTACCCTTACTGAGCATTTGAGCTCACCCTTTTATGTTTTCTTTTCCCCAGGATATAAAGAAAGGTTTTAGGTAAAAAAAGGGAAGATCTTTATGGGAGATATTGAAGATATTTCACCACTATTAGAAGATTACGTTCCGAGTTTCCAAAGACACTAAACTGTTACGGTCCTTGTGTGTGTGTTTTTGTTATGTACTAAGTATTCCGCAAAAGTAATGTAATGTCCATGTACGATAAGCTTCGGGTCTCTACAATATTTATGTCCTTGCCACAAGATGTTAAATTGCATGGTATATTCCCATCATAGGACCATGAAAAATTTCAAATGAACTACATGGGTTTTTATTAATTCTCTCATGGGATATGCTGGATGAATTATATAGTTTAAAACCCATCTCGAAGAAACTAATTACATCCCTTCATGGAAATAAACTCTATAGTTCTCAAATTTAACTATAAACTAAATTATCATAAATGAATAATAGAATTATGGAGAACCTATGACACACAAAATTGTTCCCATAAGCACCTTGTCCTAATCAAGTCATTGATAGTGGGGTAACCAGTCTCATATCGGTCCCTAGAAAAGATTACGTGATCATATATTAAATCTATAAGAGTACCAGAATAGGTAATAATCCCGCTAAAATACTATGATGAACTTGATATCCCATAATCTGAACCAATGTGATTTCCTAAGCATCCTTAGGTCTCAAACCCAAATTATTTCCTACCTTTGGAAAGTGGGTCTATACCATGTTATGTATGTGGGAACCATTGTGAGTTTCTGTTAAAGATAAATATGGTAAACCTGAGGAAACAAATTGTTCCACCAACCTCAATCACTCACAATTGAGCATCGAGCAGAATCTGTTTTGGATTTCTTGGGAAATAAAATAGTGAAACCAATGTGAAATTATTTAACTATGACATCCATTTCATGGGTTAAAAATGACTTTTTTATAGTTACCATTAAACCATTCTATTCTTTATCTATAATGAAACAAAATGGTAAACTCAAAATGTTTTTTAACTACTTTGAACCCTGTATAAATGAAGGGGCTACAATTTTATCCTTTTACAATGAAAGTAATTTATTTAAAAAGTGATATTATATATAATTCTACACTAATAAAGTGCATTTTTTCCTCTTCAAGAGTAATAATATTAATTATAATAAAAATTACATCATCAAATGTACCAATGGATTATTATAGCACTAGGAAATATGGTATTACCTACAAAACACCCTAAGATGATATGAACAACTAGCTGACACATTAATAATGCACATCATCCACTTTGGATGACTTGTCCCTATGACCTTGATGTATGCTATCACAAATGGAACAAATTCATGTTGTTTGGTGAAAATATGTTTTAAATAGGTCCAAATCAATGGCTCTATCCTAAATTTGTAATTAGATCTTTAAATCCTCCATAGAATTAATTTCCACCACTTGTCATTCCCATGATATGTCGTGGGAGAGGAAGTGTCCATTATTGCCACATTCAACTACATTGGGAGATTATCACAAGAGTGAAGCAATAAATACCTTCCCTACCTTAAGTAGGTTGACGAGGACAATTACCATGTCATCTCAACAACTTAAAAGCTTCCTAGGATGGATCCCATCCATTCTAGTCATCATCATTGACATGTAACTATGATTTCACAAGGAGATGCAGAGGAAGATGTGACCACCCAAACACCCAAATTAGATAATTAAATAGGACATCCTTCTAGGGGTATCTGAATAAATCAACTCTATAGAAATATTATATCCATGTTACCACTAATCTGTCTGAGCCCTACTAGTGTATCATGAAAATGGCTCGAAATCAAGCCCAGATCATCTCTAGCTAGGAGCTTCAAAAATCATCACAGCTATCCATGGTGAATGTTAAATCCAAGGGAGCTCTCCAAACCATAGTTACAATGGATTTTTATCATATTTTCCCCTCAGATTGTCTTCTATAAAGATGATAACCCATAAAATGATATCGTATTCACCATCCCACCAAATGACAAAACAAGAACTGATATTTCAGAAAAGATATGCCTCCATCAATATTATATCAAATGAATATAAAGAATTTTCATTCGATACAAATGGGAAAACTTATGAAAATTATAATATTACCATCCTATAGTCATTAGAGTTAAAACTTGTCATCCCACCCTATGTTTCCGACATAGGAAAAGAAGGGCATGGAGGTAACTTTCTGGCATCTAAAAAAGGTATTATTGACAATGTTAGTGTTTAAAAGTGAAATGTAGATAGAGAATATGGATAGTGGAAATTATAGGTTCAGTCATCAGAGAAACATTGATACTCACATTATCATTCCCTCACCCTAACGTTGATAAAGTGAAAGGTGTTGTAAGTGATCCTTCCAACCATCCCCTTTAGAATGAAAGATCTTATTCTATAGCAGAGTAGACCACTCAAATCCAATAAGAGAACAAGGATATATGAGAAATAATTTTGTAAATTCTCTTGGGTTATCTTATAGAGAATGACATACTAGAATCTTCCCATAGAATCTTGCCATGTAGTGAAGTGCCCTAGCCCATAGGGCTAGTGGAAATTTCAAATTTTTCATCCCCTCAATGGGTGAAATCCAAACGTTGTTCCACATCACCACATCCTATTAGAAATTAGTAATTTTCATATTTATAAGACCCCCATACCATAGGGATAAGGTAATTTCTATACTTACACCCCCCTCATTAGGGGTGCACTGGAAACCATTCGACCTCAGCTGTTGCTACAAAGCCTTTAGGAGAGTTAGGTTTCTTGAATTAGTGGGAAGTGACTACATCATCCAAGGTCCCCAATACCATAGTACATATCCTAGAACAAATAAGGAACAAGGGATCTATACCTTGGAATCCATACTAAGCCATGTGACCATGCCAAAAGAGGTATGGGTAGCACATGCGAGAAGCATCATGGTCACCCATCTATTAAAGATAGATAAAAAATTGAATATTATTTCAAATAAAAACATGTCCCTAGGTTCCTTTATAATTCCATAGAGAATGTTTTGATATAACTCCCAATTATAAAGAATAAAAGTAAGGTGTGGATGATTTCCCATAAGTAAAACATCCCCTATAACCTAAATATCTGGTATATAATAGAGAAATGATTTAACATTATGGTCTTCCATTAGAAGTAGATGGATGAGGGGATGTTGGAACCACTGAATCCTGAATCCCCATTCAATTCATTTGAGAACATTAAATATAACAAAAATTTTGTGCAGTAGATCATGGATCACATATATCTTAGTAATAGGTGATAGCATTTCAATGCAAGATTAAACAAAGTATATTCCTTCCTGAAAAAACACGTCCTAAGGTAATTTGATTATTCCATTGAGAATGGTCTGATAAATATTCCAACAATAAGAAAGATGAGTGAAGTGTGGTTGATAGTCCATGAAATTTACTTATCCTACCACCGACATCTTATGTACAAAATATAAAGCATAATTATTTTTACAATATCTGAGAGAGAAATAGGTAAATAAAGGATTGATTGAATTAAAGGATCCTGAAACTCCTGAAATACACTTATGAGTCATCTATGATATATTATAAAACCCTCCCCATGACAGGTTGTGAAATCAAATATCCTATCTGCATGAGGTTTACCTACCTGAAAATGTCCTAGTCCTATTATGCTAAACTACACGGGAACATTCTAATCACTAGATATTAAATTGCATGACAATTTCATTACCACATGATGTTAAACTACATAGAAGACGTCCCCATCATTGGATGATAAAATTTGCAGCATATCAATATCTATTAGACTTCATCGAAATTATGTGGAAATTAATGATTCTAGAAATATCACTGATATAGTACAATATCGATCCCAGTAATGTCATAAAATTACCAATACCCCTTATTCACTTACTGAGCGAATGATCCAACAAGGCATCTCCCTATACACTGAAATATGTACATCAAAAACAACTTTTAAAATGAGAAATGCTATGGGCGAAATAGAGCATGCTCATATCCACACTATTTTGAAAAATGTATACTATCATATCTAGGAAGTAGGCATGGGACATGCATAGATCCATACCCCCATGCATATGGACCGTCCATATATTCTGATCGAACAAGGAGGAATCGAGTGGGAATACCGCCCTCATCAATATAAGGCATCTACCAACATATCATGGTAGATGAGAGAATGCATGAATACATTCCCATAAAAAACCTTTTGAGTTGATGGTACCTTGCTAAAATAACATAGGAGCACCAAGAGGTATTTTCTAGTGATATTGCAGGGACATGTGTACATTCCAATCCTAAAATATAGAGCATCACACTAATAGGGATAACATGAATGTGTGGCTACTTTGGAGTAAGAACACATTATTTATCCCATACATAAGGATTATCGAACTATTCTATTGAAGGACACAACAATGGTCTAGGCTCATATTTCTGTTCCAACATAGGATCTCCACGTCCGAATATCACATGCCTCAGGATAGGGGAGCATTCCTATTGAAGAAAATTACTGATGTCATACTCAAAAGGAAAAGTTCCAAGCTCATACCCTTATTTTTAATAGGGATCACAAATTTTGAGTGGGACATGGCTTGATATGGGATCATATTCCATTAAAAAAAGACCAATGACATATTCCAAAGGCATGTTACCAGTCTCATTCCCTAACTCTAACCAAGGGTTTTAAAGATAAAATTGGAATCACTATAGATCAGGTTAACATCCTTAGCATTGAAGATAATCATAGTATTCTAGTAGCTTATATGAAGAGGTTCATATTCCTTATCCCATTCTAGTGGTCTATCAACATATTTTTATAGGGAATTTATATATAAACTGAGATCATATCCCTGCTACATATACAATTTACCAACATCTACCATCAACTATATACAGCTAGGATCATATCCCTTCCAACAATACAGATGCTCACTGAAATAGTCCGTCAACTTCTCAACAGCAGGCTCATATTCTCACATACACTAAAAATTATCAATAATTTTCAGAATCAATCAAGGAGAACTATAGTATCCATGATAAACCCCAAAAGGAAGGTTAAAATATTTCACCCATGATATAGAATGGAGATCATATCCCACGTTTACTCAATACCAGTGTCCTCAAGGATATTCAAAGCATATAGGTGACACCTCAAGGGTTCATTGATTCTTAAAATAAAGAAGATGGTGATCATTACCTTTATAGTCCTCCTCATGGTAGTGTGGAGATGGATTATAGATACTCTACTTCTGACATATTCCATGGTCATCCTCTCCATATTGATATCTCTCTAAGATAATGAAATACTTCCCTTAAATAGACACCTCCATATAGCGATGTGATCAAAAACCATATACCTTCATATAGAAAGGTTCTTAAAACACTAAGGATAACCATATACAGTTACACATTAACCATAAACTGTACTTTTCTATGGTCAACATGTGACTCAGATAGGCAACCTCTATGCTATGAATATGTAAACAATTATATCTTTGATTAAGAGGAGTCCAACATGGATATAAGGAGAGAGTTAGATGGAATGAACCTATCAAAAATGTTTAGGCCTCTTTCCACCTCTAATTACGAGATTTGAATTGGGAATGAAGAGAATTTCATGCTTTACATTTTCCTTAATATATATGAAAACTATATGATATTTAAGGATATAGACCCCCCTTACCAAATATATAAGGGTCACCTCCAGATCATAAATACACTAAATTGCTAGATAGACTTGGAAGTTTTTCCTATAGCCCAATACCCTGGATCTAAAGAGAATAATAAAGTCCTACGGAATGTTGTCTCTGCACTATGACAATTATCTAAATTATTGGAAATGTTCCTTCAGATGATTATATATGGGTTTGATACAAGTGTAGGATCGAAATAATGATGTAGATGCTCAATTACAAGAGGGGGTGGGTGAATTGTAAGTTTAAAAATTTTCATTTTTAAGATTAAGGAAAATTATGTTTACCAAGGTTAAACAAGATTGATTTGCAAGACCTCTTTTAGTTCTACTTAAAAAAACTTTCAAGGTTCCAAAAATATGGTTCCATAAATGAAACATAAGAATAGTTTACAAGGAAAATACATTACCTTAAAGAATATAGATTCTTAGTTATAAAAGTATACCAAATTATAAAAAATTATATGAATGTTATAAGTTCTTCCTTTATGAAAATATAGTGGAAATAAACTTGAAACAAAATAGGTAACAAGTATGAAATATTTTAATCTTAAGAGTAGGGTATCGAACAACCTTAAATAAAAGTCCATTGATTTATAATTTCATGAAAGACTGTCTTACCCACACCAGGGTATTCCCTCGATAGGAATATCATATTATATATTGTTATCCCTTAATGCCATCATAATTTAAGGTAGTTGGAACCTCTGTCTTTCTATCCCTTGAATCCATCAGTTGTACTCAGCAACAATCGAAATCACATGAAGAAATCCGAACAAGATGTTCTGAACCACACAAATAATGAGAGTCTCTATCTCTAGAAATCACATCAACAATATTCAATCTCTAGATTTATGGAATGCTTTTGATCTCATTAAAAATCTCTCATATTTATAAGAACTTCTCCAACAGTAAGCTCCCTCCCCCAATGGGCATATTTTTTTTGAATCTTAGATGGACCTACACACATGTCACTCAAACAACATCTAGTTAAAAACAGATTGTATGACATCATTTTTTTACTATAAAAAGTGTAAGAAAAATAAGTTTTCTTAAAAAAATTTATTTTTCAATGTCTAGGAAAAAATAAAGCTTGAATTCTATAAAATTAAACATTCAGAGACTATAAATCATGGATAATCATATTATGTTTTCCAAGGAATTCGATACCTGAATTTCAGAGAATTCAGAACCCGAATTTCATAGAATTCAGAACCTGAATTTTAGATAATTCAGAGCCTGAATTTATGAGAATTTGGATTCTGAAAATAGAATACTCTATAACCAAATATTTATAGGATTCCAAGGTTTTATATATGAAACTAAATTTTAGAACTAGGGATAAAATGAGTTGGATTTAGAGATATTATAAAATGAAAAATGAGAACCTAGGTAAGGATAAAATTTCCCTAGACAAGGGAAATTTTCCTTAGGGAAATAAATCTTAGGGAAAAAAATTTTCCTTATGATAAAGTGTTTGTGATATTACAAACATAGAGGAATGGAATAGTCATAAGTAAACCTTATGTACTCAACAATCTCCCCCCTTTTGTACAGTATAAACATCCTTATGAAAAAGAATATAAGGTCTTATAATTTTTCTTTATTAACATGAAAATTAAACTTATCTCACTTTACATATGAATCGTGGTGAATACAACTAACTCCCCTTAGGTTTTCAAATCCCTAGGTATCGTATTAATGGCTTCAGTAAAGAGATTTTTCTTTTAATTGAATAAGGAAATATTTTTTGAGTAAACTCCCCATTAGATAGACTCTCCCTTACATAGGAAATTTTCTTCATTAAATAATATTCATTTTATCATTACTTTCTCCCCTTATGTGATTTTACAAAAGGAATAAAGATAATAAAAAAATATGGTACCTGAAATATTAGTACTTTTCAACAAAACACATGAAGAGCAACCAAAATTTCATTATGATAGGAAGAATTTAGACAATAAAGGAATTACAACAAAAGATCTGATTGGGGAATAATAATCGATATTTATCCTTCATAATTAACTTCTTCACAATGGTTTTTAACTACTTAAGATCTTTATGATCCTCATAAAAATGCTTGACCAACTGATTCTGATCCTCATTTATCTTCTCCAAGGATTGGATCTTTTCTTCCCGAGCCTTATGAATTTATTCTTGATCCTTTAAAAGTTCTTATTTCTTAATTATATTTTCATTGAAATAAATTCTAAGATCTATTTCCATTTTCGAATTCAATTCAACTGAATTAAGATTATCATTCCGTTCTTGGACTTCCTACTTCTGGATTGTTTGTTCGAGACTGAGCTTTTCTTCAAAAAATTTAGTAATCTTTTTGAAATTTACATCTTCAGTGTCAAAAAAATCCTTCATAATTTCTTTAAAATCATCAAGGATTATCATATCTTTGATTTTATTTCTTTAAAAATTTGTTCTTTTCATACATGAACTCTTGTGAGTATCATAGCCAATGAAGAAAGATTTGAAATCAGCCTCAAGCCTGAAAAACTTATCCATAAGCATGGAAACTGAATCCAATTTCTGATTAATCGAGTGATGCATCATTTAGCCCCTTGAGAATATACATGGAAACAACGGAATTATATTAACCAAATTCTTCAATGATTGTAACACAAATTCATGTCCAAGATAGGATGATTCCGAATCAGATTGTTTGGTTGGTGAGGATTCTTTCTCTATCTCTTTAGCTTTTCTCTTTGAACATCCACCAATATCTTTCTTTGACACCACAGATTTATTTGGTGTATCAAACAACTTTTTTTCCTTATTGTCTCTCAGAATGATATCTGATTATTTTGGAGACTCAAATTCAATATCTAATAGTATAACTATATTATCTTCTTAATCATTTGTGTTTTTAGAGTCAGCCACTAGATCTTCTGGTTGAACAAAATCATTATTTATGTTTTCATTACCAGATGGTTTATTCACTTTTTCTTTCTCCTCATCCTCTTTTCCTTATAAAATAATTTTGGGTTACTCGTATTGAGAAGTTTAGATTGGAAAATTTTCAGAAGGACACTCCTTCTCATGATATTCTTCCACTTGTCCTATCATATCATCTATATCATCACTTCTTTATTCTTATTTTTCTTCCATTTTCTATTCTGGAACTATTGATTCTTCTTCATCAGGTTCTGAAATCACCATCTTCTTTCCTGGATTCATTGGGAGTGATTCTTAAAACAATTCAGGTACCTGGACTTGTTCAGAAGATTTTTCAGTAGCCTTGAGAAGATGTTGAACAATATGTACTTCAGACATCTTTTTCTTTTGTATATTTTATTTTTCTTTCTCTTCATGTTCCTCAACAAACATAATCTTTAGGGATTTTACTTCAATAGGGCCCAAACCAAAACTAGGATCCCCTTCCATCCTATTGTTCTTTTCTTTTCTCTATTTGGTAAACAATTCACCTACATAGGCCTTTTGCATCCTAGGTTTTGGAGGTATGGATTAAGTTTTCTGAACTACATAATATTTTTTTTTCTTTTTCAGTTCCTTCATCTTTATCTTCTTACCACCCTTCTTGGAAGATTCATCCAATTCTGATATATTTGATAAGGATTTTATTTTATCTTCATATAAATCATAAAAATCCATGAATTCGCTTTTGAAGCCAAAATTCATCCTTCTAAGGGTGTCATCACTAAGTAACATGACCTTGAAATTCCTTGGCTTAGAACTGCATGGTATTTTGAAAGAATCAATACAAAGAAAAATTATCTTGCAGATAAAAACCAGATACATAATGATCTGAGATTTTTGAGTCCCATTCTTAATATTTATAACTTTATGTAAAAAAGAATTCACCAAATTTATCATTATATGGTTTACTAAGAAATACAGAACAAATATATCACTCTATATTAGGGTATCCTTATCGCCTTTTCTCAGAATGAGAAATCCCTGAACCCATAACTCTAATATCAGAAATTTTTTTAGATAGTTGATTAATCTTTAGTGTCTTCACCCATGATAAACCAAGTCATTTTATGGATTTCTCTTTATCAAACGATTCTGAAACATCTGGTAGCTTGTGGGTGAAGAACTCATCTTATCCCCCATAAATAATTCCAATTATGTTGGTTGTCATACTATAGGAAAGGGAATAGGTTTTATAATAAATATTAATGGAAAAATTGTCCCCAAAAACTTCATTAAAAAGTATACAAACTCAGAAAACTCTATATAAAATTATGGAAAAACCGGATCATGTGCCTTCGGTTTGGATATACACAAACTCTCCAAGATATTCAACTTGATATTAATTGAAATAAGAGAAACATACTTAATGAAAAACTTTAGATCTACTAAAATTTATCTGTATGTCTTCCATTTAGATATTTTCATTCCTGAAAACATTGTGTTTAAAGGGAAGATTCCAAATACATTCTGATTTGCAGAAAACTGGGAAATTCAGAACGGTTCTTTAGTAGAGAGACGGGGTTTTGGCATGCCAAGGCTTTGAAAACTGATGTGGGACAACCATCTGGGTTTCTTTATATAGGTGTTTGAGGTGATGGTTCATCTTCCCAAAAAGATAAAATAGTGGAAACACTCTTGATCAGATCTGACGGTTGATATGATATTTGAAGAAAGAATTTGGTAGGTTCCGATCTTTGGAGGTTTTTACGATAAATCAAAATTAGATTTAAGGAAAAGTAAATCTGAAAGATATTCTTAAAGCAGATGATAATACCAACATGTAAAAATTCATTATGAGAATGTAATAAAGTAAAATTACCTTTCAAAATCCTAGGAAAATTATCAGTAAAAAATAAAATTTTTCTTGGAGAACATCAGATTCTAGAAAATTTTCTTATGTAATTTTTTTTTGATATTAAGTGTTTTTATAATAACAAATTTTGATTAATAAAATTTTGATTACAAAAATTTGGATTAAATAAATTTTGATTACAAAAATTTTGATTCAGAAAATTTTGATTACAAAAATTTAGATTAAATAAATTTTGATTAAAAAAAATTTGATTCAGAAAATTTTGATTAAAAAAATTTTGATTTATAATATTTTTATTTTGAATATTTTGATAAAGGAAATATTGATTAAGAAAATTTTGATTTTGAAAATTTGACTTATCAAGAAAATGTACTCCCCCTATAAAAAATAGTTTCTTAATGTAAAGAGATAGGTTTCACCAAGAAGTTAATATGGAAGATTACCTTGTGGTTATCATTCCTAACTTCTATTTAATGTATTAAAATCTATCAGAGGGTAAATATTTTGTGAAAATATCAGCAAGTTGATCTTTAGTTCCAATAATTGGAGAATGATATATCATTTTTGTGGTTGATCCCTAAGAAACTGATTCCTACTATCTATGTGTTTTTCAAGAGATTTATGTGAATGGTTTTTACATAGAGAAATGGAACTAGTGTTATCACACAATATTTTTGTTTTAGTAAAACTCATACCATATTCTTTGAGTGTTTGTTGCATCCACAAAAAATGGGCACAAAACATTCAATTGCTACATATTCAGCTTCAATAGTGGAAGGTGCTACTGAGTATTTCTTTTTGAAAGACCATGAAACTAACGAGTCTCCCATGAAATGACATGTTCTAGGTATAATTTTCCTATTCATTCTATATACACAAAATTCAACATTCGAATTTTTTTTTAAAAAAATTCATTTTTAGAAGTATAAAAGAGTGCTAAATACATGGTTCCCTTTAAATCGAAAAAAATTCTTTTCACTGCTTTTAAATGAGATTACATAGGATTGGAATGATATCTTGAACATAAGCATACTGAAAACATTTAGTCTGGATGACTGGATGTCAAGTATATTAGACTTCCTATCATACCTCAAATTATGTTTGATCTACTAGTTTCCCAGCTTTATCAAGATCAAGAGAATTGGAGGTACCAATTAGAGTAATTAT
The DNA here is from genome assembly GCA_963277665.1 of Viscum album. Classification (NCBI taxonomy): domain Eukaryota; kingdom Viridiplantae; phylum Streptophyta; class Magnoliopsida; order Santalales; family Viscaceae; genus Viscum; species Viscum album. The sequence goes on from OY728145.1 coordinate 1,989,766,564, forward strand.
ACTCTTAATATTGTCAAATACATACTTTTTATGAAGATATTTAATACACATATATTGGAATATATAAGTTCCTTCTAGTGTTTTAGAAATTTTAATACCATTAGAAAATGTTAACTCACCCATTATACTCATTTCAAAATCATATTTCTTTAGATTTGTAAACGAGACAGTTATAGATTATTGAGTTGAACCAAATATAATGTCATTGCCATAAAGTTTTTACAATTAAAATATTTTTCATATAATTCTTTTAAAAAATAGTTGGATCATCATTTCTCTTAACAAAATTTTTTTGTAACAAAAATATTATAAGTCTATCATACCAGGCTCTAGGGGCTTGGAGGTTGTTCAATAGAAACATTCTCTTGAAAATATCCATAAGGAAAGAACATTTTAAATCCATTTGAAAAAGTTTCATATTGAAGAATGCTGCAAAGGTATGTAAAATACGAATAGATTCAAGTATGGCTACTGGAGCATAGGTTTCTACATAGTATATTCCTTCTTGTTGATTATATAATTTAGAAACCAATTTAGCCTTATTTCTTACAATGATTCCATTTTCATCACACTTATTTCTGAAGAATCAATTTACTCAAATAACAGAAGCTTCTTAAGGTCTTTCAACCATGGTCAAGACTTTATTCCTTTTGAATTCATTTAGTTCATCATGCATGGATTTAATCCAATCATAATCACCTAAAGATTTATTACTGCTTTTTGGTTCTAATTGGGAAATGAATTCTAGATGGTCTACTTCATTTCATAAGGAACTTATAATCCTCATAGGTTGATTTATATCAAAAATTATAGAATCACTGGGATGATTCTTATGAAACAACTAATTTGGGTTTTATATCTCTTGTTCATCAACATATGGTACGAAATATTCCGGGGTAAATGCTTCATAAATATTTTCATGAACATTTTCCTTATTTTAAGGATCTTATATCAAAGTTAGATAATTAGTTTTTGAAAACACATACAAAGATTTAGGTTAAGGATATTTAAAAACAAAAGGATCTGTTTCATCAAATATAACATGCACTATTTATTTATATATATAATTATTTTTATTGAAAACTCTATAAGACTTAGAAGTTGTAGAGTAGCCTTGGAAAATTCCTTCATCAGATTTGGGTGTAAATTTATGTAAATTATCTTTAGTATTCAGAATGAATACTTTTCAACCAAATACCATGATGTAGAAAAGACTATGTTTTATACCATTCCACAATTCGTAAAGAGTTTTGTTAATAAAATGTCTTATTATGACTCGATTTATAGTATAACGAGTAGTACTAATATATTCATCCCAAAATAAATAGCTATAGAATATTCAATCAACATGGTTCTAGTTATCTTTTCAAGAATCTGATTTCTTCTTTCAACAACACCATTCCGTTGAGGTGTTCATAGAGATGAGAAGTTATGAGTAATTCCTTTTTAACTACAAAAAGCTTCAAAATCATAATTTTAAAATTCTCTTCCATGATCATTATGAATAGTTATCAATGGAAGGTTATTCTCATTTTTAACTTGGGCTCTAAAAATTTTGAAATAAGAAAAACCTTCAGATTTATTTTCCAGAAAATAGAACCATGTAAATCTAGTATAGCCATCAACTAAGACAAATACATAATATTTTCCTCCAATGCTACTATTTTGTGTTGGTCAAAAAAGGTACATATGCATTAACTATAATGAATCAATAGTTGAGACTTCATTGATTGATTTAAACTTGATTTATGTTTGTTTAGATATTGATAGGGATCACATACTTTTGAATAACCAAATCTACGCTCTGGTGGATCTTTAACTATTCTTTTCTTTGAGAGTTTACATAGGTTTATATGGTTAAAGTGTCCTAACCTTCTATTCCATAACCAAGACTGATCTTCCACTGCACTAATGCAAGGTAAGTCTTGGATCCTATGGCCTTCTTTGTTTAGTGTGTATAAATTCTATTGTGTATGGGAAAAATGAATAAAATCATCCTTGTAATAGTGTGTTTACCATTTATCATTCATAAAATTCACATGGTAACCTTCATCACATAATTGAATTATTCAAGTGAGGTTTTTCTTAAGATCTTTAACAAATAATATATTTGAAAACAATGTTTTTTCAAGAAGAAAAATGTTTCCTATACCAATAATTTCCCCCTGATCATTATCTTCGAAATTTACTTTTCCTCCTTTCATTTTGATAATCTTTTCAATGAAGTTTTTTTCACTAGTAATATGCTGGGAACATCCACTATCCATGTAACATGTATTTCTATTGATAATTTTTTTGTTTTCCCGAAAATAAGATTGTCAGACTTTGGGAACCCAACTTTCTTGGATCTGAAAATTTCATAAAGAAAGATTTTAGGTATCCACATTTTAATAAAAAAATAAGATTAATGAAAACATAAATATTGAGTTTTTTTAAAGAATAATTTTTTTCCCAATGTCCACCACACTACCATTTAGTGCAGAATGGAGCACTTTGAGGAACAAAATAGTTATTTCTATATACTAGTTAAGAATGAGTTTACAAAAATCAAGAACTATCATTAGAGGTCAAATTTGGGAATGCATCTTGTCATGATTTTTGTTACCAAGGGTAAATTTTGACAGAAACATCCTCAAGGAAAATATTTTTGACTTTATTTTTATAACTATGTTTTTATCATAAAAACATTAGTTTTAGAACAATAGAGTGTTTCTAAAATATTTTTGTTAGAAATAACATTTTCAAGATCGTTAGAAAGTTTATCCTTCTCAGAATTAACTTCCTCAAAGTTTTTTAGATAGAGTTTCAAGATAAAATGTTTTCTTATCAAGATTATTAGAAAGATATGATATTTATTTAGTTAAAATAGAAATTCTAGAATTTTCCTTGTGAAGATTTTTCTTGAGTTTAGAAATTTAATTCTCACGGAGTTTAGCAAACCTAGACACTTCTTCATAAGAAGGTAATTTATTATCTTCATTAGTATAAGATTACTCATCTGAAGACTTATAGTATTTATTATCATTATAACTTGAATTAAAAGATACATTAGTGATAGATTTGGAATTGTGTACCTTTTCTATTAGACAATGATTTTAAATGGGTAGTTTGTCTAGTACACTAAGATTCCTCTAACCAGAAAACTCATACTTTGAAGATTCATCAGAAGATTATCCCCCAATGGCACTCTAGGTGTCATTGGCTTTCAAAACATTCATATATTTAGCATTATATTACTTCTTTCTATTCCTCTCAGAATTATATTCCTTTCTATCCTTTTTCTTAATCATAAGACAATCTGTCATGATATGCCCAGCTCTTTTTCATTCATAGTATGTGACTTCTGAGTCTCTCTTGTATTTTATTTCTTTCTTCTTATATCTATACTGAAAGTATTTCTTTCTAACTATCATGTTCATCCATTTAGAAAGATTCACTATCTCATTCTCAGTATGTTCACTTTCACTAGATTCAGATAAAATAGTAACATTCTTTGACGTGGATATTATAACCCTTTCAAGAGTCTTGACATTAGTAGTAGTAAAGGATACACTTCCATTTGCATTTTTCTTCATATTCATATCACAATATCTTATCATTTTTTTCTCATGTTGAATAAGAGTTTCAAAAATCTCATCAAGATTAATTTAAGATACATTCCTCTTCTTATCAACAACTATTCTTTTATATTACCACTCATTAGAAATGATATCTATATTCTTGTCCACAAGTGCTTCATCATCACGACCATTCTCACCCATATATTTTAAACTATAACCATTGTCCTAAAACTTTTTTGAGCATTGCATACTGTTTCTCTATAAGGAAATAGAAGTACATGATATTCCACTCTAAGCATATCTCTTCTAGTTTCTATAACTCTGGATGTATCAAAATGTGTAACATCCAATTTCTCTTAGATACAGTTAGCATCATCACAAGAATAAATCTAACTATATATATTCCTCATCATAGAACACAAAAAAGTACTACGTACATTATATTTTAGTTAAAATTATGACTTTTAATGATTGGTAAAGATTCTGACATCCTTATCAGGAATCTTGTAATATTCAGTAAGCCTGAAAAAATCATCCCCTCAAGTATTAATAACAAAAATTTTCATACGATATCTCCAGTACACATAACCATTTTCATCTAACATAGGTGGTCTTATTGGATTTAGATTTTCAATCGAACCAACATTCATTCTTACAATTTTGGAAGAAAATATCATTCCACAAAAACTTGTTAATAGTAAAAGTTTGTAAAAAAGAATAAAAATCCCTATGCAACGAAAATATTTATAATAATGAAAACATTCACCAGAAAACATATATGTAAATATAAGTATTTCAGAGACCTCCTCTAATACCAATTGTAAGACTGAAATAATGATTTAGATACTCAATTACAAGAGGGGGTGAATTGTAAGTTTAAAAACATTCATTTTTAACCTTACGGAACACTATGATTAACAAGGTTAAACAAGATAGATTCCCAAGATCTCTTTTAGTTCTACGTAAACAAAAAATTCTAAGGTATAGAAATATGGTTCTGAAAATGAAACATAAGAAATGTTTACACAGAAAATATTCTATCTTAAATCATATAAAATATTTCTTATCAAAGTATAAAAAAGTATAGTAAATTATAAGAAAGATATACTTTATTCCATTATCAAAATACAGGAAAAATTAACTTGAAACAAAACTAGAAACAAGTATGAAATATTTTAACCCAAAGAGTAGGGTATCCAACAACCTAGGATAATTGTCCCTTGATTTATACATTCAAGAAACTATTTTTTACACAAAACAGGGTAAGCCCTCAAGAGGAATATCTGATTCTGCCTTACTATCCTTGTAAGCCCTAAAACATTAAGGTAGTCGTAATCTCTGTCATCTTATCCCCAGAAGACCTTGATTGAACTCAACAACAATCAGAATCACATGAAGAAACTTGAACAAGATGTTCAGAACTGCACAAAGCATGAGAGTCTCTCTCTCTAGAAATCACTTCAATAGCATGAAATCTCTAGAGTTATGGAACACTTTTGAGCTCATTCAAAATAGATTTTATTTATAGGACCTTATCCAATGGTCTAATCCCTCATCAAACAGGCATATTATTCCTTAAATATCGAAGGGACCTCTACACATGTCACTCAAAAAACATCTAGTTAGAAACAAATTGAACGACATCATTTTAGGACTTTAAAAAGTGTATGAAAAACAAGGTTACTTAACGAAATTTATTTTTTAGAGTCTAGAAAAAAAATAAAGTTCAGAGTCTAACCAATTAAACATTCAAAGACTATAAATCATGGATATTCAGATTCTGTTTTAAAAAGAATTTTGAACCAGAATTATATAGATTTCATAGTCTAAAATCTATGGAATTTGGAGTCTTAATTCAATGGAATTCCGAGTCTAAATTTAGACGAATTCATAGTCTGAATTTTGAGGAATTAGGAGTCATAATTTTGTGGAATTCATCATCTGAATAATTAGAAATTCAGAACATTAATTTCATAGAATTCAGAGTCTGAATTTCAGAGAATTATGAATCTGAATTTTAGGGAATTAAGAGTCTGAATTTTAGAGAATTCAGAGTCTGAGTTTCATAGAATTTCGAACCTGGATTTCAGAGAATTCAGAACTTGAATTTTAGATAATTCAATGTTTGGAAATAGAATACCCTATAACCAAATATTTCTTGGATTCAAAAGTTTTAGATATAAAACCTATTTTTAGAATTATGGGTAAAACGAGTTAGATTTAGAGAGATTATAAAATGAACAACAAAAACATAGGTAAGGATAAAATTTCCTTAGTGAAGGGAAATTTTCATAATGAAAATAATCCTTAAGAAAAAACTATTTTCATTATGATTAAGTTTTTTTTATATTCAAAACATAGAGGAATGAAAAAGACATAAGGAAACCTTATTGACTCAACATGAAGTAGTAATAATTTTATTCTATCCTTTTCCCACGATACAACATCTTACAATTTCATGGCTACATGAGAAACCATGTGATTGGTTGAAGGTGAGCACTCCAGCTTGGGGATCAACCCTGAGAATTATAATGGGAACATTTTTATAGAAGTCATGTGATACCCATAATCCTTATTTATATAAGAGATTTAATCATAGGTTTCCTATATTATCCTCTCCCCAATTAGAACATTAGTGAAAAAAATCAGATCTACAATCATTCTTTGAGTTCTTTGGTTGTTCATGATGGCAATGTATCTTCCGATGGCCTATATTACCTAAATAATGACAGTGGTTCCCCCAGATCACCTTCCATGTATAAAAATATTTCTATGGAATCACTATGGAAAAATAATAGGATGAACTTAGGAATTCCCCTCTCATATTTTAGGAAGGTATCTCCATCACCATTGATGAGCTCAGACATGTGAATTTGGGAACATAAGATGACCCACTACCTATATTGATTATTTCTTCCATGATTCATGATGATAACAAGATGTATATTTCATTTCTAGGTTATCATCGATTCTTGTTACCTATGAATTATATATATAATCCAAAGATGAATCTCGATGTGGATATGAATCCCCTAGGCTCACTCGATGACAATTAAAGTTTGAAGAAAAAATCCAGAAAATACACCCCTCCCTTACTACCAGTTACAAGAAGAAAAAATCTAAACTGCACAACATCCAAATGTCTTAGTCTGATGACATTAAACTATATGATATATCCATACTCTATAAAATTAAAACTATATAGAAGAAGTCTTAGAAGAAAGAATTTAAATGTCACAACATCTTACATCCTTACCACATGATGTGAAACTACAAGGAGAACATCCTGGTAACATGATGCTAAACTGTATGAGTGGTACTAGTAATATGCCCAAAAAAATAAAATATTCCATTCTTCCTAACCACATTTCATTAAACTACTTAACAAGTGTTACTTCATAGATGACCCATTGCACGTGATATAGATATGTGGAGAAGTGAAATGAAGTTCCTCTATCCCAATGTGTGAATCTGATCCACATATGGAAACTCTCCATTTAATAACTATTCATGTATTTATTCATTCCATTATAGGATATATAGTGAATCCCAAATCCCAAAACCTTGGACCAACAATAATATATCCATCCCATTTAGAAGACATCAGAATCTAGGACAAAATCTTCAACACAAGATGTTAAAACATAGTCTTACCATGTGTACCACAAATGATATTCCATGGGAAACTATCTTAGGAATATTCATATCATAAACCTGGGATGCCTCTCACAAGATAATTCCACAAACTCCCGAGTAGTGTTTATAATGATCTAAACCTTATTTTTTTACATTGGGTTACCCTCTTCTATACCACATGACATTAAATTACATGACTAATATCCTCTCCATATAATTTTAAAATGTGTGGTTTTCCCAGAACTATTAAGGGACTTTTTCTCATTCTAATGAGATATGTAGGGATACTCAGATACTGTATATTAGACTGACAACCACGTGATAAAAAAATACCCATTTACTTTACTTTAGTTACCACTATATGGGAGATAAACCATTTCCATTTCTTAATCCCCACACCAATAATACCTCAAGTGGGCTTATAAATTTTGGTAAAGGCTACCCAACATTATCGAGACATACTAGTTCATGATAGAGTTTGAATGGTCCTATATAAAATATCTTAAAAGGAAAACCATGAGTCCTTGTTTCATGATGTTAAACTACATGGTTAATGTCCCTTTCTTGACATAAAACTATGCATTACTATGGTTATCGCTTGAGTGGACCACTATCCTCGGTGTTGGTCCCCCAACAAACCGCTATTTGAGAACTACATGTGGCTTGATTCATATTATCCCATGGTATATATTTGACACCTAGATCTCTAATACTAGGTCTATCTATGATAATAAATATAAAAAATACACCCTATAAATATTGGTTAGACTTACATAGAGAGTTTCCCATTAAAGAACTATGTGTGTCTTGATTCTTTCCATCACAAGATATGCAGTGATGCCTAGATCTTCAATCCTAGGACTAGCTAAAACAATCAACTGAAAAATTACCCCCATTGCGTATGGGTCAGATATGTTTTGAGATTTTCGCATTCATGAACAATGTATGACCTCGTTCTTTTCATCAAAGGATATGTGGTGTTTTCCAAATCTCTAATCTTGGATCCAACTGTGACAATCAATTGAAAAAATGCTCCATATATATACATGTCAGACCAGTGTTGAGATTTTATTATTTAATAAATATGAGTGGTTTTATTTTTGTCATCATTGGATACATAGTGATCCCCAAATCTCCAATATTATGTATAACCACATAAATCAATCGGAATAATCCCCCCTTGCTTATGGGTAAGACATGGGTGGAGATTTTCTCTTTCAAGAACTACATGTGGATTGATTGTTATCATCACATGATTTATAATGATTATTGGATCTCCAATATTGGGTCTAGAAAGAACATAAAAAATTTCACCCTCGCTACATATGGGTCATAACTTCATAGGGATATTTTATGCTTGAACTATGTGTGGATTGATTTATAAAATCATAGGATATGTAGTGAAACCAGAATCATCAATCATTGGTTCAATAACCATGCATAAAATGATAAAATTTTCCCTAACTATATATGTGTTGGACCTATGTAGAGAGAAATCGAACACCCCCTATTGTATATCTCATTCGACTTTCCTATTGTCCCTTGTTTCTCATGTCAAGCTTGGATCATGTGAGATTAGGGAACCCCACAAGCTACTTTGGACAATGAAACTAACATTCTCCTCAGATTGGGAACTATTTCCAATTTTAGGATGCTAAAACATATGACCATTTCTTTACCACATGATGTTAAATGACAAGGAAAATGTATTGACCACATGGTGTTAAATGATACAAAAAATGTACTTTCTTCAAGACATAAAATCTCATCGAAAAAATCTTTACCACATGAAATTAAACAGCAAGAAAAACATCCTTATCACGTGATTTTAAACTTCACAGTGGATATGTCCCCACTATAGGATGTTAAAATGTGCAGTCCATTACCCATAATCATTCCTTATTAAAGGACCATAAGAACTTGAACCTAGTCAACAAGTTTATAGGGTGCTTTTATCATCTTTTAAGCACCTCAAACCATAAATCACACTTCATGTATTGAGTAACTAGGGTTTCCAAAACCATTGAAAAACACTATAAAGAAGAATATATCTCTATGTTTGACTATTGTAGAACTTCATAAGAGATTTTCCCTACCTACCAAAGACATCCTGAAAGTGTAGGATGGTATATTTGATCCTTGGGAGCCTATCATAACCATGGAATAAATTATCATCATAGGGTGTTCTGGGTCATCCCTGACAAGATTGTACCATATCATTACTCATGTCCTAAGAACTTCATTCTAGGATTTTTAAAATTTTCATCCCCTGTACAAAAGGATGGTGCATTACTCTTAACCCCAGATATCCTAATTAGGATATTGTATAACATTCCACTCATACTTGTTCTGTTTTCATCATGACCTTAAACTGAATGTACCTTAGTCAAATCAATACAACCTTAAAATATAGCATTTAATGATCCAAATCTCAAGAACTTGAAACTAGAAAAGTTTAAAACCAACAAATGGAGTACTGAGCAAAATTCAAGTCCCTTCTCTCTGAACTCTTCATCTATAGTGTTTAGAAAAATGTTAGAGAATAAGTAATGAAGTCATAAAGATCATAGGGGCCACTTTTTTCCATAGTAAATGTTGGTCCATGCTCTTTAAACCACCCTAGTTTAGGAAAAAGTTAGATTAATGGGTTTTCACATCTCCTGATTGTGATAACATGTTCACTAGGTGATGACACAACTTTTTGGGTGATCAAACCCTTCTTGAATGTTAAACTTTTCATAAACCACCTTCATGAATTTGATGATTAAGCTAACACAACCAGTTTTTTGAGTCAGTATCCATCTCAAGGAACCCCATGGACCTTGGGATACCTTTTTATTTGATATTTCCTATATTAAATAGGTAATAGGGGCTGGTTCCTCTAAATGGACCCTTAGATTATAGGAAGTCCCAATGTATATCCATGAGTTATATCCCATACCATGTAGTACATTATAGGCTCCCTCTATTGCTAATGGTGGACATGTACCCACTCTTTACCACCTCCAGTTAACTCATATATTCCTTGACCATGATTTACAATCCGAAAAACCAAACAGTGCAAGAGTATTCGAAATCCTTGATGTTATATCACTATGTATTGTACCCTCTCTGAAATCATTAATGTGACACTCAATTATTGAACATTTTTATGAAAAACACCACATAACTCTAAATGACATTGTGTAGGGGATGGGCCTCTAAAACTAAAGATCATCATACCCAGGGTTCTAGAAAGGATCCTTGATAGTTATTTTATCTATACCTCATTTCATTATCTAGACATTTTAGTCTTTTCAAATATTCCATAGACCTTGGAAAATAGTAGGAATCCCATTTACATAACCATGCAAGTAATCCTTATGGGTCCATGCATAAGGTCTTGTAACCTACCATCAATAGGAATCCCCTATTTGCATGTAAGTAACTATGAACCTCATGATCCCCTGTAACACTGTAAAAAACTCAACACTTTATGGTGTTTTGGTTCATCCCTTATATGTCCACCACATTCCATATCCATTGGTTCAAAATCCTAGACATGTGATTTTCACAAACCATATTACATCTATCCCAATGGATTTGGATCCCATAATATTTATACCAACTACCAATACCATCTCCACAATATCTTTCATGGAACTTTGAAAAGAGTGGAGACACCTTTACATGATCATTTTTGTAATCTCTATGGTCTATGCATAAGGGATTTTGACCTACCAAATATAAGAATCTTCTAATTACGAGAAAGTAACTCTAATCCTTTTGATCCATAGTAGAGAAATGGATGAAATTATGACTTAATGGTGTTATGGGTTATCATTAGTATTTCTTCCCCATTTAAATATGCATCGATCAAGAAATGGAAGCATGAATTCAAACTGCATGTCATCTCAAAGATCAATCTAGAAAACTCTAAACTACCCAAAGCAGATGGTCAGAGCTAGAAAAGCAGAAACTACCATCAATAGAAGGTCCAAACTAGAAGTATTTAAACAACACAATAAATAAATTACATGATAAAACACTCTAAAATACATTCAACATAAGGTCCAATCTAAATGAATCTAAACATTTAGCTGATAAAATTATGAGTTAAAAGACTTCAAACTACCTGTTGTAGAATGTTTGTGGTATAAGACTATAAACTACCAGTAGTAGAAGGTCCAATATCGAATACATTAATCTATAGACAATAATAGTCTAGTATGAAAGACCTTAAAAATACTAACTAAAAGAGACACAATGCACACTAGGCTAAAATCCTAGAAAGGGAACCAGAGAAAAAACTCAAGTCTTTTCTCATAGGAAATGCAATTTTTGTGATCTAGGTAATATTGAGAACTTATAAAATGGAAGAGGAAAAGTATGTATTCAGTCTAAAACCCATGAAAGGGTATCCTGATAAAAATCCAATTCCACACCCACTAAACATTACCTATATGAATCTTAAAATAACATTGTGTAATGAAACAAATATGTTACAAATATTATGGGAGAATATTATCTATCACTAGAAAAAATCAACCTATGGTCACAAGGTCCATTGATCTATGAAAACTTTAGATTGAATCTCTATTACTCCAGACCCCCTTGAGGGAACCTTGTACTCTCATTACTTAGAACTATATGAGACCTAGTCCATCATGTAGGACCTCAAACTTATCAGGGTGGTCTACATTGTGTGGCTTAAAATGTGTCATAACATTCGGATTCATGAAACTTCTTTACCAAACATGGCTATCTACATGATATTTTATCACAAAACAATAAAATTCCCCTTTCTACATATGATCTATATCTATGTAAGGATATTAATCATAGAGTTCTTAATTCATGAACCTATGTTTTATATGCATTAACTTGATCAAAAAAAGAGTTTATATCAAAACTATGTTTGACTTTATTCATATTCCCTTAGGATACCAAGTAATGTTCATGCCTCTTATCATCGATCCATCTTCATTTTAATTTCCATAGAACCCCTATTCCATCATGAAATTTAAACAAATTACATTTTTTTTGGGTATCCGTTCCCCAATACTAGGCTACTTTCAATATCATATTCTCCCAAGAACCCATGGTTATGATTATTATATCAATAACACCTAAAACAACTCCATCAACACACCTTAGACAAATCCTCTCATAGAGATCAAATATAAAATCCCATCAGATGTTCAAATATAAATAAAAGTGATCTAAATTTACCACAGAATTAGATTCTTTTCTTCTCAAACGAATCTCATATAGAGGGATTTATATGCTCTTAGAAATGCGAACCATATATATTTGTATTAATGATCTGAGAAGTGTAAATCTGATGCAAATATGGTTCATGTTCTTTGTAAGAAGGACATAGAGGTGTCAATCATGAATAATAATGTTTGGCAATTAGCTTTAATTTATAAGGGAATATAATTATTTTCCTTATTATATAAATTTTATGTATAATATTTTCTATCTTTTATGGGTGTCCTTACCCAAAAAAATGGATATTCCAGAAAACAATCTAGACAACTCAACCAAGGGAACATTTAAGAGTCACCTCAACCATGCCCTGGGAGCCATCCGACCATCTGGCTGAGTGGTAAGTGTGTGGGTGACCATAGGTCATGTGGTGATTTCATGAGATGTGTGCAGGTTCTCTTAGGTGGGTCACAAATTGGGAGGGCATGAATGATGGGGGTGTGACTGTGTGTATCGCAGATGCCAACCACACATCCGGATCGAGCTGAGGATGGAACACTCAACCTTATTAAGAGGATACAGATAGTGCGCTACATCACAGTGGGATAGTAACTTGACATGAAACTATTCCTCTATAAAAAAACATACATAAACAATGTAAGTTGTCTGATTAATGAATTCCACACCATCAGATCACTCTCTCGAGTTATATTAAACCTTCCACTCACCGAACACACTCTAGACGAAACTTGTTTGATATAGCAAGCCACCCAATTCTCACATGACTCCCCGTAAGATGACCATTATGTTAGAAACCTCTGAAAATCATACAATAACAAAGGAGACATGATTTCCAACCCAAATCCATGTATCCAATTCAATGTTTTCATGAATTTTACTCTTTTAAAAAACTAGATATGTCACATGAATATTTCCATGTGAATTGCATAAATCCACCAGAAGAGTTTGTAAATATCATGTGATAAAGGGGTGATTCCCATTCAAACTTATTTTTTTTTATCACCATCGTTTCATAAAAATGAATGTGAATCCCTATTATGAGAGCCTCTAGTTTATGTATCATATAATGTTACACCACCTAAAAACTATTCATGTTGAGGCATGGTCACATGAATCCAATCATGCGAAGATCCACTACCTTAATACCATGGATGTTGTGGAATGAATTCATGACTCCAATCATGTGAATCCTACCACATAACTATCACATGAATATACAAAGATAAAATAGAGGCCACAGATAGTCGATTTCAAGTAGGACATTACATGAATCTATATTATTATTGCATGATATAGATCATATAAAACTCTACACCACTTTAATCCGGTGAATGTGGTGTCTTCTATATGAAAAACAATGGGAACCTTGACCAAATTTTTTTATATAAATACCTACCTCACATAATAAATCCCACACATGTGAGGGGGGAAGTGGAAGAGGGAAAAAAGAGGTAGAATCATAAAAGGGAAATAGAGTGGAAAATCAGGCCACAACCTTTAGAGTAATTATCTAGGTAATCATGAGACTCTATACGAGTTTCATCATGAGATTTCCTCTTAGGATTCACCTAGGTTCATGTGACCACATGATACTATGAACATCATGCAGGATCCTTGTAACACAAATCACTCATATGAACTTTCGTATGCATGGACATTTTCATATGGACACCTCTTTACATGTGTATAAACATGAAATCAAGTACTCTCCTTTTCCATGTAGACCATAGAAAGTGTTCCCTCGAAAATAACCCTTAACCATGCACCCTTATTTGTGAATCTGATATTGAGTTCTAATAGATGTTTTCCAAGCCCTTCACATGATCACATAGAGATATTTTGAAATCATGATGATCATGTGATTCTCTTATACATTCCTCTATTATATGGTTAACATATAAGGATCATACGTGCACCTCTTTTCCATGCCAAAATAACCAGAAGATCCTTTTGTCTTACGATGCGTATATTCGGAAACATAGTACAATCCATTTGATATGAAAGACTTTTATATTGATATCCATATAAATATACCCTTTCCATACTAATAAAACACCATGGAACTATGCACCATATTCCATGTACCCCACTTTTCTATGTAGTATACACCCTCATCCAAGCATACGAATCCGATAGATAGCCCCCTGTGTTTTTTTGTAGATCCCCTTGCAAGACCCCATTGTGGTTATTAGAATACCTAAAGAATTAAACATTACATGATGCTATCTTGTGAGAACCCCTTGATATGTATGCGGATTTGAAATACCTTTGAACCCATGGAAATACCCACGTTGTGTCCGGAAGATCCTCAGATGTGTCCTCTTGGCATAAATATTTTATCTATACACTCTTCCCTCCATTCAAGTTATTATCTATGAAGACTTAAGTATAATGCATTTGGATAGGATAATTGAACCCTTGTACATTCAATATTTATCAGGTGTGTGAAAATTTACATTTTCATGAGACCCCGTTTCAAGACTCTCTTAATGCCACATGATTACATGACTCATTGGTTGCATAATGCCCTCACAAATTCTATAGATGTCTTAATGTTTTCATGCAACATATCATTGTCATGCAAACAATTTCAGGAATTATCCCATTTAAATTCCATTGTATTCATGTTAAATACAATGAAAAATAAATATTGATCATGTGATGACATCCCAGAAAATATATGTTGATCATAAAAAGAAATTTTGGACATGTCTACTCTAATGATGTTAAGACATCACAGACAAGTCACTTTGATTATGTGAAGGAATCCTGTACAAGTAAGTCAATCATGAAAAAGATCATGGAACTATATTCTTTGATCATTTGAAGATCTCATTGACATGTCACTTTGATAATGCATATACATCATGGATAAGTCAGTTGATCATGTGAATGAATATGCTCATGTCATCTTTGATAATGAAAAAAATCTTGGACATATCAAGAAGACACAATATGACATATTTTCCAAGTCAAACTGATACCCTAAACATATTGGGAGGAAAATAAAAACATGTCAGGTAGACACCGTTGGAAATTTTTTTATGTGAAGATGAAAACATAAACATGTCAGGAAAATGATCAAGTCATGTCTGGAAGACAATAAAGACATGTCATGAAGTCATGCTAACTTGGTTCATTAGACACACTTTGTCTCACACTATGTGAACCCTTGTCCATGAACCATTGGGTGAAGACCCCCTTTATTAGGTGAGTTTCTCCAATGGGTTATGTTTACATAGTCCTAAGACCCTATTTCATATCGTTCTCCAAGACGGTCAATCCATATCGTTCCAAGAATATCCTCTAGACCTTTCACAGTCTACGTCTCTATTTATCAATTTGAATATAGAGTCTTAATATGTTACTTGGAAATCCATATTTTTATAAGTACTTGATATACCTAATCTTCAAGGATAACAATATTGTCTCTAAGAGTGATCACCCACCCCAACACATCAATATGTTAAGGGTTAAATGAACTATGAGGACTGTGATTCATGTTATATGTGGGGTATGTAGGATGCCTTCCTAAGGCTTGAGTTCCAATGGGAATCCACCCAGGTACAATCACCTCAAGTTCATAAACCTAAATGAAAACAATAATTTCTTGGAGTGTAATCACCCACCCCAACCCATCATCGAGTTAGGGGTAATGAACTACAAGTACTCCGATTCCTTCTATAAATAGTATATGTAGGATGCCTTCCAAAGGAACAAACATTACTGGGAATCCACCCATGTGTAAATACCTTCATATCCCAAATATTCTTTTCTCATCATACTTAATTTTCCCATAATTCTACTATCCTTAATTTTCCATCAATGTATGAGAAGTGGGCTTACAAATGGACATCCTTTTAAGTGCAAGCCTTGAACAAGACCTCAAATGCCTCAAATCCATCAGTAAGTTAGGGTCAAATTGAACTATGTGGAATATTATTCCTTTCATAAACAAGATATTTATGGTTACCTTTTAAGGATATAGCTTTATACCATATTTTTCATGAGGCAATTCACTATAGCTCTTGAAGGTATATTTTAATGTGTAAGCCTCACACAAATATTATATCATATAACATGTTCAATTTTACACTACCTCTTATTTCTCACACTGAGCATGAATCATGTGGTCTTAGAAACATGATATGATTGTATGAAAAACATGATGAGGATTACACCAATGTTATCCCTTTATTGGGATGTATGTATCATTATATCTCATCTTCACTCAAATGGTCATATTCCCAATGTGGAATTTATTGGGCATCCTTATATTCATAAGTAATGATCAATTGATCTTTCATCATATATCTTACAATAAAGGTGCATGTAATAAAACTATTATGACTCTAATTCCTACTATATGTAGGATATGTAGGAATCCTCCTTGATGTTTGTGCCCCATATTTATGTCGTTAAATTATGATGATAAACTGCATGGTATAGTCCCCTCATAAAGCCATAAACTCTGTCGAATAAACTACATGGGTTTTGATTCATACTCTTACAGGATATGTAGGATGCCTTGTATAGGTTCAACCCTATATCCTAGACACAAACTATCTCCCTCAAGGAAAATAATCTCTAGACAACCTAAATAATGAAATAAACTAAATCATCATAAATGAATAAGATAATGACGAAGAACTTGTGGAAAACGTAGTTGTTCCCATGAATAGATGGTCTTAATAAAATAATCAAAATAGTGGTGACTAGTCATGTATTTAGATCTTGGAAGGATTTCGTGATCATATATTAAATCTATAAGAGAGTTCCAAAATAAGAAATAATTCCCCACAAAAGGGTGCGATAATCCGAACCTTTCCTCCTCCCGACAAAGGTGATATCCCAAGAGTAATTGGGTATGAAACCCTAAATGACTACCTACCTATGGAAAGTAGGTCTATACCCAGTTATGTATGTGGAACCATTGAGAGTTTCCATTGAAGAGAAATATGGTAAAATTGATGCAGATGATTGTAAAACTACCCTCAATCACCCACTACAGAGCATCGATGCCAAAATATTATAGATTTGTTGGGAAATATACAGATACAGTATATATATATAAATAAATTACTATATATATACTTATATACATGGTGATATGTATTAAGAGACATTATATGTTCATACTAAGTAGGTATTGTTGGTTGGGAGTCCTTGAGAAACCTGAGATCAACCTGATTACATTACTTATTAACTACTTATTCATTATACCTGCATAAAGTTTTTTATACTCATGGGATATATTAAATTCGAAACCATTTGTGGTGACCAACAGATTTTATCTAACACCCTATTTGGGATTTCGTTTGGTACCTGAACATACCTCTTGGTTGGTCAACTCAAATCATGTATTTTTCTATATACTGGTTTCATTTTAGACTAGAAATGGACAAGGGAGCTTGAGATTAGCTAACAAGAATGTAATTATATTTCCATTAATAGATTGAGACACTATTTATTTATTTATTTTAATTTATCAGTCTATCCCTACTTATCATATTTACAACTATATTTCCACTACTTTTACATTGTAGCTTTTCCATGCATTATCATTAATTCATTTATTATTTATTTTTAGTCATTATATTACATTTCCTTTATTAGTTATTTCTTCCTCTATATTTATTACTGATCCATATGGTATACTCTCCCTACCATACCACATTTATACCATTGATTATAGTCAACAACCTCTGACATATAGTGAGGTGAGCTTCACGCCACATAGCTAACTAGATCGAGGCACCTTTTTAGTGGATCTTTGGAATCATCATTATAAATGGTATCATAGATATTTTCCTTTTTCATACTATTTAGGGATGATATATAAGAGACTAGAAATGTGTCAACACTTGGTAAATTTCAAGTGTATGGGTTTGGATAACCCACACAAGGGAGAATGATCTTGTTTCTAGGGATGGGAATGTTATTTATAACAATATTAATTATAATAGATTTTTATTTTACATTTGGTTAATGATGTAAATTATTCTACTTAACTATTTATGATATTTACCTCTTGTCATGTTATGTAAAGGTACAAGGTTTGTTCATGTAACTTCCCTAACCTGAAATCCACTAAATGGGTGGCTCATGCCAGGCCACCAGATGACCTAAAGTGTGCATCCCTATATAGAAAAGGTTGCTAACTAAAAATGAGGGTCTAAATGATCACGTGGGGATATTATACCCTATTTACCATAGTAGTCCAAATAACATAACATAATAAATAAAGGGTAAAATAAGAAATAAATCCAAACATGTATTGCAAACCATTTCCCAAATAGGGTAGAAACCACAATAAAACAAAAAACATGTCATATCATGATAACAATGCCAAAAGTGAAGAAACCCCAAAATAAATACTAATGTAAGCATCCCCAAAATAGGTACCAATATCATGTCCTCATCCTAATCCATTAAAACCCCAATCCCAACTCAACTACCTAGTATAGGGCCTTTCCCCTATCTAGACCTATAACAATGAAATCTTACCAGGTACCCAATGGAGGCTTGAGTAGGGTGTGAAACAACTCAGTAGACCACCACCAAAGGTGTCTAAAAAACATCTAGTATAAACATATAGTGAATGAATTCTTGAAATAAATGAAAATATAATAAATAATTACCTATAGTCCATTAGTTAAAAATATTATCTCGAACCATTTTCATATTTCATTCCATTTTCGTCAAATATTTTATTGGTTATGCATTTACATCATTTACACAATGGCCTAGGTTTTTCCATTACCTTGCATAATAGAGAATGTAAAGTTCCCTATCTCTCTAGGGATAAACATTTTATAAACAATAAATAACATTTATCTTAGGTTTTCAGTCTAAGTAGTTTAATTCAATGCAATCGTTAGGGGCCTAGAGCATCAGTCTAACTCCCTATACTGTGCATTCTAAGGGGTGGGTTTAGAGTGTTTGTCCAACCAAACTCATTGTAGGATCCTTAGTATTTTATACCCCACCACAATTCCATGTTTATATGATTATTCATATATTTATCACATCTACCATATCACAATCCATTACAAAAATCAATACAGATAACATTCAAATTTCAAATTTAATTTAGTATATAAATCATTTTTATGCATCAAACCATTAACACTTTTAAAATTCCCCATTCATAGAACATTTAACAAACTCATCAATTACCATGCATTAAACTTTTTAATAAATTCATCATTTCATGTTTCTTAATTCATTTACACATTCCCATTAAAATTTCATAATCCTTTTGACAAATTCACATTAATCCATTTAATCCTTCTTCAAATTATACTAAGAAATACCTTAAGAAAATATAAAGACTAGAAATAACCCACACTTATTTATATTTATAAATAATTCTAGATTATAGTTATTTATCATGGAATATATTTCAAAACAATTCAACTCTATACTTGATATCATCATTTACCATGTTTGAGAATATTTTCAGATCCCATAGGTAGACCTAAACTGGTCAAATAGACCTCAATGCATCCCATGGGGATCATGAGGGATTAAATTTACCACTTTGACCAACCATTTTACCAAAAATCAATAAATTAATTAATCAAAAAATAATTTAAAACCAATAACTTAACCACACAAGCACATGACATCAAAAAACCATCGGATATAACTTATAGAAGACCTACCTAAAAT
Organism: Viscum album; assembly: GCA_963277665.1. Lineage (NCBI taxonomy): Eukaryota > Viridiplantae > Streptophyta > Magnoliopsida > Santalales > Viscaceae > Viscum > Viscum album. The sequence goes on from OY728145.1 coordinate 1,989,786,645, forward strand.
CCGAATATGAACACACTCTTAACCATAGCCTTAGATCTGGATTCAATCGCCCTTTGAATCCCCACCCAAATATCCAATGGAAAAGATTGTTTTAGGTATTAAAAAGATGAATAAAAAACTACAACACCTATTCCGAAAAATAGAAGCAAGAGGAGCATTAGACATACCCAGAGATTCGATCTACACCCAACAAATCTCTAAATAGACTCTATTCGAAAGAGATTAACTCTTGAAAATATTGGGAGATTTTGGTTCATCTTTGGGGATTAAATAGAAAGAAATGTGAATAATATTGGGTGAGGAAATTAAAATATTTAGGGGTTTTTTGGTAATTTTTTACTTTTTAATGGGGTTCACAGTTTGGCCGTAAAGTTTTCCAAAATGTTCACAAACTGTGTGTTTGCCTCTATCCAAGAGGGGTAAATTCGCATAGTTTTCTAAGGAGGCTTAAAAATTTTGAAAAATGGTGTGCCAACTATCCAGAAAGTCTCTATCCAAGGAAGGTTTTTCTATCCCCCTCACATGGGTTTTATTAACTTTTCACCCCCATCTTCCTCGCACGATTTGGGCACAAAATTATAACTAATCGGGAACTAACTGTGAAACATGCACTAGATTGCCAAATTCCTTTTTCTATCATATCTCAAACCCACAAAACTCTCATAAACCTCCTTATACATCTGTTAAATATTACATTAACAAAAATTAATAGATTTAATATAAAAATTACACAAGTACATACCTCCATGAATTCTAGGATCAAATAGTTAATGTACCATGATAGGAACAGAAATATTCACATTCCATGCATATTCCATGCCATGTAGGTTTCATTTCTTCATTTCCTGACACATGATAGATGTTCCTTATCTGATTTATTAACACGATTACCTGTATAATATGTTTATGTGGTTTTTATTTATGTTCCTCTATTATTTTATAATGTTACAGCTTGTCTTACTATAATTATGATATATTATTGGTTATTAATGTTTTTTGCATCAACCTAAATGGATTTTTCCCATATATCTTGATAGAGGAACTATAAGAAACCATTATTGAAATGTTTAACCCATGGTACATTGGTTTTATTGGCTATAACATTAATGGTTACAATTAAATAGGGTACAAATACAATTTATAAAGAGTGTGGGCCATTATAAGTTGGAAATAGTGACATATATAATCAAAACATATTGAATGGATTTGTCATATTCTTGGATGGAAGGTAAAAAACATATTTTAGTAACAATAATACTCATTTGTAACTTATAAATGATAATTACATTATAAATTGAGAATGGTAATTCATTTAACTAAACCATGATATATGTTGAATTATAATTCTTATAGAAAATTGTTTCCTTTAAATGAATGTGTACTTTTTAAAAAAATATAAAATCTTGTGCGTCTATAATTTATGAATAATGACCCATATGAATAAATTCATTAATACACAACTAGACCCTAGTAGGTCATCTAGGGAATGTTTCTAATGAGATAAACCCATTGAGGGCGTGTTAAATCTTCTTAATTTAATTTTTATCAGTTACACTTAAATGAACATAGGTTGGAAAGAAGAGACCCTAGCATGTGGCCTTTATATTTTATGCTTTAGTTATTGAATTCATTGGAAGTGTATTCATGCTATATTGGATGAATATTTAAGGTTCCATCAACCACTTATATGGGTGATGTATAAATGTATGGTAACATCTTACTAAACTGGTCCCCTTTACTGTATAAAGATATTTTATCTTCTTATGAGTTTTATTATTATGAGGATTTCATTAACTAAAATTAAAATTACATCCTAAAGGGTGTTTTCCTCTATAACATCAAATTGAAGTTTTATTTAAGTTAGATTATTGCAATATTTTAAGGGTTAAATACAGAATGATTTCTATGGTTAAAAAGAAAATTATAATATAATTTTCCTCTTATGCAACAAGAAGTCAGCTAAATATAGTGTTTTGTATAGAATTATTTTATGATTAGTACTTGATACCCTTTATATATTATCTTCTTTGAATGCTTTTAAAAAATGAGCACCATATAAGTTCCCCAAACCTAAAATCTTAATGTATTATTCTCAGCTTTAATCCTTGAGTAAATAATACCTTTAAATGTTTCCTGGAATGGGAATGTAGAAGTTTCTTATAGGCCTATATTGACATTTTCATTTATAATGATCTTATAGGATGAGCTAGTAAAAATATAGAACTTTTTTAGGATGACCTATTTATAATATTAATGATCAAAATTTCATTAAAGGTCTAACCCAATGTAGGTGGAACCCTAAAAAATAAAAAAATTTATTAAAATTTTATGAGAAGTTTAATATATAAGGTGTTATTTGGGTGACATTTTTCAGATTAGGACTCTTAGTATGAAAAAACACACTCGGGTAGATATGTGTTCATTTTTTAATATAATCTATGTTAAGGTAATGAGAATCGTGTAATTATAAAGTTCGGTGGGTTGGTTATTCCTCAGGAATGGTCTGCCAATTTATGAGTCATGTGACCCGTGTTTATTTTTGGTGAAGTATGACTAAAGATTCATCAACCTGTTAATAGTATTGTGTATTATATGAATCTGGGTTGATTCAGGTGCACACTATTTCACTCTAGGAATGCATAGTTCATATTGTGCTATTTTGATATCATTTTAGAACACAATGTTAAATGCAGTGTTTATCTAGTTCATAAATGAGTTGTTAAATTACAAATAGTTTGATTGAAAAGGTTGAAAATCCCATAAGCTTTGTTGTTTCATGATTTCCTGTAAAATTTTTGATTATATGATGGTTATGTTATAGGGAAATCATTGGATCAGAGTGACTTGAGCAATAGAGAAATTGAGTTATACCACTACTAGGTAATGATAATGGATAAACGAGAGGGTGTTGTAACACTGCTGATCAGATTTTGTTTTGGATTTTAATCATAATCTAGTTCAATATTAAGAATATGATTTCTCATTTCTATTCATCGGAAATTTTTATAAGAATATAGACCATATACGTTTCTCATGTTCAATGGTGGGTGTGTGTGTTATGGGATGAGTTCCCATTTTCATGAAAATGACACCTAGAAAACTTTTATAGTGGGAAGAGTCATGCCAGTTGTTAGAAGCTTGTTCATCCTAGTAGTGGAAGCACAACCATAATGGGAAAATTTAATTTTCTTATAGAAGTTAGTGAATTAGTAAATTCATGATTTCAAGACATAGTCATAGAGATTAGTTTTAAAAACTTTGGATTGGGTTTAAACAGAGTTTGGATGACAGATTTAGACATGGGTGGAATAATAAATCCAATATTTTGATGGATTTATTGTGCATATATTCTTTTAAAGCAACAGAATGGGAAGGTGTTTCGTTGAGTTCCCAACCATTGAAGAATGTTGAGAGTTGTTATGAAACTTTTATTGTTTTTTTGAATGATCATATATACCTTATGATTGAAGGTGAAGTGATTAAACCATTAAATACATCATTAAATAGTAAGTATAAGTTTTTTAGGTTATTCTAGAGTGGATTGACTGATAATGTGAAAATTAAATATTGATAGAGGAATGGTTTCATCAAATGTGCATCGCATTATGTATGAAATAAATGTTAAGATATTGACCCATAAAACTAGTCCAGAATAGGTATGATCATAGTTTTATGGTTCCTTGAGGTGGTTTTCCCATAGTTGAACCCAGTCACATAACATTCGGTGACATAGCGCTAGGGGTTATTTCAAGGAAATCATGGAATATTTTTATGTATTTTGACTCGATTGAGCTACACACTTATCGATGGTAATAATAGATAACATCTTAGTTTACTTTTGGTTTAGAGTCTATCATGTACCCTATCTTGAACTCATATTGAGTATGCTCGAACAACATCATATATAGAGTAGTCTAATTAAATGAATTTATTTTATTATTGATGGACCCCATGTGAGAATATTCTCTCTGGGACTAGTAATTGAATGGTCATTTTAGTTTTTATATCCTTGATAAAATGAACCAAATACTAATGGAAATATAAAAAATTATTGGGAATTTACTGGATTTTTATGCTTGAACTTGGTCATGGACCAACATCCCTATATAGGTATGATTTTCCTGAGTGATGCTTGGGTTCTCAAGTAGGAATACCTTTGAAAAACACAATAACAACATTTAATTAATTGTTTTGACTTAAAATTGAGATACCAACTTGGGGACTGGTTAATGGTTATTCTATGTTTTGATCTTTGATACATACCAATGTTTCACTTATAAACTCTAGAATATGGACTTCCTTGGTTTAGTTCCTTAGACTCCATTAGTTGATACTGAGGTTACCCCAGACTTTTGGTTAGGATTATTATATAGTTATCTTATGATGATAGATGGATGTTGGATTGAGAATGTGATTGTTCTTGTGTTATATCATGAAAATATTTTTGAAGAAAGAATCCTTTCCGCCATTATATTCAAATAGAAGTCAAGGATGAGCTATGATGAGTGTTCTTAATGGTGGAAGTATCATAGCTTTGTTTTGGAAATTTAAATCTTAGAACTATGGTAAAAATAATCATAGGATAGTTATATATGATGATGTGATTGTTTCTTGGATAACATTTATTCAATTAAACTCTGACTTAGAGTTTTTTTGGTAGTTATGGGAATTGGTTTGAGTTTTAACAGCTTAAGTAACACATGTTTAATGTAGCACTTATTGGTGCATTGGGAGTGGGAAATGAAATGTGGAAGTATATTTATAAATTAATAACACAAGTAGTTCAAGTGATTTTAATATTTTCACTAAGTCTTCGTGGGGATGATAAGTTCCATGGTGGGACGATTTTAAGATCCCATGTTTTTGAACTAGGGAAAATTATCCAAAGGTTTTCTTAACTTTTCATTTGGTGGATGGGATTAATCCTAATCTAAGACATGGAAGATAAATTTGATCATTGTAAAATGCAAATTTGATTTTTAAAGATGGATCTTGAGGCTGGAAAAATGAATTAGGTGTTCGGGTTAGCTTTTAGAGCCTCAGGCTCTAAAAACCCAAATTTTAGAAAGAAAATTGAAATTGCATTATTTGAACATGATTAGTGAAAACAATTCACCCCGACTATTTAGACCTGTAAGGGTAGTTAGATGGTGTGTCAAACCTTGTAATCAAGTCATCAAGACCATGTAGATGGCCTGTATAAATTTTCATTGGTGGGTTCATGGACTACATAAAGTTTGACAAATAGTATGCTTATACATGTAAGGGGTTGTCCCTTTGGATAGTGGCCCCAAAAAATTCACACACAGTTATCCAAAGCATGTGTCCAGACATTAAAAACCATTAAAATGAAAAATGACCATTCCCCCATTTGGTACTCAAAGGGGTTGGACCCCATTTTTCTCCCAATATCACTAAGAGGCCCCCAGGAGTTCTCTCTTATTCATCCCCTTTGTGGGTTCTTTACAATTATTGGTTCAATTTCATCATCGGAAGATTCTATAGAAGACTCATGGTAATTATAAGACACTGTAAGATTTATTTTTTAGTTTATATTTTCTTATAGAATACTATTTTTGATTAATATTATATGCCATATATGTAGGGAGTTTAATTATTTATGTGTTTTCTCTCGATCCAGCTCAAATGTAAGCTCAATAATAGATGAGTGATGTGTCCCAATAATGATTTATTTGGTCTCATTCATTTCCCATACGGTATAGAATGTTTATAAAATACACCATTGTTCTGCAGGGTGAATCTTTAATGAAAATCCTCATAAATGTAAAATTTACATGTAAATGCTTATTCTGAAATTCATATTTCCATTGTGCATTAAAATTCCATCATTATTGGATTTATACCATGACTCAAAACACCCCTTTGGGTGTGTAAATCATGTTCTCTAAACTTTTTTTTATTATAGGAGTTAAAACCACATTTGATGTGACTTTACTTGCTCTCCTAGAATGAGATGTGAAAAAAATTAATTGAATGATATGTGGTGCGGGTGTTACCCAATTAACGTAAAATAATTAGTTATATTACACGACAACCATCCTTTGATGATGATGAAAATAATTGAAATAGAATAAAACATTAATTAAAAGGTTAAAAACTTTTTCTATATCAATTAATATATATAATTATAGAATTGCATCACATGATAAATTAATAGTGGCATGTATTCTTGTTTGTCCTTCTTTTCTTTATAATTGAATTTAAAAATGGTAAATTCTTGGGGAATCATATCTGTTATAGCATGGGTAATTCTCATGACTTATCTTATACCTTTTTACATGCATGGTTTAAACTTATTATGAAAATTTCACATGACCCCTTATTACTCGTCACATTATTCTTGGGTTATCCTTTACAATTAAAGTTCTAATTGTGAAGTTTAAATTTAACAAGGCATGGATTATCCCATGGTCTATATCTAAATATTAAAATATATCAAGATATGATTTACACTATGCATTGAGAAATAAAAGGATTCATTGTGTGGAATTCTTGTACAACTCATAGGTTGAGCACTACTAGAAAAACAAGTATTTGCGACGGGTCATTTGCGACGGGATCCCGTCGCAAATGGCCCATCGCTGAAAACGGTGTCGCAACAACAATTATTTGCGACGGGCCCATCGCTAAAGCCTTTTTTTGTGACGGGGATTCTCCCCATCGCAAATAGTACTCCGTATATTTGTAAAAAACTTTTCAAATAGTAATTGCGACGGGCCCCGTCGCAAATACCTGTTTCGACGGGCCCACTGCAAATAGTTTTTGCGACGGGTACCGTCGCAAAAACTATTTAAAAAAAATAAAAAACTATTAATAAATTATATTAATGCATATAATAATAATACTATTTGCGATGGGCATAATATCCCGTCGTAAATACTATAAAAAAATAAATTATTAATAAATTATTTTAATTAATATAATAATAATCCAATTATAATTCAAAAATAAAAAATAATAAAATATTAATAAATGATTTTAATTAATATAATAATAGAATTATAATTCACAAATAAAAAAATAAATTATTAATAAATTATTTTAATTAATATAATAATAGTTGAATTATATTTCAAAAATAAAAAATAATAGAATATTAATAAATGATTTAATTAATATAATAATATTAGAATTATAATTCATAAATAAAAAAAATATTAATAAGTTATTTTAATTAATATAAAAATAATAGATTTATTTTACATTCAAATATTAAAATAATTCAAATATTACAAAAAAAAAATAATTAAATTATAATATTATAATATTTATATATATATATATATAAAATTTAATATTATAAAATATAAATAATATTATTATTCATATTAATATTGTTATTTCAAAATATAATATTATTAATATTTTATAATGAGACAGAAACTTCAAATAGAAAAAAAATCATATTTTGATTTTACAAATTTTATAACATAAAAACAAACTCTAATCTGAAAGAGGGGGGGAGGGGGGATCTGCAGATGGTGGTGGAAGAAACTCCATCCCTAAAGGATGTGTGAGTCGGCGCATGTACTCCATCTGCTCCTGATGCTGCTACTGCCACCGACTCGTCTGCTCCTCGTACAGTTGCTGCTGGCGTCGACGCTCCTCCTCATGCTGCTAACGCATCTGCTCCTGCTCCTGTCGGAGACTCTCTATCAGTGCAGTCTGAGATCGCAACTGATCCTGATACTGTGTAGCAGAAGAAGATGCACGAGCTCCTCTCGAGCTGGACGCCGACATCACAGCACTTCCATAATAATCTCTGGGAGTCAGTCGAGAGCTGATACCAACTACCCGGCCCTTCTCGAAGGCATACTGGGTGGCCTGCATCCATGCCGCCTCATCAAACTGACGGCCAGTGGTCTGATCTGATGACTCGGCCTGACTCTCAGGCTGGGTCTGTGACGCTACGGCCTCATATGACTCCTGTAGTTGCAATTTAAAATTAAAATTTTGAATATATTATATGAAGTTAATTTTTAAACATGAAAACAAATAATATTGACCACGATGTGATGCTGACGATCACCTTTGAGCTCCCTAGTAGCAGGATCACTATACATCCTCTGATATACGTCGTACTCTGTAATATCGGGGTGCTCGACAGCCTATAAGAATAAAAAATAAACTGTTAATATTTATAGTTATATAACATATTTATAAATAATGTACGTACCAGATGTTGTCTATGAGTACTGAAATAATGACACCCATCATGATGAGTCACCTCTTGTCTCCCCCGATTCTGCCTCCCCACCGTTGATCTCCTCTGAAAGGCACCACTCAACCAGTGCGCACATAATCCATCCCATACATGGGATGAAATGTACTCTGGTCGGTGTGCTCTACATGACTCATCAAAATCTGACACTCCTACTTTCTTCATTGCAGCTTTTCTTAAATTGTGAAAGAACTGACGAAAGCGATCACGCATGGCCACCTCCCTTGCCTCGTGGATGGCGTCATGCATGGTATTCTCAATAGGATACCATAAACCCTACAAATAAATCAAAATATCAAGTTAGAAATGAAATAATTTTCAAAATAAAAATTATTTATTTACGTACGTACCAACCAATGGCCGAACATGGCCTGCTGCACATCAATGGGAATCTGCTCCCATGTGGTCCACGGCTGAGAGAAATAGTTGCGCAAAATAGCGCTGCCCTGTCCGACTGCTATATGCGGAAAACTGTAAAAATAATAAACATTTATTATGTGAATAGATTAATGAAATCTTAGTCAAATCCACAGGTTATCACACATGTTATCACACCTCCGTGTGCATGGATCAAACCCAAGACGTAGACGTCGCTCGGGGACGGGGTCATGAATCATCAATCGTGGAAGACCGTGCCCCATCCACGTACTCCCTGGAGCGCCTGCAGGCTTAGGGTCATCTACCAGCAACTCATCTACATCGAAAGGCAGGTCAGCATCCGCCAACTCACGAAATGTGTCGTCGTCCATCTGAAACAGAAAATGTTAATGTTGTTAGCAAATAATTGATAATTACAATTATATATACATATATATATATATATATATATATATTATGATTATATATAACTACCATATAATTCTATCAGTGTTCATCTTCATCACCATCTTCATATATGTCAATTTCATCTTCATATTGCTCTTCTACATCATCGATATCCATTCGAGTTCCAGTTGCTTCATCTCTTACCATTTCAAATTCATATGTGACATCATTAACATCATCGTCATCACCGACTCTTAAATATGTGGTGTCGTCATCGATACTCATGTCTCTTTGTAAAAAAGATTGATTTTGAGTACTCTCTTGAAAAACTTCAATTATTTGAACATCAGTGAAATCACATTCACTTTGACTAAACTGATTGTCTCGAATTTTGATTTTTATTACACTCCACCAATCAGTCAAGTCTCTTGATGTAGCACAGTACTTTGCGTAATAAACTTTATGTGCCTGTTGATCCAATAAGAATGGTTCATTTACTGCGAGAACACTTTTACATTTAATATCGATGATTCCATGAGTCGGATGAACACACACACCTCTCTCTGTATCCAACCACCGACATTTGAACATGGTTATGTAATGTTGTCCAAGATAACAGAGTTCAATGATTTCATCAAGTATGCCATAAAAGTCAACTTCATTTTCTCGATGATGAGATCCTCTCAAGCTAACTCCACTGTTTATTGTTTTTTTTATTCCCCATATGCATGTGTGTGAAATTGAAATCCATTCACCACATATGAATTATAAGTTTTAACAAGTTTGGAAGGTGGGTTACTCAATATACACAGTCGTTTGTCAATTTTATTTGCATGTCAAGACACCTGAATATTTTTGAAATAATTATCAATATAGTAAACTATACATTGAATGAGTTTCTAAAAGATAAAGAATTTATGTGACTAGTTTTTGAAACCACTGAGAGAAATTTTTCTGTCGGTGTTCTTCGAGAGAAGCTGCTGTAATTTGTGAAATTTGTTTTTTGATATGATTATCATACAACCTATAAAAAACAAAGTTATTTACTGTAATATAAATGATAGAATAAGTGATATAAACACTTACAGTAAAATTGATGTCATCTCTTTACAGTTGAGCAGAACATACATATGAGCTATGTGATGTTCATCATCCGAAATCCAGCGTTCATAAACTCCACCAAAACCAAGCTCTGGCTGATTGAAAACAGATAATTGATTGTCGATTTCATCAATATTCCTCTCGTTTCATCTCATTCGGTTGTGTTTTGAAGGATACTCAGATTCAAAATAATGGGAGCAGAAAAAAGATATTTCCTCTTGAAAATAAGCTTCTGCAGTAGATCCTTCAACAGATGCTTTATTACGTACTTTTCTTTTCAATTTTTTCATGCATCTTTCAAATGGGTACATCCATCGAAACTGTACTGGACCTCCACATTTGGATTCATATGGAAAATGTAACATCAAATGTTCCATTGAGTCGAAGAAAGACGGTGGAAATATTCTTTCCAATTTACATATAATTACATCAACATCTTCTTCAAGTTTTCATAGAGCATCATAATCTGCTGTAGCCACACAAATTTCCCGAAAAAATGAGACATGTCTGTTATGGAATCCCAAATCACAGAATTCAACAGACCTCTTAATCCAATGGGTAGAAGTCTTTCCATTATAACATGACAATCACGACATTTTAATCTAGGAATATGACCATTCTTTACACATCTACCCAAATTGGAAGCACAACCATCTGGAAGTCTCAAATATGCAATCCACTGACAAAATAATAATCGGTTTTCTTTAGATAGTGTATAAGCTTCTTTTGGTTTCAGTAACCTTTCTGTTCTGACATTCTCAAACAGTTCCAGTTCTGGACGCCTACAAATTTGGGCAAGATCTAAATGTGCATTTACACTGTCTTTGCTCGTTCCTGGCATATCCAAAACTGTATGAAACAAATTAACAAAACAGTTCTTCTCAATATGCATGACATCCAACATGTGGCGGATCAACAAATCAGACCAATATGGCAAATCCCAAAATATGCTACGTTTAATCCAATTGTGTTCTTTCCCAAAACTGGAAATTTTCTGTTGGTTTATTGTGGGACCAAAAGTGATTGGAGGTAATGAAAATACAACTGATTTTAACTCCGAACCTGATAGTATTTTTGGAGGTCCATCCGTTTCAATTGTTCCTTTTCTGAAATGAGATCTGTTTCTGCGAAAAGGATGATCAACTGGAATAAATCTATGATGATAGTCAAAATAACAAGGTTTCTTTCCATGAATGAGCATAAATGCTTTGTTCTCTCCCATACAGTAAGGACATGATTTCTGACTATGTGTACTCCAGCCAGATAACATCCCATAAGTCAAGAAGTCACTAATTGTCCACATCAATGCTGCTCTTAGTATGAAATTCTGTTTTGTAGCAACATCATATATACTGACACCAGTAGTCCACAATAAACTTAATTCATCAATCAATGTTTTCAAATAAACATCAATATTTTTCTTCAAATGTCCTGGAATTAGTAAAGTCAAAAAGATATATGGCTCTTTCATCAACATCCATGGAGGTAAATTGTACGGAGTTAAAAAAACAGGCCAACATGAATATTGACTACCATAAGATCCGATCGGACTGAAACCATCAGTGGAAAGGCCTAGTCGAACATTTCAAGATTCTAAAGAAAAGGATGGATGCATTCTATCAAAATTTTTCCACGAATCACCATCAGCTGGATGAATCAAGCTTTTATCGGTTGAAATATTCACTTTATGCCATGACATCATTGTTGCTATATTCTTAGACATGAATAAACACTGAAGTGTGGATGTAAGCGGAAAATATCTCAACTGTTTTACAGGAATCAAACCAGACATCCCATGTTACCCTTCTTTATATCTCAATTTCCCACATGTGGGAAAACTATCCAACGACTCATTTTCCCCCGAATATAAAATACTGTCATTTGAACATGCATGAATCTTCTGACAAGTAAGTCCCAAATTTCGAACCAGCCTCTTACTCTCATAGTAATTTGCAGGCAAAACATTTCCTTTGGGTAAAAGTGTTTTAAGCAAAGATAATATCTGGTCAAAATAGGTGTTTGACATTCCGTTATCTGATTTGATAGCCATAAATTTTGAAACTACTTCTAATTTTCTCATCTTGCAGCCAGGATATAATGCATCCTCAGTAGACCTCAACAACTCATAAAATTCAGACAGTGCCAACTCAGGATTTGTATCTATATCAGCCGGAGTTTCTGTATCTTGAACAGATGATCCTGCAACATCATGTACTAAATCATGAAACCGGGATGGATCCGGAATCAAGTTGGTATCACCTACTCTGGAACTGCATTCACCGTGTTGATACCAAAAAACATAATCTGGTTGAAAACCAAAACACAAGAGATGTCCCCCCACTTTGTCAAACGTATAAAACATTCTCAATGCACATTTTCTACAAGGGCATTTTATTTTTCCTTCTGAAACAAATTATGGATTATATGCCGTAAATGATAAAAAAGTCTCCACACCATCTATATATACTGGATTTAAACCAGAACCATTTGGATTTCTACGTTGATTTATCCATATGCGGTCATCTAATAATGAATATTGATGACCTCATTATTCCATATTTTTCTATAAAATATAAAAGCATTACTGGTTTTGATTAATTTTGTCAGAAAAAACACTCAAGCAAGGATTGAATATGTTGAGAATAAAGCAAAACCTGTTACAAATATTGATAATTCTAATATTATATTGATTTTTTATTTTTTTAATAATACTAATATAATTTTTTCATAAATATTAATTATATAATAATAACATTATTACATTATTAGTATATTTTATTATTAATATTAAAATAATATAATTTTCTATATTATATACAATTCTCCTTTCATCTGTGTGTTTAACATTCTGTCTCCACATGTAATATTGGCATTCACTTTCACCTCTCCATTGGCGAGTAGGTTGATAATTTTGAAAAAGAATGCCAATATTACATGTGGAGACAGAAAACACACAGATGAAAAGAGAATTGTATATAATATAGAAAATTATATTATTTTAATATTAATAATAAAATATACAAATAATTTAATATGGTAATTATTCGTAATTATTGGTAATTATTCTAAATTATTGGTAATTATTCCAAATTATTGGTAAATATTCCAAATTATTGATAATTATTCATAATTCTTGGTAATTATTCCTAATTATTGGTAAATATTTGTAATTATTGGTAAATATTGGTAAATATTGGTAAATATTGGTAAATATTGGAAAATATTGGAAATTATTGGAAAATATTGGTAATTATTGGAAAATATTGGTAATTATTGGAAAATATTGGTAATTATTGCTAATTATTGGTAATTATTGCTAATTATTGGTAATTATTACTAATTATTGGTAATTATTGGTAATTTTTGGTAATTTTTGGTAATTATTGGTAATTATTGGTAATTATTACTAATTATTGGTAATTATTACTAATTATTGGTAATTATTACTAATTATTGGTAATTACTACTAATTACTCGTAATTATTACTAATTATTGATAATTATTACTAATTATTTGTAATTATTACTAATTATTACTAATTATTACTAATTATTGGTAATTATTACTAATTATTGGTAATTATTACTAATTATTGGTAATTATTACTAATTATTGTTAATTATTACTAATTATTGTTAATTATTACTAATTATTGTTAATTATGACTAATTATTGGTAATTATTGGTAATTATTGGTAATTATTACTAATTATTACTAATTATTACTAATTATTGTTAATTATTACTAATTATTGTTAATTATTACTAATTATTGGTAATTATGGGTAATTATCACTAATTGTTACTAATTATTGGTAATTATTGGTAATTATTACTAATTATTACTAATTATTGTTAATTATTGGTAATTATTACTAATTATTACTAATTATTGGTAATTATTACTAATTATTACTAATTATTGGTAATTATTACTAATTATTACTAATTAGTGGTAATTATTGGTAATTATTTCTAATTATTGCTAATTATTGGTAATTATTACTAATTATTCCTAATTATTGGTAATTATTACTAATTATTACTAATTAGTGGTAATTATTGGTAATTATTGATAATTATTACTAATTATGGGTAATTATTGGTAATTATTGGTAATTATTACTAATTATTGTTAATTATTACTAATTATGGGTAATTATTACTAATTATGGGTAATTATTACTAATTATGGGTAATTATTACTAATTATTGGTAATTATTACTAATTATTGGTAATTATTAATAATTATTGGTAATTATTACTAATTATTACTAATTATTACTAATTATTACTAATTATTACTAATTATTACTAATTATTGGTAATTATTGGTAATTATTACTAATTATTGGTAATTATTACGAATTATTACTAATTATTACGAATTATTACTAATTATTACTAATTATTGGTAATTATTACTAATTATTACTAATTATTGGTAATTATTACTAATTATTGTTAATTGTTTCTAATTATTGGTAATTATTAATGATTATTGTTAATTATTACTAATTATGGGTAAATATTACTAATTATTGGTAAATATTACTAATTATTGGTAATTATTACAAATTATTACTAATTATTACTAATTATTACTAATTATTACTAATTATTGTTAATTATTGGTAATTATTGGTAATTATTACTAATTATTGGTAATTATTACGAATTATTACTAAGTATTACTAATTATTGGTAATTATTACTAATTATTACTAATTATTGGTAATTATTACTAAATATTGTTAATTATTACTAATTATTGGTTATTATTACTAATTATTACTAATTATTACTAATTATTGCTAATTATTACAAATTATTACTAATTATTACTAATTATTGGTAATTATTACTAATTATTACTAATTATTGGTAATTATTACTAATTATTGTGAATTATTACTAATTATTGGTAATTATTACTAATTATTGTTAATTATTACTAATTATTGGTAATTATTACTAATTATTTTTAATTATTACTAATTATTGGTAATTATTACTAATTATTGGTAATTATTACTAATTATTTCCTAATTATTACTAATTATTAGTAATTATTGGTAATTATTGTTAATTATACTAATTATTACTAATTATTACTAATTATTCCTAATTATTTGTAATTATTCCTAATTATTGGTAATTATTACTAATTATTACTAATTATTGATAATTATTGGTAATTATTACGAATTATTACTAATTATTGGTAATTATTGGTAATTATTACTAATTATTGGTAATTATTGGTAATTATTGGTAATTATTACTAATTATTGGTAATTATTACTAATTATTGGTAATTATTACTAATTATTGGTAATTATTACTAATTATTTACTAATTATTACTAATTATTACTAACTATTGGTAATTATTGGTAATTATTACTAATTCTTACTAATTCTTACTAATTATTGGTAATTATTATTAATTATTACTAATTATTGGTAATTATTACTATTTATTACTAATTATTCCTAATTATTGGTATCTATTACTAATTATTAGTATTTATTCTTAATTATTTGTAATTATTACTAATTATTCCTAATTACCATTTAAATATGAACAATGAATACTAATAATTTAAATTTATTAAGTAACAAAACAATGTAAACATAATTAAATTACAACTAATTAAGAATAATTGAAACTAATAAAAACTTTAAAATAAATATTAAATTAAAATGAAAATAAATACCTTTAAAATTGATCTGAGGTTGATCTCTGATCGTTGTTGAAAACTTCAATATCAACTCCGGAAAAAAAAAATTAAACTCAAGAAACGCTAAATTCTAAAAATAGAGTTTTGAGAGAAGTAGAAGATCGATTTTGAGAATGAATGAAAAAAAACGGATGGGGGTATTTATAGGTTAGATTATTTGCGACGGGGCTAATTACGACGGGATACCCATCGCAAATACCTTAGCCCGCATTTACTACGGTCAACGGTTAAATAGTTATTTGCGACGGGACCCACCGCAAATAATAACCTGCCGACTTACTATTTGCGACGGAGGTATACCCCCGTCGCAAATAACTTTTACCACCGCCGATTATTTGCAACGGGCAGTTCCCGGGATTTGGCGCGCAAAGCGCGCCAACCCTTTTGCGACGGGGAAAGATAACCCATCGCAAATAAGTTTTCAACTGGACTATTTGCGATGGGATTTTTCCCCATCGCAAATGCCCATTTTTCCCATAGTGGAGGGATAATGAGTACGCCTTGAGTGATACTTGGATCCCTATTATAGAATTCCTTGGATGGGATCATAGGATGATTGATATTATATATACATCATGAGTGATATGTAGATTCTTAAAATGAGATCTATTGTATGGGCTTAGTGGTTAAATTATTTTTGATGTACCTTAACCAATACTGGGTTTTTGATATGTAATGCCCGGAACAGAGTCATAGGTTACAAAACGTGATATATTACATGAGAAATACTTGTAATTTTTACACAACCAAACATTGACAAACTCCTTATTTAAATGAGATTGTGTTATACGTTAGGTGACACCTGGATTTCAATGTAGATTTCCATAGATGGTTTCATAGGTCATATAATCTTATATCATGCATGATTTCTAATTAGTCTACCCTTGATTGCTTAAACGTGAATTTAATGAATCATATAGGTTATTTTATGATCACAGTTATATAGATATGCCTTGGTTTATCCTCAGGTTCTGCATGACTTAGCATTGTACATGAATTGTTTAGTTACTCCTCAAATCCTAGCAAGTTCTACATATATATATGTATGAATATATACATTATTAA
Organism: Viscum album; assembly: GCA_963277665.1. Taxonomy (NCBI): domain Eukaryota; kingdom Viridiplantae; phylum Streptophyta; class Magnoliopsida; order Santalales; family Viscaceae; genus Viscum; species Viscum album. The sequence goes on from OY728145.1 coordinate 1,989,803,563, forward strand.
ATATATATTATATATTTATATGAGCGTACCTATTTATATATATATATATAACTATATACAAGGTGATATATGTTATTATAAATTTCATCTTATACCAAAGCAGGTATGGTCGTTCAGGTGTCCTTGAGTAACTTGGGCCCAGCTTGATTACATTATTTATTCACTGCTTATTCATTTCACTTGAACAATAATTTATTTTATACTCATGGATTGTATTGAATTTGAAACCATTGTTGGTGGCCTAATAATTTTATCTCACACCCTATTCAAGTCGCACTTTAGTACCCGAACATACCTCTTTGTTACAAGACATGCACCATGGATTGTGTTGTGTATTGTATTCATTTTGGACTACTACTGTACAAGGGATCTTAGGAGTAATGACAGAGAATGTACTTGAAATTCCATTCAATGATGGAGTATTTATTTATTTTACTTTTTTAGTACATCCCTACTTATTGCATAATCTATTTTATGCACAGTAATTTTACATTGTTTCTTGTTCATGCATGATCATTTATTCATTTATAATTGATTATCAGTTATTATATTCCATTACTTTTTTTATGATTGGTTCCATTGTATTTATCACTGATCTAGGGGATATAGAATTCTGACTATACCAACTTTAGATCCTCAACACTAGTCGGAAAAATCTAGCATATGGGGAGTCACAATTGAGTCCATGTAGATAACCCACTCAGGGAACCATTTTCATGGCTCTCGGGTCATGATTTTATTGTTTAGAACAAGATAAATATCTTTATATTTTTAATGGATAGATCCTAGAGTAGATAAATAATATTAAAAAGAATTTCTATATATATTGAATTCATCAATTGAAAGTTCTTTAATTTCGACAAAATATTCAAAAAAATTCTCATTATACACCATTTAAAGGTTTAATAAGAATTTATATCACTGAATAAACTCACTTATAAGAAAATGGTCTAAAGGGATAGGTGATTGAGGTTTCAATATAATATTAAAGATATATTTATATTTTAATATATCATAAATACAACTCAAATAAATAGTAATGGGACTATCCCACTAACCTATAAATAAATTTATTTTGAAAATATAATGGAAAATTTTCTTTTCTTCTCAGTTGGTTGAATTTTTCCTTGAATATATAGGCTATCCATTTGTTATATATCCAACATGGAAATAAATCTATAAATTCTTCCTATACCTTTTAAAACAAGTTTTATTTTCAATAATTTATCTCCATATAACCCATCTGTTATTTCAGATAGTAAATATTACTTTTATAACCAACGTTGTGGTTGCTACTTCTTAACTACCTCTAAATTATTGGGATTCAATATGTTTTGAAACGTATTAACTAGTTCATTATCCTTATAAAAAAATCATATACACATATATGGATGGATTTATTCTTATAAGATCTACTAAATCCTAACCCATGATCTTATTATTCAATGTAATATAATTAATAATTTTGAATTACATATCAAAATAGATGTCTAACTAAATAATTATATTTACTTTCTCAAATTTTCCATTCTAAAAAACAACATTTCATATTTTCAAGAAGTACATTCAATTATAATATAGGTGGAAATGCAATACTAGATTCCATTAAAGAAATAATATTTATTTCAATATAACACATGTTCCTCAAAAATGTCAATAGAACCATTTTATTTTAAAACAAAAAAATTATCAATAGAGTTTTCAGGTTTAAAACATCTAAAAGAATTTTTAATATAATTTATAAATAAACAATCAACACTTGAATAAAATTCACATTTGGGAATGAAAAGATCAGTATAGAGAAAGTGTTCAAATTCACAATGTTTAAATAAATTTTCACTACATGATAAATAATAAAACATGTTTTCATATAACCAAACAATAATATTAATAGAGGAGTATGAATCTAATTCTACTTAACATATCATTGTTTCAAATAGATTAAAGAGAACCAGTTCCCCAATAAACACTAAGGAAAAATTATAATTTTTAATCATTTATAGTTATATTTTTAATATTTAAAAATTATTTTCTTAAAATAAGTGGTAAATTAATTTTTATTCTATCATCTTCTATATCAATCACATAGAAATCAGCTAGAAAATAAAGATGTTTTACCCTTATAATTCCATGTTCAATAATTTTAGTAGGTTTAATAGTTATTATATTATCCACCTAGATAAAAATTATAGATGGATTCAACCCTATAACCTATAAATTAGAGTATACCATTTGAGGGATTGTATTTATTGAAGCACATAAATCTAACATATCATTAGTGAATTAAAACTATCAACCCCACATTGTGTGTTGTATTTTTTTAAATGGATTTCAATGAATAATGATTCTTATATTAATTCCAATATATTTAATTAATAAATAACTTGGATGATAATGTATTAATTACTAATGATTGGATATTCAATAATTTTTTTTTGAAGAAGATACCAATAAGGTGTCTATTTGATTAACTGTTTTCAGATTCTATAACAAATCATTGAATTTTGGATAAACATTTTGATGAATATATCCCATGATATAATTAATATATCATCATATTATGTTGAAAAAATTTATTTTATGATTTAAGTTCCATAAAAAAATTTAATATTGAGAATTTTATATCTCTATGATAAAATGTAGTTGATACTTCCGTACAAATTTGTTGGATGAAGTCTGAAGCTAGCGAAAGATGGAAGTAACATTAATTTGCATATTTCAATAAATTAAAACAAATTTTTTTTAATTATTCATCAATTATATCTATTTAACATAATGATAATGTTTTCTAGTCTTTGACATATTTTTAAATGCAACAATATTGAAGGAGTAAGGTGATGAAATAGGTTGTAGTGGATGTGATTCATTATATTGGATTTGGTTTCCAATTCATAAATTGTATTCAAAATAAAATTTTATTTTAGGTGAAGATGTTTATATATAAATTCAGATGAAACATAATCTAGTTTGTAGTAATTTTATATCATTAAAGGATTCCATGATGTTAGAAATTGGAGAAAGATGTCTCATGCCACAAATCTTGGTTTTTCTCTATAGAAGTTGATTAAAGAAGAAGTTTTTCACCATAAAAAAGAAATACATTGGAATAGAGTTTGATATAGTTTTTTGGTGGCCATTCCTATTTCATGGACTCCACAAATTAAGGATTTTTCTATTACCAAAAGAATTTTTATCATTTCTTCCATTTATTTAGAATATTGGGGGACTCAATTCCATAATACGAGTCACCACATCATAATGTATTTCAAGTGAAGAGATTATTCTTTGGAAGTATGACCATGCCTCAAAGGATAATAGATTGTGTTTATTATTGTCTCTATATTTTTTACAAAGGTCATTCCATAAAAAATCTATCATGTCTTAAGTAGGTAGTACACACTATTGGAAAGGATTCCAATCTACAAAAATATTATGAAAATTTATTTCCATGTTTCTGGATATTGGAATACCTCTATGATTCAGTAACACATCACATTAAAATTTATTTATGTAACTAAAAAACATATGTTTTGAAATACTATTTTACACATTAAAGAGGTAATCTAATCTATGATGATAGGAAACATATAATTTTGAACAACCTTGATGACTTGGATTTACCTAAAAGGTGTGGTGATTATTTTAAGCTATAATCAATACCACTTCAAATTTGATATTGAATATTAAATGAAAGATAATCCAAGGGTAGAGTTTGAAGTTTAATTTTTAAATTTTAATTTTAATTTTAAATTTAAAATAAACTAATTTTGTGTGCTATTGTGCATAAATCTTTAACAGAGATAAGCATGCGAAGAAGGTGAGTGAATATTTATAGATATACACTAATTGAAAAAAAAATACACATAGATTATCCAAAAGAAGAGAGATATGAATCTGTAATTCTCTTGATGAAGTATTATGAGCCAAATAAATTCAAAGAGAACCCTTATATTCTATATTTTAAATTGAATTAGAATATAGATAATAAATATATCAAGTACATTCCTACTCTTCATTGAAGTCGTATATGAAAAGAAAAGTTGAGGAGAAGAAGTATGAGATGAGAGAGGTTAAGAGTAGAATATTGAGAAATTTTCTATGCATAAAATATTATTATATTATCTAAAGTGAACTAAGGAAGAATTGTGTGATCTGATACCAATGAAAATAAAACAAATACGTTAAGTATCAAATTGACGAGAGATTTAACACTATAATATTATGAATATTTTCTTGTGAGTAAAAGAATAAACAAGATCCAATGAACCTATTTTATACATTTGTGAAGAAGAAGAATAATAGAAATGAAGAGGGAAGAGAAATAAGATGCTATAAATTATATATTTTTAAAGATAGAAGAAAATTCTATAATCAGTATAAGAGAAAAAGAAGTATTTCTCATAAGAAATTAATGTAGAAATAATATTTTATACCATGAAGACAATGAAAGAAGATAATTTGAATCACTATTAATACATAAAAAAATAATTAGTTTCATGTTGTTCTGAAATAAAAATACGGTGAATAAGAGATCAATTAGTCACACCTATAGATTAAAGTGATCTAAATTGGTGTCAAGAGTCTTTATTTTTTGTTCATGTTATAATAGTTTACTGTGTGGGATACATTGGATTGCTGGATATAACAAAATGAGTAGTTCAAGATGCATAAGAATATACGATTATGTGACTATAGTGTAAATCCTAGATTATGATTCTCGTGAATTGTGGGATAATAGAGGAATCTTGTTCACTTAATTGATTATCCATCTCACTTTGAGAGGTGAACATTGTAAATTTATACCCTCTCTCTATGTGTGTTTTGGTGGTGTTTTTTTCATGAACACATTAAAGAGAGAGAGAAATATAACCAATTCACTTTAACTTGTGAAATATGTAAAAGAAAAAGGGATAATATAATTAGTTGGATTTATGATTCACCTACACCGATTCACACCCTTTTAGTTTCGAATATATCCCTAATTGGTGCTACAAAGTGGAATCTAATCTAGGTTCACTTTTGATTGGATTATTATATTTTTATGTGATTATATTTTATAGATTTTAGTTTTCTTTCCTAATTCATAATGAAGTGAAGATTTGGTAAAAAATTATCTATTTCAGATTAGATTTTAGTTTCTACTAGTACAATGATGAGATAAAGGAAGAAATATAATAATATGATATATAATTTATCTCTATTATCAATAAAAGAATAATTTTAACTATGAGATGATAAAAATGAAGATAGATCTTGAATAAGTTGATAATAATAGGTCATTCTATGTAGAATTGATGTATTGTACAACCCTAACACCTTAATATGATCAATGATTTTAAGTGATCATAAAGAATGTTAAAATTATTGTGAAAACTATCCATAACAAGTAGAACAAGTGGAAGTGATCATATATTATTTTGACTCACATGATATATCATCCGACACATTAAAATATTTTCTATATTATTTTTCTTAAGAAAGAGTTTCTTTTTTAATGTAATTTTTGAAAGGCATTAAGAAGAGGTCACCCAAGTTTCTGGTGAGAAAATAACTTGGAGAATTATTTAAGATAATGATAATCTAACTTTAATAAATATCTATAAAAGTTTTAGTAAAAGAGGAGGGTGAGGAGATTATTCATATATAAATCAAAATTGAATAAAAATAGATTGAAACAATACAAGAGACATATGATACCACATAAGTGTATTAGTATAAGATCCATGGATTAAAGTGAGAATTAAAAAAATAATATTGATCTCAAGGATTTTCATTGGAGGGAAAATATAGGAGGAACAATTAGATTGACACTTTTTTATAAGAGAAGATAAAAATTCAGATTGAATAATTTAGAAGAGTTAATATGTGTTAGGACCAATAGGGGCCTACATACCCTGAGAGGGGGGGGGGGTGAATCAGGGTATGGATATTCTTTTTCAAAGTTCTTCCTGCCCCACTGGATCTTGACCTCTTTTTCAAAAGGGTCACTTTGTTTACACTTATGTGTATTTTATGATCACTTACTTTCTTCTTTATCTGATGACGATGCATTAATACAATGCAGGAAAATTAGCAGGCAGGTGCAGAGATTTTTACTTGGTTCACCATCACTGGGCTACGTCAAAGGATCATATGCCAACAGGTTGCCGGTCGTACCAACTTCCAATAATCTTCACTAGATGTGGATACAAAGTTCGGGCTAGATCACTTCTTTGCCCAGGCTCACTGCCTTTACGATGTTTAGGGTTAGCTCACTGCTTTCCCAAGGGTCACTCCCTGTTTCTCTCTCTATGGCTCACTACCAGTGGAGATGATCACCTTCTTCCTCTTCCTAAGTTCACTACTCTGTGAAGGGATTCACTCACAATTTATAGACCTGTAGGTCTCTTCATTTGCATGAAATAATGCATCTTCAATTGTTTATAGATGCTCTATTGAAGTCCAACTTTCATCCACGGATGAATACCACTTTGCCTCTGACCACTGGGCAACTACCTTTGAAAAGTACCTTCGCAAAACACCCTACTTCGTGAGGCTCCCAATTTCACGATGCTCAAACAAGCCTTCGCGAAGCTCCTACCTTTTCGCGAAGCTCTCTCGCGAAGCAACCTCACGAAGAACTCCCGAAAAGCTCAATTCATTGTAGAGCAACTTCCCTCGCGAAGTTCACTGAGCCAACGCGGAGCTCGCAGGTTTCGCGGAGCTACAATAGCCGTCACGAAGCTCCTCTTTCGCGAAGCACACTGGCTCCGCGAACCACCTTCGCAAATCGAGAGCAAAGGATTTTCTCTGAAAATATTCTCTACTTCTCTGAAGGGGCTCGGCCTCTATTTATAGGTGATTCCACCAACCCTTGAACTTTATGTGCGAAGTCAACACCACGTCATCTCAAATCGCAAAGCTCTGAAGTTTCTGCCTGAATTCTGTCCAAATCGCGAAGCACTGCGGCAATTTTCCGTTCGCGGAGCTCATCGTAATCGCGGAACATTACTGTCAACATTCCTGCACGCCTTCGCCGCGAAGCTCCCTCGTAAAGCCCTTCACCGCTGCGATGCGCTTCATATCTACCATTCGCGAAGCTTTGACGTAATCGTGAAGCATCACCGCCTCTATTTTTCTAGTCTTGCGAAATCCAAACCATGCATCCTATGTTCGCAAAACTCATTCCTTTGCCATATAAAAATATGATCTTCATGGAAATCCACTTTTTGCGATGCTCACCAAATTCCAAATTTTGGACCCCAAAAATTTGGCAAACACTTCGAAACGGTGCCACCTTGTACTGCTCTTTTGTACCGCCTCCAAATCATCCTTTCCTTTGTCATCGTTCTTTTTCAATATGGATTGTCAACAACTTCTCGAGAACTTGACAATTTCTTCATGGAACCTACTTTTTCAACAAACACAATCAACCCAAGAATACTACAATGCTACCATGAGGGATTTTTTCCCAACAATCTCCCCCTTTGGGTTTGTTGACAACTCTTCACAACTTTGCTCAGAATGATTTTTTGCACTTTGATACCTCACTGAGTCTTCTTCCAGCCGCTACCACCATTCACCTCTTGCAATTATGATAGAGTTCAAGAAATCACTTAACACGTACTCTAAGCCCACATAAGCAATGCTCGGCGTGAGAAACAAGAGTACTATGAAAAGATCATCAATTAATCACTTCATGTCAAACACCATTTGTCGATTCCAACCTGATACCAATTCATAGATTGATACCAATTATTGAACCACACCAATACCAATTCGCAAAACTCATGCCTTTTCCATATAAAAATATGATCTTCATGGAAATTCACTTTTTGCGATGCTCACCAAATTCCAAATTTTGGACCCCAAAAATTTGGCAAACCCTGGGAAACGGCGCCACCTTGTACTGCTCTTTTGTACCGCCTCCAGATCATCCTTTCCTTTTTCATCGTTCTTTGTCAACATGGATTGTCAACATCTTCTCGGGAACTCGACAATTTCTTCATGGAAACCTGCTTTTTCAACAAACACAATCAACCCAAAAATACTGCAATGGTACCATGAGGGATTTTTTCCCAAAAATAAAGAATTTGAAGACAACTTACATGATTTTGAAAATAAAAAATACACTCTCAACATGAAATGTCTCAATATTGCGATCTTCTAATAAATTATGGAATGTTATCAAACCACATCTTCACATCAACCGATAAAGGTTGAATTCATTCCATAGAAGAATAAATAGTGTATTAAATGGAAATTGAATGATATTTTATTGAAAAATGTTCTTTATATAAACTGATGATCATTCTCAATAAGTTTAAAATATTTAGGTTCCAATCACATTGACATTTAATGATTATGATAAATATATTTGGATGAAGATTTAATGGTTAAAATGTATACCTATATAAATATGGATTATAATAAGTTATGAGAAGATTTTAAATATTGATATGGTGTATAGAAAAAGTAATTTGAGTGATGGTCACCCAAAATATCCAAAATAGTTGTTAATAAGAAACCAAATAAGCATGTTATCAAATATAGAAATTACATAAAATAAGCTAGTTTGAAAATCAAATCAATGTTTGTGGGGAAATATTGGTGGTGAAATTGATTAGGCTTGGATAATTGTAATATTGGAATAATACATTAGTTTATAGTTTTATAGGAGGCATATTTCAAGGGGAAACAATATGGAGAAGAAGTATCATTCAAAGATTAAACACTTTATGTTTTCCTTAAACGTTTTTGAAGAAATTAAAAATACTGTTGTTTTTTATAATGATTGTGTCCATATATTAGATTCGTGTTAAAATAATAATGTTTTAATATTGTATAGAAAAATAAGACCACAATTCAGTATATGAATAAAGATAAAATCTTGTGTAGAATTTTGGAGAAGGTTGTAAACTAGATTACTCGCAAGATGTTTTAGAAAAATGAAGAGTTATCCTTTAACAACAAGCATAAGGAAAAAACTGATCCATAGTAATTTCATGAAGATTAAAATGATTACATAATTTAAAATAAATAATAATTATAAATGATCCCATAAGATTACCTAGGAAGAACCTAAACAATATTCCAATGTTCTCAATGATATTTTAGTCATTTAGCTAGTAGATTTGGATACCAGATGTGGAAACATGATGAATAAAGCAATTAGGTTTAGAAAATTATATCAATATTAATGTTCACATTAAGGAATATGAGGACACAACTTATTACCCTATCTCTATGTGTTTTTCTCTCTCACAATGTAGGTAATTAAATGTAATGAATATTTTTAGGCGGATAACCTAAAATTGAGATATGTTGTTAATTTTGAAAAAAAATATAATAAATATGCAATCATGATTGATTTATTAATTGATATTTTAAATATAAGAAAATAATTATCTTTAGGGATGTTAGATTAGTTTTATTAATTATTAGAAAACAAGAATATGAAGTGTAATTACCTTTACCCTAGTAACCCGAATAGAGTGTCTATTTTATTACATTGGTTGAAGATACTTAAAATTACATCCTTAAGGACTGAATAGTTTCGTAGAATTGGTATACTAGAAAAATACATGGGTCAAGCATTGCATTTGGATATGAAAATTAAAACATAATTTTTTTATAATATCATTATTCCCATTAGATTATACAGTCATATCATTCATAGTTTACTTCATGGATTCCTTGGAAAAGAAAAAAAGGATCAAATGAATTGAAAGGGTTAAGTACAACAAAAGTTATCATGAATTGAGAAGAATAAATGACATATAATGGTAAATAGCCTTAGACACATTCTATTTAAATAATTTGGTTATCATGACTAGAAAAGGTATAATAAATGTGGAATGGTAAATAATAATAAAAATATTTCATTTAATCAATAAATTGACTATCATAACTGGATAAGAAATAATAAAAATGAAAAGGTAAATAATTGAAAACACATTCCATTAAACTAATAAACTGAGAATGGAATGCATCTAGAGATAATATCATTGAAAAATATCATGAAAAATAATAACTAAATTCTCAATAAAGGAAATGATTAATTATTGAGAATTATGAGCTTAGGCATCATGAAAACCTAGAATGTCAAGACCTTATTCATGATTGTTTTAAACTAATGTGTAGGTATAAACGAGAAACTCAATTAACTAAGGCTATCCAACTAATTCATATTATGAGACTATTGATGCATCAAGGGGCTATTTATAACCACCCCCACCCTTATCTTCTTATCCAATGCATTCCTCATATATCAAATAATCAATTTAATAATGAACAATATTCTTTACTATTAAATATCTATATTGATGAAAGAATATGGATTATACATATTTTACCATTCATTAAAATAACTATAAAAGTGAAATACCATTTGTATCAATGAGATAGAGTTTACATAATAAGAATATCAATGATAAGTAATACATATTTTTAGGGGAAATTTAATTTACAATGATCTTATTAAAGTGAACAATTTAAGGGAAGGTTAATGACTACAGAACCGAATCAAGGAAATGTATTTAAATTATAAAATTTGTCAAAAAAATATCCAAAGGAGGAAATCGGAGGAAAAAACTACAATATATACTCCATGGGGTATATTTGAAATAATGGGTTCCTGTCATTGATTAATAAATATACAATAAGAAGATATTTAACATAATTATTGAGGAAAATATCCTTTTAAAATTGAATTTTTTTTAAAAAATAAAAGTTCACAAAAAATTTTAAAAATAATTTTATTTTAAAACAGTTATTTAAAATCATAAAATAACTTTTAAAACATTTAGTTTTCATTAAAACAATAAATTTTATACATCATGCGTATATTAAAATATTGATTCCTATCATATTTTCGGAAAACTTAAAGGGGCCATGTTTTGAAAAAGACATGAAGATTCCATTAATTTTTTTATAAAATGTAAAAATGGGTGAAAATATATTTAATAAATAATTTATATAAGGTTAAAATTAATTTTTGAAAAATTTTAGGAATAATTATTTGGGAAGTAAATATATTTACAATCGAAGAGAGAAATAAAGTCCAATTTTATTTAAAAAAATTATCAATTATTTTCAGTACCAAAGAGTGAATAATGGTACTATTAACATAATATATTATGAATAAAAATATGATAATAAAATAAAATTTTATTTTTAATCAATTATTAATAAATTTCCTTCAATGGAAATTTTAGAATAAACAATCTCATTTATAATGAGATTATGGAATACACCCTTACAATAATAGTGAAGTGAGAATTAATCAATGAATTAATATATGTGTATAAAATTTAAATACTCATAAAATAAAATTAAATATAATATAATATAACAAAAATTAATCACAAAAATAATCTTATAGTATTTAATACAATTAAGAGTAATATAGCATAATAAAAAGAAACTGCGTTATGAAATTATTTACCACTTGGTAAATTTTAAGTCAAATCCCCATGGATAAAATAATAAAACTTGAAATAACAAATACCATAAATTATTAATTAATACTGATATTAAATTTAAAAGGTTCAATATATTAACCATATAAAATAAATTACGTAATATTACAAATGTCTCAATGAAGAGAAATTAAGATGAATCCCCTTACCTCATACTTTCATTTGGTTGAACGTGATTTAACTTACTATATGGTGATTTTAAACCTATTACTAACTTATAATAGAACCCAAATAATATTTATAATATTATATATGATTTATTATAACATATTATCACCCATTTGTAAATAATCATTCATTATTTTCATTGTTTTGGGTGTTAATTGGTTTGCTTTATCATTCGTTCTATGTCCTGAATGTTAAGTTCTTCTGAATATTATATAGTTTCATAATTTAAAAAATAATAATAATGAAATAATTATAATTTTATAAATCAATTACTATTTTAATAATCATTATTAAATAAGGTTTTTAAAAAATGGTGCATGTTACGTTCATGGATATGGTAGGTGGTACGTACACATGGGTAACATTTCCATTTTTCAACGATCAATAGGGAAAAGCAGTAAGTAATATTTTCTATTTCAATAATGATCATAATATAATATTTTTTATTTATATGTACTTATAAATAACATCATGTAGTGTGGTTCTTAAAATAGGGAGTCACATCACTTCGTGAAGGTGGTAGTTTAAACACACACGACCGATTTATTATCTTTCAGCGAGTGAAAAAAATAAAAAATAAAAATAAATTAGATATTTTATGAATTTTATATATGTCATTAAAATAATAATTATCTCATGTATATCACATATATTCTATCAATTTTCCTTTATTATCTTCCATGTAAAGAGTTATTGAAAAACGAATCACATTTCTTTGTGAGGCGGTAGTCCGCCGTATACACGAGTGACGTTATCATATCCCCTAAGGAATGGAAATTAAAATGGTATATATTATATAATAACTCCATAGGTATAATTATTTCATAAAAATCATATATATACTTTATATACATCATCACACCCAACTATGATAGGTGGTGATGGAAAAAAGAATGACATCAATTCGTGAGGTAGTAGTCCTACATAGACATGAATGATATTTTCATAACCCATTGGATAAACGGGGGTATGGTTTTAGGTAATTGAATTAACATAAAATAAATATACATATTTTTAAGATACTGAGGTTGTTATATCATCAAGTTTTAATTAGAACAGAAGGTTTTGGAGGAAGAAATAACATAAAAAATCCCAATGAATAACAGTACCTCTTACTAGGGTAACCTCCTTACACTAGCACAAAAATAATTCCAAGGATGGATTTATGAACAAAAATTCAGATTATAGGATGATATTTTTTAATTATAGAATTTATTTGGGTAGTTATTGGTGGAATTAATGGGTTTTTAATGGGTGAATATGAGATGAGAGGGGGTGGTTTTTTATATGTGAGGTGAGTAGCAGACTTTTAAGTAATAAAAGGAAAAAAAGGTTTACCCATGTTTTTCACATACCAAAATGGTCCTAAATGAATAATTATTGAGCCTTATAAATTATAGTTTCAAAATATGGCCATAAATATTATTTTATAAAAAACTTTATGTCATTTTAAATCTAATATTTTTAGTTTAACCCTTGGTAAATCAATTTTTACCTTAACCACGGTAAAAAAAATTATTGTTTCCACTAATTACATTGGTAAAAAATTAATTTAAAATTATTTGATAATATAAATTATTATTATGGAAAATATGAAATCCATTTTTGAAAATTCCATTCACATAGGTGTAAATATTTAATTTAAAATTAATCCTGCAAACACGGCGATAAAGCTGGTTATAATAGGGAAAATGTTCAAATGTTTACAACGTTTTAGTTTCCAAAATCAATATAAAATTGATTAAAATTAAAATAAAATTTATTAATATATATACAAAATGAAAAAATTTACTTTAAAAAACATATTAAAATATTTATAATGTTTATAAATGATTTAAAAGAAATAAAAATTCATAATAAATACTAGTATTTTTCATCATTCACTAAAACATTTATCTTTTTATAAAATTATCAAAAATTCACCCAAATATAATTTTTACTTATTTATTTAAAAATTTATGTTTATTTTTTCAATTAAATTTTCTTAAAGTGGTAAAAATTAATTTTAAATTATGTGTGAAAAGAGTAACTAAACTGCCTAATAGAAAAAATATATTATCTCCCAAAACATTTCTATTTTTATTTTAAATGACTCATATTTTATTTTTAATAAATAAATAACATAGTTTTAAAAATTTATTTTGTTCTATTTATACATTCCAATTTAATGTCAATGTTATAATTTTATATTATATTACGGTTCTTTTATACTTTAGGTTGAGTATTCCACAAGTTATTAATGAGATTATATTTAAGGAATATATTTTGGGGTTTTTTAATATTTATGTTGTGTATCACTTCAAATATCGAATACAATTTTATTAATTTATATTTATTATTTTTAAATTATCCCAACCTTAAATAATTTTTTTCCATTTAATTTTATCTTTTATTGTAATATTAAGGTTGTTATATTTGAAAATTTCTTTGTTGAGAACCCACATTGTAAAAATGGTTAACAAAACATCCTCTTAATAATATAGAAAGAAAAGTAAAAAAGTTATATCTAATAACACACAGATAGGTTTCTATGAATTAGAAAATAAATCGCGAGAGAATATATGGACATATAAGAAAAGAGTAAATTATTATAAATAGTGATAGAGTTTATTGATCAAAATAAAGTGAATGATCGATGGAAAGTTACGAACATCAGAACCATTAATATGTTGTGGTTTAAAATACCATATGATTCATCATATTTTTGGGCAATGAGATAATTGTTTTATTCAACGATCATTTTCTTAATGATTATGATTTATTTTACAATATAATTATATAAAGAAATATACATATTACAAAACTATTTCATAAGAACAATATCATCCTTTGTATGTGCTTAAATAAATTTCTAAATAAACTCTTACTATAAAAAATGAATTTTTTATTCAAAAAACACATAAGTTCACATTTAAAGGATCATAATATCCATAGAAGAGTAAAAAATCCTTCCATCTATCTCTAATTATTTTCCAGATACAACACTGTTTGCACAGGTTAAGAAATATAATACTTTAATCTCTAAACCATAATAGTAAAACCACCAATTCATCATTAATGTTTATTTATCAAAACATTTAACTAAATAGAATATCATAATAACTAAGATATCTTGTAGGAAAGTGGTGGGTTCTAAACCCTTATCATCATTTTATTGTGGGTTAAATCCCTTTGGCATTGCTGGTCATGATGGGTTGTCCCTTAGTATGAGGGTTATCCTTTTCCAAAAACCATTTTAATATAATTCATATAACTTTCCCAAAAGTATAATAACATATAATTACCACAATATCAAAGATAATAGAAACTCTAAAGGTTACCAATACCTTTAAACTAATTCCTTCAAAATATAAGGACATTATTTCTTAAATAAATTTTTTTTACTAAAATATACAATATACCAATGGGTTGTATTCCCATAAATGTTTTCAAAAAATATCCTAAATATTTTTAAACTCTTATCACATAAAACGTTAAAATGGGTTTTTTATACTTCAAAGTATAATCAAACATAAACTCATTATGCATGATGTTTTGAATAACTATTATGTTAATGAGAACATTTCATCTTTTGAAATATTAAATAATCCTTAAACAATTCATGATTTTTATAACCAAAATACCATTGGTAAAAAAAATAACTTATATAATTTAATTCTTAAGTCCCAATATATAAATAATCCATCAATTCTATTTCTATATAGTTATTTCCTCATTCTAGGGGTTATCCTTTAGAATAGGACATTGAATTGAATAATTCATTGGTTCTCCACATTTAAGATAAAGAACTGTAAATGGATACCTTAGATGAGATTTATTTCCTTCCATCATACACTTCATTTTTACATGAAAATTATTTTCCTTATGACCTTCCTTTCCACACCAAAATAATTTTTTCGATTCCATTGAGACACATTCCTAGGTACCTCCTTCCATATTTTTGACATGAAGTAAATTGATCCTTATTTTCTCTATGGTCTATGTCATTATATCTCTTAGAGAGCTCCATATTTCATTTGTTTAGTGAGTCGAGTATTTGGTTAATGTATAGGTTGTTAATAATATTTTAGGATAACTAATTAGGAATAATCACAATATCTTTCACTCTAGTCATCATCCTATTGGGTTTCTCATTAGCACTACATTTTTATTCATATTTAATGTTTAAGTGATTCCTTTCGGTTCCAGTCGTTGAAAAAAATGAAAAATCATAGTGTGAGTATGGATAATAATAGTGGGAAAACCATAGATTTATTTATAAAATGTCCAAATCACGAGACATTATTTTCAATATAAAATAGCTTAGGTTTAACCTAGGTTATTAATGTTCATCACCTATTAAAATCCTTCATAATGGTCGACAAAGAAAATGATAATTATCCTCTACATATTTATCATATATTGAAACCAAGTATGTAGTAATTCACAATTTCATGAACCAAGTAATGATTAGGTTAAGTCTAACACACCCTTTTTGGTGTTTTTTAACCCTAGGTACAAATATTCTTGAATTATTTCTAATTTTAGTATATAGAAAGGGATGTATTTATAGAAAACCCATATAATATCTACCTTGAAAAAACATTAGGATATTATTCTATACTTATCATTAAATTCTATTGTAGGGTTATGATACCTATTCTATGTTTTCCTAAATCTATTTCCTAAGGATTCTACTAAAATTCCTCTAACACTAACTATAACAACCCTGAACCTAGTAATAAAGAGACTATGTCTACTTTATTACATCGACATTAGATACAAAGAATTTCATCTCAAAGTTTCGAATAGTTTATTAGTCTTGGTATAATAGATACAACCTACATTCTTTCATTACATTTGAATATGAAAATTACAACTTTTTTTTTGGAAAATCATCATTCCCTCAAAATTATCCTTGAATATCATTAATTGTACAATTCATGGATTATTAAGTTAAAAAATAAATAATAATGACATCAAATTATCATTAATGGTTATATACAATGAAATCCATAATGAATCGATAATCATAATTGACAAAGAAAGGAAAATAACTAAACACGCATGTCGTTTAAATAATTTTAATTACATGATTATATAAGTCCGAATCAATGTAGAAAAATGAATAACTGAAAAGACATTCCATTTAATCAATAACATGACTATTATAATTGTATAAGGAAAAATTAATATGAAAATTTAAATAACTAAAAAAGCATTCCATTAAATCAATAAACTAAGAATGATATTTATCCTGAGATAATATCATTCTAAAAAACACTTATAATAATAACTGAATTTTCAATGAAAGAAATTATCAATTATTGAAGGTTATGATCTCAGGAATCATGAAATATTTTACTCTTAAGACCTTACTCAAGACAATTTATAACTGAAGGGTATATATACATTTTAAACACATTTATGTTAGTCTAGCCGACCAATTCATCTCACGAGACAACCAATGCTTCAAGGGGATATCATTAACTGATCTCAGCCATATCAACATGCCTAAATAATTCCTCACATATAAAACAATCAATTTAATTAATTAACAGTATTCCATACCATTAAATATCTGTATTTAAGAAAGAATATGGATTATTAATATTTATCCCATCAATCAAATAACTTTCAAAGTGAAACACCATGTATGGAAATAATATATGGTTTATGTAATAAGCACATCAATAAAAAATAATGTATATTATTAGGGTAAATTTAATTTCCAACAATCTGAAGAAATTGAATAATTCAAGGGAATGTTATTAACTACTAAATGAATCAAGTGAATTTCAATAATACCCTTGGTCAAAATAATCATAAACCATCCATAAAAAGAATAAGCATGGAATAAATAAAATATATCCCCATTTGGGAATATTTAAAATAAAGGGTTGTTGTGATTGATTAATATTAATATTATAAGAACATATTTAAAAGAATTCATGAGGAAAATCTCCTTTTATCTTTGAAAATAAATTTTAAACTAAAATTTTTCAAAAAAAAATTTATAATAATTTTATGTCCAAATAATCGTTGAAAATTATGAAAAAAGTTTTTTAAAATTTAGTTTTCATAACAAAAGGAAATTGTATACATGATTAGGGTGTTAAAATAGAAATTCCTCTCAAATTTTCAGTAAAATCCAAAACTGAATTGTTCTTGAAAATGACATGATGATAATTTATTTTTTTAAAAGTAAAAATTTGTAAAAAAATTTGTATTAAAAAAATAAAAAGTTAAAAGCAATTTTAGAGGTCATGGTTTTGGAAGAAAATATATTTCCGACCGATGAGAGATATGAATTCATATTTTATTAAAAACATTTTCTCAATTATTTTAAGTATCAAATAGTAAAAAATGGTAATATTACCTGAAAATATCATTAATAACTAGAGTAAAAGAAATTATAATTGTTTTATTATATAATTATCAAATAATATTTTTAATTGGAATTCAAGAATAAATAATCTTAATTAGAATGACATTGAGGAATAAAAACCTACAATAAAATTGAAGTGAGAATTAATAAATGAATCAATTTATTTATATCAAATGTAAATATATATATAAAAGAATAAATACAAATAATATAACAAAATTTTATTACATGCATAATTTTATAATATCAAAGATAATTATTATGTAATATTACCCAATGAAACGAAATTCTGTTATGAAATTTTGTATCACTTGGAAAATTTTATGTTAAATACCCTTAGATAAAATAATTCATATTGAATCATAAAATACCAATAATTGGTAATTAACAATGATATTACATGTCAATGTGGAATTATATTGACAATAAAAAATAAATTTGGTTCCTAACATTATAATTTTCCTCAATGACGATAAATTGAGAAGAAGTCACTTACCTCACGATTCGTTATGGTTGAATGTTCATTATCCTATAATATAGTGGATTTATACATGTTATTAACTTATACTTTAACCATATAAATATTTATAATATCATCTATGATCCCATTATAACATCTTTTCAACCATTCATCAATAATCTTTCATTATTTTCACTGTTTCATGTGTTAATCTCCATATTTTATCATTCATTATTTGTCATTAAAGTTTCAGTTATAGTTCATATATTATAGTTTTGTAATATCTATAATAATAATCCTAAAACAATTACCATATTTATAAATCAATTATAATTTTATTTTTAACCATTAATGATGGTTTTGAGAAATTAAGTATCTTATGATCATGGAGATGGTAGGCCATACACACATGTGTGTAACATTTCCATTTTTCAAAGGTCATTATAGAAAGAATGTAATTAATATTTTATAATTTCAGAATGATAATAATGTCATATTATTTAGTTAAATATAATTATACTCATCATCCATGTGGTTTGCTGATGAAAATAGAGAGTCAAATTGCTTCATGAAGGTGATAGTCCACACATACACGAGCGACATTATAATATTCAGTAACTAAATAGGTAAAAAACAAAATGATATATTATAATTTAATAAAGATAAATATGTCATTAATATTATAAATATTTAATTTATATCAAATATATTAATTAAAATTATCCTTATTATCTTTCATGTGATGTGTTAGAGAAAAATTAATCACATCGCTTCATGAGGAGGTAGTCTTCCATACTATGAGTTACGTTATCGTATCCAGTACAGAATGGAAATTAAAAAGGTATATATGTGATACAATTAATCCACATGTATAATTACTTTTTAAATATTAAATATATACTTTATATCCATCGTTATATCCAACCGTGATAAATGGTAATGTAAAAATGAATGACATCGATTTGTGATTCAATAGTCCACCATACACACAAATGATGATTTCATAACAAATTTGATGGAAGTGGGGATGTTTTTAGGTATTAAATTAAATTAAAAAAATCTAATTATATTTGAGATAATTTGGTAATTATATTAGTATGTTTTAAAAATAATTTAAGGATATGGTTAACGAAATAAAGTAAAAATGGTCGATGAAGAATGTCACCTCTTCCTCGGGTGACCTTCTTAAGGTTGCACAAAAATCCATAAAAGGATTTATTTATGAACAAAATAAGTCTTATAGTATGAAAGTATAGAATTTGGGAAGTTATTTTTAGGTTATTTTCCAAACCAAAATGGTTTTAAGTTGTGAAGTGGATAGGAGAGGTGGTGACCTTTTATAAGTGAGGTGAGTGGAACATTAGCATTTTTTGGAAAGAAAAAGGTGTTAAAACATTTTACAAATTCTAAAAGGATAAAAAATGAATTATTCTTGGTAATTTTTCATCATAGGGTAGAAATATATCTATAAAATATTTTTTAGAAAAAATTTAAGTCATTTTTACCATTATTGTCTTAGTTTGACCACCAGTAAATCCATTTTTACCGTAACTCTGGTAAATATTTTTTACTGTTTCCACTATTCATTTTGGTAAAAGAATATATTGAATTTTTTATATAGTATAAATTATTCCTATTCAAAATATTTAATATCTTTTTAAATATTCCATTCACATAATTGATAAAATTTTAATTTAAAACTAATCCCATTAATACGATGAGAAAACATGTTTTTATAGAGAAAATGATTAAAAGTATACAATGTTTTAATATAAAAATTCAATATTAAAATGACTTCAATGACCTAAATTTGATTAATATATTTAAAATTTAACTAATTTTACTTTTAAACCCATCTTAATACAATTTTTATTTTTTAAAATTATTTATAAGAAATGAAAATTCTTATTAAATACAAATACATAACACTATTCACTGAAAATTCAGTCATTAAAGAAAATTATCAAAAATTCAACTAAACATACTTTTGACATGTATATTTCAAAAATAAAGTATATTTTTTCAGTATATATTCTAAAATATTGAAAAATTAATATAAAATTATACACACAAAGAGTGACTAAACCATCATTTAAAAAGATACATTTTTCGAGAAAAATTTGCTTTTTTTATTTTAAATGATTCTCATTTTGTTTCTAATCAATACATAAAAATATTTTTTATAAATTAGTTTGTACTATTCATAAGTACCAATTTAAAATCTACATAATAATGGTATATTATATTATTGTTCATTTAAACTTGTGGTTTGTGTGTTTCGTAAGCAATCGAAGAGATTAAATTTCACAAATATATTTCCTGGCATTTTTCTAAAAAGAGATATTCCAATTAAATTAAATAAATGAGTGTCTAAAACAAAAATTGATGATATAAAATAAGGGAAATAATCCATATAAATTGGAGAACTACTAAAGAGGAAAACTTTATCCAACAGATACGCCACCTTGTTCCCTTCCTTTTTAAAGAAAGAGAAATATAAAGCAGGAATTGTAAGGACCCAACCCCAGTTGCCCAAATCTGGTGCCTTATTTGATTAACTTGGAATACATACAAGGAATAAGCATCCTGAAGGACCATGTTTTTTAGTAGCTTTTGTAAAGAAGATACATAAATAAGATTAACAATACATCATGACGGGAAATACAATGCTAATTTATTCCAATAGCAACCTCATGTCTCCTAGATTATGCTTATAGGTCACTCATAATTAACATCTTCATATCCTAAAATAATGAAACATAAGGAAGGGGTGAGCTCAAATTCTCAGTAAGGGTAAAAAAAACTGGAGAAGATAACATAAATATAAGACATGGTAAGTATTTGAAAACAAATGCCTTTAATAATAAATTTTTACACATTATGGCCTGAATATGAGAAAAGTAAATAATGCCAGAATAAAACATAATCTTGGGAATTATACTAGTCTAATAACCACATGAAATTCAAATACTCAAATCATAATGAGGGAAGTGCATATGACGGACATCATAACCATACCGTCTAAGCCTCGTGCTAGGACCATAAATAATCAATTTGTCAAGGCCTTATGCCAAGACCGTAGTTTGTTTCATGAGACCTACCGATTCACCGAGGGGATATAGCGGGCCTCACCCGTCACATAACAAGTCCAATGAATTCCTAATATGAGCGGCGATAAACATAAACAAAATATTCATTCATATTGAAACAATCATATGAAATGTAACTATCTTTCCTCAATCATTAAACATAAAACACTAACCATTCCGAGTAATATGGTGAATGGATTTAGGATATATTATCCACAATATTTTTAGTCATAAAACATTAAATAAAATATGGTATATGACTTCATAAATGAATAAACATAGTATTAAATAATAATCAACAAGAGCGTTGAATCAAACGAAAATACTCTTATAAAATCATTAAGAAATATTGAGATAAATACTCTTTTATTTTGAAAAGAAGAGTTCTTATGAAAAATCATTGTGTAAAACCCGAAGTGATGTAAGATAGTATTTTCATTATAAAATGAGTGTTTATTAGATAGATAATATTTTCCAAAAAATATATTATTGAGTTCCCTTGAGAAATAGATATGAATTTGAGAAATTCCCATGAATCAGGCTTGTATTTTGGAAACAACTTTGAAAGTTTCTTTTGAAACATGTATAAATCCATAAAATAGGGAAGTATTATGGTTAGTGTAAATATATAGAATACTCACACAGAATTTATTAGTAGTAAATAAAAATATATAATAATTTCATTGAGGTAATTAGACAATGATGGTAACCCGAATGTAAATGGAAGTTCGGGTGGAAAACCCTTACCTTCACTCTGAACGTCTTCCTCTCTCGAACTTAAGCTCTTGTAATATGAAATTATACTTATTAATAAATTATTTAAGAACCTATTATACATGTATTTTTTTTATCATAATTTTGTTTAGTTCATTTATGTTCTTATTGATAATTTATTGTATTGAATTTTGTTGCCCCGGAGTGTTCATTTTCATTATATTCATCTTTGGTTCACTTGTTTTTAAGTATGTGGAAAGGATTTAAATCTCCATAATTGAAATTATATATTATTTATTAACATAAATGGGTGTTATTTGTAATTTATATAACTTCTTTACATGGGATGAGGATGAAATATTTTTTAGAACTTTAATGATAACTGTTTCGGTTAATTTGTCTGTTTTGATTACAATGAAC
Organism: Viscum album; assembly: GCA_963277665.1. Classification (NCBI taxonomy): domain Eukaryota; kingdom Viridiplantae; phylum Streptophyta; class Magnoliopsida; order Santalales; family Viscaceae; genus Viscum; species Viscum album. The sequence continues at coordinate 1,989,826,240 of OY728145.1, forward strand.
TCATTTTTCATTATAACATAATACCATTTGAACAAAGGGATTGTAGAATATTAAATAGGTTATGTTATATATAATAATCTGGTTCAGCCATAAAAATAATGGTTTCATGACCCGAATTGATAATGATAATAGAAATTGAAATTCCATCATCCTTGAATGTGGAAAATTGACACATCTCGGATGGTGTTCTGGCTACTAGTAAAAAAGAAGGTAAAAAGGGGGAGATGATGATAACTTATTCCACTATCAAGATAAAATTCCATTAAATATAAGTTACTAGAGTCATCACAAAATTTGGATAAGGGTAGGTAATAGAAAAATAAAACAAATAAACTTGAAAGGAAAGACAAAGAATTGAAAAAGATGAATTTACCTCTAGAACCTAACTTCTTTGAGAACCTCCTTAAGGAGAGGTTTTTGTCTTTATATGAGACCAAGGCTTTATGGACGTGGGGGAAGAGGTTGGGAAGGTATTTGGACAGAATTTTGAGAAGGAACAAGGCATAAGATGAGTGAATGGAAGGGGAGTGAGAGGGGGTTTTTATAGTGGAGGAGAGAGGGGATTTCTTAATATTAAATTCATTAATTTATTATTTCCCCACAAGAAAAGGAATAGTGAGTATTCCATGACCAAGAATAGTAATTTTATCTTGTGAACCCGAAAAAATTGGGCTTACATCATCATAGGATCATGCATGACTCTATAATTAGCTTATTTAGCTCATTTTGTAAATTATGGTATTTCACTATTCATCAAAAATTCAAGTATTTCAGAAAAATCCCAAAAATTTACCCCAACCATTTTTCGATGTATAGAATCCAAAAATGAATTCCATTTTTCAAAAATAATTTTCTAAATACTATTAATTTAATATTTAATTAAAATCATAATTTATTCTAAAAACAACAGTTTTATAACATTTGTTTACGTATTTTAATGCATAGGTATAACATACTTACACTTGAATATTATTTATATACTATTATAGGTAAGGTTAATATTCATTATGGTATACCAATATTAATAAGGGTATGTTATTATTCATAAGGGTAGGTTACTATTCAACAAAAATTATGTTTTCCTTATTGGACTCCAAATAACATACTGATCGCAATTGTGTATGTCGTATTTTTGAAATTCACATCACAGAATTGACAACATACATTTTAAGGGTCACATGGAACTTGTTAGTTAATTGTGTTGTGATTTCATGTGATTATGACTTATTTATAATAAATGAATTTCCAAAAAATATCGGGTCATTACATTCTCCCCTCCTTACAAAACTTTCACCCTCAAAATTTCATTTTACAATCTAGGCCAAGAACAGGTGGGGGTACTTTTCCTTCATTGATTCCCACAATTCCCAAGTTGCCTATTCATACTTATGGTTTCACCATAGTATCTTGACCAGATGAGTAGTCTTGTTGTGTAGAACTTTGTCTCTATGATCCAAGATTTTCATTGGATACTCCTCATAGGAAAGATGATCCTACAACTGTACCACTTCTGAAGAGAGTACTTGTGAAGGGTCTGGTATGTACTTCCTTAAGAGGGATACATGCAAGACTTCATATAATTTCGTCAAGGTAGGTGGAAGTGAAAATCGATAGGCCACAGCTCCAACTCGATCAGGGATCTCAAAGGGGCCGATAGACCTGGGACTTAGCTTTACTTTCTTCCCAACCCGCATAACCTTCTTTGATCGATAATTTTTTTTTTAATTATTCAATGATGGAAAAAGTGTCCATTACAACAAAAAGGGGGTCATGGAAGTTGGAAATGATGGATTCCAATGGCATCCCCTTGCACAAAATTATTACAGTCCCGAGGAAGCGAGCCCAAACTAGAATACATGACCAGAGGGGCCTTCTGGACTACCCCCCCTCCTCATGATAGGGAATCCGCAGCATAGTTAGCCTCTCTAGGAACATGCCGAACAGAACAACCATGGCTAATCTCCAAGGAACATCTTCGGACAAGGTAAACCAGGTTCCACAGTGCCTCTTCCTATCCGTTTAAAGTACGTACAATAGTCTCAGAATCCGACTCTACCTCTGAACAGATCATTTCTAGTTGCTTGCAAAGCAAGAGTCCTGTGTGAATTCATTCATCTCTCCACCTAATGAACTCCCCGAACCATAGAACCTGCTGAAGGCAAACTACACCGACCCAACCTCATCACGTAGTAGACCTCCCCCACACATCTGCCCATCCCTAAATGAACCATCCACATTAAGCTTAAAACCATTTAACAGAGGTCTCCATCTAACCCAACTTCCATAGGAGCTAGACTGGATCAATGGATAATTAAGAAACCTGCACATATAAACTAATCATTTTCATCCTTTCACTAGAGAACCCAGTTCATGGAGCATCGCCTTCATTCTCACTTGAAGATAGGTGACCAAAGATCGCACCTCATACCTTGCCTTATTCTTTTCCTCCCATATGGTCCAAAAAATGGCAATGACGATGATGCCACGGATCCTGATATCCATCTCCTTCCATTCCAAACACACAAACAAACTATCCATAAAGTCATGCATGGAAGTACAAGTAGTATTTAAACACCCCCAATTTCTCATCTCTGACCAAAGGCTATCATCTTATTCGCTCTTAATAAATAGATGGACAATCGACTCTAGCTTTGTGTTAGTACAGTAGTAGCAACACGAGGCCATAGAAAACCCCTTCTTCTGAACATTTTCCTCCATTGGCGGAGCTTGGTTGTGCACCCTCCATACTAGGAGGTTCATCTTTGGAGGAACATCCTTGCACCATAACCGATCATCCCATTCATCACGCTCCCCTCACGATCAAACCATTGTCTTGTAATCGTGCCCATTAAAATATCCTAAAGCAGATGTTGTAAGGCAACACCGATCAACCTCCTCTGAAAACACAATCTCTTAAAAGGTGTTCATTTTATCAGCACTCATAATAGAATCCAAAAGTCTGGGATACAGACTAGCCTCTTTTACCTTCATATCAGATACTAGACATAACGGGAAGAACAACTTCACATCAAACCAGTTATCTCTCCACAAGTTGATCTCCCCTCTCCCCACCACCCAACATGAGGCATCTTGCAAGATCTCCTGGTGATAAAGAACACTTTTTGCCAATCTAGATAGCTTCCACCTATCCCACTTTTCTCAATGAAATCCATATTTTATCTTGAGGACGTTTTCCCATAGTGAGTCTCCAACCATAAAATCCCATGACATACGTGCCTGCATGGATTGCATTGAAAAAGACACATCCTTAAGACCGACACCTCCCTCCTAAATTGGCTTTTCCAAACGACTCCAGGAAGCCCAGTGAGCTCTTCCTATGGAGTTGGCATCCCATAAAAAATTGTTCATGATCTTCTCCATCAAGGAAATAACTTCTTTTGGAGGAGTAATAATGGATAGGACATGGATCAGAATTCATGATAAAACATTATTGATCAGTAAAACATGAACACTAAAGGAGAGTAACTTACTCCTCCAACTAAGAATCCTCTCAAGCATTTTGTTGATAAGGTCATCAAAGAATACCTTTTTAACATGACCATTATGAATGGGAGCCCCAAGGGAAATCATTGGTAACTTCTTCTACTGAATTCCTAGCCTAGCCTGAATATCTCGGGCTCTCCTTCCTGATCATTTATTTTAAATTAAAATGCTGCTCTTCGGCACATTAATTATCTGCCCACTTAGATTACCATAGATGACCATGATTTCTATAAAACTGATGATGGAAGATCTCCTGCCATTCAAGAAAATCAGGATATCATCCGAAAACATAGGATGAGAAATGGAACCATCCGAACCTTTAGAGTGGTAATAGAGAATCCTCCTATCTATAATGTATCTGTGCAAGTTTGGAAGGATTTGGCTATTTAGTGGCCAACTATTTGGATTGGTTTGATTTGAATAACTACTGATTTAATTTAATGAAAATAAATTAAAACATATAATTACTAAGTCTAAAACAATTAATGGAGATTAGTTGATCCTAATTTGTTACAAGGGATAGATTGAATGTATTTATTTTCTTATAACGTTCATTTCACTAATTCAAGACGTATCTACAAAATGATATAACAACTCAACATCATCCACCAATTTAATCCATACAAAATTCCAAGGCTAATCACCAATGCAATTAGAGGATAAATTTAATGATCACTCCAAGGAATTGGATCGTACTAGCACTCAAAATGTGTCATTGCTAAAGTTGGCAAAGATGAAGAAAAAAATAATCATCAAATGGAAATATTAAATTAATGAAATGATTGTAGAATTCTAGATCATAAAACCACATCCAATCTGCCCCATTAAACTCCCTAGGACCAACCCATAATGTTTTCTCCCTCCATTGATTCTATGATCTCAACGGAATCGGAAAGTAGGCTCATAGGGGTGGAATTGAAGAAGAAAAATAAAACAACAACAACAAAAAAGCGATCACTCCATCGTTGTGTGAAAAAAATCACAAGGTTTGGTGTGAATAAATTCACACCATGAGGCAACGGTTTCAAGGTGATAAGAGGAAGAATATAATAAGATAATAATAAGAAATTTTATTGAAAATTATGGTGATTGAAACAACTTACATGAGAAGGAAAAAATGCTACAAGGACAATTTGGCATAATAAAATTACAATGAAAACAATGCTCCAAGATGATAAGAAAAATATGAGGTCCCTATTCCTTTCAGCATAAGCTCTTTATATAGTAATATTTTGAGACTTAGATACACCCCAAAACAATAAATTACAACTCTAATAATTAGGGGAGTTAAAAGGAGAGTGAGAAAATCAAGGGAATTTTTCATTTCGAAGTTGTCCTAGAAATTCATCCAGATTCGTCCACCGTTTTGATGTGTGAATCTTTAATTGATGGAAGCCGAATCCATAGGTGTCGTAGAATAGAAATATGCTCGTAAATCTGTCCTCTATGAGCTGTAAAAATTGCAGGAAATTTGTTGTAACTGTTTGGAAGATATGGTCGAAATGGTGTGATGACTTTATGTTCATTTATGTCGGGCCCACCATTTAAATCTCAACTTCAAAAAAATTGGTTGTGCCCAAATTTACCCTACTGGTAAAAAGTGGTTGATGTAGTACATGTAGGGGTCAAGTCCACAGGGACCGAAGAAGTAACCTTGAGACGCTATGATTTGGTGAAGGATGGGCTATAAAGTAGCCAACATTGGTTTTGATTTTGGATGGTTTTAAAGAACACTAAGAAACCTAAGTGAATTCAATTCAAAGAAAATGGGTTGATATTAGGATTATACTCAGGGTGGATTGAATGAATTTTACTTCTTTAGACAATTTTGGTTTTATTATTTCTTGATGAATCCATTCTTAAAAAATAACACTACCTTCATCATTTTCTGGTTTGGTGCTTACAAAACACAATTAATAATCCCCTATACCCTTAGAGAACCAAATCCATGATCTCTCCAAGGTATATGTTAATTTTTTAATTGAATTTAGTTTTTTCAAACATAGTAAAGAAGAAGATTAGAAATAACTGAAGAATGGATGTCTTAAATTAATTATCCAATTAACAACAATTTGTTCATAAAATAATAATCAATCCAACCTTTTCAGCCTCCTAAGATCGACCCATTAAAGGGTTATCCCTCCATTGATGGTATACATTCATTGGTGGGTGGAATATGTCTTCCAATAATTGGATTGAAGAAATTAAAACTGTGGAAATAACGAGCACCCCTCCGTGTGTGTGAATGAAATTCACACCTATGTGTGAACTAATATACCACAACGTAGAGATATCACTGTGCTTTTTGAAAATTTAGTTTTAATAAATGAATGGAAAATATAGAATAGAAATATTTTGATTAAGAACCAAAAAAAAATTACATGGAAATTGAAAACATTACAAAGGAACTTTTGCAGAATAACCTTACAATGAAACAAGCAACAAAAGATGATAAGAAAAATATCATCTCCTATTCCCTTCACCAATAGCTCCTTATATAGGCATATTAGGAGCCTTAGGTCCACCCCCCAAAAAATAATTCACCCCCAAAAATTAATAGAGTCAAAATGAGGGTGAATAATCAAAAGGAAATATTGACGTTTCGAAGTTGACCCAGAAAACTGTCCAGATTCATCCACCATTTTGACGTGTGAATTTGGAATTGAAGGAGGCTGCATCCTGAGGGGTCGTAGAAGTCCAATATTCTCATCCTTCTGTCCTCTATGAGCTGTAAAAATTTCAGGAATTTTGGCAAAGCCGTTTGAATGATATGGTCGAAATAGGGGGACAAATATATGTGCATTAATGTCGGGCTCACCATTTAAATCTTAGCTTCAGATCCCATTATCATCATGAAAACTTCAGAATTAGCTCTGGAAAAAGCTGAATAAAATGATCCTCATATTTCTATCTTTCTAATTGAAAAATTAAAGCTTAATTGGGCTTGGTTTGTGGGCCCCACATTTGTTTGATGGGCCTTATGCCCATTATGCTTTCTCTAGAAAATTAATGCATTAAGACGAAAAAATCACCATCTTCCCTTGTGATTCACCCATAAGACCTAAATTTTTTTTCCAAATAACGTGATGAATCATATACCAAAATATCAAATTAAAATGATAAATATTGTAATTTCCACAAGCAAATTATTGAGTGGGACCAAATTGACACTTTAAGCATGAATTTCACAATGATGGGAAATGAAGTTCAATTTATGAATTGGACTAAAATTGATGTTTATGAACTTTTAAACACATTAATATTAATATATTTACAATTAATATTATCCACTTTCAGTGACTAATCACACCCCCCAACAAGAGATTTTCTAGTCCCGAGCAAAATATATTACCTATATGAAATTTGAATCCCCTTTTCCAAAAACATTTTATTACACATTGCTCACCCAAAGACCTCATACCCCCAAAAAAATATAAAACCCATCAAAATCATTTAAAAAAAGATAGTTTCATAAGCATATATCAATCCCAATCCCATTGCTTTGTTCAAATTCATCGCTACATTTCATCCAATTTCAATTAAGCATAATAAAGTGTTGTGCATCACAAAAGATATGGGGCCCATTTTATTGTTCAAGAGGAAAAAATAGAATCACTAGGTGGGAATCACATTAAATCTTAAGATGAGTATCCATGAATTAATAGAGTCAAAAGAGGGTGAATAATCAAAAGGAAATTGACGTTTCAAAGTTGACCTGGAAAACTGTCCAGATTCATCCACCATTTTGACGTGTGAATTAGGAATTTAAGGAAGCCGAATCCTGAGGGGTCGTAGCAGCGACATATGTTCTTCCTTCAGTCCTATATGAGCTATAAAAATTTCAGGAATTTTTGCACATCCGTTTGAATTATATGGTCGAAATGGGGGGACGAATTTATGTGCATTAATGATGGGCCCACCATTTAAATCTCAACATCAGATCCCATTATCATCATGAAAACTTCAGAATTAGCTCCGGACAAAGTTGAATAAAATTATCCTCATATTTTTATCTTTCTAATGTAAAAATATTAGGTTCATTGGGCTTGGTTTTGGGTCCCCACATTTTTTTGATGGGCCATAGTCCCATTATGATTTCTCTAGAAAATTTCTACATTCAGGCGCAAAAATCTCCATCTTCCCTTGGGATTCATCCATCAGACCTAAAACAAAAAATGTTCCAAATAAAGTGATAAATCATATACCAAAGTATCAAATTAAAATGCTCAATATTGTAATTTCCACAAGAAAAGCATTGAGTGGACCCAAATTGACACTTTAAGCCTGAATTGCACAATGATGGGAAATGAAGTTCAATTTCTGAATTGGACGAAAATTGGTGTTTATGAACTTTTAAACACATTAATATAAATATCTTAACAATGAATATTATCCACTTTCAGTGAATAATCAGATTCACTATTCAAAAAGAATAATAGAAATCCTTGTTGGAATGTAGAGACCCAAACTTTACATACATGGACATTACATTATTTTTGCGGAATACTTAATAAATAATAGAAAAATGACACCCAAGGACCATAACAGTTTAGTTTATTTAGAAACTCTGAGCATAATATTCTAATCATGGTGAAATATATTCAAAATCTCCCATAAAGATCTTCCACTTTTGTTTTCTTACCTAAAACTTTTCTTTATATCCTGCGGAAAAGAAAACATATAAAGGGTGAGATCAAATGCTTAGTAAGGGTAATCATGGATAAAATAAAACAAACCATATACATTTTAACATATAAACATGGACATAAAGTTTAAAATCAAGATCTTTAGTTGTGTAATAAATCTTGGAGTACGTAAGTCATAGATCATAAAGGAACATTAATCATGATAAAATAGCTTGGGAATAAAACTTGTAATTATGGAAACTATTAAGCACATGATATGACTTCCATAGTATCCAAGGAAATTTTTGGCAAGACCATCATAGTATACAAAGTCCCTTACTGAATCGAGTTCACTCCTCGTTCCAGTCTTGTATCACTGAACCAGATTAACTTGCTGTTCCATCCATGTCTATCTCATGAGATATAAATCTTTTCCCAATGCATTGGAGGGAGATATAGGTACCAAAAATCTCATAATGAAATCATTCTTACTTGTTCCACAAAATAAACATAAAACATTCATCATAATCCAAAGAATAAAATGGGTTTCATAAACATCATCCCATCATCACATAATCCATATAAAACAAATGGATATCATTTAATTATAAGAAAAATCACACCATGTAAATAATATAAACATTATACTTGAAACATAAACATACTAAATAATGTCATCTAATATGGAAAATAGTTTTGATAAAACCCTTGAAATGAATTTTTGAGGAAAATATCTTTTCTTCATCAAAATCATTTTCTTTTAACAAAATACCACAAAATTTTAGAAGAAAATTATTTTATTAAAAATAACCATGAAAACCTATAGAGTAATCTTCATGAAAATTAGGAATTATGAAACCGTAAAAATCAGTTCATGCTGTATAAGTTAAAAATACATTCTCCTCGTACTTTTGCGGGAAAATTCAAAAAGTTCCTCGTACGGTAAAAAAAATAATGATTCTTTCCATAACACAATGTAAAAGACAAATATGGTTAAAAATGTCTTTAAACATACATGGAATAATAATAAACACTTTATAAAAATCATTTTTATGGACTTTGATGGAAAATATAAACCCAGTAAATACTTACGTATAATCAATCTTGTATAAAAATGAGATTGTAAAAATTATCCCTTACCTTATGTCCAATTTCTTCCTTATGTGTCCAAGACTCCTGTTCAGTGGGTTTAAACATATTATTAACTTTTAACATAACCTTAATATTTATGATATCATATATGATACACTTATGAATTTATATTACCTGTTCTTTTGTAAATTCCATGTTAAAGCATCGTTTTGGGTAAAATCGTTTCATTTATCATACTTCTTTCGACTTGTTGTTCTTGATATTAGTACTTATACCATGATTTAATTAATTAAATAATGTAAAAAATTATTTATATATAATATATATTCAGAATATAAATATATATTATAGATCGATAAATGGAAGGAAAAACACTGGTCATGGAGACGGTAGGTCGTACGTACGCATTAACGCTTTTTCCGTTTCCCTATTGAATTGAATAGAATTAAGTAAATGAAACATATATGTACAAAAATCCAGTATTATTATTATTTAATATATTTCATGATTATTTATTATATATACTTTATAATAAATCTTGAATGGTTAACATGGAGAATAAATGTCATCGTGTTCATGGAGACGGTAATCCGTACGTACGCACGAGGGATGATATCGTTCCCAAAATTAATGAATGGAATTAGAGTGGATGATATAATATCTCAAAATTAGTATCATGTTATAAAAACCATATATAGTTATGATTTACACCATTATACCCATCCATGTAAGGTGGTGGTGGAAAACCATATTACACCATAGCGTGGAGACGGTATTCCGTACGTACGCACGCGCGTTGATTTCATTTTCCTTAGGATGGATAGAAGGTGAAATAGGGTTGGTTCATATTAACAATAACATATCAGTATATGAGTGATACTTTTGTTGTTAATTTAATATTAAACCACAAAATAAGAGGAAGTAGAAGAAGAAATAAACTTGACAGAATCGATAGAAAAGATTACCTTTTCCTCGACACATCTCCTTTAAACTTCCTCTTAAGGGACTAGAGTTGGTCTTTTGAGAAGACCAGAAACTCTAGAATGTTACTAGGGATGTTGAGAAAAGTAATGATCAGGATTTTTCCGATCTTGGAGGCTCAAATTTTTGGTAAGAGGAGAGGGAGGAGGTGCCCTTTTATAAGGGAGTAGAGGGGCACCTTTGAAAAAACATAAAATTGTTTTTATAATAAATTCATATTCAGTTTATAATGGCTCCAAAGTGACTTATTTAGAGGATAGTGTGGGGATGGGTCGAAATACTAACAAACAATAGGTTTTAGACAAGTTTTGGTTACCATTTTAACCTTATCATTAATATTTAACTCTAAGTTAAATAATTCATCTTTTACCATGTCTTCTTGTATTCTTACACTATAGGGTTAATAAATTTACTATAAACAAAAAATAGAACCCCAATGGGTTCATTAATGTCATATATATTGTTATATAATTTTATTGTCCAAATAATATGTTTTTAGTAGTATAATAACAATTAATAATATAATTTTTTTTAAAAACTCCTTTATGTCAATTTTGACACTATTTCGTATTTTGTTCTTGTTAAATTCATAACAGCATTATTACTTCAAAAAAATTCATCTAAAAAACCCTAGTATGTTATATTAACGTAAAAAATTATTGTAATTCATAAAAAGTATCAAATTACATTTATTTGGGTATTTATAATATCATTTATGTTAATATTTCATTTATAAGGTAATTAGTGCATCATCATATTGTCATAAATAAATTAAATTATATAATGTCTAAAAATTATAAATAAAATACCATTATATAGGAAATCTTTTTATCTTTCTAATGAATATTTATAGTTGAATTTATCTTATTTATAACCCTATATTTAATTTTTTTTATTATTAAATATTAATTTTTTCTCTTTTAACTCATCTTTGAATTAAATAATAATAAATGTCCTAATTTAAAACAAGTGGACCTAAATGGTCCTATTTTAATCCTAATTTTTCTTTTTATCTAATTACACTTATCCAATAGAATTAGGATATGTTTTAGGGTAATAATAATATCATATTTACCCTTAATTACCCTATTTACTTTTAACCGTGGTAAATAAAAGTAAACAATTACTATTCACCAAAAATTATTTTTATCGTATTGAAACACATTTTACTTACTGATATCAACCATGTCTCTCAGATTTTTTAAATTCCACTAAAAGAAGCGGTAAAATTAAGTTTTATGTAAATTTGAAAATTCTCCTAGGAGGTGGGTAAAAGACGGTGAAATGTTCAACAAAATTTTTAAATATCTAAAATTATTATAAAATGACTCAAATTAATTACATTGAAATTATATAGGTATTATGTATCAATTTAGAACTAAAGTAAATTCAAATGAAAAAAATAATTATTTAAATAAAAATTCGGTTTTAAACTATAACTTAGTGTTTTTCACTATTCATCAAAAATTGAAAGTTTTCAGAAGAATACAAAAAAATTAACAATAAGCTCATTTTGATATTCCGAATCCAAAATTGAAGTCCATTTTGAAAGATAAAATTTATTAAATTTCAAAAATTTGGTGTTACTATTCATAATTGCTAGTTTATATAATATTTTAATAACATATCATTTTGTAGTGAAACCCGGTATTGCGTACTACCCACACTATCGAGGAAGGTCACGATTGCATGTAATGCAAACCAAGTCAGGGCTTCATATAGTAAAAGCTCCATTTGGTGTTTCATATGACATAATAAAAACTTATTTCGTTTATACATTTAACAAAATCTATAATTACTGTTGCATTGAATAATTTCCACAAAAGAACTTGAAATTGTGTGTAACACGGGCCAATAATTGTGTTGCATATAATTCAAGCTAATAAAGAGTTGCATATAGTTCAAGCTAATCTTGGTGTAGTGTACAATAGAAGACATCAAAAAAATTAAAAATAATATTTCTCATAATATCTAAGGGTTTTACATTCTACCCCCCATAAAATGAATTTCACCCTCAAAATCCGTCGGGGTTATAAATGGTTTACTACTTGAAAGTTTCATTCATAGAAACCCACATCGTAAAAAGGAATATCAAAACATAATTTAAAAAACTAAAGTATGAAACGTAATGGTTACCAAAATTAACTCATCACTGGGTTTCTACATAGGAGAATATAGGTGAAAATATGGATATGGAAGTTAAATCTAACCGTCATGTTCTGATGGAGAGTGGTAGAGGACATGGCTATGAAAAATCCAATAATCACAAAGCCTTAAATTTGTGATGATCTAAGGTACCATATAATTCATCAAATATGAGGGCACTAGGACAAAATTTTTAGTTTTCAAGATCATTTTTCTAATGTTGAAGAATTAAAACAAATACTTACTTCATTTTGATGCAATCTCACTGTTGTTTGTGCCTTGAACAATTTCCACTTCATCTCTTAAAGAAATGAAGATGAATTTGTCTTTCGTGAAGTGTTAGTAGATCATGTAATAGAATGATAGGTCATCCCATATATCTCAAACATAAGTTTAGAAAAATTTATATACATAAGTCCATCTTATAGTGAGATTAATCGTATATGGTTCCAAAAATCGACTTATACTTCATATATCATACCTCTTAATAAAATAAAACTAATTTCTAAAAACTAGGGACTTCATGTAGGACAGTGGTAGTCGATAAAGGCCTGTCACACTCCAGTTGTGGGTTTGATTCCCACATCCCTGTCCGACGCAATGGGTTGTCATCCATCCTGCAGGTTTTCCTTTTTCTAAAACTACAACATTCTACAAATAATATCGGAAAAAAGTTTTAGAATTAAACAATACTATCTGATGTCCCACATAATCCATTCCAATCATTATGCATATCCAAAATACATCAATCCAATCTCATAAAGAAAAAAAAATATTACTAGAGATGTCATCTACCAAGCATGTGATTACCATCATTTATACCCGGAGATATCTTGTTGTTGGTCACATTCAAAACATGTGAATACCTTAATCATGTATTCTCTTGAAAAATGAATACCCATGAAACCTTAGTGAAAACATGAATGTTGTTAAAAGGTAACTATTTCCACATACCAAAATCCCAAAATTTCTATATACTCAAACCATGATATCACTTTGTCATTATATCAGTCATGATCTCATGAATACTATCAAACATACTATTTACTCCTTACCCCTTCATTATGTGCATATCATATTCTTTCCAAAAATATAATTATTGAAAACCACAATAAACCAATAAATAGATATCCCAATATTCCACAGTACTATAAATGATATTCCACAACATTATTTCGGAATCTCGTTACATAACGACATAATCATTCCACTACATCGTTTTCATACTCAACATTGCCAACAGTGATCACATTTGACTTCCCTTTCTCATTTTCCTTAAGATTTTGTTGAGGTCGATCATCATTAAACCTTGGAATAAGGTATTGGTTAGCATAATTACCCATTTCCTTGCACATGAATCATTGAAGTGTTGGCGGTGCATTCTCTATAGTATTTTCTAGAGTATCAACATTAGCTACCTTCTTCCCATTACATTGACACTCAGCTGCTCGATGACCATATTTTCCATACTTAAAACATTTTCTAGTCCGTTTAATACAATCTCCACCATGCTTCTTTCCACACTTTGACCGTAACGAAACATTCATCTTATTTTCACCATTGTTTAGAGGTTTTTCCTTCAACTCCATCTTTTGTTTCTTTTTAAAACCATTAGATGGATATGTTACACCAACATTCAGTTCCACCATGATAGCATGATGCACAATTTCTTCATAGCTACTAAAGTCTCTGATAGCTAATGCCCTTTGAAGACTTGGTTTTAAGCCACTGAAGAATCGATTGATATTACTGTCAGGTTGGATAATAAATCCAGACACATACCGTGAAAGCCTTGTAAAATTTCCCTAATATATACCAACAGATTCATCATCCATTTTCTTTAAGCTCAAGGAACTCCTTTTCCTTCTTTGTTCGAAGAATACGAGGGAATTACTTATTGAAAAACAAGTTCATGAACTTGTCCCATTCCATGGACTCAATTTCGTCTCTGTGCCTCATATTCTTGATAAGATTCCACCATTGATCAGCTTCACCTTCCAAACAATATACTGCTAAGATGACTTTATCATGTTCAGAACATTGGAGAACTGAAAATTACTTTTTAGTGGTATTGAACCATTGTTCAACCACTAAGGGATCAGTGGAACCGCTGAATGAGGGTGGACTCTGACTCATAAAGGATTCAACAGAATATTGTTCATTTCTCTACTCATTTGGAAGTGCATAATGATTCATAGCTTGTGTAAGAATAGAAATAAGATTTTGTACTCTATCTCCCATAACATTGGTTTGTTCAGGATTACAATCATTGTATTTTCCATTACATTGGGCAACATGGTTCCTTCGGGTTCCAGCCATCATCTAAAACCCAAAAAAAATAGTGTGAGAGGTAAAAATCATGCTAGGAAAACAACAAAATAAAGGGGGAGTACCTTCAATATATAACATCTTAGGTTTAATTATAAAATAGTTTCCGTAATTCTAGGACTATAACCTATACTTATACTTAACCTTAGAAACATCCCTAGACATACCTTAGAAATATCTCTAGGGATTTCACTAAAGTGTTCGCATACTAGTTTCTAAAGGTTAACTAAACATTTCCTCTGATACCAACTGTAGAGATGGAAGCTTCATCTATATGGATATTACATTAATTTTTCAGAATACATAAAAAAATGATACCCATGGACCATAATCATTTAGTGTTTTTGGAAACTCAGAACATAATATTCTAATCATGGTGAAAGATCTTCAACATCTCCCATAAAGATCTTCCACTTTTGTTTTCTTACCTAAAACCTTTCTTTTTTATCATGGGGAAAAGAAAACATATAAAGGGTGATCTC